>JAEOAD010000025.1:25877500-26607500 GCA_036365145.1 Orientallactaga sibirica
TCTCTCTCTCTCTCTCTCTGTCTCTCTCCCCTCTTTCTCTCAAATAAATAAATTTAATTTAATTTAAATATACATACATACATACATATATAGGAGAGCCACATTTAAGATTAACAGGTAGTAGTGCTACCATTACTTATGCCAGAATGAATCTGACTGGATACCCAGAGGCTTCATGCCCCAAGCAGTGGCTCTAGCCTGGCCTGTACCCGTCTAAATAACCAGGCCCGGCCGATGTCTGTGATGGGAAGAGGTGGGACGTGATAGGTGAGAGAGTTCAGTCCACACACAGACACGCACACACCTATACAGCCGCTCCTGGCAGGCTCTCACTGAACAGCAGTGCTAAGGAGCCCCGTGCCTTCCTCATCCCCAAGCACTGGATCTAGGCTACAGGCTTCCCCAAGCTTTCTGGCTTCTCTCAGAGAAGACTACTCCACCTCCAACCCTCCCCAAGGGAAGCCTACAGTGTGAGGTAGACCTACACAGAGCCACTTACCAGTCGTCGCTAATAGAAAGTTGATGGAGTTCCTACGAGGCTGTCAGCCTGCTTTTTATAGCGGGAGACTTGGCCATCTGCCCAGAGACGTGGGCCATCCAGAAACGGCAATCCTAGAATTGCACAGCCTCTGGTTTCCCAACTGGTTGTGTGTGGCAATCACTCTGCACAGTGGACAAGCGTGAGGTATGAGGAAGTGTGGGGAAGTAGAATGGGGAAAACAAGGACTGGGCAGCAGTGTCCAGCAGGAAGATCCTAAAGGAGGCCATAGCCAGCACTCTTTTTCTGGACCACTGGCACCCTGAACTGTTCTCCAGACAGATGTCCACTCCTGGGCCCCCTCCTCTATTGTCACTGCTGACCCAGTGCCTTTGTGGCCAGTCTACAGGTCTCTGAAATTGAACTGACAGAATGCTGCCCTGTAAGTGGGTGTCCACACAGAACATTCCTCCTCCGTTTTACCACATTCTCCAAGGGGTCAAAGATCCTTTTGCTCTGGGGGTGTGTTGCGCTTTGGATGTGAGGGTGGGTGGTCTTTGTGGGAACCTGTGTTTCCAAGGGCAACATCAGTTCTCTCCCTCCGGCCCACAGCCCTCGATGACCATCCACTCTGGAAGTTGAACATGTGCTAAGCCCTGAAGAAGATGCTGGCCTGAGGTCTGTCTGCCCTGCACCCGCACGAACACAGCACAGGCACGTGGCACGCTCTTACGCCCTTGGTCTCCAAGAGCCTGAAGGGCTGAAGACGGGAGTCAACTCTGGACAGTGGGGGTAAGAATTCTTTGGTGTGCCTCACGCCAACTACCCAGGAAATTAGAAGGAGCAAACCCCTGTCCCCCCAACAAAATGCCACTCTGAGGCTAGAGAGATGGTTTAGAGGTGAAGGTGCTTGCCTGCGAAGACTAAGGACCCAGGTTCGGCTCCCCAGAACCCACATAAGCCAGACACACAAGGTGACGTGTGCACACAAGGTGGCACACGTGTCTGGAGTTCAACTGCAGTGGCTACAGGCCCTAGCACGCCAATTCTCTCTCTTTCTCTCTCTCCCTCTCTTTCACTTGCTCTCTCTCAAATAAAATAAATTTAAATTTTAAATTTTAAATTTAAAAGAAATGCCATTCCTCTTAACTGCTGCAGACGCAGGTCTGTGAGTATTTCTCACCGGACAATACGCTTCATCCACCTGACCTCGGGCCAGTGCCTCCACCACTGCGCCATCTCTCCAGCCCTCCACCTGACCTCAGAAAAGCATCACAAGATGCCCATCAGGGGGACAGCAACCAGAGGCAGCCATCTACACACAAAGAAGGTGAGGCCCAGAAAAGTGAAGGGATTCGCTCAGAGCTCCCCAGTGCGGGTGTGTCAGACTTGGACCATGTTCAGAGCACAGGCTGACAAGAACAGGACTCTGCTGGGAAAACACCCTTTTCTTTCCTTCCTCCAAGCCATTAAGCATGAATGGCTCTGTCAGGTTTCCACAGTCCTCTGGGCTCCATTATGCCGCTGCCTTCCACTCTGTCCACAAATGAGCTGTGATAGATGTAATTTCAGTTTTTTTTAAGAATGTTTTATTTATTTATTTATTTATTTATTTATTTATTTATTTATTTGAGAAAGAGAGAGGCAGATAGAAAGAGAGAGAATGGGCGCACCAGGGCGTTCAGCCACTGCAAATGAACTCCAGATGCATGTGCCACCTTGTCCATCTGGCTTACTTAGGTCCTGGGGCATCGAACCCGAGTCTTTTGGCTTTGCAAGGAAGTACCTTAACCGCCAAGCAATCTCTCCAGCCCTACTTTCAGTTTTGAAGGAGTAAGTTTATTAGGGACATAGCAAGCACGCACGTGCACACACACACACACACACACACACACAGGCCAGACATGGGGGTGCATACCACTAACCCTACTATTCTGGGAGCCTGAGGCAGGAGATGTATCATGAGTTCAAGTCCAGCCTGGACTGCATGGACAGCCTGGACCCTGTCTCAAAAAAAAAAAAAAACACCAAGGCTGTGTTTGGAGGTGACTCAGCAGTTAAAGGTGCTTGTGTACAAAGCCTATCAGCCTGGGTTCAATTCCCCAGTCAAAGAAAGTGGTGCATGCATCTGGAGTTCATTTGCAGAGGCAAGAGGCCCTGATGCACCCATATTCTCTCCCTCTCTCTCTCTCTCTCTCTCTCTCTCTCTTTTATTAAGTAGAAACTTTGTATGAACACATCATTCTCTTTCTCTCTCATCTCTCTGTGTCTCGCTCCTTCCCTCCCAGAGCCAGGCGTGGTGGTGCACACCTTTAATCCCAGCACTCAGAAGACAGAGGTAGGAGGATCGCCGTGAGTTCAAGGCCACCCTGAGACTACATAGTGAATTCCAGGTGAGCCTAGACTAGAGTGAAACTCTACCTTGAAAAAGAAAAAAGAAAAAGAAAAAAAAACAGGGCTGGAGAGATGGTTTAGCAGTTAAGACGTTTGCCTGTGAAGCCTAAGGACCCATGTTTAATTCCCCAGAACCCACACAAGCTATATGCACATGGTGACACACATCTGGAATTCATTTGCAGCTCCTGGGGAACCCATTCTCTCTCTCTCTCTCTCTCTCTCTCTCTCTCTCTCTCTCTCTCTCTCTCTCTCTCATTGTAATAAATAAATGTTTTTTTTAAAGAGGGAGCAAGCAAGAGAGAGAGAGAGAATTGGTGTTCAAGGGCCTCAGACACTGCAATCGAACTCCAGACACTTGTGCCACCTAGCAGGCATGTGCCACCTTGAGCTTGCCTCATCTTTGCGTCTGGCTCACATGGGATCTGGAGAGTAGAACATGGGTCCTTAGGCTTCGCAGGCAAGTGCCTTAACCACTAAAGCCATCTCTCCAGCCCAATAAATAAATTTTTTTAAAAATTGAAAACAGCTGGGCGTGTTGGCACATGTCTTTAATCCCAGCACTAGGGAGGCAGAGGTAGGAGGATCACCGTGAGTTCAAGGCCATCCTGAGACTACATAGTTAATTCCAGGTCAGACTGGGCCAGAGTGAGACCCTACCTCGAAAAAAAACAAAAAACAAAAAATTAAAAACAAACAAAACAAAGATACCAAAAAAACAACAAAAAAGAAAAGTTTGCACACACCCACCAAGACATGTGCAACATGCTCACAGAGGCATTAAGGGAGCACAAAGGGAGCCTGAGTCATGGACGCTGCTCGAATCTGTAGCCGATCCCCTGCCTGGACGGTGAGCCCTCCAGAGTGAGACTGTGCCATTCTGCCTGGGTCTCTGCACCGGGCCACGTCTGCACTTGATGACCTCAGCGGGCATTGGGGGAAGGGAATCTTTGGGAGTGAAATGCAGTTATGTGTGCCTGTGCGATCTCTTGGTCACCCTTGGTCCTGTCATAGACACAGGAACCTCAGCCTTATCTTCATACGTCAAGGGGGGGACCATAGAATCCTGCTTGTCTCCCTTGAGAAGCCATGAACTGACCAGGGCCCAGCGTGCACACTAACAGCTACTATAACAACAACAGCTAAGTGGCCACCACCTGCTGGGGGCTGACATTGCCGGCTTGTTCTAAGTGCTTTTCTTAACATCAATTCGTTTAACTCTCACGATAATCCCATGAGGTGCGCGCTGTCCTAACTCGCCTTGTGCGCATGCAAAAACACAGGCAGGCTTTCAAGTGGGACACGACAACCATTCTCATTGGGATTTAGGTGGCTTAGGACGTGATGTGACAGCACGCACTTCCTCTGGCCTTCCAGTGAACCCCCTTCACCCTTCTGACTCAGGTGGGGTGCTGTCTGCTTCAAGTTCACGCCTAACCCCCATTCCCTCTCCCCCTATATTCAGGTTTTTCCTCTTTCCTCAGCCCCACCCAAACCTCCACCCATCACCCAGCACTGGCCTTGATGTGTCACAACGCAACGTGTTCGTTGTCTGTCTTTTCTCTTGGGACAGGCATCTACATTAACCGACACATTCTTAGGGCCTGACACCAACCAGATACGCAAATATTTATTGAAGGAATGAATAAATGCAAAGGTGAACATCTGGCCCTTCCATTATCCAGTGTGGCAATCCTCTTTCTCCTAGTCAGCCACCTTAAGGCATTTGGGGAAGAAGTCAGGGTATGTAAATCCATCAAGCAAATGTAGTTCAAGTTCCTTGACAATGGGCAAATCAGCTTCTAGACAGGAAAATAAAATCCCTTCTGCCATCGAAGATCACAGGTTTTAAACCAATGATCGGGGCTAGAGAGATGGCTCAGTGGATAAGGCACTTGCCTGCAAAGCCTAACGGTGACCCAGGTTCAATTCCCCAGAAGCCATGTAAAGCCAGATGCACAAAGTTCTCCATGCGTCTAGAGTTTTGTTTTGTTTTGTTTTGTTTTATTTTTTGGAGAGAGACACAGAGAGAGAGAGAGAGAGAGGGAGAGGGAGACAGAGAGATGGGCGTGCCAGCAGTCTCTCAGCTGCTATGAACGAAATCCAGGTGAGGGTGCCCCCTTGTGGTCAAGTGCGGCATTGCGCCCTTGCGTCACTTTGCATCTGGCTAAATGTGGGACCTGGAGATTGGAACCGCTGGAGATTGGAACCAGAGTTCTTAGGCTTAGGAGGCAGGCACCTTAACGGCTAAGCCATCTCTCCAGCCCTAGAGTTTCTTTTCAGTGACTAGAGGCCCTGGCACACCCATACTCACTCACTCTCTGTCTCTTTGTATCACTCTGCTTACAAATAAATAAATAAAAATTTTAAAAATTAAAGAATCTTAAACCAATGATCAGCCTAGCTCGCAGCTGTCATTCACCAGGCACTATCCTACATGATTGGCATGCACCACCTGACCCCAGAACAACACGTCCTAATTTCAAAATGTATCTATATCCACTGGCTCCTTTGACACTCCAGCAACCTTATGCCATGTATTCTACACATAGTTATCCCTATTTGCAGGATGGGGAAACTGAGGCACGGGTGTCACTCAAGGTCCCTCTCCTTGTCCGTTGTACCTAAAGGGAGTTATGTGAGAAGGCTTTCTTCCAGTATTCTCAGAAGGCTGAAGAGCGGATACATGAACCCCCACCCCACCCTACACATGCCATTCCCCCCAAATGGGCAGCAGGGGTTTTCTGACAGAGCGGTGAGAATTGGGTAAATACGTTGGGGAAAAGAAAGGCCCTGTACCCAGCCTGAAGACATGGCGCAACGTAGGGGAGAGGACTGCACCATGTTAACAAGAAAGTCCCTGGGGGTATGGCCCAATACACCTGGGCCAATGTTGAAGAAATGAGGACAGAGTAAGGCAGGTGTGGTGCAGAAGTCCCCAGGAAGGGTGGGGAGAGGAAGTTCAGAGGCCTCAGGCTGCCGGCACTTCTGTAATCTTCAAAGAACAATGCAAGACAACATCTCACACGCAGGACTTTCTTCGGGGCCCCATGAAGAGCCAGCTGATGACCCAAGCTCCTAGCTTCATATTGGACCAAGAGACAACCACGGAGGCCCACAAGATGGAGCACAGTCCCATGACCCTTTTCCTGCATTCTGTCCCCAAACACCTGCCGAGCCTGTCCACAGAGGACACTGGGGCAGGTGCAAAGATGTGTCAAGGGTGAAACACAGCTGCAGTATGGAGGCGCACAGGGCCCAGGGGGAAGGGCAATTGGGACACAAATGTCTTCCCAGAGATGATCGATGTGGTGACTTCCTGCCATGCTTGTAGATGCTACTGTTTGTTTCCACTTACACAAGCTCAGGACGCTGGTTCCAAGCCAGCTTCATAAAACACAACCTAACATGACGGGGGCCATGGCAGAGCCTGATGGCAAGGAGACCCTTCCAGAGGGATTGTGCTTCTGACCGCAGCCTGCCGGAGACAGGGAAGGAGCAACAGTCAGGCCCATGAGTCAGGCAGGAGGGGTCGGGAACCACGGGAAGATTTGGACCATTGAGTCACGAGTAACTCCAGAGTCTGGAGCAACACCGGCATCCATCACCATGTCTTATTAGTAAAACCCAGACCCCGCCACCCCCTTCCTCCAGGAAGCCTCCCTGGTTGACAATCTGCAGGGCTCCGTTCTTGTTGCTCTTTCCTGTAACAGGTGACCACTGTTCTGCCCGTCCAGCTTGTCAGCCACGACCTCATTGCCCTCTCTGACTCCAAAGCCCAGTTCTTAGTCCTCTCTAGCACACTGGACATCCCCACCTTGACACTGTGATGTTTTCCTAAGGTCACCAGTTCCCCACCAGCAACTCACTCTGGGTCCGTCTTCTCGGTCAGGTCCATCCCTGAGGCCAAGAGCTCAGACGGTCACATTTCTGTCCTGTCTACACTCTCCCTTCTGTCCCTGCGGGCAGCTACTAACCTTGTCCTCACTTCCCTTTACCCAAGTTGTGCAGGACCCCCCTTCTCATCCTCTCTCTCTCGCTCCCTCTCTCTCTCTTTTTCTCTCTTTCTCTCTCTCTCCTCATCCGATCCATCCTGCAAAGCTCCCACCTGATTTCCAAAAGCAAAGGGCCTTTCACAGACTCCTGGCAGCCCTACATTTAAACAACAGCTCAGTCACACGACCAATCAAGAGCCTGGCTCTGGGGCTGGAGAAATGGCTTAGTGGTTAGGGTGCTTGCTGGCAAAGCCAAAGGACTCAGGTTCAGTTCCCCAGTATCCATGTAAAGCTAGATGCACAAGGTACCACATGTGTCTGAGTTCATTTACAGTGGATAGAGGCCCTGGCGCACCCATTCTCTATCTGCTTCTCTCCCTCTCTCCTCTCAAATAAATAAATAATTTAAAAAAAAAAAAAAAAAAGAGCCTGGGGCTGGAGAGATGGTTTAGCAGTTAAGGCGTTTGCCTGCTAAGCCTAAGAACACCCATTCGATTCTCCAGGTCCCACATTTAGCCAGACGCAAAGTGACGCAAGGGAGCAATGCCTCACTTGCCTACAAGGGGGTACACGCATCTGTAGTTCGTTCACAGCAGCTGAGAGGCTGCTGGCGCACCCATCTCTATCTGTCGCTGCTGTCTCTCTGACTCTCTCCAAGAAAAAAAAAAAAAAAAAAGAGCCTGGCTCTGACCCATTGTGTCAAACATGCTGCTGAGCTCTTAAGTTCCTCGGAACCCTAATTTCCAGGCAAGCTTTCTCCTGTTCCTGGACGCACTGTACGGGTTTCCGTTGCTATTCTTTCTTCTTGAAATGCCTTCATCCATCTTCCTGGTCCCATCCCAGACCTGGGCCAGTCTCTTGTGTGATAGGAATTAAGTGAGCCACTGAGAGTAAGCAGGTGAAACCCACTTCAGAGAGAGGGAACGAGCCTTTTTTCACAGACAGACCTCTGCTAGCTCACGCCAGAGAAAGACAGAGGCCCTGAACTCAGATTCTGTTGGACTGATACACCTTTTATAACCCTTTGAATTCTCCCGTGCTTGGAGAGGGGAGAGATTTGCAGTGTAGGATTCTGTCAATAAAATTAAGTACAGGCTGTGTCTGAGATAAGGTAGTTATATGTTGTCCAAAGGGGTCAGGCTTGGAGTCACAGAATTATTTTTGTTGTTGTTTTGTTTTGTTTTGTTTTGTTTTGTTTTTTTTGTTTTGTTGTTCGAGGTAGGGTCTCACTCTAGCCCAGGCTGGCCTGGAATTCACTATGCAGTCTCAGGGTGATCTCAAACTCATGGCAATCTCCTACCTCTGCCTCCCAAGAGCTGAGATTAAAGGCGTGCACCACCACGCCAGGCTCAGCATTTTTTTTAAAGAACTGGCTCTTTTTTATTTTATTTTATTTATTTCATTTCATTTCATTTCCTTGCAAACAGTGAGATACAGAGAGGGGGGAGGGAGGTTGAGTATGGGCATACCGGAAGTTTCTAGTCACTGTGAAGAAACTCCAGACACGTGAGCCACCTTGTGCCTCTGGCTTATGTGGGTCCTGGGGAATCGAACCTGGGTCTTTAGGCTTTGAATGCAAGTGCCTATAACCGCTAAGCCATCTCTCCAGCCCTCATTTACATTTCTTACAGACACGTTGGTCATATTCCATCTACACTAATGTAAGGTAGAAACATTAGAAATGTGATATTCCTCTGATATTCGTACAAGCACACTCATGGACGGTCCCCCCCCCCCGTGCACACTTGCTGCACAGTTCTCCCTCCTCGTCTGCACGTAGAGGAGAGTGAGTGACCAGAAACATCGCTGCCCAGGTCTGGCCTCCTCCTGAGAGGAGCGCCTTCCCAAGATCGCCCCCACCTCACAGACTGGCAGCAGAGCTGAGGGGTACCATCCCCCCTCAGCCGATCTTTCCCCATCAGACAGGAGCTCACCGAAGACAGGAGCCAACGTCTCCCAGCCAAAATGGACATCCCCCAATGCCAGTACAAAACCTTCTCCTTCGGGACACCAGGGCATGCCCAGAACCATGACCTGAGTACAGGAATAGCTGTAATTGTGTTTGTACACCCATGTGCATACACAAACACACACACACACACACACAGCTGAGGACTCCAGTCAGCAGTCCCTAACCAAGGCAGGTCTCCTGAGTCAGGCTTGGGCAGGCTGCAGGCCTGCTGGTTCTCCACTAGTAGAGGCCGTGCTGGGCACAGTAGTGGGCACACAGTTGCCGGTGGTACTGCAGGTGATAATCCTTCAGCAGCTTGCCCAGGATGTACAGGAACTCGTCAAAGCAGATCTGATTGTCCTTATTCTTGTCAGCTGCCCGGAACAGCTCTGTGATGTAGTGCGGCTCCTGTCGTCCCTGAGGAGTGAACAGAGGGTCAACCACCCCATGCACGCGGGCCACCCACCCACCAGACTCCCCTCCCCCTGCTGGGATGGGAGGGAGCACAGCAGCATATTCTCCCTTGCAAGATGTCTGCAGGAAACAGTTACTCACACAGAGTCAGTGACTAGGCCACCACATACCACAAGAATCAGACCGAAGGGCTGGAGAGATGGCTTAGCGGTTAAAGCTCTTGCCTGCAAAGCCAAAGGACCAAGGTTCAATTCCCCCGGATCCACTTAAGGCATATGTACAAGGTGGTGCATGCATCTGGAGTTTGTTTGCAAGGTTAGAGGCCCTGTCTCACCCATTTTCCCTCTCTCTCTCTCTCTCTCTCTCTCTCTCTCTCTCTATATATATATATATATATATATATATATATGCTTCTTTCTTTCACTCTTTCTCTCGTAAATAAAATAAAATGTTTTATTTTAAAAAGGTGCTGATCCAGGCACAGTGGCGCATGCCTTTAATCCCAGCACTTGGGAGGCAGAGGTAGGAGGATCACCAAGAGTTCAAGGCCACCCTGAGACTACATAGTGAATTCCAGGTCAGCCCTGCCTGCAGCCTCTGCACTGGGACATCCCCCAAGGGCGTCGTCACAGACGTGTCCCTCTCAACTGCATCTCCAGCATGAGCACCGGCCACCACCAACCAGGGTCACATGTTTCCATGCTGCAGCGTCTGCCCAGCCATTGTTCTGAAGCTTTATCTGATTCTACTCCGTGGAGAGCAGAGTGGGGAACCAGACACCCAAAATGGAGTCACCAAGGACAGCAGGAGGGCAACAGAGACACAGGAAGTGAATTATCCACATTATCCCCTCCTCGCTGTTCTGGTCTCACCCCCTGGCTATCTGAAATGGCCAAGGTAAAGAACAAAGGAGTTCTTTTTCTTCCTCACCTTCCCCCAACTGAAAAGCCCTATAAAGCCCACTACCTGAAATCTCAGGTTGGCTGGGCCCCACTCTTGAGACTCAGCCCTGGCAGCTCGTGCTTTTCCCAAATAAAAGCTTTCCTCTTTGCCTCAGAGTGGTCTGCATGGTCTTGGTCACAAATCTTACACAGACAAAGCCAGAAGCCATGGTGCTGTCCAGAATGTCACAAGAAGAGGGACCCGATGTGGCCCTAAGGCTGAGGAGTGGGGATGGCAAAGGAGAGGAAAGAGGTGTGAGATCATGAGGAAAGATAGAGGTCAAGAGAGAGAGAGAAGACGGGGACTGGGGGGTTAAATGGTTAAGGCATTTGCCTGCAAAGCCAAAGAACCAGGTTCAATTCCCAGGACCCATGTTAGCCAGATGCACAAGGGGGCACACTCGTCTGGAGTTTGTTTGCAGTGGCTGGAGGCCCTAGCATACCCATTCTCTCTTTCTCTTTCTCTTTCTCGTTCTCTCTCCCTCCCTCCCTCCCTCTCTTTCTCTGTCAAATAAATAAAAATAAAATATTTAAAAAAAAAGAGAGAGTGGGCTGGAGAAATGGCTTAGCGGTTAAGGCATTTGCCTGCGAAGCCAAAGGATCCCTGTTTGATTTTCCAGGACCCACGTAAGCCAGATGCACGAGGGGCACATGCATCTGGACTTTGTATGCAGTGGCTAGAGGCCCTGGCACACCCATTCTCTCTGTCTGCCTCTTTCTCTCTCTCTCTCTCTCTCTCTCTCTCTCTCTTTCGCTCTCTCGCTCTCTGCTTGCAAATAAATAAATAAATATTTTTTTAAAAAGAGAGAGAGAAGACAGGTCAGATGGAAACAAGATGGGCAGGGCTGGTGAAGCCTGGCCCAGCTAAATTCGCCTGGTGGACGTGAGTTTGCTCCAGGAAGGAAGTTGATGCACTTGGAAGCAGCCGTGGTCTGCAGGGCAGCCTTTCATGCCTGCAGACAGGTTCAAAGCCTCTCGCCCTTACCACCGCCACCATCTACTGTTCATATAATGCTGTCGCCTCCACAAAGTTTACTAACCAGAGAAAAGCTGGAAGCTTCCTTTCTTGGGCTGCTCCCTCACCATGGGTTACCTTCACCAGGCTGGGTCCCACGGGCCTGGCAACATATTGAAACCGTAGTACCCTACCAGTACACAGCCTGTGCAGTCCAGGGGCAGCCCACAGGGTTTCCCTAGAAGGGAAATAATTCCCTTAGAACCGAAAGCACAGGAACTTCCACCAGAACTGCCCTCTGGAGCACCCAAGGGAACACTCCAGAAAGTGGAGGGCAAGATTCTCTTCCTCCGCCCTTGGTAGAGACGAGGTGGGTGTGGTGGCACAGACGCCTTTAATCCCAGCACTCAGGAGACAAAGGTAGGAGGATCGCCTTGAGTCTGAGGCCACCCTGTGACTACATAGTGAATTGCAGGTGAGTCTGGGCTAGAAGGATACCCTACCTCAAAAAAAAAAAAAAAGGGCCAAGGACATGGTTTCATGCAATGGGTTGTGCCTGACTTCCTCTGGAGTTTGGGAACAGAGACCCTGGTACATGAGGCAGCACCCCAGACTTCTCTTCAGGCTTTTAGTCCCTCCTCCCCCACCAAGGAGCCCAGTAATCACCAGCTAGACCTTGAGACAGAAGATGGGCAGGCCCTGAGGACATCTGAGCCCAGAGCCTAAGGCTGGGTCTATCCACCTCTGAGAAGCTCCAGGGACAGGAAGTGGAAGAGGGAGTGGAAGAGGGCTCCCTGCCAGATGTAGTGCAGTCCACACAACCTAAACTACCCACCCCCAGGCCTCTGGGCAGAGCAGGGGAGGGGGCAGAAGAAGGTTCTGGGGCTCAAAGGACTCCCAGGAAGTCTGGGTTTGGTGCCGAGGTGCTAGCAAAGAGGGCCGGTGCTCAGCGGGCAAGCAGACACACCGTCTGGGGTTAGGATGGAGTCTCAGGAATTAGTTATGCTTAGACTGGGGTAAAACCAGGCAGGGGGCTTCAGAAAGGCAAGGGACAGGAAATGAGGCAAGCTGTGCAGTCTGGCCTCCTAATCCCCTCACCTCTTCCTTCCAACCCCATAAAATGCCTTCTTTGGGTGTCCTGGTTCTCTACATCCCCCACATTGGCCCAGACCCCACGCACCAAGGTCTCCATGAAACGGGGCACATTGTCTGTGAGCAGGGCCTTCAGCTCTTCCAGGGACAAGGTCTCCGAGTCGCCTTCCCGGGCAGCGTACTGGTGGTAGCAGTGGATGATTTGGAAGAGGGATTCTTCCACCGGTGTGTCCGACATGACTGCAGGGCCTCGGAGCTGGCTAGAGGGCAGATCTGCAGGGAGAGCATGGGAGGAAGACGCATTGCTGGAGCTGGGCCAGGCCACACAGCAGGATGGACAATTCCCTGAGAACCTTCTGCCATCCGGCTCCTGCCCACTTTCCTGCATCTTGTCTCGAAAAAAAAAAAAAAAAAAAAAAAGAGGCCCTCCCCACACTGTAGACCCAGAAAGACAGGTCAGATGGAAACAAGATGGGCAGGGCTGGTGAAGCCTGGCCCAGCTAAATTCGCCTGGTGGATGTGAGTTCACTCCAGGAAGGAAGTTGATGCACTTGGAAGCAGCCGTGGTCTGGAGGGCAGCCTTTCATGCCTGCAGACAGGTTCAAAGCCTCTCGCCCTTACCACCGCCACCATCTACTGTTCATATAATCCTGTCGCCTCCACAAAGTTTACTAACCAGAGAAAAGCTGGAAGCTTCCTTTCTTGGGCTGCTCCCTCACCATGGGTTACCTTCACCAGGCTGGGTCCCACGGGCCTGGCAACATATTGAAACCGTAGTACCCTACCAGTACACAGCCTGTGCAGTCCAGGGGCAGCCCACAGGGTTTCCCTAGAAGGGAAATAATTCCCTTAGAACCGAAAGCGCAGGAACTTCCACCAGAACTGCCCCCTGGAGCACTCACGGGAACACTCCAGAAAGTGGAGGGCAAGATTCTCTTCCTCCGCCCTTGGTAGAGACGAGGTGGGTGTGGTGGCACAGACGCCTTTAATCCCAGCACTCAGGAGACAAAGGTAGGAGGATCGCCTTGAGTCTGAGGCCACCCTGTGACTACATAGTGAATTGCAGGTGAGTCTGGGCTAGAAGGATACCCTACCTCAAAAAAAAAAAGGGCCAAGGACATGGTTTCATGCAATGGGTTGTGCCTGACTTCCTCTGGAGTTTGGGAACAGAGACCCTGGTACATGAGGCAGCACCCCCAGACTTCTCTTCAGGCTTTTTAGTCCCTCCTCCCCCCACCAAGGAGCCCAGTAATCACCAGCTAGACCTTGAGACAGAAGATGGGCAGGCCCTGAGGACATCTGAGCCCAGAGCCTAAGGCTGGGTCTATCCACCTCTGAGAAGCTCCAGGGACAGGAAGTGGAAGAGGGAGTGGAAGAGGGCTCCCTGCCAGATGTAGTGCAGTCCACACAACCTAAACTACCCACCCCCAGGCCTCTGGGCAGAGCAGGGGAGGGGGCAGAAGAAGGTTCTGGGGCTCAAAGGACTCCCAGGAAGTCTGGGTTTGGTGCCGAGGTGCTAGCAAAGAGGGCCGGTGCTCAGCGGGCAAGCAGACACACCGTCTGGGGTTAGGATGGAGTCTCAGGAATTAGTTATGCTTAGACTGGGGTAAAACCAGGCAGGGGCTTCAGAAAGGCAAGGGACAGGAAATGAGGCAAGCTGTGCAGTCTGGCCTCCTAATCCCCTCACCTCTTCCTTCCAACCCCATAAAATGCCTTCTTTGGGTGTCCTGGTTCTCTCTACATCCCCCACATTAGCCCAGACCCCACGCACCAAGGTCTCCATGAAACGGGGCACATTGTCTGTGAGCAGGGCCTTCAGCTCTTCCAGGGACAAGGTCTCCGAGTCGCCTTCCCGGGCAGCGTACTGGTGGTAGCAGTGGATGATTTGGAAGAGGGATTCTTCCACCGGTGTGTCCGACATGACTGCAGGGCCTCGAAGCTGGCTAGAAGGCAGATCTGCAGGGAGAGCATGGGAGGAAGACGCATTGCTGGAGCTGGGCCAGGCCACACAGCAGGATGGACAATTCCCCTGAGAACCTTCTGCCATCCGGCTCCTGCCCACTTTCCTGCATCTTGTCTCGGAAAAAAAAAAAAAAAAAAAGAGGCCCTCCCCACACTGTAGACCCTTGCAAACTTGACTCAATGCCACTGGCCCCAAGAAACTTTCCTGCAAAAAAAAAAAAAAAAAAGTATCAGCAGGGCTGGAGAGATGGCTTAGTGGTTAAGACGCTTGCCTGCTAAGCCTAAGAACTCATGTTCAAATCTCCAGGTCCCACGCAGCCAGATGCACAGTTACATAAAGCGCACAATGTTGCACATGTGCCACAAGGGGGCGCATGCGTCTGGAGTTCATTCACAGGGGCTGAAGGCCCTGGCGTACCCATTCTCTCTCTCCCTGCCTCTTTCTCTCCCAAAAAATAAATAAATAAATAATTTTTTAAAATCTGAAGGCCTCCTGGATACAGGAAGGCATCCTACTCCCTGTAACCAGGTTCAGCCTAGGAGTTACCTACAAACAAGAGTGAGGGGAGCAGGGAATGGAGGCGCACGCCTTTAATCCCAGCACTCGGGAGGCAGAGGTAGGAGGATCACAGTGAGTTTGAGGCCACCCTGAGAATACATAGTGAATTCCAGGTCAGCCTGAGATAGAGGGAGACCCTACCTTGAAAAACACACACACAAAAAAAAAAAAATCTTTAAAAAAAAAAAAAAAAGAGTGAGGAGAAAACCCAAGGCTCTTTACAAGAGTTTTTGCATTATTTACAATGAAAAATGTTAAATCCTTAAAAGCAAGACCCACCCCATTCAGTGGTAAAAACTATCATATGCTATAGCAGAATACTCAAATGAGCACACTCCCCAGGAGACCCAGACCTGCTCGTGGGGTGTTGCTGGCTGTGGTTTCTCTCTCACTGGAATACACAAACAGCCTAGACACTGCCATCTTTGCCCTTATACCACCTTGCCCTGTGAGCCTCTCTGGGAATTGGCGCACCCTCGATAGGGTCCCTTCAGCTCTCCTATCCTGTGGCCCTCCCACAGCATCTGCTGCTCTGACCTTCCATTCTCCACTTCCTACTGAGAATCAGGGAGGGCTGGAGAGATGGTTTAACGGTTAAGGCGTTTGCCTGCAAAGCCTAAGGACCCCGGTTCAATTCTCCAGGTCCCATGTAAGCCAGATGCACAAGGGGGTGCCTACATCTGGAGTTTGTTTGCAGTGGCTGGAGGCCCTGGCACACCCATCTCTCTATATGTGTGTGTGTCTCTCTCTCTCCCTCTCTGTCTCTAATAAATAAATAAAAATAAAATCTTTTTTTAAATAAAAATAAGGGCTGGAGGGATGGCTTAGCAGTTAAGGCGCCTGCTTCCTAAGCCTAAGAACACTGGTTCCAATCTCCAGTGGTTCCAATCTCCAGATCCCACGTTTAGCCAGATGCAAAGTGACACAAGGGTGCAATGCTGCACTTGACCACAAGGAGGCGCACACATTTGGATTTCGTACACAGCAGCTGAGAGGCTGCTGGTGCGCCCATCTCTATCTGTCCTCCTCCCCTTCTCTCTCTGTCTCTCTCTCTGCCTCTCTCTCTCTCTCTGTCTCTCTCCAAAAAATAGAAATAAAAAAGAGAGAGAGAATCAGGTAACATCTAATCCCAGGAGACAGATGCACCTCCCTGGATCCGTATAGGTAAGAATTGTAAAAACCGCTGCTTCCAACTGATCTGAACAAGCGGGCACCAGGCAGAATACCTTATACCCATGATCCTGTTTTAATGCTCACTCGCAAAGACCTCAGGGGTAAGCATGTTTTCCTGATGGAGAAGGAAGACCAGAGAAGTTGAGTTTACCAAGATCAACGCAACAGATCCACCTAGATTTGGACTCAAAGCCCTGTGCTGGGAGAAAAGCCCAAAAATAGGTTTTCCCTCTTGGGTCCCAAACACCCTTGGGACCAGAGCAAATACTGTGTACATTCTCCGGAATGGGCAAGCCACTCAGTTCTGCTCTCTAGAAGCTGAACACAAACAACCCACAGGCACCCTCCCTTCCTCCCCCAGGCACTGACCTGTTGCTGTTGGGGCAAGACTGCAGGCACCGGCTGTCCGGCCTGCGTTCGATCTTTTTGATTCCTGAGCTCAAACAGGAGGCCCAGTGATGGGAGAAAGCATCACCAGTCCCCACATCCTGCCCCACTCCTGGTGCCCTCATTTATGCCAGCCAGTGTGTGACTCTCCATGGTTTTTCTACAGCAGGAGTGAGCCTTAACTGCATTCCTAAGGTGACATCACCATGGTCAGAGACCCACCTGCAGGACCAGAAACACCTAAGAATCACAAAAGGGTTCATTATCCATCTACAGCCTCAGTTCATCCTTTCTGCTCCAGGGGCTGGGTGAGGTCAGGGTCAGACTTAAACACAGCTTCCTTGGACATGCTCCATCAGTTAATGAACCTTCAACCTCTACAGTCATGAAGTAGTCATTTTCATTCATTCAACAAATATCTGTCAAGGAATTACATACAGCATGCCAGGCCCTCTGCTAGGAATATGAATAAGTCACTGGACCAGCTCAGAGGGCTGGGCTGAGTAAGGGGGCTAAGGACTATGTACTGTGAACAGTGACAAGAATGAGGCACTCGGGATACCCTGTAAGGGGCACCTTCTGATTGGGAAGTTGAAAAAGACCTCCCTAGAGGGGGTTATTGGAGGAGGGTCTCGACACGTGTGAGTTGCTATGCAGAATGGAGGACCGGGGACTCCAGGCAGAGGAAATTTGCATGGGTAAGTCTCTGGGGTGTGAAAGATCATGGCCTGATCAGGAGACCGAGTCTAGGGGGTGTACAAAACTAGAGGTGGGCCAGGCATGGTAGGGAATGCCTCTAATTCCAGCACTTGGGAAGCAGAGGTAGGAGGATAGCTGCGAGTTCGAGGCCACCCTGAGGTTAAATAGTGAATTCCAGGTCAGCCTGAGCTAGTGAGACGCTACCTCGGAAAACCAAAAAAAAGTTAGAGGTGGTATGGAGACAAAAGATCAGGACCCCATGAAGCCACATCTGCAACCTGATCCTGTACATAGAAGGAGACCAGAGAGGGGTTTCAGGGAGTTGGTTGTCATGAGACCCTCATAGTAGAAGTAAAAGAGGATGACATCATATTAAAAAGAGACTAATGGAGAGAGGGAGGGGATATGATGGAGAGTGGAGTTCTAAAGGGGAAGGGGGAGGGAGGGAAAATACGCACCTTTGGTATGTAGGCTTTTGCCTGCAAAGCCAAAGGACCCAGGCTTGACTCTCCAGGACCCATGTAAGCCAGAATCACAAGGGGGCACACGCATCTGGAGTTTGTTTGCAGTGGCTAGAGGCCCTGGAATGCCATTCTCTCTCTCTCTCTCTACCTGCCTATTTCTGTATCTCTCTCTCTCAAATAAATAAATAAATAAAAATTTTTAAAAAAATAAATACAGGGCTGGAGAGATGGCTTAGCGGTTAAACGCTTGCCTATGAAGCCTGAGGACCCCGGTTCAAGGCTCTATTCTCCAGGACCCACATAAGCCAGATGCACAAGGGAGCACATGCATCTGGAGTTTGTTTGCAGTGGCTGGAAGCCCTGGCCCTGCCATTCTCTCTCTCTCTCTCCCTGTATCTCTCTCTTAAATAAGTAAATAAATAAAAATATTTTAAAAATAAATACAGAAGCTAAACATAGATGCTGGGGTGTTGCTCAGTGGTGGAGAGCAAGCATGAAAAGCTCCTCGGTTTAGACCTCAACATCAAATTGATGATGATGATAATGATGATAATAGTGAACTTAAGCCAGTACATTTTCCACTTTGCATTCATCTACCCAATATAATGACTTCTGCTGGGGGCTGGGCTTCCCTCGAGACTGGAGAAGCAATGATAAGCAAGCCAACAGGATTCTTGCCCCCTCCTAGGCTGAGAATAACGATGCCAATTTATGTGAAATTTTTTTTAATTTTATTTGTTTATTTGGGAGAGTGAAAGAGGCAGACACAGGGGCGGGGGGGTGGACAGAGAGAGAATGGGCGCTCAAGGGCCTCCAGCCACTGCAAACGAACTCCAGTTGCATGCCCCCTTTGTGCATCTAGCTTACTTGGGTCCTGGGGAACCAAATCTGGGTCCTTTAGCTTTGCAGGCAACCGCCTTAACCGCTAAGCTATCTCTCCAGCCCCTTGTGGGTTTTATTTTATTTATTTATTAAATATAGACAGGGAGAGAATGGGTGCACCAAGGCCTCTAGCCGCTGCAAATGTGTCTGGATTTTGTTTGCAGTGGCTGGATGCCCTGGCACTCCCATTCTCTCTCTCCCTCTCTCTGTCTCTTTCTTTCTCTCAAATAAATAAATAAAAATAAAATTTTAAAAAAGTTAAATAATCCTAAACCAGGCATGGTGGCTCACGCCTTTCATCCCAGCACTGGGGAGGCAGAGGTAGGAGGATTGCTTTGAGTTTGAGGCCACCCTGAGACTACAGAGTGAATTCCAGGTCAGCCTGAGCTAGAGCGAGACCCTACCTCAAAAAACCAAATAAGGGGCTGGAGAGATGGCTTAGCGGTTAAACGCTAAGGACCCCGCTAAGAAGCCTAAGGACCCCGGTTCGAGGCTTGATTCTCCAGAACCCATGTAAGCCAGATGAACAAGGGGGCACACACATCTGGAGTTCGTTTGCAGTAGCTAGACGCCATGGCGCGCCCATTCTCTCTCTCTCTACCTGCCTATTTCTGTATCTCTCTCTCACACACACTCACTCACTCAAATAAATAAATAAAATGTTTTTTAAAAAACCAAATAAATAAAGTTAAATAATCCAGAGAAGTTTATAACAAAGAGCGCCCCTCCCTTCCTGCAGCCCCTCTCCTGGGTGCAATCATAGTTCAGTGACTTCTGTTTCCCTCACTCCGCAAACCCCATCACCTACCAATGCAACTTATGCAGCCGCTCCTCAATCCACTTGCCTGAACTGGTGCGTCCTTAAGATGAGAGCTGGAGATTTAACGCTCCCTTGTCCTTTCCTAACTCCTCCCTATCTCCCTCAGGTCTTGATTGTATCAAGTTCTTACTCATCTTCCCTCCAACTACCTTTGGGACTCTTAATCATAGCCCTAAGCCACCTCCGCGGTGTTTCAGCTTCTTCCCTCCCCATTCTGGAAGTGCACCCCTGCCCTTCCTCCAGCTTCCCCTTCTCCCCCGCAATCTTTCTCCTCTCATCTCTCTCTAGACCTCTGCTTTTACATCTTCAGATAAAGCATTACGCACACCATAATTACATCTTTGGGCTTTATTTATAGGTTTATCAGGAACAATTGAAAAATCACAACTCACTGTTCACAGAATGGCATAATTACAAGATGTCAACACAATGACTGTTTACTGCAGAGCTAGAAATCACACGGTGGCACTTGTCTGATAATCCCCGGGCTCAACCTCTCGGGAAAATACTCCAAGCATCAAAGTAAGGAAGTTTTGTTTTGTTTTGTTTTGTTTTGTTTTGTTTTGTTTTGTTTTGTTTTGTTTTGTTTTTGCAGTTGACTGAATATGCTGTCCCAAGCCCAATTTCATATGTCAAGACCTACTCCCCAATATCATGGAATTTACAGGTGAATTGTTTTGCGGGGGAGGACAATAAAGTCATGAAGGCAGAGAATAGCTAAGTGCCCTTCTAAAAGACGGTGGTATGAAGAGTTCCACTCTGAGGACCCAGCAAAGACAGCCGTCTAGGAACCAGGAAGTGGGCCCTCACTAGACAGGGAATCTGCCTGCTGGACATCTCTCAAAGTAAGGAAGTTTTGTTTTGTTTTGTTTTGTTTTGTTTTGTTTTGTTTTGTTTTGTTTTGTTTTGTTTTTGCGGTTGACTGAATATGCTGTCCCAAGCCCAATTTCATATGTCAAGACCTACTCCCCAATATCATGGAATTTACAGGTGAATTGTTTTGCGGGGGAGGACAATAAAGTCATGAAGGCAGAGAATAGCTAAGTGCCCTTCTAAAAGACGGTGGTATGAAGAGTTCCACTCTGAGGACCCAGCAAAGACAGCCGTCTAGGAACCAGGAAGTGGGCCCTCACTAGACAGGGAATCTGCCTGCTGGACGTCTCCGCCTGTGGAATTGTGAGAGTCAGTTTCTGTTGTTAAAGCACCAAGTCTGTGGCATTGGGCTACAGGAGACTGAAGGCGCTAAACATGCTGAAACGTTGCTCAAGAGCATGCTTTGCAACGGGCTTTCTTTCTGGACCACCACTTTTATATCATGTTTTTTTTTTTAATCTGAAGTTTCTAATTGCTTTTGGAAATTTCTCTTGTTTAAAAAAACAAAAATGTGAAGCCGGGTGTGGCGGGTGGTGGCGCACGCCTTTAACCCAGCACTTGGGAGACAGAAGTAGGAGGACCTCCTTGAGTTTGAGGCCAGCCTGTGACTACATAGTGAATTCCAGGTCAGCCTGAGCCAGAGTGAAACCCTACCTCAAAAAAACAAATAATAATAATGATAATAACATATGCAAGAAACCTATAGCTCTTATATTACTACCTGATACAAAGTCTTATGCACATATGCATATGTAATGTAAAGTTGTGCGTAACACTGGTATTATTCTATGGAAATACTTTTACCGAAACATTTTTCTGAAAACCTATTGACTCTTAAGGATGCAGAGTTCGGGCTGGCGAAATAGCTTAGTGGTTAAGGTGTTTGCCTGCAAAGCCTAAGGACCCCAGTTCGATTCCCCAGGACCCACATAAGCCAGATGCACAAAGGGGCGCATGCATCTGGAGTTCGTCTGCAGTAGCTGAAGGCCTTGGTGCACCCATTCTCTCTATATCTATCTATCCATCTATCTGCCCCCCCCTCAAATATATAAAATTTAAAAAATTAGCCAGGCGTGGTGGCGCACGCTTTTAATCCAAGCACTCAGGAGGCAAAGGTAGGAGGATTGCGGTGAGTTCATGGGCCACCCTGAGACTACATAGTGAATGTCAGCCTGGACTACAGCAAGACCCTACCTCAAAAATAATTATTATTATTATTATAGCTGGGCGTGGTGGCATACACCCTTAATCCCAGCATTTGGGAGGCAGAGGTAGGAGGATTATAGTGAATTCCAGGTCAGCCTGACCTGGAGTGACCCCCTGCCTTGAAAAATCAAAACAATAAATAAAATTTAAAAAAAAAAAAAAGAGTAACAGCAAGGATCCATTGGTGCCCTCAGGACTTCCTGAGTTTGTCCCCAGCCACCATGTGGACCTTTACAGCTCACCAGCTCTGTGCAGCTGGCCTCCTCACCCGCTCCAGGAACATGTGTTTCCAGTTCCCTCTCCAAGGACATTGTCAGAGCAGGGGAGGATGTGCGCTCTTTTGCCGAAGGATTCCAAGGGCCCAAGTCAGCTGTCCCACACCCAGGCCCCTGTGACAGCGAACCTGAGATGAGAGACGCCCCGACAGGAACGCGGGTGGGGGCAGGCAGATGTGGACACAGAGTGCACAGGACCCTGCCCAGCAGACCCCTCTCCTGGGCTGAGAGTCAGGCCTTGTGCTGCCAGTGTTACAGGAAAACAGCATAACCTTTTTTTGGTTTTGTTGGTTTGTTTATATGGGTTTTTTTGTTTGTTTGTTTGTTTGTTTTTTCAAGGTAGAGTTTCACTGTAGCCCAGGCTGACCTGGAATTCACTCTGTGGTCCCAGGCTGGCCCAGGCGATCCTCCTACCTCTGCCTCCCCAGTGTTGGGATTCAAGGCGGCGCCACCACGCCCTGCTGCCAGCATAACATTTTCAGCTATGGAACCAGCTTTGATTCCAGGGCGGAATCAAATTCCGAGAGGGGAAAGCCTTCCTCAGCTCTTTTCCCCTGGGAGGCTGTGCATTACTGTGCCCGATGACTTCACCCTAAAGAGCCGCGCTGGCGCCTGGTTCCTGTTCCAGCCCCTGTTGTTCAAATATCAGGGCTTAGTTCTCCCGGGAAATCCCTTGGCAATCCCAGCACTCTTCCCTGGCAAGACCACACTGAGATGCAATGAATGGCATGGTCAGCAGGGGGCGCCAAAGGACTGGTTAAAAATGGCTTCAGAAGGCTTCGCGGGAACAGGACAAAGAGGGGCCATTTATTCTCTTATTTTATTTTATTTTATTTTATTTTATTTTATTTTATTTTATTTTATTTTATTTTATTTTATTTTATTTTATTTTATTTTATTTTATTTTTCGAGGTAAAGTCTCACTCTAGCCCAGGTTGGCTGAAATTCACTCTGTAGTCTCAGGCTGGCCTCGAACTCACAGTGATCCTCCTACCTCTGCTTCCCAAGTGCTGGGATTAAAGGCATGTGCCACCACGCCTGGCTTAGCATACATTTTACACATAAATTTTTCAATCTTCCCAACTAGTTCCTGTCTTTCTTCAGTGTCTCCTTTCTCTTTTCTTTTTTCATTTATTTATTTATTTATTTATTTATTTATTTATTTATTTATTTATTTATTTATTTGATACAGAGAGAGAGACAGAGAATGAGAATGGTACACCAGGGCCTCTGGCCACTGCAAATGAACTCCAGACGCATGCGCCACCATGTGCCATCTGGCTTACATGGGACCTGGAGAATCAAACCTGGGTCCTTAGGCTTCGCAGGCATGCGCCTTAACTGCTAAGCCCTCTCTCCAGCCAAGCTGTCACTTATTTTCAGCAGTTTGACCAGTTCGGAGTCTCCACTAGGCACTGCAAAAAGCAGTTTCTCTGACCAAAGCTGAGAACATCACTAATCTATGGGGACAGGAAGTGAGTTTGATAAGCATAACGTGTCCATTTAGTAAAACAATAGTAGTAACTTGTCTTAAGGAAGCATTTTTATATTTTTATTTATTTGTTATTAGAGAGAGAGAATGGGCACACCACAACCTCCAACCACTGCAAACAAACTCCAGATGCAAGCGCCACCATGTGCATCTGGCTTACATGGGTTCTAGGGAATCGAACCAGGGTTCTTGGGCTTCACGGGCAAGCATCTCAACTGCTAAGCCATCTCTCCAGCCTGCATTTTTTATTCTGCATTTTTGGGTTAAAGGGTGTGAACTGAAGTTTCCAAACAGCCACATGTATGTTAAAGATTCTATGAAGTTGAGCCAGCATGGTGGCACACATCTTGAATCTCAGCACTCAGGAGGCAGAGGTTGGAGGATCGCCATGAGTTCAAGGCCACCTTGAGACTTCATAGTGAATTCCGGGTCAGGCTGGGCTAGAGCGAAACCCTACCTCGAAAAACCAAAATTAATAAATAAAGAGTCTATGAGGTTGACAGGCAGATTAGAACTTTGTGACTGTGCAGCAGTGGAATGTTGCAGATCCAGAGATAAATCGCCCTGGGTTGCTGTTAATCCCTCTAATAGCCATTTAGTGTCCACTCCCCATTCTAACCTAACACTTTTATGACTATCACATGAAACATTCTGTAATTATATTAACTTAACAGACCACTGTGTTTCCACCATTGTGTGTGTGTGTGTGTGTGTGTGTGTGTGTGTGTGTGCAGAGAGGCCAGAGGCATACATTGGGAGTCTTCCTCAATTACTCTCCACCATATTCTTTTTTTTTTTAATATTTTTTATTTTCTATTTATTTATTTGAGGGAGACAGAGAAAGAGGCAGATAGAGAGAGAGAGAATGGACATGCCAGGGCCTCCAGCCACTGCAAACAAACTGCAGGCACATGCACTATCTTTTGCATCTGGCTTACGTGGATGGGTCCTGGGGAATCAAACCTGGGTTCTTCGGTTTTGCAGGCAAGCACCTTCACCAATAAGCCCTCTCTCCAGCCCTCACCATATTCTTTGGGACAGGATTTCTCACTGAGTCTGGAGTCAGCAGTCCAGCTAGACAAGCTAGCAAGGACTCCAGTGAACGCCACCATTCCTGGCATTTTACATAGGTGCTGGGGATCCAAACGCAGGCTTGTGCCGCAAGAGCAAGCCACTGTGCTATTGATTCATCTCCCTAACCCTCACCAGTAGATTTTAAATGCCTTGATTTATGAGTATATATATTATACTATGTATAAATTATATGTGTGCACTATATATAAATATGCCATTTATAGACTATAAATAATTATATATATTATGTATATGCCATATATATAATTTATTTGCCAAAGGAGAAAGACAGCGAGGAAAAAACAGACAGACAACAAGCACGACCTGGGGTTTG
This sequence comes from Orientallactaga sibirica, assembly GCA_036365145.1. Taxonomy (NCBI): domain Eukaryota; kingdom Metazoa; phylum Chordata; class Mammalia; order Rodentia; family Dipodidae; genus Orientallactaga; species Orientallactaga sibirica. Next base: position 25,901,921 of record JAEOAD010000025.1, read on the forward strand.
ATTTCCCAGCACCCACATAAAGCTAGATGCACAAAGTGGCACATGCATCTGGAGTTCGTTTGCAACAGCCAAAGGCCCTGGTACACCTATTCTTCTTTTTTTAAAAATATTTTATTATTTATTTATTTGAGAGAGAGAGATATAGAAATAGGCAGGCAGAGAGAGAGACAGAGAGAACGGGTGTGCCAGGGCCTCCAGCCACTGCAAACGAACTCCAGATGCATGCACCCCCTTCTGCATCTGGCTTACGTGGGTCCTGGAGAATTGAGCCTCGAACCAGGGTCCTTAGGCTTCATAGGCAAGCGTTTAACCGCTAAGCCATCCCTCCAGCCCTCTTTTTTTTTTTTTAATTAATTTAATTTATTTTTTACTTTAAAAAATTTTTTTATTGACAACTTTTATACTTACATACAAAAAATGCATGATATTTCCCTCCCCTGCCCCCATAAATCATATCCCCTCCCTCTCTCCATTAGTTTCTTTCTTTTTTTTTTTTTTTTTTTTTTGGTTTTGCGAGGTAGGGTCTCACTCTGGTCCAGGCTGACCTGGAATTAACTATGTAGTCTCAGGGTGGCCTTGAACTCTCAGCGATCCTCCTACCTCTGCCTCCCGAGTGCTGGGATTAAAGGCATGCGCCACCACGCCCAGCTATTAGTTTCTCTTTTAATTTGATGTCATCATCTTTTTCTTCTATTATGAGGGTCTTGCAAAGGTATTGCTAGGCACTGCAAGGTCATGGATATCAAGGCCAATTTCTGTCTGGACAGTTGCATTGTAAGGAGTTGTACCCTTCCTTTGGCTCTTCCATTCTATCCGCCCCCTCTTCCACAATGGGCCCAGAGCCTTGGAGGGTGTGACAGAGATGTTTCAGTGCTGGGCACTCCTCCATCCCTTCTTCTCAGCATTATGTTGCCTTTTGGGTCGTCCCAGTGGTCATCGCCATCTGAAAAGAGAAGCTTCTCTAACCAGAAGTAAGAGTAGCATTAATATGTATTAATATTATTAATATTATTAATTAATATTATTAATATGTATTATTATTATATGTATTAATATTATTAATATGTATTAATATGTAATATGAACATTAAGTGTAGTGTTTTCAGGGCAGCTTGGTAGGAATAATATATACATTTAGCCAGACAAGAGCAGGCTTTATACCCCTAATGCTCATGACCTCCCCTGCCATAGACTTTTGCTTAGGTTTTTCAGTACCAGGTATGTATTCCCTCCCATAGAGAGGGCCTTCAGTCCAATTATGGAGCAGTTGGTTACCCCATGAATAGACATGCCACTATTGCACCTGTTCAGTCATTGGGCCTGTATGGCCAAACTTGAATATTCAGTGTCCACTGTTTTTGCTGCTGATGACTTCTGTGTCCCATATGGCTGCATGCAGTGCAGCTTTTTCCAGCTTTCTGTTGGCTGGTCTGCAGGGAGAACATTTTCTGCTCAGCACCAGCTTGCTTTCTCAGTGACCTTGCCTCTCAGGCAAGAGATGTCTTCAGCAATAGGGTCTTACTATCTGTTTCTCAAGGGAAACCAAGGGCTTTGGCAATAGCCTTTAATGTTTTGGAGGCTTCCAGGACCTCCTTGGCCAACAACTCACTGGAAGGTATCCCATCCCAGGCACTGAAAATTTTCTAGTAACAGTCTACAGCTTCTAGATGTCTAGCACACCTATTCTCTCTCTTTCTCTCCCTCTTCTCTCTCTCTCTCTCTCTCTCTCTCCCTTACTTGCTCTCTCCTCTCTATCTCTCTCTGGAAAAATGACTTAGTGGTTAAGGTGCTTGCCTATGAAGCCTAAGGATTCATGTTTGACTCTCCAGTTCCCACGTAAGCCAGACACACAGCGACACAAGGTCACACACGTGCACAAGGGGGCACATGTTTCTGGAGTTCTATTGCAGTGACTAGAGAACCTAGTGAGCCAATTCTCTCTTTCTCTCTCTCTCTCTCTCTCACTCACTCTTGCATTAAAAAAAAAAAAAAAAAAAGAAAAGAAAGCCGGGCATGGTGGCGCATGCCTTTAATCCCAGCACTCGGGAGGCAGAGGTAGGAGGATCACCGTGTGTTCAAGGCCACCCTGAGACTACATAGTTAATTCCAGGTCAGCCTGGGCCAGAGTGAGACCCTACCTTGCAAAAAAAAAAAAAAAAAAAAGAAGAAGAAGCAGGTCTGGAGAAGATGGCTTTGACTGAAAGCCAAAGGACCCCAATTTGATTCCCCAGGACCCACGTAAGCCAGATGCACAAGAAGATGAATGCGTCTGAAGTTCATTTGCAGTAGCTGGAGGCCCTGGTCTGCCCATTCTCTCTCTCTCAAATAAATAAATAAAACTTTTTTTTTTTTTTTACAAAAGGTAGTCTGTTGGGCTTGCCCCCCAAAAAAAGAAAGCTGAAAATAAGCCCTTTAAAAAAAAAAAGCAAGGGACAATGGCAAACACTGACCGACAGCAGGAAGAAGCTGATGTCAACATGAGAATTTGCAGGCAGATGTGATAAGGAAACAGGAATGCTTGTCTTTCGGGTGGAGGAAGAGGTGAGCAGTGAAAGGTCATTTTCTCAGGCCCACTCCCGATGCCCTCCCTCGCCTGAGGTGAAGAGTGGACCCAAGGGGCTTCTCACTTGTCTGAATATTTGCATATTTTTGTCTTCTATTTGATGTCTTACAGTGTTTCTAACTGTTCCCAAAATGCACTTTCAATATTTTCAATGCTATAATTCAGGAAACCTTCACATAGAATGCAAATGTTTACCCCCACGTTTGGCTCCTGACTGAAATATCAAAATACAGGTATTGACCTTTTGCTCCCATCTAACAACGGCTAAGAATGAACCTTCCCGGGCTCAACCGGTTCTGCCCTTCTACAGCCTTAAGCTGCCGTGGTTAAGACAGGATGTCTGAAGCCGGGCGTGGTGGTGCACGCCTTTCATCCCAGCCCTCGGGAGGCAGAGGTAGGAGGATCGCCATGAGTTCAAGGCCAGCCTGAGACTACATAGTGAATTCCAGGTCAGCCTGGGTTAGAGTTAGATCCTATCTTGGGGGGGGAGTGGAGGGGGGGGAGACAGGATGTCCTTATGGAGGATGGGGGAGTAAGAAGAGGGAAGGACTAGGGTGTCTATTGGAGGGATTTGGGATGAGCAGGGCTGGAATCACTAGTCATCATTGGGGGGAGGTGCTGGGCCACAAGACAAGAGGTGACATATGCAGGACCCAGCAAGCCGCTGGGCTGACACTTCAGTCTTCATTCCGTTGGCACTCAAGGTCCCAGCTGGTCTCTGTGCATATCCTCCTGTGAGGGGGGACTTGCCACTCTGCCCAGTGAATGCCTGGCCAGTGACAGGCATCACCCCAACACAGCCAGACACATATACAGAAGGACAGCTTCCCATAGTGTCCCTGGTACAACGGTACAGGAAAGGGCAGCCCTGGACACCTGGAGGCGTGGCGGGGAAGTGGAGCCTGTGGTGGAGGCAGGTTTACAGTGATGGGTCAGCTGTAAAATGGAGAATGCTGCTGGCACGTTCACTCTGAGTAGGATGGTGTATGAGCCAGGGGTATGGGATGATAATATAAGAACCCACCCAGATGTCACCATCCTGATTTTTTTTTTTTTTGAGAGAGACAGAGAGAGGGACAGACAGATAGAGAATGGATGCACCAGGGCCTTTTAAGCCGCTGTGAATGAACTCCAGACGCCTGCGCCCCCTTGTGCGCATGTGTGGCATTGCATGCTTGCATCACTTTCGCATATCTCACTAAACATGGGACCTGGAGATTTGAACGGGCATTCTTAGGCTTTGCAGGCAGGCGCCTTAACCACTAAGCCATCTCTCCATCCCTGTGGTACAGGATTCTTGACAGAGAGGCAGGACTCCGGGACTCAGTGGACTCCTATCCGTAGGCTGAGCCCCAAGCACATCAGGGCATGGCCTCATATACTCCTTAGTCATTTTGTCTCTCATACAGAGTGATATTCATATTATTATTGGCTACTCTGAACTTATTAAGCAGAGATTGATTGATTGATTGATTGATTGATTGATTTATTATGAGAGAGGGGCAGATAAAGATAGAAAAAGAATGGGTATGTCAGGGCCTCCAGCCACTGCAAACAAACTCCAGATGCATGCGCCACCTCATGCATCTGGCTTACATGGGTCCCGGGAAATTAAACCTGGGTCCTTAGGGTTTGCAGGTAAGCACCTTGACCACTACGCCATCTCTTCAGCCCTTAAGCAGAGTTTACTTTAAAGAAAAAAAAAGCTGGAGGCTGGAGAGATGGCTTAGCAGTTAAGGTGTTTGCCTGCAAAGCCTAAGGACCCAGGTTTGACTCTCCAGATCCCACATAAACCAGGAGCACAAAGGTGAGGTAAGTGCAAGGTCGCACATGCCCACTAGGTGATGAGAGCGTCTGGCGTTCGATTGTAGTGGCTGAGGCCCTGGCGCACCAGTTCTGTCTCTCTCTCACTCTCGCTCTCTCTAAACATAAAACATAAAAATAAAAATAAAGAATTCAAGAAGTCCCTTATGATGAAACAACCTTCCCTGTCCTACCCTCGTTTCATTCCCCTGCCTCAATCACTTGTGACACTTTGACCTGCTGCTCTGCCCTCAGGCCTGATCTAGGTCCCATCAGGCTAATGCTCCCCAGAGTCCTGCTACTCCTCTGCAGGCCAAAGGCAGTGTGGCTATCTTACCCCAGCAAAGTGACAGCTGATCGGCTCCCGGCTGCCCACACCCCTGAGCTTGCAGGGACAGTATGTAAAGGTAGCTCTATTGTCTTTCAACACGCTCCTAATGCTACCTAATAGGTATTTATAATGTTAATTATTATTTTTTACCATACTAATAGTAGTTATTATAATTTACTATATTACCATACTGAAGATTGTAAACACATTATTGCCTTTCAGTCTTCCAAGTTATCTAACAGGAAGCTATGTGTCTCTAGATTTAAAAGCTGTCCTAACTGGGCTGGAGCGATGGCTTAGCCATTAAGGCATTTGCCTGCAAAGCCAAAGGACCCAGGTTTGACTCCCCAGGACCCACATAAGCCAGATGCACAAGGAGCACACGCATCTGGAGTTCATTTGCAGTGGATGGAGGCCCTGGGGCGCCCATTCTCTGTTCTCTCTCTCTCTCTCTCTCTCTCTCTCTCTCTCTCTCTGCTTGCAAATAAATAAATAAATAAAAAGTTAAAAAATAAAAAAATAAAGATGTCCTAACTGAGGCAACTTGCTCATAGTTCATGCACCATCATGTCTGGCAAAAATAGTCATTTCTTTTTGGGGAGAGACAGAGAGAGAGGAGAGGAAGACAGAGATAGGTGCACCAGCAGTCTCTCAGCTGCTGTGAAAGAAATCCAGATGTGTGCACCCCCTTGTGGTCAAGTGCGGCATTGCTCCCTTGCATCACTTTGCATCTGGCTAAAGGTGGGACCTGGAGATTGGAACCGCTGGAGATTGGAACCAGCGTTCTTAGGCTTAGGAGGCAGGCGCCTTAACCGCTAAGCCATCTCTTCAGCCCTAGTCATTTCTTAAATTGAGTTGTTCGGGAGCTGGAGAGATGCTCAATGGTTAAAGACACTTGCTTGCAAAGCCTGCCAGCCTGGGTTCGATTGCTCAGCAGCTACACAAAGCCAGATGCACACAGTGGTACATGAGTCTGAAGTTCATTTGCAGTGACAAGAGACCCTCATTCTCTCTCACTCTATCCCTCTGTTTCTCTTTTTTCTCTTTTTCTCTCTTTCCTTCTGTCTGTATCAAATTAATAAATATTTTTTAAATTAATGAATAGTTCTGTGTTCCAAGTCATATCTTTGTTGTTGTTGTTGGGTTTTTTGTTTGCTTGGTTGGTTTTGGTTTTTCGAGGTAGGGTCTCACTCTAGCCCAGGCTGACCTGGAATTCACTATGTCATCTCAGGGTGGCCTCGAACTCACGGCAATCCTCCTACCTCTGCCTCCCAAGTGCTGGGATTAAAGGCATGTGCCACCACGCCAGGCTCAGATTGCCTTTTTTTAATGAGAGAGTGAGAGAGAGAGATTGGCATGCCAGGATCTCCAGCCACTGCAATCAAACTCTAGATGAGTGCGCCCTCTTATGCACATGTGTAACCTTGCGTGCTTGCATCACTGTGCGTCTGGCTTATGTGGAACCTAGAGAGTTAAACATGAGTCCTTAGGTGGAGCGATGTTGACAAGGGGCTCTGGAAAGACTCTCCTCTCCTGATACCAGGCGGCTCAGTGTCTCAGTCCCTTTCCGGCTTGTTCTGGTCTGTTTCATGCCTTACCTTGGCCAGTTCTTCAATTTCTTCTCGTAAATGTTTTAATTAAGTACTACACTTCAGATATGACCTGCAGCTGGGTGTGATGCACGCCTTTAATCCTAGCCCTCAGGAGGCAGAGGTAGGAGGATCCCCGTGAATTTAAGGCCAGCCTGGGACTACAGAGTGAGTTCCAGGTCAGTCCAGGCTAGAGTGAGATGCTACGCTGAAAAAACAAACAAACAAAAAAACAACAACCACATGGCCTGGAGAGATGGCTTAGTGGTTAAGGCGCTTGCCTGCAAAGCCTAAGGACTGATGTTCGACTCTCCAGGTCCCACATAAGTGAGACACACAAAGGTGAGGCAAGTGCAAGGTCACACATGCCCACTAGGTGGACCAAGTGGTTTGGAGTTTGGTTGCAGTGGCTGGGACCCTATAGTGCCAATTCTGTCTCTTTCCCCGCCCCCTCAAATAAAATTTAAAAATTAAAAAAAAAAAAAAAGCCGGGAGCGGTGGAGCATGCCTTGAATCCCAGCACTCGGGAGGCAGAGGTAGGAAGATTGCCATGAGTCCGGGTCAGCTGGAACTAGAGTGAGACCCTACCTTGAAAAAAAAAAAAAAAAAAAGAGGGCTGGAGAGATAGCTTAGTGGTTAAGGCGTTTGCCTGTGAAGCCTAAGGACCCTGGTTCGATTCTCCAGGTCCCACATAAGCCAGATGCACAAGGAGGTGCATGCATCTGGAATTTGTTTGCAGTAGCTAGAGGCCCTGGCCCTCCCATTCTCACTCGTTCTCTCCTCTCTCTGTCTCTAATAAATAAATAAATAAAAATTAAAGATCTTTTTTAAAAAATAAAAAGCATAGCTAGATTATCGGGTTCAAGTCACTTGGGCAGAGGGAGAAGGGGAGGCACCTCAACACCAGAAAGAGGGTCCACAGAGTGGCTCCAGTGCCCAACCTTCAGGTGGATCATCCCAGATCTGCCTCAGCCGAGGGGTCCACTGGGAAGCCCCCAGTTCCGGCTGAACTTCCAGACCGATGCTCTCAACAACAGACTTTAAAGCTGTTGGAGCAGCTGACCACACCCGCTCTCCCATCCTTTGACTCCTGCACCACGAAAACCCAGCATCAATACGGTTTCAGGGGGAGGCGGTGCCAGGGCTGGCAAGTGTGTGGTTCTTTCTCTGCACACAATGAAGACTCACAGGAGCGAGGGGGAGATCCAGTAAAGCAAGCAGATTCCATTCAGACACAAGTGAAAGTCAGCAAAAGCTCCCTGGTGGGAGGGAGGGGCCCTGGGCAGGAAGCCCGCAGACACCCCCCCCACACACACACTCTTTCTCACCGCCAATTTATATCTAGGATCATGGGCCAGCCTTGTCCTGAGTGCCTCTGTAAGGTCTTGCCTGTTCATGCATTCTTAATTAATAGTGAATTGGATGGCCCCCTTCTGTCCCCAAACCAGGAAGTGGGCTTCTGGTTGGATTTCACACCCCACCCCCACCACCACCACCACTCAGGCCCTGTGTACAAAAACACTTGATCAACTAGTGGCCTTGGCTGTGGGCTGTGGGGGAGGGGTATCTTCCAGAAACATTAGCTCACTATACCCTTGGCTGCAGGCTGTTGGGGAGTGGCAGCAACTTTTGGGGGGGGGTTGCTTCTAGGACCAAGACCCGATAAGGTCACTGTGATCTCCCCAGGGCTCAGATGCTTCTAAATCTCCCTCATTGCCCCTCTCAGAAGGTCACCAGACTGTTGGGGTTACCTGATGACAATCATCACTCTGGCTCTTTCTGACTGAAAAGTGGGGGTGGGGAGGGACCTTTGGGAGAGGGCTTCCATTTAAAGAACTATTTGCATCTTGTTTACTTTTTTTTTTTATTTTTTTTGGTCTTTCCAGGTAGTGTCTCACTCTAGCTCAGGCTGACCTGGAATTCAGTCTGTAGTCTCAGGGTGGCCTCAAACTCATGGTGATCCTCCTACCTCTGCCTCCCAAGTGCTGGAATTAAAGGCGTGCGCCACCATGCCCGACTGATTACTTCTTTAAAAATAATAATAATAATAATCATATATATATATATTTAAGAGGGAGAGAGGGAATTACCATGGGATATTGTCTACAATTATGGAAGTTGTCAATTAAAAAATTAATTTTTTTTTAATTTGGGAGAGAAAGAGCCAGATAAAGAACGAGAAAATGGGCACACTAGGGGCCTCCAGCTGCTGCAAATGAACAAACAGACACATGCACCACCTCTTGCATCTGGCCTAAGTGGGTCCTGGGGAATCAAACCTGGGTCCTTTGGCTTTCCAGGTACAGGCCTTAACCGCTAAGCCATCTCTCCAGCCCCCTCGATTACTTCTAAATGAAAGGAAACAAATTGGATCTTAAGATGGTCTTTTGTACTTTAAGGCACTTGCACTTACTTTAATTTGTTGCAATATAATTTATACTACTATGTGCAAGAAAAAGCGATCAAACAGGGAACGAAGCGCCAGTCTTGGCAGGCCGAGTTTGTAACTTCAGCCTTGAACATAGGGGCATCTGTTTTCCTGGGTGAACCAGAAGAGGTGGCAAAATGGTTAGTCTCTTGTAATTTGCAGGCCGGTCAAGCCATGGAGCAGAGAAAGGTCAGAAGCCTTCTTTAGGCTTTCAGGATCAAAGGAATCTCTATTCCTGTTTGGGGACTTGTGCCCTGCACTGGCGGCCTGACACCTATGTTGAAGGAAAGCAGATAACAGACATTTCTCTAGATCCCTGCCTTCCATTCTGCTGATACCTTCCTAGAAACTATCAGAGACCAGGGGGCGAAGCAGTGATCAGATAGCCCGGCTTCCTGATGGTCTGGCACTTCTCTACCCTCCCCTGAGATTTCCTCTGTCCTGCTCTTCCCCAGAGAAAAGGAAAACTGAATGAGAATTACACCTGGGCTTGCAACCTTGTCACACGCCAAGGTGTGTCTAACCTGAAACCATTTTTTAAAATATTTTATTTATTTATTTTTATTTATTTGAGAGAGACAGAGAGAGAGAGGGAGGGAGGGAGAAATAGAGGAAGAGGCACAGAGAGAGAGAATGGCGCACCAGAGCCCTCAGCCGCTGCAAACAAACTCCAGACAAATGAGCCACCCTGTGCATCTGGCTTACGTGGTTACTGGGGGGGATCAAACCTGTGTCCCTAGGCTTCACAGGCAAGCGCCTTAACTGCTAAGCCATCTCTCCTGCCCTTTTTAAAACTATATGTTTTATTTACTGAAACCATTTGTATTTAGCCCCTTCTAGAAAGAAAGTGAATCTAGACTGTTTTGGCCTTCATGTTTTTGGATTTATATGTATACTTCAAGTGCTGTCGTTGTTGGAATTGTTTATATATCATGCTATAAAATAAATTGCAACTTAGCAACCAGCTTTTAAAATTCTTTTCTAGCTTAATTTTACAGAGAACCATCAACAAAAACTTTGTTTTTTATTAGAACCCATAAAATCCAGTATAAATACCACTTATCTCCTCTCCCCTCCCACCCCTAAAACTGTTCAAGCTTTGAGCTGGAGAGATGGCTCAGCAGTTAAAGGCACTTGCTTGCAAAGCCAGATGGCCCAGGGTTTGATTTTGCAGTACCCATGTAAAGCCAGATACAGAAAATGATACATGTGTCTGGAGTTTATTTGCAGTGGCAGGAGGCCCTGGTGTGCCCATTCTCCAGCCCCTTGCTCTCTCATTAAAAATTTCTGAGGGGGACTGGAGAGATGGCTCAGTGGTTAAGACCCTTGCCTACAGGGCCTAATGGCCCAGGTTTGATTCCCCAGGACCCACATGCACCATATGCACAAAGTGGCACATGCATCTGGAGTTCGTTTGCAGTGGCTAGAGGCCCTGACATATCCAGTCTCTTCCTCTCTCTTTCAGCTTGCAAATAAATAAATAAATAAAATTTTTGAGGGCTGAAGAGGTGGCTTAGTGATTAAGGTGCTTGCCTGCAAAGCCAAAGGACCCAGGTTCAATTCCCCAGGGCCCAAGTAAGCCAGATGCACAAGGTGGCACATGCATCTGGAGTTTGTTTGCAGAAGCTGGAGGCCCTGGAGTGCCCATTCTCTCTCTCTCTCTCTCTCTCTCTCTCTGCCTCTCTCAAATAAATAAATAAAAATAAAATACAAAAAAAAACTAAGTAAAAAAAATTTTTTTAATGTTTGCCAGGCGAGGTGGCGCATGCCTTTAATCCCAGCACTTGGAAGGCAGAAGTAGGAGGATCTCTGTGAGTTCAAGGCCAGCCTTGGACTACAGCGTGAGTTCCAGGTCAGCCTGAGCTAGAGTGAGACCCTACCTCAAAAAAAAAAAAAAAATGTTTGAACTATATCCCCAATGCAAGCAAGAGATTTGCTAGTGGGCTGTTGTGTGCTTCATTCTTTTAATCCATATTCCTGTCCCCTGCACGACTGTGGACAAGCAGAAGTTAAAGCACATGCCTATGTATTTAGCAGGTGTATATCCATCTATCTCCTGTCCTTTCCACCCCCCTTGCCTGCCCACACAGTGAGTTCTCTGGAAATGCTGGGCTGCAGCCACACCTCTGCCCATTGTGGGTGGGGGGGTGAGGGGGACCTCCCTTCTCCAAAGCAGGCCTGCCTAGTGCACAGGTCTTTTAGCCCCTGAAAAGGGAAAAGGAAGACAGGATCCCACTCCATTTCTCTTTGCAAACTGCCTTCCCTTCCTGGTCTTGCCTTATGTTAAATGTGTCACAGACGACGTTGGTTGTTGGGAGCCAAAAATCCTCCCGCTCTCGATGACTAAGGCTTGTCCCCGTCTTCACAAGAAGAACTTCACACCTCCAGAGCTGCAGCTCCCAGCCCCAACGCTAACCAACACAACTGCAGCTTGCCCAGCTCCATTCTTCCTCCCCAGCTCTGCACTCTGCCCGCAAGGGGGAGCTCCGTCTGCACCCCCGAAATGTCAGCCAAGATTGTAGGCAAGGACCCTGGAGGTGTACTTTTCAGAGGGAGCTCGGATTGGGCCCTGGGACCTTCCTGCTGCCCAGCAGTGCAGTGGCAGGGGACGTCCAGAAAAGGAAACATGTCCAAGCAGGGAAGGAGAGGTGAGGATGTCTGCCTGTGAGGTCATCTTTCCCCAAGTCCTAGAGAGAAAGCTGTCCAGCTTGGGTAGGCTACAGGGGTGGAATGTCAGCAAATGCCTGGTCTTTCTGAAACCCAGACACATTACAGCTTTCCCCCACCCCTCCTGCCTGTCAACGTGGATGCACACAATGGACAGGAAGTCAGTTAGTCATCTCTGATGGGGGACTGAGGGCTAGGCTTGGCCTCGTGGAATAATCTGATGATTCATTCTGCTGAAACTGTAGGGACAGGCTGGATCAATATTGACTGAAAGGCTTGAAGCTGAATTTGCCCCCCACACACCCCCACTTTGTCCTGCTTGTAAACACTTCGTGACTCACATGGTCATAGAGCTGCCAGCACCTCAGACCACAACCCCAACTAAAGAGAACCTCGGAGCTGGGCATGGTGGCTCATGCCTTTAATCCCAGTTCTAAGGAGGCTGATGGCAGGAGGTACAAAGCCAGTCCTGGGCTACAGAGTAAGTTCCAGATCATTATAGGCTAGAATGAGATTCAGACTCAAAAAAAAAAAAAAAAAGGGGGATCAAATCAGAAACAGTCAGACTTTTTTTTCTTCTTTGTTTGTTTGGTTTTTCGAGTTCGGGTCTCGCTCTAGCCCAGGCTGACCTGGAATTCACTATGTCATCTCAGACTGACCTTGAACTCATGGCAATCCTCCTACCTCTGCCTTCCAAGTGCTGGGATTAAAGGCGTGTGCCACCCAACACACCTCCAACTGGGACATGGGCAGCTACAGTCAATTAGACATGCCATGTCCTTGGTGGTCCCAAGCATCTCAGACGTGCCCTGTCTGCCCCACCCCCAACACACACACACACACACACACCCAGTGGTGAACGAGTAAGTTGCCTCATGCCCACTTCCCCTTTCACCACACCCAAAGCAAAGCAAGCCTTCAGAGAGTCTCCTAAGACTGTCTCGGCCCCTCTCCTATGAGCCCCAAACCCTGGCTACACAGCCCAGGACCATTTCCTTCTCCAGGTTACTTTTTCTGTTTTGTTTTGTTGTTGTTTTGTTGTTTGATGTTTCGAGGTAGGGTCTCACTCTAGCCCAGGCTGACCTGGAATTCACTCTGTAGTCTCAGGGTGGCCTTGAACTCACGGTGATCCTCCTACCTCTGCCTCCAGAGTGCTGTGATTAAAGTGTGCACCACCACGCTTGCCTCCAGGTAACTTGTTTTTTAAAATTATTTAATTTATTTATTTGAGACAGAAAAAGCAGAGAGAGAGAGAGAGAATAGGCCCCACCAGGGCCTCCAGCCAAGGCAAATGAATTCCAGATACGTGAGCCACCTTGTGCATTGGGCTTACATGGGTCCTGGGGAATCGAACTGAGATCCTTTGGCTTTGCAGGCAAGTACCTTAACTGTTAAGTCATCTCTCCAGCCTCCCCCCCACCCCCGCCAGGTAACTTTTTAATGTGCATGAAGACTGCCTGTGAGCCAGCAGCCTTTGTCTAGATGGGTCAGTGGGCTACTCTAAGACAGTGGCTGTGAAGCAGGCTCTCTCTCTGTCTCTCTCTCTCTCTCTCTCTGATGGCTGGTGCATCACCAGACCAAGAAGGAATTAGAAATCATCAGAAAGCCAGGACTGGGGGGGCGGGAAGATGTCTCAGCAGATAAAGAGCTTTCCAAGCTAGCGTGAGTCTCTGCCTCGGACATCCCACGTAAAAGCCCCATGCCCTAGCGCTGGCATCTGTCACCCCAGTGGGCTTAGGGCGAGAAGGATATTGAGAAGAAGAAACTCATGGGCCACCAGGGCTCAAGGAGACACCCCGCCTCAAAGAAAGTGGAAGGCGAAGACCACCGACACCCCACGTTGTTTTCTGAGCAGCGCAGGCAAGCGCACGCACGCGCGTGCACACACACACAGAGTATATTTGACCAAAAAAATTTTTTTATTATACAGTTACCCACCACTGGATGTGACTGAGACAAGTCCCCAAAAGGGCATCTCGGCCTTCCCATTTTATTTGAGAGCTTCATTGTAGATCAAAGCCAAGGCTCCCAGGAAGGTGACGTACTCCTGGAAGTTCACTTCCTGGTCCTTATTCCTGTCCAGATCGTCCATCAGGCGTGCGATTTCAGCATCCTGCAGCTTCTGACGTGTTAGAATGGGAAGTCCACACTCAGTGGCGGTGAGCACCCTACATTGCCTTTTTCCCCTCCATCCCAGCCAAAGCCCTCTCTCATACAAACGGCTCTCTACCTGCTCAGCCCCAGTCCCAGTCCCTCCCTCAGGGTAAAAGGGCAGCAGGCTGGGATACACCCCTAATTCCTTTAAAGGAATGGCTCCCCAGCTAGCTCTGGCCAGACTGAATAAATGGCAGGACGAGGGGTGGAGGAAGGGACTGGGCAGTGGCCACTCACAGAGCCGATGGTCAGCTCCTTCTGAATAAGCTCCTTCAGCTCCTTCTTGCTCAGGGTGTGCTTGTCCCCCTCCTTGCCAGAGTACTTGTGAAAGATGGCCACCAGGAGTGTGATGGCCTGATCCAGGGGGCACGCCATGTCGGAGATGGGCCAGGAGCTGGTTGTTGACACAGGGGTTGCTCAGCGCCACAGGCAGCAAGGTCTTCTCACCACACACCCTGATGGCTCTGTCCTCACCAGCCCAGTGGCCTGTGATCACGACCTGGACCCACCCAGCCTTAGGCTGCACCAGAGCATGAAGGGAGAAAGTGGCACACCCCGGCCCAGGGAGCAGTGCCTGAGGGGAGCAGAGCTAAGGAAGAGAGGGGTTCAAAGAAAAAAATAATAATAAACAAAAGCCAGGGCGTGGTGGCACATGCCTTTAATCCCGGCAGAGATAGGGGGATCGCCCGTGAGTTTGAGGCCATCCTGAGACTACAGAGTGAATTCCAGGTCAGCCTGGCTAGAGACCCTACTTTGAGAAAGAAAGAAAGAAAGAAAGAAAGAAAGAAAGAAAGAAAGAAAGAAAGAAAGAAAGAAAGAAAGAAAGAGGGGAGGGAAGGAGGGAGGGAGGGAGGGAGGGAGGGAGGGGAGGGAGGGGAAAGAAACCAGACCCAGGAGGTCTGAACCCCCTGCTCTCCAAACTTCCAGGAGAGGTGGGGGCAAATTACTAGGCAGGGAAGGGGATAGAGGAGTTGGGGGACCTACAGCCTGTATGCACAGCCTGGGACACTACCAGGACACACCCTCCCGCACCCCAAGACAGCCGACTCTGGGAGTCACCTTTTCCGGATGCCTTAGCCCCAGGCTTGCCTGGCACAGCCCTGCCAATCCTGCCCTTAACCTCCTGTCCTGGTAATCAATGTCAACCCACCGTGGAGCCCCTGGCAGCCGAGCTGGACCCCCAAGATCCAAGCTTGGGCCGTTCCCGAGAGGGACCCGCGAGAGCTCACCTCGTAGACAGCCAGCAGAAGGGAGTGTCCGGCGGGGATGGGCTGCGTCGCAGTCCTGCTGGCCACTGGCCCTTATAGCGGCTGGGAGGACGGAGGACGCACCCAGGAGCGCCCCTGACCGCCCACGTCCCTCCCAGGGCCCCACCCTGAGTCCGGGCTCGCTGCACACACACACACACACACACACACACACACACAGAGTTTTCCACGCCCCCAGCCCCAGACCGGGACGGGATAGGAGAACCTAGTGGAGCTTGATATGGCTCTAAGCCGGAGGCCAGTGTGAGCTGGAGACACACAGTCTGCCCTCATTTCCATAGTTCAGTCCGTTCTCTTCCAGGCAGGCACATGGAGCCGTCGGCTTGACCACCTTACCTGCCTGTCAGAGCACGAATGGGTCTCCGAGGCACCAACCATCAACGTGTGGGGGAGGGGGAATCTCACCTGAGCGGGACGATCTAAAGGCTGGGGATATGGCTCAGTGGTAGAGTGCTTGCCTAGGGTGCACAAGGCCAAGGGTTCAATCCCCAGCTGAGTTGGGAGAGAGAGAGAGAGAGAGAGAGAGAGAGGTTAGAGGCAGAGGAGGATCAGGAGTTCAAAGCTGATCGGGTCTACATAAGACCCTGACTTAGTAATAATAATAAGAAGAAGAAGAAGGAGGAGGAGGAGGAGGAGGAGGAGGAGGAGGAGGAGGAGGAGAAGGAGGAGGAGGAGAAGAAGAAGAAGAAGAAGGAGAAGAAGTAGAAGCCGCAACAGCAGCTGGGCATGGCGCACACCTTTAATCCCAGCACTCTGGGAGGCCGAGGTGGGAGGATTGCCGTGAGTTCGAGGCCACCCTGAGACTACAAAGTGAATTCCAGGTCTGCCTGGGCTAGAGTGAGACCCTACCTCGGAAAACCAGAATAATAATAATAGTAACCATCATCATCTAAAAAGATCGTCTCTGACCAACGATAAACTTCTAACACCGCCAACACTCCCTCCTCTTCCCCGCTCCCCACTGCCTGGAATTCCGCCCTCGGAACTGCTCAGGCATTAATATTAATGCGCACTCAAGCGCCTGAACCAAGCCCTGCAAGCAGAGATAGTTATTCACCTTCCTTAAGAGAACAGTCTTCTTGCACACCCACCCCGCCCAAAGTTAAAAAAAAAAAAAAAACTTGCGAAAGGGAAGTGGAGGGGGAGGGGGGTACCCGCCTCTGGAGATCTTTGGGGCAAAGGATGATGGCGCTCCTGGCAAAGAAGGGAGGGAGGAAAACGGGGCTCCCGTGTGCTTAGTTAGCAGGGCACACACAGTCCCTTCACTCTGTCCTCCTCACTCCCTCTGCTTTCGCTGCATCTTTGTACTCTCAGAGCAGGCAGCAAAAAGCCTGGGCAACTTCCGCATTTTTTTCAGGAGTACAACACTTATGCCTGAAGAAGCTCAGCGATGCCCTCCATGAAGGACAGACAGTAAGTGGAGTGGAAGCCCAGGACCCTGTACCCAGAGGCACTAACTGGTGCCCTGTCTCTGGTCCGCTGGTTCTTGCACTCAGGCCCCACAGGAGGCTTGAAGACCAAACCCTTGAGATCCTGCCCTCCTTTCTCCATCAGGATGTGTCCTTGAGGCTGAGTGGTTCCGAACATCTACCTACTCCTTCCCTACCCCTGTCAAAAGCGGCAAGATGCAGGGAGTGGTAGCTCACTCCTTTAATCCCAGCACTGAGTTCGAGGCCACCCTAAGACTACATAGTGAAGTCCAGGTCAGCTTGGGCTGGAGTGAGACCCTATCTTGAAAAAAAAGAAAGAAAGAAAGAAAGAAAGAAAAAAAGAAAGAAAGAAAAGAAAGAAAGAAAGAAAGAAAGAAGAGAGAAGAAAAACAAAAATAAAAGCTGGGGTAGGGGAGATGGGGAAAGACATCTTTAAAAAGAACACCTTAACAATTGGAATGGAAAAAAATCTTTATTTTATTTTTCCTGCTGGCAAGATCCATCTGAGAGGAATAGAATAAGGACCGGGGAGGGCCTTAGGGGGGCGTTCTCTTAGAGGAGTTACGTTATGGTTGCCAGCGAGAGCAGAGGGAGGGAGGCCTGGTCACTTGCTGTCCTCCAGGAAGAAGTCATTGTAGGCCATGCACAACGTGGTCAGGAACACCGAGTACTCCTTAAAATCAATCTCTTGGTCGCTGTTTTTGTCCAGGCTCTTCATCAGGTTATCAATGCTACTCTCCTTCATCTTCTGTGGGGGGCAGAGGAGAGAGGACTAGCAGCCCAATGCCCCATGAGCAGCCAGCCCTCAGGCTCTGCCCACACCTAACACAGGGCCTGGCAACAGGTAGGGGCTTACTGCCTGACCACTGACTCCAAATAAATCAAACAGGAAGTGTAGCTTAGACTCCCTCCCCTATACCCTGCCCCACCCCCCCCCAAACAAGTAATAATCTGGAGCAGTTGTAGTGGCACAAGCCTTTAATCCCAGCATTCAGGAGGCAGAGGTAGGAGGATTGTTCTGAGTTCAAGCCCACCCTGAGAATACAGAGTGAATTCCAGGTCAGCCTGGGCTAGAGCGAGACCCTACCTTAAAAAAAATAGAAAAGAAAAAAAATGGTAACAATCTGTATTTTACATTGTCATCTATTAAAAATAGTTAGAGAGGGCTGGAGAGATGGCTTAGCAGTTAAGGCGCCTGCCTGCTAGGCCTAAGAAGGCTGGTTCCAATCTCCAGCAGTTCCAATCTGCAGGTCCCACGTTTAGCCAGATGCAAAGTGACGCAAGGGCACAATGCCGCACTTGCCCACAAGGGGGCGCACACATCTGGATTTCGCTCTCAGCAGCTGAGAGACTGCTGGCGCGCCCATCTCTATCTGTCTCCCTCTCCCTCTCTGTCTGTCTGTCTCTCTCTCTGTGTCTCTCTCCAAAAATAAATAAAATAAAATAAAATAAAATAACTTTTTAAAAATAGAGAGCTGGCTATGAGGCACTGAGCACATCCAAGTCTGTCCCCATTTTAAGCCCCAGTTAGAAAAGGACCCAGATTACACAGCTCTTCATAAGATAAGTACGTGGAGCCGGGCGTGGTGGCGCACACCTTTAATCCCTTCACTCGGGACGCAGAGGTAGGTGGATCACTGTGAGTTCAAGGCCACCCTGAGACTACATAATGAATTCCAGGCCAGCCTGGGCTAGAGAGAGAGCCTACCTCGAAAGAAAAATAAATAAATAAAAAGTACATGGAGGGGCTGGAGAGATGGCTTAGCAGTTAAGGCACTTGCCTACAAAGCCAAAGGACCCAGGTTCGATTCTCCACCACCCATGTAAGCCAGATGCACATGGTACCACATGTGTCTGGAGTCCGTCTGGGCACTCATTCTCTCTCTCTCTCTCCCTCCCTCCCTCAAGTAAATAAATAAATAAAAATAAAATGTAAAAATTTTATTTAAAAAGTACATGGAAGCTGAGAAGTCATCGCGTGCCTCATCTGAGAGGAGAGCTGGGTTGAAGCCCAAACTAGTGCCCAATTATCCTGTCTCTGGCCCACTGGCTCTGTCACCCAGGCCCCACAGGAGGACGGAGACCAAACCCCTGAGATAGAGCAAGAAAGCGCAGACAGGCAAACTCCACTCTCCCTTCTCCATCACTCCATCGGCCCCAGGTCTTCCTGGGATATGAGATGTTGGGACATGTGGCAGTGGAAACTGCCTCAATCTTGGTCCCCAGACTGGGATCCTTCCCTGGGCATCTGTCCCCTTGTAATTAGTCCCAGATGGGCAGCTGGCCCCATCCCTCTACCCTCATTAGCTCTAGGATGGCAAAAGCCTGGTGGGAAAGCCACAGAGCAGGTATGGAGACACTGGGACACCATCTGGGGAGGGCTTTCTCCCTGGGGTCCCGCCAGGATTCAGGATGAAATGAAAGAGCTACCTCTGCCATCTGTCCAGGCTTTATTGTAAAGGAAAAAGCCTCAGGAACCGTGATTGCTGGATTCTCTAGGTCCCAGATAAGACAGACACACAAAGTGACACAAGTGTGCAAGGTCACACATGTGCACAAGAAGGCACACATGACTGGAGTTCCACTGCAGTGGCTAGAGGCCCTGGCGCACCAATTCTCTCTCTCTCTCTCTCTCTCTCTCTCTCTTGCTCCCACTCTCTCGCATGAAAAAAAAAGGGGGAGGCTAGAGAGATAGCTAAGCAGTTAAGGGGTTTGCCTGCAAAGCCAAAGGACCCAGGTTCTATTCCCCAAGACCCACATAAGCCAAATGCACAAGGTGGCGCACGCTTCTGGAGTTCGTTTGCCACAGCTTGGAGCCAGTCTTAAAGTTAAAAATGAGCTGATATAGAGACCTGGCCTGGAATTCAAGTGCAATCTCATTGGACAAATATATTTGTGCCTCAGTCTTTTTTGTTTTGTTTTTTTGTTTTGTTTTGTTTTTTTTAGTTTTTCAAGGTAGGGTCTCACTCTAGCCCAGGCTGACCTGGAATTCACTCTGTATTCTCAGGGTGGCCTCGAACTCACAGCGATCCTCCCACCTCTGCCTCCCGAGGGCTGGGCTGCCTCAGTCTTTTTAACTGTAAAAACCATAGCATGTCACGTCCCTCCCACAGGCTCCAAGTGGTCCGAAGCACTTCTGTCTCCTTCCTACCCTTTTCATGCACTTGTCAGTACCCATCCTAGGGCACCAGCTGTGGTGGGCACACAGAGGAGAATCAGAGAGGGTCCCTAGTGTTAAGTTATACACAGCTGAACCTGGATACCCCACATTCCTTCAGCCCCCAAGACCCCCCCCCCAGCACAGGCTCTGCCACCACTATCAAAGACTCCTTCATCTGATTCTACAGTCACCCCCCACCCCACACACACACAGACAGCTCTCTATCCTCCCTCTCTGAGACCCTGATTCATCCATCCCGCAGCACAGAGGTCTAGAGTTCTGTGGGCCAAAGATGCCCACCCCCACCTCTGCCTGAGACCCCAGTCTCCTGCAGATATATGGCAGTCCCCCGCAGGGACCCCTCAGACTGTAAACAGAAGATGAAGGGATGGGTGGACCTACCTCTGCAAGACTCAGCTCTGTCTTGATAAGCTCCTTCAGTTCCTTCCTACTCAGGGTAAGCTTGCTACCCTCTCTCCCTGAGTATTTGTGGAAGGTGGTGACCATGGTGGTCAAAGCCTTCTCAAGAGGAGTCTCCATCGCAGTGCACTCTGGGGTGGGAGAGAGAGACACCTGAAGAGCCAGACCCTCCGCTCCCGGCACCATCCCTCTAGTTTACTCCCCAAACCCTCCCCTCAAGTCACCATGGACAGGAGCCCATGATGAGCCCAAAGTCCACTGACAAGAGGACCCTGTGTATCCAGACTGGTTATAATGAGAGGAAAACTCTGGAACAACCTTGGAGATGGTAGGCTTCCCTGCTCAAGAGATGTTGACAGAGGGGCCTAGGGGCAGAGAGAACACAGGATGGTGTCTCCAAAAGAAAATGGTGGTAGATGGTGGAATACACACAGAGTCAAGATTTTCTCTTTTCCCCTTCTCGGAGGCATTTCCTACCCAGTCACCTCCTTTCCCCAGTCCCTGAGTCATCTGACATCAAGGAGTGTTTCATCAAAGTTGGGGAGAGGACAAAGAGGGAGGAAGTCCAGCAGTCTCAAGGGGCTGGGGGAAGATAAGGTCTCTGCGAGAAGCAGGACAGAGGTGGGTACACTTGCCCAGCTGGCCTCCAGGTGGGAGCCAAGAGAGCTGCACCCCCAGACTGGCCAGGAAGCGGGAGAGGAAGATGCCCACACATCACCAGGATCTTTGGGAGAGCTGGCTCTGGAGATGAATTTGAATGAGGGCCTTAGTTCTGCCAGCCAGCCGCCCTATCAAGAGAAGAGGCAGAGTCACAGGACTCAGACTTAAAATAAATAAAAGTAAAGCTGGAGAGATGGCTTAGTGGTTAAGGTACGTGCCTGCGAAGCCTAAGGACCCAGATTCGATTCTCCAGGTCCCACATAAGTCAGATGCACAAGGTGGCACATGTGTTTGGAGTTCATTTGCAGTGGCTAGAGGCCCTGGTGTGCCCATTCTCACTCTTTCTTTCTTTCTTTCTTTCTCTCTGTCTCAAATAAATAGATAAATAAATAAATAAATAAATAAATGAATAAAATATTTTTAAAATTTTTTTAAAAATAGGGCTGGAGAGATGGCTTAGCAGTTAAGGCACTTGCCTATGAGCCTAAGGACCCAGGTTTGATACCCCAGGACCCACGTAAGCCAGATGTACAAGATGGTACATGAGTCTGGAGTTCGTTTTCAGTGGCTAGAGGTGCGCCAGGGCCTCTTTCTCTCTTTCACCCTCTCTCTCAAATAAATAAATAAAATAAAATATTTATTAAAAAATAAATAAACACTTCCCCTTAGGGAGGAAGGAGGCAATTCCCACTGAGCTAGAAGCTTCGGGTCCGTCCTGTGGAGTCCTGAGCCAGAAGGTAGACTGCTTTCTCCTACCTCCACCCCAAAGCCACCCTGAAATTCTTGAATTAGATTCATCATTCATCCCCCACCACCCAGATTATCAGCTTCTCCCACCTCAAGGAGGCTCAGCCAGAACCACAGTCCAAGCCAAGGGCCACTGTGTGTCTGTCTTCAGGATCATCCTGGCTGGTTCCGAACCCCACCTCTGGCCCAGAGCCATTTCCCAGGATAGTCTCATTCATTCATTCATTCACTCACTCACTCACTCCTATCTCTCTCTCTCTCTCTCTCTCTCTCTCACACACACACACACACAGTGTCGCACTATGTATCCCAGCCTCGTGATTCCTATCGCTGGGATTCCAGGTATGCACCATCATGCCAGGATTCCCAGGAAATTCTTCGTCACCATTCCAAGCATTCTTCCCTGATCACACTCCCACATGCAGGGAGAGGCCTTTCCCACAGAAGTTACCACGGCTTGTCACACTCTTCCTCACCCAGGCTTGCCTAGTGGAGATGAAGATCGTTAGGAGGAAGGACTCACCAAGGAGGGAGCGGGCCCAGAGTCCAAGGAGCAAGCGCAGCCTCCCTGTCAGGGCTCCCGCCTTTATTCCCTTGCCCCCAGTGCCCGGGAGATCCGGGAGGGAGGAGCCCTTGAGAAAAGGCCAGAGAGACATCCAGCCCCAGTAAATATATCTTAACCCCCCAAAAAAATCTTCATTTTTTCCAACTTAATTCACCATGTGATGGAATAACAGGCAGTAGAGAGAAAATCAGGCTTTCCCAGAAAGTGAAGATTGAAAGGTGTGGGCCAGACATGTGCCTGGGCCCTCAGACAGAGACTTACTCACCCTCCCGGTGCCCAGAAGGGCCTCCTGAGACAGGCATAAAAAGAACGAGCCAGGCGGTGGCGCTGACCTGGGAACTCCTCTGCCAATCTGGCCTTGCTGTTTACAAACAGAGTTGGAGGATACCTAGAGTTCACAAAAGTATGGCAAATGCATCCTTTTATTTATTTATTTGAGAGAGAGAGAAAGGAAGAGGCAGATAGAGAGAAAGAGAGAATGGGCACACCAGGGCCTCCAGCCACTGCAAACGAACTCCAGACGCATGTGCCCCCTTGTGCATCTGGCTTATGTGGGTCCTGGGAATCAAACCAGGATCCTTAGGCTTCACAGGCAAACACCTTAACCACTAAGCCATTTCCTCAGCCCTGGAATTTTTATATTTATTAATTTATATATATATATATATATATATATATATATATATATATATATATATATTTGAGAAAGAGGGGGTGAGAGAAAGAAAGAAAGAAAGAAAGAAAGAAAGAAAGAAAGAAAGAAAGAAAGAAAGAAAGAAAGCAAGCAAGCAGGAACCAGGCTTGAAAGTTTGTGAATCTGAGCCGAAAGAATTCTCCAGAGGAAGACAGGATCTTAAAGGCTATAGTTTACAGATTGCTTTGGCAATGGCTAGTTTACAGATAGCTAGTAAAAAGTACAAAAAAGAGAGGTAGGTTTTCTAGGAGCAACAATTTATAAACATGCCAAATAAGAACAGATTAATCCCAGCACTCGGGAGGCAGAGGTAGGAGGATATTACAGCACAGTTATTGGAGTCCTGAGCAGCCTATTTTGCTGTGAGTTCAAGGCCACCCTGAGACTACATAGTTAATTCCAGGTCAGCCTGGGCCAGAGTGAGACCCTACCTAATCATCTAACTAAAAACCCTTTAAAAAAAACCCAAAAAACAAAAAAAAAAAAAAAAGAAAAGATGAAAGAAAGCTTATGTTATCAAAGGCTAGGGCCAAATTGTATGTCTAGTCACTACAAACTCATGATGTGCATCTGGCTTTACCTGGGTACTAGAGAATAAAACCACTGTCTTTTTTTAGAGCTCATTAAATGCAGAAATTGTGTTGAGATATAAATCTTGCTGGCAAGCTGTCCTTGGATTAACTGCTGAGCCATCTCTCCAGCCGCAGTAAATATATCTTAAACCTGCCTATGGAAACTCCTACAGGAGTTTTAAAAAAAAATCTTCATTTTTTCCAACTCAAGGTATAAAATTATCTTTGATCACCATGTGATGGAATAACAGGCAGTAGAGAGAAAATCAGGCTTTCCCAGAAAGTGAAGGTTGAAAGGTGTGGGCCAAACATGTGCCTGGGCCACCCCACAGGGAGGCTTACCCACCCTCCCATCCACTGAAAGAACAGAAAAGACACATCACTGGAGGAAGAGATCTTCTGCCAAGGACACAGTCAAGGTCATTCCCTAACACAAAGCCAAAGATGGGCAAGAATTATCAGAGATCTCTGGCTTGGATGACTAAAGCACAGGAGTCAGGCAAGGAATCTGAAGAAGGGTTCGGGCCTGGAGAATAGAGGCCCTGACCTGTGGACAGAGAGGGAGGTCTGGGTTTGGGGTGCAGCTATAGATGAGGCAACATTGCCTGTATCCCGGGACACTCAAAGCATAAAAACAGAACTGGAGCCAGGCGTGGTGGCGCACGCCTTTAATCCCAGCACTCGGGAGGCAGAGGTAGGAGGATTGCTATGAGTTCGAGGCCACCCTGAGACTATATCATGAATTCCAAGTCAGCCTGAGCTAGAGTGAGACCATACCTCGAACAGCCAAAAAAAAAAAAAAAAAAAAAAAAAACAAGGGCTGGAGAAATGGCTTAGTGGTTAAGGCATTTGCCTGTGAAGCCAAAGGACCCAGGTTCCCCAGGACCCACTTAAACCAGATGCACAAGGGGGACATGCATCTGGAGTTCATTTGCAGTGGCTGCAGGCCCTGGCGTGCCCATTCTCCCTCCCTCTCTCTCTCTCTCCTTGCAAATAAATTTAAAAAAAATTTTTTAATAAAAAAAAAAAAACAGAACTGGGTCAGTTCATCACTGCTACATTTCCAACCTTAGCTTCCTGGGTCCCCTCCCCAAAACCACCTCCTTTGCCACCCCCACCCCAGCTGCTAGACTAGAGAAGCAACCAGGTCCGGTTGCTAAGCGATGGGAGTTTCCAAAGTAGAGAGTGATGCAGGAGGAGGCTCAGGGGAGCACACTGCCATGGAAGATGGGCAATTGATTGGGAGCACAAAGGGGAGGAGACAAGCTTCCCTGGACCCAAGTCTCTGTTGTCAAACTCCAGGGGAACCTTTGAGTCATCCACCCCACTCCTGTGAGCTGGAGAAAGAAGCACAGGGTGAGAAGGCCAGACCTCTGAGTTCCCCCTCCTTAAAAGTCTCCATACCCTTCAGGAATGTTCTTGAAGTCTAACTCAGTCCTGCTCACTGCACCCTGGAGCCACTGGCCTTTAACCTACCCAAGAGGAAGCCACATTATGCCTCATCTTTTCCGTGGGTGGAGGGGTAAGGAGGTGGGAGGAGCTTAATTACTTTTATCAGATCATATCTGAAATCTTGTCTCTAGAACTATGGTCACCATGCCATCATTTCCCTTCACTCTCCACCAGCCACTATCCCCCAGTCATTCCCTCTGCATTCCCTTGTCCTTCTCTGAAGGAACACGATTCCCAGTGATGATGGATCTTATCCCACTGATAGTGTCTGGCGAGAATGAGTGGCTCAGCCAGCCGTGATGGCACACGCCAGTGCTCAAGAGGCTGAGACAAGAGGATCTCAAGTTCAATGCCAGTCCGGGTTGCAGAATGAAACCCCTGTCTCAAACAGAAAGAGAGTAAGGTGGGGCTGGAGAGATGGCTTAGAGGTTAAGGCACCTGCCTGCAAAGCCAAAGGATCCCGGTTCAATTCTCCAGGACCTGCGTAAGCCAGATGCACAAGGGGGCGCATGCATTTGGAGTTTGTTTGCAGTGGCTGGAGGCCCTGGCATGTCTTCTCTCTCTCTCTCTCTCTCTGCCTCGTTCTCTCTCTCAAATAAATAGATAAAATATATTTTAAGAAGAGAGAGAGCCGGGTGTGGCAGTACATGCCTTTAATCCCAGCACTCGGGAGGCAGAGGTAGGAGGATCGCCGAGAGTTCGAGGCCACCATGAGACTACATAGTTAATTCTAGGTCAGCCTGGGCCAGAGTGAGACACTACCTCCAAAAAAAAAAAAAAAAAAAAAGAGAGAGAGAGAGAGAGAAGGTGGGATGAATGACTATTTCTCAAATGGCCTCCATCCGTACTCCTCTTCCACATCACCCATGGTCAGAAGGGGATTCGTGCATCCCTGCAGTTTGAAGCCAGTGAGCTGGAAGGGGCATGAGGGCTGGACTTGGACTACTAAGGTCAGAACCCAGTGCCAGCCCGCCTCCTCAGCCTCCTCATACTTCTCTGGCTTCGGGACTCCTTCTCCATGACTCAGCCCTGTTTTCCCTCCAGACCCCAACAAGGAGCAGATGTGACCTTCAGTCCCATCCCAGAGGCAATGCTGCAAAGGAGAGGGAGGGTGGTGAGCTGACTCACGTCCTACAGCTGGAGCCTTCCAAGCCAAGCCTTTGGTGGTCTTCGCCTTCAGCCTACCCAGAGTTGACATTGTTGCCTGGCACTCACACACACCACACACACACTCACACACTACACACTCACACACCACATACACCACACACACTCACCACACATCACACACACTCACACACACCACACACACACACACACACACACACCACACACACACACACACACACATGGCCAGTCATCCCTCACAATCATTACCAGTTTACTTTCCACAAAACTGCAGCTCAAGGAGGGTGTGGTGGCGCATGCCTTTAATTGCAGCACTGGGGAGGCAGAGGTAGGAGGATCACCATGAGTTCGAGGTCACCCTGAGACTACATAGTGAATTCCAGGTCAGCCTGAGCTAGAGCAAGACCCTACCTCAGTAGGAAAAAAAAAAAAAAAAACTGCAAATCCACCTCCAACAGCCCCACCACCACTCCATGACGTCTCCCCACCCCACATCTCTCAGACCACCAGCTTCATCACTTCAATGTTTTTTATTAAACTTGATCAGCATTGTGCATGTGTGTGAAAGAGCCAAGGAAAGGCACTAGGCTCATGGCGGACAGGGAAGGACTCCCCTCCCCACCCCCCGCCCCCCAGTTCCCCGCCATTGGCAGATGTCACAGGCCATCTGAGGAGCCTTCACTTCTTCCGGGGCTGCTTATCCGGGCAGCCCTCAAAGAATTCATTACACATCATGGCGATGCAGGACAGGAAGACGCAGTATTCTTGGAAGTCTACCTCGTTGTCCCTGTTGCTGTCCAAGTTGCTCATCAGCTTCTGGAATGCAGCGTCATCTGTCCTTTTCTGGAGAAAGAAGAGGTTCAGTTAGAGGACAGAAATCCAAGGGAGAGAGCCAAGGCCAGGCCAGGTCTCTGCCTCTAGCCAGCAGCTCAGAAAGGCCTACAGCCTTCCATCCCAGCCCTCAGGGAATACGATGCGGAGAAGGACGCTCCCCGGATGAGAGCAAGGCGTATGCGCATTGGATCACATCTTTAGCAAGCTTGTTCTAGTGATCCCATTGGATAATGGTCATGAAAGTAATGCATTAATGGGTGTAAGATACTGCTGTTGGGGGGAGGGTGCGTGTGTGTTCACAATGGTCTTCACAAACAGAAACTCAAGTATTGCTTGATGCGAGAATGCTAGCAAGAGTCAGACAATCCCAGCCCAGCATTCTGAGTCACAGCTCTATTCGCTGACTACCCTGGACAGTTGCTTGACTCTGTTCTTTCAGTTACACTGTGAAAACACCTGGCAGATCATCTGACCTGTGATCCACCCATTCCTGGTCAGACTTCTCTCTGCTGAGGTGCCCACACCAAGCAGATGGCACATGCCCTCTGGCATCCATCTCCCCATCCTTAGGATCTGTTGCTATGCACCGCACAAAGGCTGGTGCCTGCCAGGGCCCCATCTACCTCTCGGAGACGCCATTCTTGGGTGCACCCCCCCCCAAACAGGATCCACTCACCCCTAGGAAGCTGGGCAGCTCCTTAGTCAGCAGCTCCTTTAGCTCGGACTTGTTAAGCTTGAATTTATCACCCTCTTTGCCCGAGTATTTGTGGAAGGTGGACACCATCACGTCCAGGGCCTTCTCCAGTGGACACGACATGGCGACAGTCAGGACCTGGGTGGGGTGGGGACGGAAGACACAGAGGTGGCCTGATCCACCCTAGCTGGACAGTGTGTTCAGAGTGCTCCACTCCACTCCCACCTGCCAGATCTCTTGGGAGAGAGTCTGTTCCCAACCCGGAGGGATGTCAGAGAAGTGGACCTGACAGCTGGCAAGAGGGCAATTTCATGCTTCAGACTGTGAACATCTGCAAAGCCCACCACATGGGCTCTGGAGATGTCGGCCACAGGCCCTGGGCCTCCCTCAGGCCTGGCCTCAAAAAACAGCATTTTACCACTCCCTTACCCAGCCCATCCACTCCCACAACTCAGCCGCAAGCACCCGCCCTGGCCCATTCTTCTCCCTCCCCAGCATTGGGCGCGGCTGCTGGCTCCCTGCCCAGGGGCCTGCAGCGGAAAAAAACCAGCTGCCTAGTGCCCAGCGTAGGGAGGAGCAGGACAAGGTGGCAGAAGTAGAGGCACACGGGGAGGGTGGGGAGACCAATCTCTTTTGGCCTGGGCCACTGTGTGCAGGGTAAAGACTCATGGACACTGCCAATCAAAAACCTACAGGTGCCTTCACCTTTTTGCTTCCTGCACCTAGTGTGCAATCACTGGCTGCCCTACCCATGGCCCCCAGACACCAACACAGCAGCGGCAGTACATGTAAGTCCCAGCCTCTCTGAAACTCACAGCTCACATCCAGCCCCTACCCACTTTCTTGTTACTTAACTCTTAGAGAGAGAGAAAGAGAGAGAGAGACTCCACATCAGAATCTTAACATCTGGATCTATTCACACACACACTCAGAGAGAGTCTCCACATCAGAATCTTACATCTGGATCTATTTAGCACATCTGGCCCCCAGCAGTCTCCCCCTTTCCTGCCCAAGCCTCCACCTCTGACACCCCTTAAAGGCCAGTCAGGCCAACACAACTCACCAGACCAAAGTAAGGAAGTGCTGAAGAGAGAGGTTTGGGGAGAACCCAGCAATCTGACCTATTTATACCCCTCTAGGCCCTGCCCATGCAGGGGATGGGGGAGCGCAGACACTGCCCTCCTGCTGTTGACTGCTGTGCTAAGTGTCACAGCCCCCTCCACCAGCCCAGCCTAGAGCCAAGCTTCCTGTTCCTAGGCGGACAGGCAGGCAATGGGTGAGCCCCGTGGATGGGGGAAGCATCACCCAGTGCCCACAGCCCCCACCGATGAGGGAAGCACCACGCAGTGTCCATAGCTCAGCCTCAGTTTTATTTTTTTATCTTTTTTTTTTTTTTTTTCAAAGGAGGGTCTCACTCTAGCCCAGGCTGACCTGGAACTCACTCTGTTGTCCCAGCTGGCCTCAAACTCACAGCGATCCTCTTACCGCTGCCTCCTGAGTGCCGGGCTTAATGCTTAAAGGTGTGTGCCACCTCACAGGGCTCTAGTCTGATTTTATTTTTATTTATTTATTTTATTATTATTATTATTTGGTTTTTTTTTTTTTTTTTTTTTTTGGTTTTGCTAGGTAGGGTCTCACTCTGGTCCAGGCTGACCTGGAATTCACTATGTAGTCTCAGGGTGGCCTCAAACTTTCAGCAATCCTCCTACCTCTGCCTCCCGAGTGCTGGGATTAAAGGCGTGCGCCACCACGCCCGGCTCTAGTCTGATTTTAGGAAGCTGCAAAAGGGAGTGGATGGTGCTTGGGGCATGGGAAACAGGGAGGGAATAATCCCACCAGGAAGACAGGAAAGGAGATGGAGGGACAATGGGTGACAGGTGGGAAATTGCCCTGGAAATGTCCTGTCCCAGGCACTGGTAAGGAGACCCTGGCCAGGGCTGTCAGGAACAGCTATCTAGCCTTTCTCCCCATCCCAAACAGCTGTTATGCTCTGGCAGACCCCAGGGTGGGAGTCAGGAGATCAAGAGGGGCTCTGGGACCACTTCCAGAAACGTCAAGGGGAAAGGTCCTGGGGGTCAGTGATGGAGTAGGAATGCACCCAGGAGCTCAGGAATGGATGGTGGTCAGGCAAGCTATTTAGGATTGGCAATCCAGGTTGGAGTACAGAGTTAGAGGTGAAACCGCGTGAAAAATTGGGGAGTCAGGATCACAGACAACTTCCCAGGATGGGGTGCATACTCTCGGGAGTGAGTGAGGGTCAGAAGAGGGAGTTAACTTTGACATCAGGGACTGCCTCAAGGCAGCCCTTTCCTCCCCCAGTACAGAGAGCAAATACCTCCGAGGCCCTAATCCTATTAATGCTGCTCCCTGGGCTCCCACAGCCCCACCCTTTCACACAGTCCCACCCCACTCCTCTACTCATGCAGTCATAAACGCCCAGTTCCTCCCGGAGAACCCTTCTGAACTCCCAGACAAGGAAAGGCAAAGGCGTCTTCCTCAAGACAAGGGGACAGAGACAGAGACAGACAGGCAGACCCTCTAGCCTCCCCCACGGTAGACCTTATATCAACCTCCGCCCTCCCGCTAAACACTGAGGCCCGTGCTTTTCTACAGGGTGTAAAACTACCAGCGGGCCTGCGCAGAACTCTGGCTCTGCCCTCGGCCTCCTTTCTCCAGTGTAGAAGGCCAGAGACAGACACAAAGAACTCAGCACGACTCGGTCCGAAGGCCCAGTGTGTCCCCTCAGCAGAACCAAACCAAGGGCTGGAGAGATGGCTCACCGGTTAAGGCACTTGTCTGCAAAGCCTAACGACCCGGGTTCAATTCCCCAGTACCCATGTAAAGCCAGAAGCACGTGCATCTGGAGTTCATTTGTAGTGGCTGGAGGTCCTGGCACACCCATTCTCTCTGTTTCTCTTCTCTCTGTTTCTCTGCTCCCTAACTCTCTGCTTGAAAATAAGTAAATAAAATATTGTTTTCTTTAAAAAAAAAAAAGAAAGAAACCTGCTTCACACATACTCATTCATTCTCTCTCTCTACCCACCCCCTGCAAATAAATAAATAAAAATAAATTTAAAATAAAAGAACCAGCCGGTGTGGTGGCACAGGCCTTTAATCCCAGCACTCGGGAGGCAGAGGTAGGAGGATCACTGTGAGTTCAAGGCCACCCTGAGAATACAGAGTGAATTCCAGGTCAGCCTGAGCTAGAGTGAGACCCTACCTCAAAAAACCAAAAAATAAATAAATAAATAAATAAAAATAAATAAATAAATAAAAGAACCAAGCCAAGCGGATACCAGTTTTTTATTAGAAGTTAACCAGGCCCTTCCTGTAGGGGTCCCCATTGTGCACACGCTGCTGAGCCTCCAGGGTGAGAGCAGAGACCCCGGCCACGTCCCCCACCCCACCCACCAAGGCTGGCAAGGAGTGGCAATACCCCTCACTAGCTAGGCATCCTGGGAAGGCCTCTGAGCCTCTTGGGTAATGTGGATGAACCCATCAGGAGCAAACCTGGAGAGAAAGATCAAATGGACACACACCCAGGATCGCCTCAGAGACAGACTGAGCGCTGGAACAGACCCTGGCCCTCTAGGCTGGCAGAGCCCCTCTGGAACAGAGGCTACTGGGGACAGGAGGGCTCTGGGGGGCACTCCTTGAAGTACTCGTGGCAGTAGACACAAAGGCTGGCAAGGGAGCGCACGTACTCCTCAAAGTCCACCTCGCAGTCCTTGTTGGTGTCCAAAAGAGTCATGAATTTGTTGTAATCACACTCTCGAAATTCAGTCTGTGTGAGGACAGGACAGGAGGACGGGTCAGTAAAGCAGGACGCCTCCCACATCACTCCCCATGCTCCCCTTCTGGGCGGGCCTATTGTCGCCTACGCTAGCTACCCCAGCCACCACACATCCTCCTGGAGGCACTTCCAACCTACCCCATAATAAACCCATTTCATTCACCCTCCTCCCCAGCTCCATTGGCTGCGCACTGCTCTCTGGACAGAACGTCTGTCATGTGTTAGGCATTCTCTACAGTGACATGGGGGTGACTGACATCCCATCTTACAGACACAAAACTAGGACTTAGGGGCTGGAGAGATAGCTTAACAGTTTTAAGGTGCTTGCCTGCAAAGCCAAAGCACCCAGGTTCGGTTCCCCGAGTCCCAAGTAAGCCAGATGCACAAGGTGCCACATGTGTCTGGAGGCCCTGATGCACCCATTCTGTCTATCTGCCTCTCCCTCTCCCACAAATAAATAAATGAAATATATTTTTTAGGTTAAAAAAATAAACTGGGGGATGGAGAGATGACTTAGTGGTGAAGCGCTTGCCTGTGAAGCCTAAGGATCTTGGTTCGAGGCTCGATGCCCCAGGACCCACGTAAGCCAGATGCACAAGCTGGCACATGCATCTGGAGTTCGTTTGCAGTGGCTGGAGGCCCTGGTGCACCCATTCTCTCTCTCTCTCTCTCTCTCTCTCTCCCTCTCCCTCTTTCTCTGTCTGTTGCTAATAAATAAAAATTTTTAAAAAAGAAAAGAAAAACCAAAAATAAATAAATAAATATCAAAAAAAAAAAAAAAACTGAGGGTGCAGAGATGGCTTAGCGATTAAGGTGCCTGCCTACAAAGCCTAAGAACCAGGTTCGATTCTCCAGGTCCCACATAAACCAGATGCACATGGTGGCACATGCGTATGGAGTTAGTTTGCCGTGGCTAGAGGCCCTGGTGTGCCCATCCTCACTCTCTCTCTCTCTCTCTCCCTCTCTTTGTCTCTAATAAATAAAAATAAAATCTTTTAAAAAACTGAGGGCTGGAGAGATGGTTTATTGGTTAAGGTGCTTATCTACAAAGCCAAAGCCCCCAGATTTGATTCCCCAGGACCCACATAAGCCAGATGCACAAGGTGGCACGTGTGTCTGGAGTTTGTTTGCAGTGAATGGAGGCCCTGGAGCACCCATTCTCTCTCTCTCTCTCTCCCCCACCCCGCCCGCCTTTCTCTATCAAATAAATAAATAAATAAATAAATAAATAAATAAATAAATAAATAAAATAACTCAGGTCAAGTCAGGTCCCTTCCTCACGTACGTCTCGTCCCACAGTCTAGCCTCTGTCCCTTGCTGCTCTGTGCTGCTGGTGCTGGGTGGGGAGGGGCACGGAGTGCTCACCGGGGTCCACGTGGGCAGCTCTTTCTGCAGCAGCTCCTTCAGCTCGGACTGGCATATCTTGTACTTGTCCCCACAACGCCCCGCATACTCCTGGAAGGTGCACAGGATGGTAGTAATTGCCTGCTCCAGGGACCGGGTCATCCTCACTGTCAAAGAACAAGGGTGTCACTCACAGCACAGTCCCCCCCGACCAGCCCCTCTACTCACCTCTGCCCTCGGTGGTCCCCAGGATGCCAATTCCAGACCTGTCAATCTCCAACGTTACTGAAGTCCCACACGCTCCCT
This sequence comes from Orientallactaga sibirica, assembly GCA_036365145.1. Classification (NCBI taxonomy): domain Eukaryota; kingdom Metazoa; phylum Chordata; class Mammalia; order Rodentia; family Dipodidae; genus Orientallactaga; species Orientallactaga sibirica. The sequence continues at coordinate 25,934,523 of JAEOAD010000025.1, forward strand.
TTCCTCTGAGCAGCGCCCCCCCCACTCCCCCACGACGCAGCCCTCCATTCATCTCCCCTCTGTGCCTGTGTGGTCTTCCTGGATAGAGGTCTCATTTCCCCAAAACTCCTCAGGGAGAGCTATCCTGACCAACCCCACCACACACCACACACACACACACACACACACACACACACACACACACACACTCTGTGGGGCTCTCTGATTCCCTCCAACCTTTTCTCACCCCAGCACCCAGGGCCCTGGGGAGGTTACCTACCAGTAAGTAGGGTGAGAGCTGACAAGGAACCCCCACGACCTCACCATGCCTCCTTGCCCTACACTCAAGGAAGTGGCAACACAGGAAAACCAGGGCCTGTCCTCCTCTCACTAGCTATGCAGCCTTAGGTGGAAATGGTGGATTTCTGGGTCTCCCCTCACCCTCGCCCCCAGTTCCATCATCCTTTCACGATGAACCCTCTCTAACCTAGGAAAACCCTAGGCAGGCCAAAAGGCAAGAGTTATTTCCATGGACGCCCAGTGACTCACTCCTGGTTCCCTCCAGGGGACCGGAGTCCTGTGACTCAGGCCACCAGGGCCAAGGCTGTCCTCGGTAACTTCCCCTCTGCCCGGAGCAAATGGTTAGCGCGCTGGGGTTGGATTCTTTGTGACAGCTCAGGACTTAGAAGCAGAATCCATGTTCCCGAGGGAGGAAGGAGGCATGATCCCAGGAGTGAGGGACCTCAGAGCCCGTGTGGGAATCCTGCCAGCCTGCCTGGCGCCAAGTCCACTGTTGTTTTAGAAGGGGCAGGAATCCGCTCTTCCCCCAGCAGCCTTCTCATCCCGAGAAGACAAGAAACAGGGCCAGGGAGCTAACAACTACACCAGGACTTTTCACTCACGTTCCCATGCCAGGGTGATGGGGAGACCCTGGCTCTGCACACCTCAAGGCCAAATTTCACAACAGCCCTTCAGTGAACCAGGCAACCCCTGAGTCCACCACATCCAACTTCCCACACACTAGTTTGCAGCTCTCAGTTCCCACACCCAGTCCCCTGTATCCAGAGACAGGCTGGCTGTTGAGTGTCGCCTGAGCTTCTCGGACCCCTGCCCGCGCCCCCCAACCCATGACAATCCTCAAGCGGCTGTACTCACCACTGGCGTTGGTGTTTCAGCTGTGGGAGTCGAGACCCAAGGTGTCCCTATTTGTAGCCTCCCAAGAGACGAAGGGCTCAATTACGAGGCTACAAGTAGGTCAAGGCAGAGGCTGCCCCCAGGGTCCTCTACCTCCTTCCTTCAGTAGCCACTATTACAGGCCCAGCCGCCCACCTAGCCACGCTCACATCAAAGACCCAGTCACACCACTCCCTAAGCAGCTTCCCTCCCCCAGAGCTGGGAACTGAAGACAGCCGCCTGTCAGCGTCCTCCTCCACCCGTGGCATCCCTCTCCCCAGCTCATCACTCTGAAGAGACACCCAGAATGCAAAATGGCAACACAGCTCAGCTTCGCCTGGGCTGTGCCCCAGAGGGTCCCTATGCCAGGGCAGCGCCTGGCTAAGCCTCCCATTGACAGGTGGGAAGACTGAGGCTGTAAGACACCACCCCTGTCCCAACCTCCAGATCACTGACTTCCCTTTGGCGGTTAGCTGCTTACTGCCCTGAAAGAAAGTATGGGCTGGAGAGGTGGCTCAGCGGTTAAGGAAGGTGCTTGCCTGAAAAGCTTAAAGACCCCAGGTTCGATTCCCCAGGACCCACGTAAAGCAGCTACACAAGGTGGCGCGTGCATCTGGGGTTTGTTTGCAGAGGCTGGAGGCTGCCAGGTGCCTGCCGCACCCCCATTCCCTGTATCTATCTATATCTATATCTCTCTCTTTGTCTCTCTGTATATATATACTTACAAATCAATCAATCAATTAATTAAAGACAAATACTGTGGGGTTGTTTTGTTTTTTTGTTTTTTTGTTTTTTTGTTTTTTTTTTTTTTTTGAGGCCTGGAAGGGTGGGCTTTGCTAGGGTACCTCCAGTCAGGGCTTGAAATTTCTTGTCTGTCAACCCCAAGTGATGGAGATGAATTTGGGCCACAGATTCGTGTGAAAGCTGGCTTGTCACTGGAGCTCCTTAGCAGCTGGCTTCCTGTTCTGTCACTCTCTTCAACACGGAGGCTACTTGCCTGGCATTGGTGATAGATTCCTCTGCCTTTTAACTTAAGCTTAAACCCTCGGGTTTCTAGCATTATGGAAATGTCTCCATTTGTGTCCCCTCTCAGGGCAAGCCACGGGCTTCAGCATCCACTCCCCCTCAGTCCTCAAGCCCTCAAAAACAGAACCCGTGTTGGGTCTCACCAGCACCCAAGGGCAACCTGCTCACCTCCCAGGGTTTGCTTTCACTTAAGCTTTTTTTAAAAATATATTTTATTTATTTATTTGAGATAGAAAGAGGTAGAGAGAGACACAGAGAGAGAATGGGCGCACCAGGGCCTCCAGCCACTGCAAACGAACTCCAGGTGCATGCGCTACCTTGTGCATCTGGCTTACGTGGGTTCTGGGGAATTGAACCAGGATCCTTCGGCTTTGCAGGCAAATGCCTTAACAACTAAGCAATCTTCTCCAACCCTCACTTAAGTTGTTTGTTTGTTTGTTTGTTTTTCGTTTTTTCGAGGTAGGGTCTCACTCTAGCCCAGGCTGACCTGGAATTCACTATGTAGTCTCAGGGTGGCCTCGATCTCACAGCCATCCTCCTTCCTCTGCCTCCCGAGTGCTGGGATTAAAGGCATGCAGCACCACACCCAGCAGAAAGTTTTTTTGTTTTTGCAAATGTGCATGCAGTATGCATGTTCATATGTGCATGGGTACACATGTATACAAGTGTGCATGTGTGTGGAGGTCAGAGGTTGATGTCAGGCACCTCCTCTGATTGCTCTCAACTGATACAGGGCCTCTTTTTTTCAAGGTAGGGTCTCCCTCTAGCCCAGGCTGACCTGGAATTCACTATGGAGTCTCAGGCTGGCCTCGAACTCACAGCGATCCTCCTACCTCTGCCTAACTAGTGCTGGGATTAAAGGCGTGCACCACGACGCCCAGAGGGTCTCTTGCTTGAATACAGAAGTCATCAATTCAGCTAGTCTACTTAGCCAGCTTTCCCCAAGGAGCCCCATCTCTAGCTCCAACCGGAATTACGGCAGACCACCATGTGGCATGCACGTGGGTGCTAGGGATCTTAACGCCAGTCCTCACACCTCTGTGGCAAGCACTTTATCCACTGACTGACCCTTCCCCTAATACCTTTTTGCTTTTTGATGTTTAAAAAAATATTTTGGGGGGCTGGAGAGATGGTTTGGAGGTTAAGCACTTGCCTGTGAAGTCGAAGGGCCCGGTTCGAGGCTCGATTCCCCAGGTACCATGTAAACCAGATGCACAAGGTGGCACATGTATCTGGAGTTCATCTGCAGTGGCTGGAGGCCCTGGTGCACCCATTCTCCCTCTCTCTCTCTATCTCTCTGCCACTTTCTCTATCTGTTGCTCTCAAATACATAAAAATAAAACAAAAAAATTTGCTTTTTATTTTATTTATATATTTATTTGAGAGAGTGTAAGAGATCAAAAAAAATTGACACCCCAGATCCTCTAGCCACTGCAAATAAACTCCAGATGCATGTGCCACCTTGTGCATCTGGCTTTACGTGTGCACTGGGGAACAGAACCTGGGTCCTCAGGCTTTGCAAGCAAACACCTTAATCACTGAGCCATCTCTCCAGCCCCCTTTATTTGTTTCACTGTAGCCCAGGCTGACCTGAACTCATGGCAATCCTCTTACCTCAGCCCCCCAAATGCTGATATCACAGGCATGTGCCACTAGGCCTGGCTGGAAGAAAAATTAATTGTTTTAATTCTATCCAGCTTCCCCTGCTGCTCCCAGGTGAAGAAAGAACCCAACCACATGGCAGGAATGGAGACCCCTTCCTGCTGCGTCTCCATTCTCTCCCTTAGCGTCAGGGTTCACAGAAAGAAGAGCCAATCCCCAGAAGAGCAGAGGAGGAGGTGCTTGGCTCTCAGGCTTCTTGAGGAGGCTCTAGTGCCTGGGTACAGTCTGAGGGCTGATGGACCCCTGGACTCTCGTGGGGCCCAGCACCCAGCTTTGCCTGGGACATGATCCCCTCCTGCAGGCTCCTACCTCCGTGGATGAGGGAAGTGAGTAATAGAGGAGCTGTGGTTAACCCTGTTTTATAGGCAAGGAGCTGCAGCCAGCCTGGAACAGAGGACAGGCACACAGAAGTAGGGAAAAGAGTGGAGCAGCCATTAATTTGGTTCTAGGTCAATGGCATATTCCCACCTGTGTGAACCCAAGCTCAGCCACCAGCCACCATAAGCAGGTCCCCTGTGCTCTCCAGGTCTCGTTTTCCTCATCAGTCAATGACGGAGGATAAAAATAGTACCCACCTGACAGAGTTACTGTGGGCCTTCAACGAGTTCATAACACAAGGCTTATGGAATAAATAGTGCTAAAAGGTCTGGAGAGATGACATAGCGGTTAAGGCGCTTGCCTACAGAGCCAAAGGACCCAGGTTCGATTCCCCAGGTCTCACGTGAGCCAGATGCACAAGGTGACACATGCATCTGGAGGTCGTTTGCAGTGGCTAGAGGCCCTGGTGCGCCCATTCTCTGTCTGTCTCTGTCTCTCTCTCTCTCTCTGATTGCGAATAAATAAATATAACAAAATAAAATACTGCTAGAACATTATAAGAGCTTGATAAGAGGTAGTAACTTGCCCAAAGTCATACAGCTAATGAGTGGTAAGCTTAGAAGCCATTCACTGGTCACATAATATTTTGCGACACTGGCACTAGGCATCAGGGGACTGCCACAAACCAAACAAAACAAATACAGTCCCTGCTCTGGGGAGATGACAATCTAGTGGGGAAAACAGAAGATAACAGATGAATGTTTAATACACTAGAAAAGCCCATCTAGCTGGCTCCTGGGCCCATGACCTTATCCACAGCCCTTAATGTTCCTGGGCACAGCAGCAGACAGCTCCTTTGCCCATGGGGAGAGACCACATGGAGACTACAGAAGAGTGGAAGTTCACCCTGGAAGGCCATAGCTGAGGGTCAAGCAGCAGAGACTTCTCCTACAGATGCTGGGGTTGAAGAACCACTATGGAAAGAACTGGACCTCAGCCGGGTGGTGGTGGCACGCCTTTAATCCCAGCACTCTGGAGGCAGAGGTAGGAGGATTGCCGTGAGTTCGAGGCCACCCTGAGACTACATAGTGAATTCCAGGTCAGCTTGAGCTAGCGTGAGACCCTACCTCGAAAAAAAAAAAAAGAACTGGACCCTCACTCAAAGCTCCTCACCTCCTTGCTCCTGACTTCAGCATGTTAGGTCCTTTGCTTTGCTGGAGCTTGAATTGCTGGCCTCCAAAATGAGTTTGGAAGACTCCCACCCCAAGAATCCAAAGCAAAAGAGCTTTTTTAATTTTATTTTTTTCGAGGTAGGGTCAAGCTCTAGCCTAGGCTGACCTTGAGTTCACTATGTAGTCTCAGGGTGGCCTCGAACTCACGGTGATCCTCCTACCTCTGCCTCCCGAGTGCTGGGATTAAAGGCGTGTGCCACCACGCCCGGCTCCAAAAGAGCGTTTTTATCACCAGCTGTTACTGTAGTATAAGACTAAATCTAAGTCAATTTAGTCTAATTCAACAGATATCCAGAACCACCTGGACAGGAGTGGACTAGACCCTCCTAACCAGATCATCTTGCCCAGTCTCCTTCCTCCTCAAAGATGGAAGTCTGAGCTCTAAATTATCTTCCCCTATTCAAAAAAAAAAAAATTTAAAAAACACTTTTGCTGGATGCGGTGTCTCATGTCTTTAACCTCAGTGCTTGGGAGGCAGGCATAGGAGGATTGCTGTGAGTTCAAGGCCACCCTGAGAATACATAGTGAATTCCAGGTCAGCTTGGGCTAGAGTGAGACCCTACCTTGAAAAAAAAAAAACTCAAGCTTGGGAGATGACTTAGCAGTTAAGGCTCCTGCCTGCAAAGCCAAAGGACCCAGGTTTGATTCCCCAGGACCTACATAAGCCAATGCACAAGGTGGCACATGCATCTGGAGTTAATTTGCAGTGATTGGATGCCCTGGCATGCCCATTCTCCCCCCCACTCAAATAAATAAATAAAAATATAATATTTAAAAAAACTCTTGGCCGGGCGTGGTGGCGCACGCCTTTAATCCCAGCACTCGGGAGGCAGAGGTAGGAGGATCACTGTGAGTTCGAGGCCACCTTGAGACTACATAGTGAATTCCAGGTCAGCCTGGACCAGAGTGAGACCCTACCTCGAAAAAAAAAAAAAAAAAAAAAAAAAAAAAAAACTCTTCTTAGAGTGACTGGAACCTTCTGGCCCTGCTGGAAACCTCAGGCATGTCCTTTGCTGCAGTACCTTCCACTGTACAGCAGTGGGCCAGAGCTCAGATGCTTCTCCTGTGGCCATTCTCCCCCCCGCCCCCCCAATGCTCAATCCCCCATCTTGAATGAGCCCAGTACCCTTGACCTTCCACAGCGCCTCCTCTGCAGATGTGGAGCTGACCGCTGAGAAATGTGCCCTGGGCCGGGCGAGGACCTGTCTCCCAGAGGATATGTAAAGGGCGAAGGCAGATGCTCTCCCATCTGGCAGGAGTTCTTACAGCAGCATCACTCTAACTCTCCCCCATCTCCTCTTCTATCTCCACCATCACCTTCCCAAGATCCCTGGAAACCGCATCCCCCTTCTAAAGGTCAGTGTCTAGTCCTTACACCTCAGGCAAAAATGAGATCAAATGACATAAGCACTGGACATTCCATGTATTTGTACCAAAGAGGCCTGGGGACGACCGATTCATCCCGATTCCATAGCCCACGAGGCCAACGAACCTTATTAAAATAACTGAACTCCTTTCTCATCTTCTGAGCCAAGTGTGGAGCGAGTATGGAAAGCACTATCTGATTCCTGGGGCCAGGGTCAGAGCCAGGAGGAGCCTCGCTACAGAATTGGAGGTAGGAGGTGGGAAGAGGATCTGAGCCAGGACCAAGAGGAGCCTGAAGATCTTAGAACCATCATTCGTTCTGACTGACGCACTTCACCAGCTGATGGTGTCCATCGTATGAATGAGGACAGTGAGCTGGTAGAGGGATCACTCTAGTTCACTCTCTTGTCTCAGAACCTAGCGTTGAGCTTACAGACGGGTGGCACCAAGCCTCCATTCACCCAGTTTTAGTCATCTATCACACTCTATTACAGACCCAAGAGTCAGTGTTATTTATTTTTTTATTATTAGTATTATTATTGGGGGGGCGGTTCAAGATAGGGTCTCACTCTAGCCCAGGCTGACCTGGAATTTGCTATGTATTCTCAAGGTGGCCTTGAACTCACAGCAATCCTCCTACCTCTGCCTTCCGAGCGCTGGGGTGAAAGGCATGAGCTACCGCTCCCGTCTTTTTTGGGGGGAGGGGTGTTTTAAAATATATTGTATTTTTTTTTTTTCTTTTTTTTTTTTTTTTTTTTTTTTTTGGTTTTGCAAGGTAGGGTCTCACTCTGGTCCAGGCTGACCTGGAATTCACTATGTAGTCTCAGGGTGGCCTCAAAACTCCTCCACCTCTGCCTCCCAGTGCTGGGATTCCTCCATATTGTATTTTTAATGTTTGTTTCTTACCATTCATAGATTTTAAATTGACATTCTTAAGCAGATTGTTAGCATTCTAATTCTTTTTATTTATTTATTTTTATTGACAACCTTTAATTTTCCATCATATCCTCCCCTCTCAGTCTCTCTTTTATTTTAATGTCATCATCTTTTTCCTCTTATTATGATGGTCTTCTGTAGGTAGTGTCAGGCATGCTGGATATCCAGGCCTTTTGTGTCTGAAGGAGCGCATTGTAAGGGAGGCCTACTCTTCTTTCTCCTCTCTCTCTCTTGGAAGGTGTGTTCGTTTCAGTCTCTCCTCTGTCTTCTTCTCTTTCCCAAGGGGGCGCCATCCCATATATATTTTATTTTTTTATTTTTATTTTTATTTTATTTTATTTTATTTTTTATTGGCTGTAGGGTCTCACTCTGGTCCAGGCTGACCTGGCTAATCTGGAACTCATCCTCCCACCTCTAGCCTCAGGCTGGCATCAAACTCAGAGCACTCTCCTCCTGGGTCTCAGCCTAGCCCAGCTGCTGGAACTCACTCCATAGCCTCAGGCTGGCATCAAACTCAGAGCACTCCTCCTACCTCAGCCTCCCAGCTGCTGGAATCAAAGGGGGTGTGCCACCACACCCGGCTAAGAGTCAGCGCTGTCTTCCAGGTGGCTTTCAAGTCCTTGAAAAGTCATCTCCGTGACTCCTGTCATTGTGCTGGGGGAGACTCTCAGGTGCATGACCTCCAAAATTAGGGATTGACAAAGTCAGCCAGGAGTGGGAGCAAAGCTAGTGGGTTTCTCAGTTCCCCCTTAGTTTGGGGTTCTGAGACAAGGGAGTGAACTAGTGTCCTGCTGAGGCAGGAGGACTGCTAAAAGTCAGGGCTACATCGTGAGTAACAGGCCAGCCTGGGATTCGTTAGCAAGACTTGTCTCAAAAAATAAAAGCAGGGCTGGGCGTGGTGGCTCACGCCTTTAGTCCCAGCACTGGGGAGGCAGAGGTAGGAGGATCGATATGAGCTCGAGGCCACCCTGAGAATACATAGTGAATTCCGGGTCAGCCTGGGCTAGAGCGAGACCCTACCTCGAAAAAAAAAAAAAAAATGAAAACAAAATAAAATAATCAAAACAAAGCCAGGCCTTAATTCCAGCACTTGGGAGGCAGAGGTAGGAGGATCACAGTGAGTTCAAGGCCACCCTGAGACTACATAGTGAATTCCAGGACAGCCTGGGCTACAGCGAGACCCTACCTTGAAAAACCAAAAAAGTAAAAAAATAAATAAACAAACAGGGTAAAAACCTTCAACCCTCTGCCTGTGTGGGTCAGATTTCTGCTCAGTTCTGCACGTAGCCATGTTAAGCATTTAATGAATGTATTCTGGGAGTCCTCGTAAGAAACTAATTAGCCCTGACCACTCTCCCCACCCTTCAACGCTGAAGACATCAAGAGTCTATCCAGAGCACCTCCCCCTCGTGATTTCATGAGCACCAGCACCCAGTTTCCCAATCCTGTTCCAGACCGCTGGAGAGGCACGTAGAAGTCTCTGGTCATTACTCCTCCCCTATTCTACGTCCCTTTCTTCTCCTAATGATAAAAAGTGCTTGAAGGGCCCGTGTGTGGTGGCACACGCCTTTAGTCCCAGCACTCAGAGGCAGAGGTAGGAGGATCGCTGAGAGTCTGATGCCACCCTGACACTACATAGTGAATTCCATGGCAGCCTGAGCTAGAGTGAGACCCTACCTCAAAAAAAAAAGGGGGGCTTGAAAGGGTCTTGGGAAATGGCTTAGTGGTTAAGGCATTTGTCTGCAAAGCCAAAGGACCCAGGTTTGATTCCCCAGGACCCACATAAGCCAGATGCAGTTCGTTTGCAGTGGGTGGAGGCCCTCTCGTGCCCATTCTTTGTCTCTCTCTCCCTCTCTCCCTCTCTCCCTCCCTCTCTCAAATAAATAAAAAATTTTTTAAATGTCTTAAAGTGCTTGAAGGATGAGTTAAGATGATGTTCCCCCCAGGATGCTAGCACCATCTTCCCGTTTCGCTGCCATTTTTTTGTTTGTTTGTTTTGTTTTGTTTTTGCTTTTTTGTTTTTTGGGAGGTTTTGGTGGTGGTGGTGATGATGATGGTGGTTTTTCAAGGTAGGGTCTCACTCTAGCCTAGGCTGACCTGGAATTCACTCTGTAGTCTCAGGGTGTCCTTGAACTCACAGCCATCCACCTACCTCTGGCTCCCAAGTGCTGGGATTAAAGGCGTGTGCCACCACGCCCGGCTTCTGTTTTACTGCCATTCTGAATGAGTCTTTTTACATGTCCTCGACTCACTGGGCCCCTTTTTGAGTATTTGAGCAATCTGACTTTTCTGTAATATTTTGTTTTTATTTATTGAGAGAGAGAAAAAAAAAGAGTGGGCATGCCAGGGCCTGTAGCCACTACAAATGCACACTCCACATGCATGTACCACTATGTGCGTCTGGCTTATGTGGGTTCTGGGGAATCAAACCTGGGTCCTTAGGCTTCTCAGGCAAGCACCTTAAGCGCTAAGCCATCTCTCCAGCCCACAATCCAACTTTTGTTTGGTAACAAACCCACCTTTAACTTCTGTCAACCTTTCCTCCGAGGGTTAGTAAGCTGCCAGGGGTTGGCCCAGGGAACCAAAGGGCAAAGTGACAGTAAGAACATGACAAGAGGCAAGGCTCCTTCAGCTCTCCTCTCAGCAACAATTGCAGGAGGGATGGGAGAGAACCTGGCTGCAGGTCCTTGAGCAAGGCCCCTTCCAGACCCTCCATCACCTCCACACACAGACAAGGGAAGGCTCTTAGTTGGCTGGGAAAGTCTGGGGTTAGACTGTCAAACAGCAGAAAGACAGGAGATTAGCCCCCTTTGCAATCTCCTCAGCTGAGGGCAACTCCAGAGGCAACCAGTTGAGGTTGGTCCCACAAAACCAACGGTCTCAGATCCAAAACGGAGAAGCCAGCACTGACAGAAATGCAAGGACCCAAAGAAACCAGAGCCAGCTGTCAGTAGGGGACCCCGTTGCCCCACGGACTCAGGATGAAGTGAGCAAGAGCTTCCGGAATCTACTCAGCCAGGTCCCCTATGTGGCTCCACTAACGCCATGAAACTGGAAGTGGGAGCTGGAGTGATTGCTCAGAGGTTAAAGGTTCTTGCTTGCAAAGCCTGAAGGCCAGCTTACAAGTCCCCAGTACCCATGTGAAGCCAGATGCACAAAGTGGTGCATGCATCTGGAGTTCATTTACAGCGGCAAGAGGCCCTAGCACCCCTATTATCTCTCTCCTTCTCTCTCAAATAAATGAGAAATAAATAAACTTTTTTTTTTTCCAAGGTAACGTCTCACTCTAGCTCAGGCTGACCTGGAATTCACTATGTAGTCTCAAGGTGACCTCGAACTCACTGTGATCCTCCTACCTCTGCCTCCCAAGTGCTGGGATTAAAGGCGTGCACCACCATACCCGGCATACATAAACTTTTTTTTAATAAAAATCTCTGGCTAGGGGCTGAAGAGATGGCTTAGCGGTTAAACGCTTGCCTGTGAAGTCTAAGGACCCCGGTTCGAGGCTTGATTCTCCAGAACCCACGTAAGCCAGATGAACAAGGGGGCGTACACATCTGGAGTTCGTTTGCAGTGGCTGGAGGCCATGGCGCGCCCATTCTCTCTCTCTCTCTCTCTACCTGCCTATTTCCATATATCTCTCTCTCTCTCAAATAAATAAATAAATAAAAATAAAATATTTTTTAAAAAAATCTCTGGCTAGATGTGATGGCGCACACCTTTAATCCCAGCACTCAGTGGCAGAGGTAGGAAGATCACTGTGAGTTCGAGGCCACCCTGAGACTACATAGTGAATTCCAGGTCAGCCTGAGCTAGAGTGAGACCCTACCTTGGAAAAAAAAAAAAAGAAAGAAAAAAAAACAACTCTGTAAATGGTTGCAGGAAGGGGAGAGAAGCCCATTTGGTCCCCTCAGCGTCCCACCAGGATGAGGGCTGTTTTTTTTTTTTTTAATTTATTTGTTTATTTATTAGGAACAGACACAGAGAGAGAAAGACGCAGAGAGAGAACGGGAGCACTAGGGCCTATATCCACTGCAAATGAACTCCAGATACATGTGCCACCTTGTGTATCTGCCTTACATGGGTCCTGGGGAATTGAGCCTCAAACCGGGGTCCTTAGGCTTCACAGGCGAGCACTTAACCACTGAGCCATCTCTCCAGCCCAAGGGCTGTTCTTAGAGACGTGGATCCAGTCCTGACAGGAACCCTTACTTAACCTCTCCTAGCCTCAGTTTGCTTGGAATCTGCAATGTGTAGAAACTAATAGACTACATTTCTCACTCTGGAGCTTTTTGGATTAAATGACTAGTGCTAGAGAGGCCTGCTGAGCGCCTCATCAGAAGGACGCTCCCTGAATGGCCAAAGCTGCCCGCTCTCAGTTTCCCCATCTGTAAAAAGGGCCTAATGATCACTCCTCTGGAGTGACCATGAGGCTAAAATGACAAGCGGGCATGCCAGGACCTTTGAGAACTGCTCCAGGAGGCTAGGATGCTAAAGACTGTCATCATAGTGTCCTGACCTATACTTACTGTCTCCCTCCCCTGCAGGGTATCAGGAAGGTAAGTTTTTTATTGCTGTGAAAACAGGACATTTGTCCCAGAGGCCTGCCGGGCCTTAAGACAGGCAGAGAGTGAGGGTAGAGAGGCACGAACTAGTGACCGTCACCCAGTTTTCTCACCCAGCTCTTTCCTCCCCAGCAGAGCTCTGCCTCAGCTGCTCTGTGCGTGGACCCCACACATCAGAGTTTAAGTTGAAAAAAAAAAATAGGGGCCAGGCATGGTGGCGCAGGCCTTTAATCCCAGCACTTGAAAGCAGAGGTAGGAGGATTGCTGGGAGTTCAAGGCCATCCTGAGACTACGTAGTGAATTCCAGGTCAGCCTGGACTAGAGTGAGACCCTACCTCAAAAAACAAAAAAAAAAAAAAATAGGGGCAGTTAAAGGTGCTTGTTTACAAAGCCTGATGGCCTGGGTTCAATTCCTAAGCCACCCATGAAGCCAGATGCAATGCGAAAAGTATGTGGTGTTTGTTTGCAGTGGCAAGAGGCCCATACACATGTGCAATTAATTATATTTTTTTTTCTGAGGTAAGGTCTCACTCTGGTCCAGGCTGACCTGGAATCACTATGTAATCTCAAGGTGGCCTTGAACTCACGGCCATCCTCCTACCTCTGCCTCCCGAGTGCTGGGATTAAAGGTATGTGCCACCATGCCTGGCTGCAATTAACTATAAATAACTTTTTAGAAAAGAAAACATTTTTTCAGGAAAATTCTGATTATTACTTGTCAACTATCCAGCCCTTCTTTAATTAAAAAAATTTTTTTTTTCACCTCCTCAGGAAGCAGAAGTAGGAAGATAGCTTTGAGTCTAAGGCCAGAGCCTGGAACTACAGAGTAAGTTCCAGGTCACCTTGAGCTAGGGTGAACCTCTTCCTATATGGAAAAAAGCATGTCCTTTTTTATTTTTATTTTATTTTTTGAGGTGTCAATGTGCCCAGCCAGGAACGTGCCAAGCCATGTTACATAGCTAAGATCCAAAAGTGAAGTCCTTTGAGGAAGGGCATTTCCATACATTAACAAATAGAGGTTCCTGAAGACAAAGCTTTGCACATCTCACACTTACTCTCTTTTCCAGCCTGTAGCATGAAATGTAAGTCAGAGAGGTATAGCAGCCACGCTATGATCTTGAAGCAACAAGCGTTAGGACTTGTAGATTTAAAAACACGGGCAGAGCCGGGTGTGGCGGCGCACACCTTTAATCCCAGCACTTGGGAGGCAGAGGTAGGAGAATCGCCAAGAGTTCAAGGCCACCCTGAGACTACATAGTTAATTCCAGGTCAGCCTGGGCCAGAGTGAGACCCTACCTCGAAAAACAAAAAAAAAAAAAAAAAAAAAAAAAAAAAGACCACGGGCAGTTAAGGGGCTTGCCAGCAAAGCCAAAGGACCCAGGTTCGATTCCCCAGTACCCACATAAAGCCAGATGTACAGGATGGCACGTGCGTCTGAAGTTCATTTGCAGTACCCATTCTCTCTCTCTTAATTAATTAATTAATAATAAAATATTTAATAAAAAAAAACAGCAAAACAATGAAAACCGGGGTCCAGATAGTGAGTGCCCTAGACCAAAGCAAGTTTAGGCTACCTATCACAGATTTCTTGCGTAAAATAACTAAAATCACCATTATTAGTCAGATTTTCTACAACCTACAGCTGGATAAACTCCTAACTAGTAGAAAATTTGACACCTGAAAGTGGAGTTCCGTCTTGGGGCTGAAGAGATGGCTCAGCAGTTAAGGCGCTTGCCTGAAAGTAGAGGTCTCACATAAAAAAAAATCTAAAACTATAGAACTGGTGAGGCAGAGGAAGTAAGGCAGTGTGAGACAGGAGGACCCGACGTGGACACGGTGGGAAGTTAGGGATCCTCGTTATGAAATGAAAAATATTTTGGTCAAGGGTTGGAGAGATGGCTCAGCAGTTAAGGCTCTTGCCTGCAAAGCCTAAAGACCCAGGTTAATACCCTGGTCCCTCCATAAAGCCTGATGAACAAAGTGTCCAAGATGGTCCACACCAATTCTGTACACTCTGCTCCTCAAGTTAGGAGCTGTCTCATGTTCATCTCCTGGAATCTGAGGCAGTCTTAATGACACGTCTGATCCATCGAAGGCAGCAGAAATGATGTCCTGGGGATTGGGAAAGCAATCAAGAAGTCTTGTAGGGCTGGAGAGATGACCAGTGGTTAAAGTGCTTGCTTGCAAAGCCTGATGTCCTGGGTTCAATTCCCCAGTGCCCACAAAAAGCTAGCTGCACAAAATGGCTCATATGTCTGGACTTTGCAGTGGCAGGAGGCCCTGGTGCCTCCATACTTTCTCGATCTCTTTCTCTCTTTCTCTCTCCCCTTGCAGATCAATAAATAAGCCTTGGAGGGCTGGAGAGATGCCTTAGTGTTAAGGCATTTGCCTGCAAAGTCAAAGGATCCCAGTTCAACTCTCCAGGACTCACGTAAGCCAGATGCACAAGGGGGCACATGCATCTGGAGTTCATTTGCAGGGCTGGAGGTCCTGACACACCCATTCTCTCTCTCTCTCTCTCAAATAAATAAATTAATTAATTAAATATATTTAAAAGAATTATAAAATAAATAAGCCTTGGAGCTTCCATCTGGGGCTCTTACAGTGCTCACTTTAGATAAGCCCTACCAGAAGCCAGCTGCTATCCTCCGAGAAGCCATAAATAGGCCCACAGTTCAACTGAGCCCCAGCATCAATTCCAACACATACTGAGTGACACCTTTGGGTGACTCCAGCTCCAACTTCACTGGCAAGTGCGTGAGACCCCACAGGTAAGCCCAGTCTAACCCACAGAACCATGAGCGATAACAAATTTATGTTTTAAACCACTACGTGTTGGGGTGCTAACCAACAGGGCGTCTGTGAGCCACTGAACATTTAAAAGCCGGTTTAGTTGAGCCAATGCTAGTCAGGCTCCCTGTAACCTACAACCCAATGCATCTCAAATTGGTGTGGAGAATTTTGCCGGACATGGTAGTGCACGCCTTTAATCCCAGCACTCGCTTTAATCCCAGCACTCGCCTTTAATCCCAGCACTCGCTTTAATCCCAGCACTCGCCTTTAATCCCAGCACTCGCCTTTAATCCCAGCACTCGCCTTTAATCCCAGCACTCGGGAGGCAGAGGTAGGAGGATCGCCGCGAGTTTGAGGCCACGCTGAGACTACAGAGTGAATTCCAGGTCAGCCTGGGCTAGAGTGAGACCCTACCTCAAAAAACCTAAATAAATAAATAAATAAATAATCTAAAGGCCTAGATAGAGCTTATAGGCTAGAAAGCTAGTGTCCCTTGCTATAACATGGTAAAGCATATGGTCAAATTGTCATCTGACATAATTTAGGGTATAGGATATAAAGCAATATAGTCTACGGTTTTAGGGAAAATAGTGGGGGAAAGTGAGACTTGTGGCATGAGCTGGCTCCTAAGAGCTGTTAGCAGAGATCCAAGGAGAGGAATGCAGCTAGCCATTGTGAAAGCAGATATAAAAAGAAGCATGGTTTTTCTAAAAAGAAAAAGAGAAAACAAGGGGCTGGAGAGACGGCTTAGCAGTTTATGACCCTTGCTTGCAAAGCCTGACAGTCTAGGTTCAGCTCTCCAGTAACCACATAAAGCCAAAGGCACAAAGTGGCACAGGCATCTGGAGTTCATTTGCAGGGGCAGGAGGCCCTGGTGAGTCCATAATTATTCTTTCTCTGTCTGCCTCTTTCTCTCTGTCTGGCTCCCTCTTTCAAAATAAATAAATAAAAATATATTTGGAGCCAGGTATGGTGGCGCATGCCTTTAATCCCAGCACTCAGGAGACAGAGGTAGGAGGATTGCCATGAGTTCAAGGCCACCCTGAGACTACAATAGTGAATTCCAGGTCAGCCTGGGCCAGAGTGAGACCCTACCTAAAAAAAAAAAAAAAAAAAAAAAAATATATATATATATATATATATATATATATATATATGGGGCTGGAGAGATGGCTTAGCAGTTAAGGCACTTGCCTGCAAAGCCTAAGGACCCATGTTCTACTCTCCAGATTCCACATAAGCCAGATGCACAAAGGTGAGGCAAGTGCGAGGTCACACATGCATCTGGACTTCAATTGCGGCGGCCGAGGCCCTGGCACGTCAATTCTCTCTCTCTCTCTTTGTAAAATAAAATAAAAAAATAAATTTAAAAATATATTTGGGGCTGGAGAGATGGCTTAGACAAGCCCTCTAGCAACTGCAAATGAACTCCAGATACATGTGCCACCTTGTGCATCTGTCTTTATGTGGGTTCTGGGGAATTGAGCCTAGATCCTTTGACTTTGCAGGCAAGTGCCTCAACCACTGAACCATCTCCCCAGCCCTGAAACCTTATTTCTGTTTATTTTTTTTTAATTATTTTTGGAGAGAGACACAGAGACAGAGAGAGAGAGGGAGAGGGAGACAGATAGAGAATGGGCACGCCAGCAGTCTCTCAGCTGTCGTGAACGAAATCCAGATGTGTGCGCCCCCTTGTGGTCAAGTGCAGCATTGTGCCCTTGCTTCACTTTGCATCTGGCTAAACGTGGGACCTGGAGATTAGAACCAGTATTTTAGGCTTAGCAGGCAGGCGCCTTAACCACTAAGCCATCTCTCCAGCCCTTTCTGTTTATTTTATTTATTTATTTATTTGGGACAGAGAGAGAAAGTCAGAGAGGGAGAGAAAGAGAGAATGTGCACGCCAGGGCCTTCAGTCACTACAAACAAACTCCAGACGTGTGCACCCCCTTGTTCACATGTGTGACATTACGTGCTTGTGTCACTGTGCGTCTGGCTTGCACAGAACCTGGAAATTTAAACATGAGTTCTTAGGCTTCGAAGGCAAGTGCCTTAACCACTAAGCCAGAATTTTTCTTTAATTATTATTACTTTTTTTTCGAGATAGAGTCTCACTCTAGTCCAGGCTGACCTGGAATTCACTATATAGTCTCAGGGTGGCCTTGAACTCATGGCGATCCTCCTACCTCTGCCTCCCGAGTGCTGGGATTAAAGGCATGTGCCACCACGCCCGGCCTGAAATCTTATTTCTTAATGAAATGGTTGTAGATAATATTTTTCTGTTTTGGTGTGTATATAGGTGTGCAGTCTGTCTGTGTGTGAGTGTGTGTGTGTGAGTGTGTCTGTGTGTGTGAGTGTGTGTGAGTGTGTCTGTGTCTGTGTGTGTGAGTGTGTCTGTGTGTGTGAGTGTGTCTGTGTGTGTGAGTGTGTATGAGTGTGTGAGTGTGTATGAGTGTGTGAGTGTGTGTGTGTCTGTGTGTGAGTGTGTGAGTGTGTGAGTGTGTGTGTGTGTGTGTGTGTGTGTAGTCCAGAGGTTGATGTTCTGTGTCTTCCTCAGTCGCTCTCCACTTTATTTACTGAGGCAAGATCTCTTGTCTGAGCTCAGGGCTTGTCCATTCAGTAGTCTAGCTAACCATCCCCTGTCTCCACCTCCCAGTTTCCTGGATTACAAGTGGGCTACCATGATTGCCCAGCATTTAAGTGGGTGCCGGAGATCCACTGAGCCATCTCTCCAGCTAGCCTGATATTTGGCTTTTTGGTTTTTCAAGGTAGAGTCTCGCTCTAGCCCAGACTGACCTGGAATTCACTATGTAGTCTCAGGGTGGCCGCAAACTCATGGTGATCCTCCTACCTCTGCCTCCCAAGTGCTGGGATTAAAGGCATGTGCCACCATGCCCGGCTAGTTACCTTTCTTTTAATGCCTTTATTTGGCAAAAATAAAATGATATCGGGCTTGGAGAGATGGCTTAGCTGTTAAGCTCTTGCCTGGAGGTCCTGACACACCCATTCTCTCTCTCTCTCTCAAATAAATAAATTAATTAATTAAATATATTTAAAAGAATTATAAAATAAATAAGCCTTGGAGCTTCCATCTGGGGCTCTTACAGTGCTCACTTTAGATAAGCCCTACCAGAAGCCAGCTGCTATCCTCCGAGAAGCCATAAATAGGCCCACAGTTCAACTGAGCCCCAGCATCAATTCCAACACATACTGAGTGACACCTTTGGGTGACTCCAGCCCCAACTTCACTGGCAAGTGCGTGAGACCCCACAGGTAAGCCCAGTCTAACCCACAGAACCATGAGCGATAACAAATTTATGTTTTAAACCACTACGTGTTGGGGTGCTAACCAACAGGGCGTCTGTGAGCCACTGAACATTTAAAAGCCGGTTTAGTTGAGCCAATGCTAGTCAGGCTCCCTGTAACCTACAACCCAATGCATCTCAAATTGGTGTGGAGAATTTTGCCAGACATGGTAGTGCACGCCTTTAATCCCAGCACTCGCCTTTAATCCCAGCACTCGCCTTTAATCCCAGCACTCGCCTTTAATCCCAGCACTCGCCTTTAATCCCAGCACTCGCCTTTAATCCCAGCACTCGCCTTTAATCCCAGCACTCGGGAGGCAGAGGTAGGAGGATCGCCGCGAGTTTGAGGCCACGCTGAGACTACAGAGTGAATTCCAGGTCAGCCTGGGCTAGAGTGAGACCCTACCTCAAAAAACCTAAATAAATAAATAAATAAATAATCTAAAGGCCTAGATAGAGCTTATAGGCTAGAAAGCTAGTGTCCCTTGCTATAACATGACAAAGCATATGGTCAAATTGTCATCTGACATAATTTAGGGTATAGGATATAAAGCAATATAGTCTACGGTTTTAGGGAAAATAGTGGGGGAAAGTGAGACTTGTGGCATGAGCTGGCTCCTAAGAGCTGTTAGCAGAGATCCAAGGAGAGGAATGCAGCTAGCCATTGTGAAAGCAGATATAAAAAGAAGCATGGTTTTTCTAAAAAGAAAAAGAGAAAACAAGGGGCTGGAGAGATGGCTTAGCAGTTTATGACCCTTGCTTGCAAAGCCTGACAGTCTAGGTTCAGCTCTCCAGTAACCACATAAAGCCAAAGGCACAAAGTGGCACAGGCATCTGGAGTTCATTTGCAGGGGCAGGAGGCCCTGGTGAGTCCATAATTATTCTTTCTCTGTCTGCCTCTTTCTCTCTGTCTGGCTCCCTCTTTCAAAATAAATAAATAAAAATATATTTGGAGCCAGGTATGGTGGCGCATGCCTTTAATCCCAGCACTCAGGAGACAGAGGTAGGAGGATTGCCATGAGTTCAAGGCCACCCTGAGACTACAATAGTGAATTCCAGGTCAGCCTGGGCCAGAGTGAGACCCTATCTCGTAAAACCAAAATATATTTGGGACTGGAGAGATGGCTTAGCAGTTAAGGCACTTGCCTGCAAAGCCTAAGGACCCATGTTCTACTCTCCAGATTCCACATAAGCCAGATGCACAAAGGTGAGGCAAGTGTGAGGTCACACATGCCCACTAGGTGGTGAGAGCATCTGGACTTCAATTGCGGCGGCCGAGGCCCTGGCACGTCAATTCTCTCTCTCTCTCTCTTTGTAAAATAAAAAAAAAACTTAAATTTAAAAATATATTTGGGGCTGGAGAGATGGCTCAGACAAGCCCTCTAGCAACTGCAAATGAACTCCAGATACATGTGCCACCTTGTGCATCTGTCTTTATGTGGGTTCTGGGGAATTGAGCCTAGATCCTTTGACTTTGCAGGCAAGTGCCTCAACCACTGAACCATCTCCCCAGCCCTGAAACCTTATTTCTGTTTATTTTTTTTAAATTATTTTTGGAGAGAGACACAGAGACAGAGAGAGAGAGGGAGAGGGAGAGGGAGACAGATAGAGATGGACACGCCAGCAGTCTCTCAGCTGCCGCGAACGAAATCCAGATGTGTGCGCCCCCTTGTGGTCAAGTGCAGCATTGTGCCCTTGCATCACTGCATCTGGCTAAACATGGGACCTGGAGATTAGAACCAGTATCTTAGGCTTAGCAGGCAGGCGCCTTAACCACTAAGCCATCTCTCCAGCCCTTTCTGTTTATTTTATTTATTTATTTATTTGGGACAGAGAGAGAAAGTCAGAGAGGGAGAGAAAGAGAGAATGTGCACGCCAGGGCCTTCAGTCACTGCAAACAAACTTCGGACGTGTGCACCCCCTTGTTCACATGTGTGACATTGCGTGCTTGTGTCACTGTGCGTCTGGCTTGCACAGAACCTGGAAATTTAAACATGAGTTCTTAGGCTTCGAAGGCAAGTGCCTTAACCACTAAGCCAGAATTTTTCTTTAATTATTATTACTTTTTTTTCGAGATAGAGTCTCACTCTAGTCCAGGCTGACCTGGAATTCACTATATAGTCTCAGGGTGGCCTTGAACTCATGGCGATCCTCCTACCTCTGCCTCCCGAGTGCTGGGATTAAAGGCGTGCGCCACCACGCCCGGCCTGAAATCTTATTTCTTAATGAAATGGTTGTAGATAATATTTTTCTGTTTTGGTGTGTATATAGGTGTGCAGTCTGTCTGTGTGTGAGTGTGTGAGTGTGTCTGTGTCTGTGTGTGTGAGTGTGTGTGTGAGTGTGTCTGTGTGTGTGAGTGTGTGTGTGTGTGTGAGTGTGTCTGTGTGTGAGAGTGTGTCTGTGTGTGTGAGTGAGTGTGTCTGTGTCTGAGTGTGTGTGTGAGTGTGTCTGTGTGCGTGTGTCTGTGTGTGTGAGTATGTGTGTGAGTGTGTATGAGTGTGTGTGTGTGTGTGTGTGTGTGTGTGTGTGTGTGTGTGTGTGGAGTCCAGAGGTTGATGTTCTGTGTCTTCCTCAGTCGCTCTCCACTTTATTTACTGAGGTAAGATCTCTTGTCTGAGCTCAGGGCTTGTCCATTCAGTAGTCTAGCCAACCATCCCCTGTCTCCACCTCTCGGTCTCCTGGATTACAAGTGGGCCACCATGATTGCCCAGCATTTAAGTGGGTGCCGGAGATCTGAACTCCCATCTTCACACTTTATCCACTGAGCCATCTCTCCAGCTAGCCTGATATTTGGCTTTTTGGTTTTTCAAGGTAGAGTCTCGCTCTAGCCCAGACTGACCTGGAATTCACTATGTAGTCTCGGGGTGGCCGCAAACTCATGGTGATCCTCCTACCTCTGCCTCCCAAGTGCTGGGATTAAAGGCATGTGCCACCACGCCCGGCTAGTTACCTTTCTTTTAATGCCTTTATTTGGCAAAAATAAAATGATATCGGGCTTGGAGAGATGGCTTAGCTGTTAAGCTCTTGCCTGTGAAGCCTAAGGATCCGGGTTCAAGGCTCAATCCCCAGGAGTCACGTAAGCCAGATGCACAAGATGGCACATGCATCTGGAGTTCGTTTGCTGGAGGCCCTGGCACATCCCTTCTCTATCTATTTGCCTCTTTCTATTTCTGTCTGTTGCTCTCAAATAAATAAATAAATAAATAAATAAATAACAAAAAAAATTAAATAAAATAAAATGATATCAACCAATCTTAATTCCCAAAATTTTTATTTGTGTCCAAACCCCCAAAATGTGGGACATGTGAGCCTTCTGTGGCTTCGGGGTGATTCCAGCAGGGGAGACACGATGTCTGGAAGGAAGCGGTCTGGGAGTGAGTGCGTGGGCGGCAGGAGGCCAGGGTTTGTCACGATCAGGTTAGGGCAGGTTCAGCTTCCCCAAAATGCCAAGATGGGGGCCAGTGGAACTGGCATATAAATCTCCACCTTGGGCGCCTGGCCACTTTGGTTCCACCTCGGTCTCTGCCACCTGGCCTGATGAGTACGTGTGTTCTCTGGGGACCCAGGTCTCTCTGGCTCTGTGTCTCTCTACCTTGAACCTTGTCAGTGTGGTTTTCCCTCTCGGACTTCTGGGTGGAATCAGAAGTCAGCCTGTCTAGGTCTCTTGCATTTGCTGGGACCCTCTGGGGAGTATCACTCCTAGGGGGCTTTTCCCAGTTTGCTCTGCAAGGTCTCAGTTTAGGGGTTACTCTGAGGCCTTTTCTTGGGTCTTCGTCTGAGGACTCTCTGTGTGTCTCGGTGTGTCTCAGTTTGGGGATCTCAACCTATGGGGTCTTCATGGGGTGGGGTCTAAAAATAGGAGTAGATCATAGACATGTGAATGGTTTCCTTTTTTTTTCTCGCTTGTTTTGTTTTTGTTTTGTTTTGTTTTGTTTTGTTTTGTTTTGTTTTGTTTTGTTTTGTTTTGTTCAAGGTAGGGTCTCACTCTAGCCCAGGCTGACCTGGAATTCACAATGTAGTCTCAGGGTGGCCTCGAACTCACACTGATTCTCTTACCTCTGCCTCCTGAGATGAAAGGCGTACGCCAAGCGACATGTGAATGTTTTGATGAAAACGCTGAGTTTGAGGCAGCTATGACGTAATGCTTCTATAATCTCAGTACTCAGGAGTCTCAGGCAAGAGAATCATTAGTGAGACACAACAATATTACCCACAGATTTAAAAAAAAAAGTTTATTGAGCACAAAATGAAAAATAAGATGGGAGCCCTCTCAGCCCCCAGATCCAGCAGCAGGAAACTGAGCTCTTCACTTCAGGACCGGTCCGGGGAGCCCTGGAAGAAATCATTGCACATGACCGTGACTAGGGCCAGAAAGACGGCATACTCCTGGAAGTCCACCTGCTGGTCGCCGTTCTCGTCCAGGTTGCTCATCAGCTTCTTCAGCCCCTCCTCATCCTCCTTCTCCTGAAGGCAACAGAGACCAGTGTAATTATCAAGCTGCTTCCTGCTCCACCTCCACGCTCAAACTCTGTCCACACATCAGCTCCCAGCTCTCCCTCCCCACTGCGAAGCCAGGTATATGGTGGGCAGGGAACCTGGGGAAGCTACAAAGAGGACCCAAAGAAAGACAGCTAGATGGGCTGGAGAGATTGTTTTGTGGTTAAGGCCCTTGCCTGCAAAGCCTAAGGACTCAGGTTCAATCCCCCAGGTCCCACGTAAGCCAGTTGCACAAAGTGGCGCATGCTTCTGGAGTTCATTTGCATTAGCTGGAGGCCCTGATGTGCCCATTCTCTCTGCCTGTCTCTCTGTCTCACGTCTCTGTATTTCTCTCTCTCTACTTACAAATAAATATAGAAGGAAGGAAGGGAGGGAGGGAGGGAGGGAGGGAGGGAAGAAGGAAGGAAGGAAGGAAGGAAGGAAGGAAGGAAGGAAGGAAGGAAGGAAGGAAGGAAGGAAGGAAGGAAGGAAGGGAGGGAAGGAAGAAAAATAAAAACAGACATATGATGGATGAGCAAACCCAATATGCTGGTGTGGCGGTTGCTCTAAGCCTGTATGAGCTCTTATCCAGCTGGGGCCCAGTTTCTTCTTGTTGATAAGAAAACTGAGAAGAGACTGAGTAAAGAAGGCGTGGGGGGGGGCACCGGGCATGGTGGTGCGCACCTTTAATCCCAGCACTCGAGAGGCAGAGGTACGAAGATTGCCGTGAGTTCAAGGCTACCCTGAGACAACATAGTGAATCCCAGGCCATCCTGGACTAGACAGCAAGACCCTACCTTGAAAATCCAAATAATAATAAGAATGAAAAGAAAAGAAAACTGAAGCTTAGCCCAGCGTGGTGGCGCACTCCTTTAATCGCAGCACTCGGGAGGCACAGGTAGGAGGATCACCATGAGTTTGAGGCCACCCTGAGACTACATAGTGAATTCCGGGTCAGCCTAAGCTAGAGAAAAACCCTACCCACCCCTCCAAAAAAAGAAAAAGAAAGAAAGGAAAACTGAGGCTTGCTGCTCCCCACATTAGTAGGATGAATTCAGAAAAGACAAACTTTGTAATAACAACTAGAATGATTAGAAATTGTTAAACCCCTCCCCCCAGGAAAAAAACAGGAAAGACTGGCTTCATATGTTCAAAGTCAGAGACCTAACTTTAGGATTACCCAACAGTAGCTGGGCATGGTGGTGCACTCCTTTGATCCTAGCATTTGAGAGGCAGAGGTAGGAGGATCATTGTGACTTTGAGGCCAGCCTGAGACTACAGAGTGAATTTCAAGTACCCTACCTAGGGGCTGGAGAGATGGCTCAGTGGTTAAGGTGCTTGCCTGCAAAGCCTAAGGACCCAAATTCAATTCCCCAGGACCCATGTAAGCCAGATGCACAAGATGGCACATGAACCTGGAGTTCATTTACAGTGGCTACAGACCCCGGTAAGCCCATTCTCTCCCTCTCTCTCTCTCTCTCTCTCTCATAAATAAACATAAAAGTAAAATAAAAAAATTGCCAGATGTGTTGGTGGCTCGCCTTTGATCCCAGCACTCAGGAGGCAGACATAGGAGGATCATTGTAAATTCAAGGCCAGCCTGAGACTACATAGTTATTTCCAGGTCAACCTGGGCTAGAGTGAGACCCTACCAAAAAAAAAAAAAAAAAATTAAATAAATACATAGGATTACCCATTAGTACAGGGAGGAGAGGATCAGAGACAAACTGACAGCTGAGTTAATCTCTGCAAAAGGTCCCAGGGTGCACATCTTAGCTGGGCTTTATTCCGCCTGGGAACCTTCTTGGTTTGGTATCCGAATGTGGAAAAAGGAGGAGGGACGGTACACTGGCCAGTTATATGACCCTGGGCTAGCGTCTTCTCACTCTCTGGTTTGGGGTCGCTCAAATAGCTAATAGTGGGATTAGATAGATGGACTCCGAGTGTGCTCAGTGCTGTGGGGGTAACCAGGAGCACCTGGTAACCATTCACCCCTGGACCTCACTGCCACCCCAGGGGCCGTGATGCCAAAGTGGTGCGGGGATAACTTCAGCCCTGCCCTGGCCTCAGTATCAACAAGAACCTCTGAAGTGAAAGAGAAAAAGGAAACCGGGCGTGGTGGCGCACGCCTTTAATCCCAGCACTCCGGGAGGCAGAGGTGGGAGGATCGCTGTGAGTTCAAGTCCACCCCGAGACTACAGAGTGAATTCCAGGTCAGCCTGAGCTAGAGTGAGACCCTACCAAAAGAAAAGAAAAAAAGAAAGAGGAAAAGGATTTACTCTGTTCCACCCTATCCTTCCCCCCCTCCTCCTCTTCCTCCTCCTCTCTGGCCTGCCAGGCTTACCCCCACAAAGCTGGGCAGCTCCTTGTGTAACAGCTCCTTCATCTCGCCCTTGCTCAGCTTGAATCTGTCGCCATCTTTACCCGAGTACTTGTGGAAGGTTGTGACCATGTTCGCCAGTGCTTGCTCCAGGGGCGTGGACATCTTGGATCTGGGGACAAAGCAATGGCAGTGGTAGAGACATTTGAGGCCTCAGCCCAGCCTCAGGCTACTTCTGACTCCCGGGAAGCCAGGGACTACATCCTGCCCTGCAGCAAGATGAGGTCTGACCCCTTCACGTTGTGCGGCAGGCAGATGCTAACCCTTTCCTGTGGTCTGTGAGTCACCAAGAGAAGGACCTCGTGTCTCATCTGATCACACTAGGGACATACCTCTGAGGGCAGGGCTCCCTGCTTGGGAAATAAAAGGGTGGCCAGAGGGATGGAAAGATGGCTCAGTGGTTAAGGCACTTGCCGGCAAAACCTAACGACCTAGGTTTGATTCTGCCCTGGTGTACCCATTTCCTTTCTCTCTCTCTCTCTCCCCCTCTCTCTTTCCCTTGCAAATAAATAAATAAGGCAGCCCGAATCCAAATATGACTCCAGTCTGCACCAGGATATATAACACAAGCATGTCCACGGGTTCCTAGCACCTTCTCCGGCAGTAGCCATGAGCATAGGCCAGAAGTATGAGTCTCGCTGAAGGGGCCGATCCCTCCTCAAACCAGAGGCTGGTGAAGCTACTGTCTGCCGTCTCACTAGAAGTCCTCCTCAGACTAGGGACTCTCAGAGTCTCTATGCACAAAGAGAATGGGAAAGGTGGGGCAAGAGAACTCTCTTCTCACCAGGAAGGATATGGGGAGATTAGAACTAAAGAAATGAAATGGGGCTGGAGAGATGGCTTAGCGGTTAAGGCGTTTGCCTGCAAAGCCAAAGGACCCTGGTTTGATTCCCCAGGAATCATAAGCCAGATGCACAAGGGGGCACATGTATCTGGAGCTCGTTTGCAGTGGCTGGAGGCCCTGTCACGCCCACTCACTCTCTCTCTCTCTCTCTCTCTCTCTCTCTCTCCCTCTTTCTCTCTCTCTCTCTCTCAAATAAATAAATAAAATATATTTTTTTAAAAAAAAAGAAATGAAATGATCGGCCTGAGGGGTCTTAGGATCAGGGTGTAATTTGGGGAGACAAGTAGACCTCAGAGATCATCTTTTCCAAACGCTTCTGAGAATGCTGGGCGGGTCCCAGAGTGAGAAGCCAGTGCCCCAGGCAGGGAAAGTCCTGGGCTTGTCGTGCCAGCCCCACCCTCACTGTCACCCACGTAGGAAAGCGTGGGAAGCAGATCTTGGGCAGAGCTATGCCGCTACACAGGGCCAGGACCCAGGCAGGGCTAGGCACTTGAGACCATCTCTGACTCTCTAATTCTGATCGAATCCTACGACAATACCAAATGGCAAAAACCAAAACAAAAGTCAGGCGTGGTGGCGCACGCCTTTAGTCCCAGCACTTGGGAGGCAAAGGTAAGAGGATCGCTGTGAGTTCGAGTTCGAGGCCACCCTGAGACTACATATGAATTCCAGGTCAGCCTGGGCTAGAATGAGACCCTACCTTGAAAAACCAGTGCTGAGGTTATGGATGCGTTACACCTCACCTGAAAATTCAGGGTTCTCATAAAATATAGCCTACTCCTAGCTCTAGACCCCCCAAAGAAGGGTCCCTAGATTGAGATGCCCAAATTGAGACACACAGAGAGAGAGAGAGAGAGACCTCACCCCCAAGGCCCAACAGAAGGTCTCAGAGTGACCCCTACACTGACACCTTGCAGAGGAACCTGTGAAAGACCCTTTAGTCCGACACTCCCCAGAGGTCCGCTCCTAATGGGGAGGACCCAGAAGTCCGAGAGGGAAAACCACACTGACGAGGTTCAAGGTAGAGAGACACGGAGCCAGAGAGACCTGGGTCCCCGAGAACACACGTACTCACCAGGCCAGGTGGCAGAGACCGAGAAGGAACCAAAGTGGCCAGGCGCCCAAGGTGGAGATTTATATGCCAGTTCCACTGGCCCCCAACTTGGCATTTTGGGGAAGCTGAACCTGTCCCAACCTGATCGTGACAAAATTTGGCCTCCTGCCATCCACCTACACACACCTCCACCCCCTTTTTCTGAGACATCGCTGAATCTCCCACCAGCAGGAGGGAGGCTCTAGGCCTGGCCACAAGCGTCTCAGAGCTGACCAAAGCCTCAGCAAGGAAAGAGGGTGTCATGAGGAAGGGACAGTCCTGGTCAAGGATGGGGGGGCAACCCCTGTTCTAGGGCCTGGGGACTCATGCCAGAACTGGTTGTCATGACATATCTGTGAGTCAGCGCTCACTCCTGTGTCAGTCTACAGGGACAGAATGGATGGAGGCTTCACGGCCTATGCTCAAGTCTAGGGCCACCTTTAGAAAGCTGGGACCAGGGCTGGGAAAAGGGTTTAGCAGTTAAGGCGTTTACCTGTGAATCTTAAGGACACCAGTTCAATTCCTCAGGACCCACATAAGCCAGATGCATAAGGTGGTGCATGCATTTGGAGTTCGTTTTCAGTGGCTGGAGGCCCTGGTGCGCCTATTCTCTTTCCATTTGCCTCTCTCTCTCTCTCTCATAAATAAATACAATATTTAAAAAAAAAAAAAAGGAAAATAAAGAAAGCTGGGGACCAAAAAAGGGCAGTGGAGGGACACCTGGGGGAGATGGGCTATCTTCAGAAAGTGGAGGAAACAGTTACTTTTAATGGCAGGAAGTGATTGGGTGTGTGGTCAAAAGTGCTTTGTAGTGAGCAATGAGGACTGGCCTGCACCCTTTGTAATGAGCAACAGCCCATGTGGAGTGCAAGGGAGCCCTGGGGGTGGGGAGGGGACAGGAGAGGGGAGCACGAGGGGAGCTCTAAGGAGGGGCAATGGGAGGGTGGAGTGCAAGGAGTCCCCGAGGAGGGAGAATGGGGGAAGTGGGATTTTCTCTTCTCCAGCTTTTAATGACAAGCAGGTAAACACACTCCTCTACCCAGAGCTGAAAACGGGGATCTGGACGGTTTCACAAACCGAGAACTCAGCCCTGAGGCAGAGGGATACCCACAGTGTACCCACCAGCCCCTTATATGCCTTTCCATACTCAGAGGAAGGCAAACGATGGCTTTCAACCCAGTCCAGGAAGAGCCCACTTCAGGACTTCCTGGCTTCACATTTCTCCCCTCTATCCTTCCCCAGTTGGGTACCACCCTTCCTGTGGACCCAGCTCCCCTCACCCTCTCTCTTTCTTTCTCTCTCTCTGCTCCCCCACTTCTAGGTGACTCACCCATGGTCCAGGCCCAGATGCCCAGGCAGTGACTCAGAGGCACGCCCTGATCCCCAGAGCCAGGGCAGAAGCCGGAAACCCCAACCCACAAGCACCAGCGTGGAGCCTCTCACCAGGCAGACCCCAAGGAGATAGGGGTGACTACACTACACCAAGACTGGCCGGGAGCTGAGAGCTGGCAGGGTCACACTCTACACCAAGCTCGTCTCAGCCTGGGGGCCGGGGGGAGGGGGGTACCTAGTGCCAACCTGAACATCGTAGATGAAGTGATCTCGAGGCGCCCCAGCCCCACCACAGTGTCCTCTTCTGCACCTTTACAAAGCCACCCAGTGTCCCCTCATCCCTAAAGCATGGGAGTTCTTCCTGCTACTTCTATTCCCATCAGAACCTACTTCAGGGAGAACTCAGTAGAGATCCTTCACTCTGCGGCTCACAGTGATTCTTCCATTTCACTCAGTTTTAGCGGGTCCGTCTCTGCTTAGGAACTGCACTGTGGGGCTGGACAGATGGCTTAGCTGCTAAGGAACTTGCCTGCAAAGCCTAAGGACCCTGGTTCAGTTCCCCAGTGCCCCCATAAGCCAGATGCATAAGGTGGCACATGCATCTGGAGTTTGTTAGCAGAGGTCCAGAGATGCTGGCATGCCCATTCTCTCCCTCTCTCTCTCCCTCTTTCTCTTTCTCCCTCCCTTCTCTTTCAAATAAATACATAAAATATTTAAAAAAAAAAAAAAAAGAAAGAAAAAAAGAAAAGAAAAGAAACTGGGGGCTGGAGAAATGGCTTAGCGGTTAAGGCATTTGTATGAAAAGCCAAAGGACCAAGGTTTGATTCCTTAGGACCCGGAGGCACAAGGTGGCACCTGTGTCTGGAGTTCATCTGCACTGGCTGGAGGCCCTGGCACACCCATTCTCTCCCCCTCTCTCTGTCGTTCTCTCTCTCTCTATCCCACTCTGCCGCTTTCTCTCTCTCTCAAATAAATAAATAAATAAATAAAAATATCTTTTAAAAACTGAGCCGGGCGTGGTGGCGCACGCCTTTAATCCCAGCACTTGGGAGGCAGAGGTAGGAGGATCGCTGTGAGTTTGAGGCCACCCTGAGACTGCATAGTGAATTCCAGGTCAGCCTGAGCTAGAGTGAAACCCTGCCTCAAGAAAAAAAGAAGAAGAAGAAGAAGAAGAAGAAGGAGAAGGAGAAGGAGAAGGAGAAGAAAAGAAAAGAAAAGAAAAGAAAAGAAAAGAAAAGAAAAGAAAAGAAAAGGAAAGGAAAGAAAAGAAAAGAAAGCTACACTGTGTCCTCGTGGCTCTTCCATCAAGTGGGCAGTGAGGTGCTCCATACCACCCTACCTCCCACTGACTTCCAACTTCCCTGCCATTCCCAAGCTGCCTAATCAGGACTACAAGCTCCTGCTGAGGTCAAGACCCTTGGCCTCAGCAATTATCCTGCTCAGAATGTGCACACTCACTCTCTCACACACACACACACCTCCTTCTGATGAAATCCCATCTACCCTTTAAAGGCCACTGAAATGCCTCCTACTTCATGGAGCCTTCCCCAACCCAACCAGAGCCAGTTTCGACCTGGTCTGTCCCATACAAAGCGCCCCTTGTGCCTTCCCTTCCGCCCTTCCTATTTAGGTAGAATCGCCTGTGTGCTTGTTCGCTCTCGCCCTCACTGCCTCACGGTGAGCTCATGAAGACCCGGCCTTGCTCATTTCGACATAAGCACAGGATCTCGCCCACACCAGGTGCCTCCAGTGTTGGTGGCTGCTGAGTGGTCATAGGGATCACCCCGGGGGGTGGGGGTAGTTGGTGGAAGATAGGGATAGGGGAGCCCTTGGTCTTCTCACTACCTGAAATCACAGCACTGGCTACACTGGCAAACAACAGCTCCTCCCCTGGGTCACAGGAGTGGAATAGAGACTCAGGGTTGGAAAAATCGAGCTTGGCAGAACTACAAATCCCCGAGGAGTGGGCACAGGAAACATCCGGCCACAGGCACCCAGCGAGGGAGCTAAGCAAAGTCCCCAGGGGGGCAGGAGGGAGACTGGAGGCAGAGAAGGAGGGACGGAGAGACAGTCAGATGGGAAAACCAGGGCAAGAACCTATGAATGGGGAACTGGAGGAAAAGTTGGAAGAGAAATAGAGAACTAGGAAAGAAGAATGAGATGAGAGAAGTCTAGAGTTGGCCACACCGGGCACCTGTCCGTAGCCAGGGGCATCAAATCTGTGCCCATCTCATGGCAACGTTCCTGAGACAGAAAAATCAGACAAACATGCCACTAACTTGCTGTGTGACCCTGAGTAACTGCCCACGCGTCGGGTGGACACCCCTTAGAGGCCCATCCTGTTCTGACATTCTCCCGTTTCTACAGGCAGAGAGGTCAAGATAGAGGCAGGCAGGCAATGGAAGTATCCAAGACTCTGCCTTGCGTCCTCACAGTCAGTCCATCCATCCATCCATCCATCCATCCATCCATCCATCCATCCATCCCCGGCAGGTTCCAATTGCAAGAAGTTTTGTTAACGGTGGCTGGCTAGGCTTTTGTCTGCCTGGCTTCTGCCCCCTGGTGATGGCAACGTGTCATTGCACCAGGAAGCTCGGCTGTCACCTCTCTCCCATGCCTCTCCTGACTCACCCAGGAGGAGGCACTGGTGATTCATCCCACACCCACACCTGCCTCACGTAGAAAGGGGTTTCTTGGCCAGTCCCTGCTAAGAAGCCAAGGGGGCCTGAGACGGAAGCCAGGTACCTAGAGGTTGTTTCAAAAGCCTAGGGTAGGAATAGGGGCAGGAGGAAAGTGGGTGTCAGAAATGAAGGACTGGGGCTGGAGAGATGGCTTAGCGGTTAAGGTGGCTGCCTGCAAAACCAAAGGACCCAGGTTTGATTCCCCAGTACCCATGTAAAGCCAGATGCATGAGGTGGAGCATGTGTCTGGAGTTCATTTGCAGGGGCTGAAGGCCCTAATGTGCTCATTCTCTCTCTCTGCCTCTCTCTCTCTCTCTCTCAAATAAATAAATAAATAAATAAATAAATAAATAAATAAATAAATAAAACCTTTCTTTAAAAATGAAATGAAGGGGCTGGAGGGATGGCTTAGCAGTTAAGGCATTTGCCTGCAAAGCCAAAGGACCCAGGTTTGATTCCCCAAGACCCACATTAGTCAGATGTACAAGGTGACACACCTGGAGTTTGTTTGCAGCAGCTGGAGGCCCTGCTCTCCCCCCGCCCCTTTCTCTCCGTCAAATAAATAAAATAACTTTAATTTTAAAAAGGAAAGGAAAGAAAAGAAAAGAAGACTGAACTAGCAAGGTCAGACCACCCACCTTCCCCAGGGCCCTCACTATTGAGCCCTACCCCCAGCCCCGACTCTCCAACCCGGGTGTAAGACCTGGTGTTGCCAACGACTCACCTTGACATATCGGGAGAGTTGTGCCACACCTCTGAGCTTGAACCTTTTTTTTTTTTTTTTAACCACTTTTATTATTTCCTGCCACCACCGCCCCCCAAACTTGGAACTATTTTTTCCTTACCAAAACAGCATTAAATCACTCACGATCCTTGTTTTATTAGTCATCCCCAATAACCATCTCGGGCACCACAGTAAGCATGAGGTGATCATGGTTCACTTGAGGTTCAGACACCCTGTTTGCTGTTCCCAAGAGCGTGTTGCATCCCCAGGATGGGAGGACATTATGGAGCACCTAGAGTGTGCTAGCTAAGTCCTTTCCATAAATCATTCCCCTTACTTCATGGAACAGTCCCAGACAATACCCACCCCCACCCCCAATTCGGCAGTGAAGAAAGCTGAAGCTCACGGAAGGGTACGTGCATAATTAACAAGGGAGAAAGCAGAACTGCAATGCAGTGTTTAACAGTATTAGATCTCCTCTATGAGCTGCAATCACTGGCAATCCCCGAGACCCTAACACTCCACTCCTGCTCAAACCGACCTCCGTCTCTGCTCTCAGCCTCCCCTGGAGCCCATCTTCTCCACCTATCTGGTTCTGGCACGTTTTCTCTTTCCTTCAGCACACCATGGCCAACACTTCAATTGAAAAGAACCCTTCCAACTGGGCGTGGTGGCGCACGCCTTTAATCCCACCCCTTTAATAGGGAGGCAGAGGCAGGAGAATTGCCGTGAGTTCAAGGCCACCCTGAGACTCCATAGTGAATTCCAGGTCAGCCTGGGCTAGAGTGAGACCCTACCTCAAAAAAACAAAAAACAAAAACAAACAAACAAAAAAGAACCCTTTCTTGGTCCTCCACCTCCCTGTGTGCTGGGTGCCCAAGCACAGGATCTCGCCCACACCCAGGTGCCTCCAGTATGGGTGGCTGCTGAGTGTCCAGGGGGGTCTCTGAGAGTGAGGGTTGGTAGGTAGAAGACAGGGGTACAGGAGCCCTGCCCTTCTCATTGCCTGAAATCACACCACTGACTACACTGACAAACAACAGCTCCTCCCCTGGGTCGCAGGAGTGGAATAGACCAGCCAGGTTGGAAAACAGAGCTTGGCAGAGCTACAAATCCCGGAGGAGTGGGCACGGGAAACATCCGGCCACGGGCACCCAGTGAGGGAGCTAAGCAAAGTCCCCAGAGGCCAGGAGGGAGACTGGAGGCAGACAAAGAGAGACGAAGAAGAGACAGTTGGAAGAGCCGGGCTTCCCCTGTGCCTCAAACACCACCACCACCCACCCAGTGACCCAAGCCAGGTACAGCTGCCTGCTGTTTCCATTTGACAGCTGAATAGATGTCTGGTCAGCATCTTGCTTCCAAATCCACCCACACTACTTGAGATCACAGCCGAACCGTCTTGCCCTGCTGCAAACGCACCCAGACCCCACTGCCACCTCTGCTGACACTCCCCAGACTCACCCCTAGGCTCTGCCACCAGGGTAACCTATTTAAAATTCCAAATCTCTTCAGATTAAGGTGCTCAGTGAACTCCTATAACTTTCAGGAGAAAGCCATGTAATGTGGAATATTTTCATAGGCACGCCAACTCTATTGAGCTACATCCCCAAACCTTTGCCTACGCCATGTACTCTCCTGAAAAGTCATTTCCGGGCTGGAGAGATGGCTTAGCAGTTAAGGTGCCTGCCTGCTAAGCTGAAGAAGCCGGTTCCAATCTCCAGGTCCCAAGTTTAGCCAGATGTAGTGAGGCAAGGGCGCAAGGCCACACTTGACCACAAGGGGGCGCACACATCTAGATTTCGTTCACAGCAGCTGAGAGACTGCTGGCGCGCCCATCTCTATCTGTCTCCCTCTCTCTCCATCTGTCTCTCTGTCTCTCTCTCCAAAAATAAATAAAGTAAAAAAAAAATTTTTTTTTTAAAAGTCATTTCCACAGAGCCTCCTGTCAGCCCCTTGGTCACCTTTTTTTTTAATTTTAATTTTTTTAATTTTTGAGAAAAATTTTAAGATTTATTTATTTTTATTTATTTATTTATTAGAGACACAGAGAGGAAGAGAGAGAGAGAGAAAGAGTGAGAATGGGTACACCAGGGCCTCTAGCCACTGCAAACGAACTCCAGACACATGTGCCACCATGTGTCCCTGGCTTACATGGGACCTGGAGAATCGAACTGGGGTCCTTAGGCCTCGCAAATATGCACCTTACCCATTAAGCCATCTCTCCAGCCCCGACATCATTTCTTATATGTATCTGTGACTCTTTACGTCTCTCCCACTAGCCTGGGCCCCTAGAAAATAGACACTAGGCTTTGTGAAATCCCCCATTGCCCAGTGCCGGCACGAAGCAAGTGCTAGGTGAATGGCTGATGGAGGTGCAAATGCCGTCCCCTCCCAGCTACCATCTTCTCTCTCCTCTGTGCAATACACTATTTCCAGACACTCTTCTGCCCGCGTCCCCTGAACCTTCTGAAAAGTGCCTCACAACTATTCTATAAAACCAGCTCTCTCTGATATCGCCGGAAGCTTCCTTACCAACGCCAGGGCTCTGGAGAAAGGGCAGTTTTACCACCTGCCTCAGAAGAGCTCTTCAGAAGCGAAGATCCTCTCCATCCTCCTCTCCGGAGGTGAGACTGGCGGAAGGGCTCCAGCAGGCTCCACTCTCCCTTCTCCACTGGTGCTTTTCCTTCACCAGCCTGGTCTCATGAGGGGGGTACCTCCTGTGCACCCACCACCCCATGGGGCCTATGCCAGGCAGCTGCCCTCTGTGATGAGGTATGGAAAAGGTCCATTATAAAGATACAAAGAGAGGTGGGCTGGGGAGATGGCTTAGCGGTTAAGGTGCTTGCCTGCTAAGCTGAGCATGGTGGCACACACCTTTAATCCCAGCACTTAGAGGGCAGAGGTGGGAGGATCACCATGAGTTCAGGGCTACCCTGAGACTACATAGTGAATTCCAGGTCAGCTAGAGTGAGACCCTACCTTGAAAAACCAAAAAAATATATATATGCACAGAAAGAGAGAATGAGAATGGGCGCTCCAGGGCCTCTTGCCACTGCAAACAAACTCAAGACCCATGCGCCCGTTTGTGCATCTGGCTTTGTGTGGGTCCTGAGGAATCGAACCCAGGTTGCTAGGCTTTGCAGGCAAGTGCCTTCACCACTGAGTCATCTCTCCAGCTGGGCATGGTGATGCACATCTTTAATCCCAGTACTCAGGAGGCAGAGGTAGGAGAATTGCCGGGAGTTCGAGGCCACCCTGAGACTACATAGTGAATTCCAGGTCAGCCTGGACCAGAGTGAAACCCTACCTCAAAAACCCAAAAAAAAGCCGGGCGTGGTGGCGCACGCCTTTAATCCCAGCACTCGGGAGGCAGAGGTAGGAGATCGCCGAGAGTTCGAGGCCACCCTGAGACTACATAGTTAATTCCAGGTCAGCCTGGACCAGAGTGAGACCCTACCTCGCAAAACCAAAAAAAAAGAAAAAGAAAAAGGAAAAAAGAGAGAAGAATGGGAAGAAGGGGAGCTGATACGTACCTCAGTAGTAGAGAACATTCCGGGCACGCGCAAGGCTTTGGGTTCCGTCTCCAATAGGGCAGAGAAAGAGACAGGGAATTAGAGATGATCTATGTGATATATAGAAATTGTTTCTAAAGGGCTGGAGAAATGGCTCAGCGGTTAAAAGCTGCTTGCCTACAAAGCCTGATGGCCTGGGGTTTGATTCCCCAGTAAGCCCAAATGCACAAGGTGACACATGTCTGGAGTTGGTATACAGCAGGAGACCCTAGCACACCATTCTTTCCCTCTTTCTCTCTGTCTCTCCATAAATAAGTAAATAAATAAATAAATACTTTTTCAAAATAGGTTGTAGGGCTTCAGAGATGGCTTAGCAGTTAAGGTGCTTGCCTGCAAAGCCAAAGGACCCAGGTTCAATTCTCCAGGACCCACGTACGACAGATGCACATGGTGGCACATGCATCAGGGATTCATTTGTGCACCCATTCCCCCCCCATCCCTCTTTCTCTCTCTCTCAAGTAAATAAATGAATAAAAATAGAATATTTTTTTAAAAAGAAGTTGTTTCTAAAATAAACAAAAAGTTTTTTCTAGAGGCTGGAGAGATGGCTTAGCAGTTGAGGTGCTTGCCTGCAAAGCCAAAGGACCTAGGTTCAATTCCCCAGGACCCATGTAAGCCAGATGCACAAGGTGGCACATGCTTCTGGAGTTCCTTTGCAGTGGCTGGAGGCCCTGGCATGCCCATTCTGTCTCTTTCTCTCTCTGTTCCTCTGCCTGTTTCTATATCTCTCTCAAATAAATAAATAAAAATAAAATATTTTTAAAAGTTGTTTCTAAAGCATAGAATGTTAAAACTGGAAATAAAATGCTGTCTACGCTCCCCTATACAACTTGGAAGCGTTTACTCATACAGCCTTTTGGCTGGTCAATAGAAAAGGACTTTCCAAAAAGGTAACATTACTCAGAGGGTACGCCTCATCAGAGATGTCATCAGAATACACCAAGTATTGGGCTGGAGAGATGGCTTGACGGTTAAGGTGCTTGCCTACAAAGTCTAAGGATCCATGTTAGACTCTCCAGGTCCCACGTAAGCCAGATGCACAAAGATGAGGCAAGCTCAAGGTTGCACATGCCCACTAGGTGGCGCAAGCCCATGGCTGGTGAGACCATAAATCTTAGAGAAGAACCTACCACTGTTGTCCTGCTAAACGGGTATATTATGCCCACCAACCTGCCCTCTAAATACTTATGTTTTTTGCCCATATATTAATACTACTCTCTTTTGGTTAGAAAAGCTTCTCTTAGCCAGGTGTGGTGGCGCACACCTTTAATCCCAGCATTCAGGAGGCAGAGGTAGGAGGATTGCCGTGAGTTTGAGTCCACCCTGAGACTACAGAGTGAATTCCAGGTCAGCCTGGGCTAGAGTGAGACCCTACCTCAAAAAAAAAATTAAAAATTAAAATATGGTTTTCAGACTCAACCTGCATGTACATTAAAGGTGTCACAAAGGAAAACACACTTTGTAGCTTGGACTGAAACGGGTCAGACTCAGTATTTCACTGTCATGTTAAGTCTCCTTGCCTGTGAAAAGACAGAAGCCAAAGGAGCCAAACCGCTCTGGGGGTCATTCCCCTGCAGCAGGGTTAGACCTCCCCCCACTTTCCAGCCAGGATGCAGAGGCCCAGAGCTGCCTGAAGAACCAGCAATCCAGGCGGCTGCTTCCCCCCTGACGGCCAAGCCCTTGTGGCCACCCCCAGCTAGAGGCTGGCCGCTGTCCCAGCCAGTGCACAGACCTGGGTGTCGGGCAGGCTTGAGTCTAAAGCAAGGTTCCACCACTTGCTGGGACACAGGGCTGACAATGGACAGTGTCGCTTGGTGACAGGAATTCACATAAATCAGGGCAAGTTCTAATCCTCCCAGACATAACCCAGCTTGAGAGCTGGGCTCCGAGGCGTTTTGATAAACTTGGGGAACTTCCAAAATCCCCAACAGGGCAGTTTCGGGGGAAGGGAGAGTGACTCAGAAGTGGGAGCAACGACGTTTTGTTAAATTATAGGATATTGCTCACGAGGAAGTAGCTTACGCGACAGGGTTTTAAGAGCTCAACATGGGGCCAGGGAGAGGCCCCAGAGGATAAAGAGCTTGCTGTACAGAGTGAGCACCTGAGTCTGAATCTTCAGAACCCACATTTTAAAAGCCAAGTGTGGGCTGGAGGGATGGCTTAGCGGTTAAGGACTTGCCTGTGAACCCTAAGAACCCCAGTTTGAGGCTCCATTCCCCAGTACCCACGTAAGCTAGATGCACAAGGTGATGCATGCATCTGGAGTTCGTTTGAAGTGGCTGGAGGCCCTGGCGTGCCCATTCTTTCTCCATCTACTTCTTTCTCTCTCTGTCACTCTCAAATAAATAAATAAATAAATAATAAACAAAAAAATTTTTAAAGAGCCAAGTGTGTGCTGGAGGGATGGCTTAGCAGTTAAGGCATTTGCCTGCAAAGCCAAAGGACCCAAGTTTGATTCCCCAAGACCCATGTTAGCCAGATGAACAAGGTGGTGCATGTGTCTGGAGTTTGTTCTCTCTGTCAAATAAATAAATAAATAAATAAATAAATAAATAAATAAATAAATATCAAATATTTTAAAAAGCCAAGTGCTTTGACATTTCCGTAGACCCAGGGCACCTACTGCACGCAAGAAGGGAGGCAGAGACGAGAGAATCATCTGGAAACCCACAGGCCAGCTAGCCTGGGCAAACAGAGGTGAACAGGGAGAGTCCCTGCCTCAAACAAGGTGGAAGTCAAAGACCAGCTTTCTAAGTCGTCCCTGACCTACACACAACTGTGGCACGCACACATGGACATTCACACACCTGAACATGCACGCGTGCCACACCAAAAAGAGAGCGAGAGCAACGTGTAACACTAGAAAAGTGTTGTTGTTCAGGCTCTGAATTCTGGGCCTGAGTCTTGACCCAATCACAATTGCGCAAGATCTTTCAGCCAAGTCAGGCCTGTAAACCCAGCTAGTCAGAAGGTTAAAGCAGCGGGATCACAAATTCAAGGTCAGCTGGGCAATTGGGCAACACTCAACCTCAAACAAAAAAACGTTTTTGTTTTGTTTTGTTTTGTTTTGTTTTGTTTTTTGAGGTAGGGTCTCACTCTAGCTCAGGCTGACCTGGAATTCACTATGTAGTCTCAGGGTGGCCTCCAAATCATGGCGATCCTCCTACCTCTGCCTCTAGAGCACTGGGATTAAAGGCGTGTGCCACCATCCCCAGAAGAAAGGTTTTTTTGGGATTGTTTTGTTTTGTTTGGTTTGGTTTTTTGGTTTTTCGAGGTAGGGTCTCACTTTAGCCCAGGTTGACCTTGAATTCACTGTGTAGTCTTAGGGTGGCCTCGAATTCACGGCAATCCTCTACCTCTGCCTCCCAAATGCTGGGATTGAAGGCATGAGCCACCACGCTTGGTGAAAATAATTTTTATTTATTTATCTATTTGACAGAGAAAGGGGGAGAGAGGGAATGGGCACGCCAGGGCCTCTAGCTACTGCAAACAAACTCCAGACACGCGCCCCCTTGTGCATCTGGCTAACATGGGTCCTGGTGAATCGAACCTGGGTCCTTTGGCTTTGCAGGCAAACGCCTTAACTGCCAAGCCGCTCCTGCAGCCCTGAAAGTAATGGCTTCTAAAAGTAATTTGGGGGGGAGGGGGGCTGGACAGATGGCTTAGAGGTTAAGACGCTTGCCTATGAAGCCTAAGGACCCAAGTTTGAGTCCCCAGAACCCACGTAAGTCAGATGCACAAGGTGGCGCATGCATCTGGAGTTCATTTGCAGTGGCTGGAAGCCCTGGCATCCCTATTCTCTCACTTCTCCACTCTCACTCTCTCTTTAACTCTAATAATTAAAACGAAAGTTTAAAAAATAAAAGTAATTTTTATTTATGTGTGTGCATGTACCATGGTACATGTGTGGAGGTCTGAGGACAACACTGAGGTGTTTGTGTTCCACCTTCTTTGAGACAGAATATCTTACCACTGTCAGTGACCGGTGAGACTAGCCAGCCTCCAGGCTCCACTTCCCATTGTTGGTTGGACAGGGTCTCATGTCTGTCCTCAAACACTTACTATGTAGTCAAGGATGACCTTGAACTTCTGATCCTCCTGCCTTTACCTCCTGAGTACTGGGATTAAAGGTGTGTGTCACCTGTTTCTATCATTATGTGGTCCTGGGGATTGAACCCAGGGCTTCCTGCATGCCAGGCAAGCACTCTACCTACTGAGTTACGTCCTCTGCCAGCGTCTGCTTCTCTCTCTCTCCCAGTTTGGAAAGGGTCACATTTATCCCATTACAATCGGCAAAATACCTAGGTTCTGCTTTAAAGAAAGTGGAGTTTGATGACAACCAAGTTTGATCTAGTTCAGTGCCTCCTTGGGGCCTCAATTCATAATAAGAAATTAGCCGGGCGTGGTGGCACACGCCTTTAATCCCAGCACTCAGGAGGCAGAGATAGAATTGTTATGAGTTCAAGGCCAACCTAGGACTTCATATTTAATTCCAAATCAGCCTTTGGGCTAGAGTGAGACCCTACCTCAAAAAGAAAGAAAGATAAAGAATGAACGAAGGAGGGCTGGAGAGATGGCTTAGTGGTTAAACGCTTGCCTATGAAGCCTAAGGACCCCAGTTCGAGGCTCAATTCTCCAGGACCCACGTAAGCCAGATGCACAAGGGGGTGCATGCATCTGGAGTTCGTTTGCAGTGCTTGGAGGCCCTGGTGCACCCATTCTCTCTCTCTCTCTCTTTCTCTAACCTGCCTATTTCTGTATCTCTTTCTCTCTCAAATAAATAAATAAATAATAAAATATTTTTTTAAAAAAAATGAACAAAGGAAAGAAAGAAAGAAAGAAAGAAAGAAAGAAAAAGAAAGGAAGGAAAGAAGAAAGAAAAAGAAATTCCATTCTCTAAATGGGAAGAGACATACATCTTTGTCCATCTTACTCATGATGTGGCTCTTTAAGATCATCCATAAACTGGGTGTGGTGGCGCACGCCTTTCCCCAGCACTCAGGAGGCAGAGGCAGGAGGGTCATGGTGAGTTTGAGACCAGTCAGATATTACAGAATGAGTTCCAGGTCAGTTTGGTTAGAGTGAGACCCTACCTGGGGGTGGGGGTGGATGGGGAAGAGATGGATGGCATTCCTGAGGTTGACCTTTGAGGTCGTCCTCTGACTTCCACATGCACACACACTCGTGCATGCGTGTGAGCACACACACACACTCGTACATGCAGGTGAACCCACCCATATATCTGCACCTAAGCACAAATAAGCATGTATGTGCACACACATATATACATGCAACAAACAAACAAACAGAAGCCGGGCGTGGTGGCGCACGCCTTTAATCCCAGCACTCGGGAGGCAGAGGTAGGAGGATCACCATGAGTTCAAGACCACCCTGAGAATACATAGTGAATTCCAGGTCAGCATGGGCTGGAGTGAAACCCTACCTCAAAAAACCAAAAAAAAAAAAAAAAATTGTTAAATGAATGTTGGCCTGGGATTAAGAAGGAATTTGCAACAAGCACTGTGTTGGCCCTAAACATGCTTCTACTATTTTGTACCAGGTCTTTACGTGAAGCAGCATGTTCAGTACCAATGAGTGAAAAATCAAAACATCAAACAACTCCGAAGAACGCCGAAGATGCTCTACATTCTGCCATTGTCATTTAACCAAGATTTAATTCTTTGTGTAAACTTTTTAAAATATATTTATTTATTTATTTGAGAGAGAGAGAAGGGCGTGCCAGGGCCTCCAGAGACTGCAAACGAACTCCAGATGAATGCTCCACCTTGTGCATCTGGCTAACGTGGGTCCTGGGGAATCAAACCTAGGTCCTTTGGCTTTGTAAGCAAACACCTTAACTGCTGAGCCATCTCTTCAGCCCCTCTTTGTGTAAACTTTAATAAGCATATCCATCTCATTAGTATGTAATCTTGCTTTTATCATTAATCATTAAGAAATGTTAAAAATATATGTATACCAAAGCATGGCTTTAAAATAAATTTTTTCTTTTCTTTTCTTTCTTTCTTTTTTACTTTTTCAAGGTAGGGTCTCACTCTAGCCCAGGCTGACCTGGAATTCACTATGTCGTCTCAGAGTGGCCTTGAATTTATGGCGATCCTCCTACCTCTACCTCCCGTGTGCTGAGATTAAAGGTGTGCTCCACCACGCCCAGCTAAAATAAATTTCTTTGTAATTTACTATCAGTAAATGTTTGATTTGGATACTTATATACTTATATACCCAGAGTCATGCAAAAATTTCTCAGGCAAAAAAGGTCTTAAGAGTAGGAAAAGTTGGGCTGGAGAGATGGCTTAGCGGTTAAGGCGCCTGCCTCCTAAGCCTAAGGACGCTGGTTCCAATCTCCAGGTCCCACGTTTAGCCAGATGCAAAGTGATGCAAGGCCGCAATTTGCCTTGACCAAGGGGGCGCACACATCTGGATTTCATTCACAGCAGCTGAGAGACTGCTGGCTCACCCATCTCTGTCTCCCTCTCCCACTCTGTCTGTCTCTCTCTGTGTCTCTCTCCAAAAATAAATAAAATAATTTTTAAAAAATTTTTTAAAGAGTAGGAAAAGTTTAAGAAGGCTTGATCTAATTTAATCCTTCCAACCACCATTATAATATGGGCCGTGTCTGTGATTAGTGGGTGAGGACTCAGGAGCTTGTGGGACCGCTTCTCGGCCTTTCGGCTAAGATCAAGTGTAGAAGCTTGCGGATTAAGAGCAGGATAGGATAAGGATTTGAGCTCCGATCGGCCTGGCTGCAGTGTAAGGATCCTCAACCACACTGGCTCTGCAACTTCTTTTGCTCAAAGGTCCTTCTTGGGCCACTTCCTGGTTCCTCTTCCTACCCCGGCTGGTAAACCTAACATTGGTTAGTGCTCTCCCCGTTTCTCTCTCACCTCCTTCTCATCACTTCTCAGCTTGGACAGCTCCTGAAGACAAGAGAGTTTGAATCTGCACTCAGCCAGCTCCATCCTCCCAGCCCCAGGTTCTGTTGGTGACTTCAGTCGTGCCCTCTCCCCCCACCCCATGGGCATCATCTCTCTGCCTAGCTGTGTAGAACTCCAGATCTGACCAAGCATATGCCAACCGTGTCCTGTGTCTTCCCTAAGCACACATTACATGCTGCTGGGTTTCTTTGGAACCTTGCCTTGGCGACGCCTGTGGCTGCTGCCCCATCCCAGCCTATCCTGAGCTGATCTCCTCCGGGCTGGTCTCTGGCACTCCGCTCCACTCTTCCGTCATTATATCAGAGTCCTCCATTCTGACATTCACTTGCTTAGAAGCCTCCTGGGTCTTTTCACTACCCCCTACACCATTTAAGAAATTCTGTGTGTCTCTATGATATAACTCTCCAATGTATTCCTCCTCTTCTTTTCTTTTTGAGAATCTTTTTTTTTTTTTTTTTTTTTTTTTTTTTGGTTTTGCCAGGTAGGGTCTCACTCTGGTCCAGGCTGACCTGGAATTAACTATGTAGTCTCAGGGTGGCCTCGAACTCTCGGTGATCCTCCAACCACTGCCTCCCAAGTGCTGGGATTAAAGGCGTGCGCCACCATGCCCGGCTCGAGAATCTTTTTTTTTTTTTTTTTTTTTTTTTTTGGTTTTCGAGGTAGGGTCTCACTGGCTCAGGCTGACCTGGAATTCACTATGTAGTCTCAGGGTGGCCTCGAACTCTAGGCGATCCTCCTACCTCTGTCTCCCGAGTGCTGGGATTAAAGGCGTGCGCCATCGAGAATCTTTTTAAAAATATTTTTATTGGGCTGGGGAAATGGCTTAGCGGTTAAGGCGATTGCCTGCAAAGCCCAAGGACCCCGGTTTGATTCCCCAGACCCATGTAAGCTAGATGCACAAGGGGGCACATGCATCTGGAGTTTGTTTACAGTGGCTGGAGGCCCCAGTGTGCCCATTCTTTCTTTCTTTCTGCCTTTTCCTCTCTCTGTCTCTCAAATAAATGAATAAATAAAATATATTTTTTATTTGGGGGCTGGAGAGATGGCTTAGCAGTTAAGGTGCTTGCCTGCAAAGCTTAAGGACCCAAGGTTCAATTCTCCAGGTTCCATGTAAGCCAGATACACATGGTGGCGCATGCATCTGGAGTTCATTTACAGTGGTTAGAGACCCTGGCATGCCCATTCTCTCTCTCTCTAATAAATAAATAAATAAATAAATAAATAATAAAATCTTTTAAAATATATTTTTAGCCAGACGTGGTGGTGCACACCTTTAGTCCCAGCATTCGGGAGGCAGAGGTAGGAGGATCACTGTGAGTTCAAGGCCACCCTGAAACTACATAGTGAATTCAGATCAGCCTGAGCTAGAGCAAAACCCTACCTTGAAAAAAACAAAATATATATATTTTTATTTACAAGCAGAGAGAGGGAGGAAAGAGAGTCTGGGACACCAGGGACCCTTGTGAGTACAAATGAATTCCATGTGTGCCACTTTTGTTCATCTGGCTTTACATGGGTACTGGGGAGTGAAATCGGAGCTGTCAGGCTTTGGAAACAAGAGCCTTGAATTGCTGAGCCATCTCTTCATCCCTGACACAGTCTTACTACGGCCCAGGCTAATCTCAAACAAGGCTGACCCTGCCTTGATCTCCCAAGAAGCTGAGACTACAGCATGCACCTTGTGAAATCATCCTTTACTCATGCAGTAAAGCATGCAGTAAGCAGGCATGCACGCTTTTCTGATGGAATTTATCATCAAGAAGGGAGAAACAAGCCAGGCATGGTGGTGCATTCTTTAATCCCAGCTCTTGGGAGGCAGAGGTAGGAGGATCACTGTGAGTTTGAGGCCACCCTGAGATGACATAGTGAATTCCAGGTCAGCCTGGGCTAGCATGAGACCCTTCCTTGAAAAAAACAAAAAACAACTACAAAAAAAAAAAAGAAAGAAAGAAAGAAAGGAAAGAAGGGAGGGGAGGAGGGAAGAAAAGTAAGAGTTGGAGAGATGGTTCAGTGGTTAAGGTACTTGCCTGCAAAATTCAATAACCTGAGTTCAACTCCCCAGTACCTATGTAAAGCCAGATGCACAAAGTGGCAC
This sequence comes from Orientallactaga sibirica, assembly GCA_036365145.1. Lineage (NCBI taxonomy): Eukaryota > Metazoa > Chordata > Mammalia > Rodentia > Dipodidae > Orientallactaga > Orientallactaga sibirica. Next base: position 25,979,024 of record JAEOAD010000025.1, read on the forward strand.
ATGCATCTGGAGTTCATTTGCAGTGGCTAGAGGCATTGATATGTGCCCATTCTCTCTCTCTCTCTCTCTCTCTCCTCTCAAATAAATAATTTTTTTTTTTTTTTTTTTTTTTTTTTTTTTGGTTTTTCAAGGTAGGATCTCACTCTAGACCAGGCTGACCTGGAATTTACTATGCAAACTCAGGTTGGCCTCGGGAACTAACAGGGATCCTCCTACCTCTGCCACTGGAATGCTGGGATTAAAGGCGTGTGCCACCACATCTGGTTTAAAAATATTTTTTATTTAATTTTTATTTATTTATTTGAGAGAGAGGGATACAGAAATAGACAGACAGAGAGAGAGGGATAATGGGCACACTAGGGCCTCTAGCCACTGCAAACGAACTCCAGATACATGTGCCCCCTTGTGCATCTGGTTTATGTGGGTCCTGGGGATTCAAACCTGGGTCCTTTGGCTTTGCATGCAAGCGCCTTAATCGCTAAGCCATCTCTCCAGCCCTTAAAAATATTTTTAAAAAAAAAAAGATATGGGGGGAGGGAAGGGGAGGAAAATATCATATGTTTTTTTGTATGTAAGTATAGAAGGTGTCAATAAAAAACATTAATTTAAAAAAAAAGAAGTTGAGTGGATCAGCACACCCCCCCAAAAAAAAAGAAAAGAAAAAGATCAACCCTTTCCATGCTTTTCTATACACTTGAAATATTCCAACATTAAAATAGTAAGGGAAATAAAAGAACTTAAGAGGAAAGAGAGCATTCACAGAGAGGAAGCAAGTTGCATATAAGAGATGTTTTCCACTGGGTGTGGTGGCACACGTCTTTAATCCCAACACTCGGGAGACAGAGGTAGGAGGATGGCTGTGAGTTCAAGGCCACCCTGAGACTACATAGTGAACTCCAGGTCTGCCTGGGCTAGAGTGAGACCCTGCCTTGAAAAACAAAACAAACAAACAAACAAAAAAAGATGTTTTCCCATGGAACACAAACAGGGTGGCAATGTCCACAGGGCCTGGAGACAAGAATGATATATGACACAAGGGGACTGGAGAGATGGTCTAGCAATTAAGGCACTTGCCAGCAAAGCCAAAGGACCCATGTGTGATTCCCCAGGACCCACGTAAGCCAGATGCACAGATGGCACATGCATCTGGAGTTCATTGCAGTGGCTAGGGCTCTGGCCTGCCCATTCTTTCTACCTGCCTCTCTCTGTCTCTCTCTCTCTAACTCTCAAGCAAATAAAATATATATTAAAAAAAAAAAAAAAAAGAATGAATGACTCAGAATTTCAGTCCCTGCCAAGCAGTTACAGTTCAAGCTGAAAGAGTTCTGGGACTTCATGAGCCAAGAGCTCTTTGAAATCCATTCAACCATAATGAATGAATTAAAGGCAGCGGGGAGGAAAGGGCTGAGCGAGGAAGTCTGCTTGTTCAGAGACCTGGGGGGTGGGGGGCTTGGAAAACATGGCTACAATACAGAACGCAAGCGACATAGGCACCAGTACACAGTGTTTACCTATTGGATAAATGAACTTCCACTTGGAAGTATCTGGAATTTATCATGCCCAAGATCAAACTGTTGCTTGCCCTCTAAATCTGTTTTTCGGCTCTCTGGTCTTTGCCACCTCGTTCAGGGAGCTGCCAATTACTCAGTGCCCAAGTCAAACCCCGGGCGGGACTCTTCTTCACTTGCCATGTCCAGCCAGTCAGCAAGGTTTGCTGACTCTGCCTCAGAAATAAATCTCAGGGGGCTGGAGAGATGGCTCAGCAGTTAAGGTGTTTGCCTGCAGAGCCAAAGGACCCAGGTTTTAGTCCCCAGGACCCACGTAAGCCAGATGCACCCCCATTCTCTCCCTCTCTCTCTTTGTCTCTCTCAAATAAATAAAAATTAAAAAAAAAAAACTAAAAAATCCAGCAGATAAAAAACAACAGCTTAGCACATGTTTTCATTTTAGACAGTTATGTAAGACTCTCCAGGAGGGTGAGGAAGTAGCAGATTCACGGTTACGCCTGTGTCCTCTGCCCCAGGACCCGGAGACGTGAACAAGCGTTCTTAGGCTTCACAGGCAGGCACTTTAACAGCTAAGCCATCTCTTCAGCCCCAGGTTTTGTTTTTAAAACAGAGTCTCATATAGCCCAGACTGGCCTGGAACTTACTAAATAGCCAAGGCTGGCCATGAACTCCTAAATCTCCTTCCTCTACCTTCAAGTGCTGAGATGATAGATGTGTGCCACCACTCCCTGACTCAGGGAGGGAACTGTTTGACACTGGCATTGGCAATGAGGTCTTGAATGACACTAAAAGCACAAATGACAAAGGCAAAAGCAGACAAATGTGACTAAGTACAAGTATAAAAACAACTTTCAGGGCTGGAGAGATGGCTTAGCGGTTAAACGCTTGCCTTTGAAGCCTAAGGACCCTGGTTCAAGGCTCGATTCTCCAGGACCCACGTAAGCCAGATGCACAAGGGGGTGCATGAATCTGGAGTTCGTCTGCAGTGGCTGGAGGCCCTGGCGCACCCATTCTCTCTCTCTCTTTCTCTCTCTCTCTTTCTACCTGCCTATTTCTGTATCTCTCTCTCTCAAATAAATAAATAATAAAATATTTAAAAAAAAAAAAACAACTTTCAAGGCTGGAGAGATGGCTTAACAGTTAAGGCACTTGCCTGGGAAGCCCAAGGACCCATGTTCAACTCTCCAGAGCCCACCTAAGCCAGACACACAAGGTGATGCAAGCCAAAGTCACACATGTGCACAAGGTGACCCACGCCTCTGGAGTTTGATTGCAGTAGTTAAGGCCCTGGCACACTAATTCTCTTCATCTCTCATAAAAAATAAACAACCTTTAGAATGAGAGAAAACATGCAAGCCTCATGTTGGGTAAGGAGTCAGTGCATACGTTTTATATGTTTAAATATAAGGAACCCCCAAACCTGAGCAGCTCTCAAGAGGCTAAGGCAGAAGGCTCACAGAAAGACTCTGTCTCCAAAAAAATAATGCCTCCCCTTCAAAAAAAAAAACTTTTTCAGGAGCCAGGCATGGTGGCGCACGCCTTTAATCCCAGCACTCGGGAGGCAGAGGTAGGAGGATCACCGGCCGAGAGTTCGAGGCCACCCTGAGATTACATAGTGAATTCCAGGTCAGCCTGGACCAGAGTAAAAACCCTACCTCAAAAAAAAAAAAAAAAAAAAAAAAAAAAACTTTTTCAGGGCTGGGAAGATGTCTCAGTGGTTAAAGATGCTCATTTGTAAAATTTTTAGGACAAAGTTCAGTTCCCCAGCATTCACGTAGTGGACCCAAAAGTCCACACAAAAGAGGGGACGTACCAGGAGCACAAGAATTGGGCATTTACAGCAGCATGAGGCCCTGGCGCACACATATGCAAATAAATAATTTTTTATTTAACTTTGACAACTTAACAACAAATAGAAAACCTAATTTTTTTCTGGTTTTTTGTTATTGTTTGTTTGTTTTTTTTTGTTTTTAATTTGGTTTTTTAGTTTTTTCGAGGTAGGGTTTCACTCTAGCCCAGGCTGACCTGGAATTCACTCTGTATTCTCAGGGTTTCCTTGAACTCACGGTGATCCTCCTACCTCTGCCTCCCGAGTGCTGGGACTAAAGGCGTGCGCCACATCGCCCAGCATTTTTTTTTTTCTGTTTTTGACTACTTAGTGAATTTTAGATCAGCCTGGGCCAGAGTGAGACCCTACCTCGAAAAAAAAATTTTGTAATTTATGATGTATTCAAAACATCTCCTGGGGGCTGGGAGGATGGTTCAGTGGCTAAAGGCATTTGCTAGTAAACCCTGCGAGCCTGGGTTCTAGTCCCCAGGACCCATGAAAAGCCAGACACACAAGCACACATAATAACATCAAAATAAAAGAGAGAGCCGGGCGTGGTGGTGCACGCCTTTAATCCCAGCACTCGGGAGGCAGAGGTAGGAGGATCGCAGAGAGTTCGAGGCCACCCTGAGACTACATAGTTAATTCCAGGTCAGCCTGAGCCAGAGTGAGACCCTACCTTAAAAAAAAAAAAAAAAAAAAAAAAGTTTAAAAAGGGGCCAGGTGCCGGGCGTGGTGGTGCACGCCTTTAATCCCAGCACTCGGAAGGCAGAGGTAGGAGGATCGCCAAGAGTTCGAGGCCACCCTGAGACTACATAGTTAATTCCAGGTCAGCCTGGACCAGAGTGAGACCCTACCTCTCAAAACCAAAAAAAAAAAAAAAAAAAGGGGGCCAGGCATGGTGGCTCACGCCTTTAATCCCAGCACTCGGGAGGCAGAGGTAGGAAGATCACCGTAAATTTGAGGCCACCCTGAGAATACAGTTAATTCCAGGTCAGCCTGGGCCACAGTGAAACCCTACCTTGAAAAAAACAAAAAAAAATCCTGTCTCTTGGGCTGAAGAGATAGCTTAGTGATTAAGGCTCTTGCCTGCAAAGCCTAAAGACCCAGGTTCAACCCCCCAGTACCCACATAAGCCAGATGTACAAGGTGGTACATGCGTCTGGAGTTCATTTGCAGTGGCTAGAGGCCCTGACATTTTCTCTATATATGTATATACATATATTTTTTTATTTATTTGAGAAAGTGGTATATATATATATGTATATATACATGTGCATATATATGTATATATACATAGGTATATATATGTATATATGTATGTTTGTATATATGCCTCTTTCTCTCTCTCAAATAAATAAATAAATATTACTATTTAAAAATCCTGTCTCTGGGCTGGAGAGATGGCTTAGGGGTTAAGGCGCCTGCCTCCTAAGCCTAAGAAGGCTGGTTCCAATCTCCAGTGGTTCCAATCTCCAGGTCCCACGTTTAGCCAGATGCAAAGTGACGCAAGGGTGCAATGTCGCACTTGACCACAAGGGGGCGCACGCATCTGGATTTCGTTCACAGCAGCTGAGAGACTGCTGGAGCGCCCATCTCTATCTGTCTCCCGCTCCATCTCTGTCTGTCTGTCTCTGTGTCTCTCTCCAAAAATAAATAAATAAATAAATAAATAAATAAATAAATAAATAAATAAATAAATAATCCTGTCTCTTAAGCCGGGCGTGGTGGTGCATGCCTTTAATCCCAGCACTTGGGAGGCAGAGGTAGGAGGATTGCCATGAGTTCGAGGCCACCCTGAGACTACAGAGTGAATTCCAGGTCAGCCTGAGCCAGAGTGAGACCCTACCTCAAAAAACCAAAAAAATAAAAAAATTAAAATCCTGTCTCTTGAACCAAGTGTGGTGGCACACACCTTTAATCACAGCACTAGGAGACAGAGGTAGGAGGATTGCCATCACTTCAAGGTCAATCCAAGACTACATAGTGAATTCCAGGTCAGCCTGGGCTATACAAAGACCCTACCTCAAAAAAACCAAAAAATATATATAAAAAAAAAAAAAAAAAAAAAAAAAAACAGGGCTGGAGAGATGGCTTAGCAGTTAAGGCACCTGCCTGCAAAGCCAAAGGATCCCGGTTCAATTCTCCAGGACCCACGTAAGCCAGATGCACAAGGAGGCCTATGCATCTGGAATTCGTTTTCAGTGGCTAAAGGCCCTGGCATGCCCACACACACACACCTCTTTTTCTCTCTCAAATAAATAAATAAACAAAACATTAAAAAAAAAAAAACAGAAAGTCAGGGCTGGAGAGATGGCTTAGTGGTTGAAGCATGCTTACAAAGTCAAAGGACCCAGGTTTGATTTCCCCAGGACCCACGTAAGCCAGATGCACAAGGTGGCACATGCATCTGGAGTTTGTTTGCAGGAGCTGAAGACACTAGCATGCCCATTCCCCGCCCCTCTCTATCTATCTGCCTCTATCTCTCTCTCTCAATTAAAGTAAATTTAAAATTTTTTAAATAAAAACAAAAAAATACTATAAAAATTTCTTTAAAAAGTAATCAAGTTCTGCACCACTCAGGCCAGCACAGTGACATCTGGAGCAGGTAAAATCTTGGTTTTCACTTTTTTTTTTTTTTTTTTTTTTTTTTTTTGTTTTTTCATTTTTCAGTTTTTCAAGATAGGGTCTCACTCTAGCCCAGGCTGGTCTGGAATTCACTATGTAGTCTCAGGGTGGCCTCGAACTCATGGCGATCCTCCTACCTTTGCCTCCTGAATGCTGGGATTAAAGGCGTGCGCCACCACGCCCAGCTGGTTTTCACTTTTGACTAGGAGGTCTCTGCGATGTTGATGGTGGTGGGAAAGAGGAGCCTTCAGGACCTTGACTGCCCACCCATCTGAGGCAGAACACTTCTTTTTTATTTGTTTTTGTTTTCCGAGGTAGGGTCTCGCTCTAGCTCAGGCTGACCTGGAATTCACTATGTATTCTCAGGGTGGCCTTGAACTCACAGTGATCCTCCTACCTCTGCCTCCCGAGTGCTGGGATTAAAGGCATGCGCCACCATGCCCGGCTCAGACCAGTTTTTAAATACTGAAGATCGGTAAGAGGTTTCCAATAAAACTCTGTGCTTATTCTTAAACTCTGGAAAACCGGATTCCAACCTCTGCAGACTGGCAGGAATTCCCTCAGTTCAAAGCAAGGAAAGAAATGGAGAAGATGCTATGATTTCCAGTAACAAATCATGGTTTTCTTTCCCTCTCTGGCTTCCTTCACTCCTCCTGCCTTACACCCTGACTCTACATCACAGCTTGGGTTTTGAGGGCCAGGAGATAGTAACATACGGCCTTTGGTCCATCATGAAGCAAGAGGGAGGGAACTGCTGGCCTAGGACTGACAATACCCACTAGGATCCTAAAGTTTTGAATTCTTAAAAAATATTTTAGGGGCTGGAGAGATGGCTTAGCTATTAAGGCATCTGCCTGCTAAGCCTAAGAATGCCTGTTCAATTCTCCAGGTCCCACGTTTAGCCGACGTAAAGTGACACAAGGGTGCAATGCCATACTTGCCCACAGGGGGGCGCATGCATTTGGAGTTCATTCACAGCAGCTAAGAGGCTGCTGGCACACCCATTCTCTGTCTCTCTCTCTCTCAAAAAAAAAATTTTTTTTTATTTTAGGACTGAAGAGATGGTTTAGCAATTAAAGTTCTTGCCTACAAAGCCTAAGGACCCATGTTTGATTCCCCAGTACCCATGTTAAGTCAGATGCATAAGGTGACACAAGCACCTGGAGTTTGCAGAGGCTGGAGGCCATAGAGCACCCATTCTTTCTCTCTCTCTCTCTGCTCTTTCTCTTTCTCTACCTCTCTCAAATAAATAAATAAATAAATAAATAAATAAATAAATAAATAAAAATAAAATGTTTAAAATTTTTTTATTTATTAGAGAGAGAGAATAAGTATTCCAGGGCCTCTAGACATTGCAAATGAACTCCAAATGTAGGTACCACCATGTGCATCAGGCTTACATGAGTTCTGGGGAATTGAACCTGGGTCTTTAGGTTTTCACAGGCAAGCACCTTAACTGCTAAGTCATCTCTCCAGCCCTGAATTTTTTTTTTTTTATTGTTGTTGTTGTTGTTGTTGTTGTTTGAGGTAAGGTATTGCTTTAGCTCAGTAGCTCAGGCTGACCTGGAATTCACTATGTACTCTCAGGGTGGCCTCAATCCTCCTTCCTCTGTCCCCCTCCCCACCCAGTGCTGGGTTTAAAAGCGTGTGCCACCACACCCAGCAGGTTTGTTGGGTTTTTGTTGTTGTTTTTGAGGTAGGGTTTCAGGTAGCCCAGGCTGGCTTTGAACACTTATGTAGACAAAGATGATATTGAACTCCTGCTTCTTCTTCCCAATGCTAGGATAACAGGCGTGTGCTACCAGACCCTGACATCAGCCTCCTGGTTCTGGAATTACAGACATGGGCCACTACGCCCAGCCTGAATTCTGGCTGTTTTCTTGTTTTGCCTTTCCTTGTGAGATTCCTCAGAGCCTTGAAACCCCAGGGGCCAGGACAAAGACCTCCAAGGTGAGAGAAACTTCCAGGGAGTGTGAAGGGTTTTAATGAGCATCACAGATGGACCAGGTTGAAAGAGCTCCGAACTTCAAATCCAGCTTTTATTGCCAGGATTTCAGCAGCTGATCACAGCGAGGAGGCTCAGCCCAGTTTAGCTCGTTCCCGGACAGAGGCAGCTGAAGGGGAGAGTCTGGAAGTGCTTCTCCCACCAGCTGCTGCTGCCACCTCCTCAGCCACCAAGGCCACAGCGGGGTGGGTGGGGGAGGGGGGAGACCTCAAGCACAGAGTTGACCTCCCGAGATTAGGACAGATCCCAGCATCAGGCAAGAATCAGACAGGAGCATCAGGCACCGGAAGGGTGAACAGACTGCGTAAGTGAAAAACCTCTTAGGGCTCCCAGGAAAGCATTGAATTCTCGCAGGGGGTCCCCAGGGTCTGCTGGCTCCAGGGACCAGAGGCTACAAGGAAGGCACTCCAGAACTGAGACACTCACAGATGGGCCCTGCCATGGGCCCTTGTGCTGGTCAACAAGGGTCAGAAGATGGTCTGAAGGGAGAAGGTAGGAGAGAAGCCAGAAGGGAGAAGGCTTGAGGTGGGGCTAGAGGAGCACCAGGGTGACGTGGGGCGGCCCGGGCAGGGGTGTCAGGAAGGGCTCTCTAGCTGCTGCCCGGCTGCTGTTCCTGCTGGCATTCCTGCTGACGGATGAGGTTGGCCATGGGGCTCGTGATGCCACCTATCATGGTCCAGTACTCGTCAAAGCTGATGCGCCCGTCATGGTTGGCATCCAGGTTCTGGATGAGTTTGTCAGCAGCCTTCCGGTTCCCCGTGTCCTGCAAAGGAGCTTTGGGTCAGTAAGCCTTGGGCACAATGACACAGTCCCACTAGAGCTGTCACCCATGGCCCTAAACAGAGCTCCCTCCCCCCAAATGGGTTCTGGAAGCCATCGCCAAATAACAAGAGCCTCTTTGACTAGGCCACCACGGGGTGCTGGAAGGAGTGACAGAAAGGACAGAGGAGCTGGAGACATGGCTTAGCAGTTAAGGCACTTGCCTGCGAAGCCTAAGGACCCCAGTTCAATTCTCCAGGTCCCAGGTAAGCCAGATGCACATGGTGGTGCATGTATCTGGAGTTCGTCTGCAGTGGCTAGAGGCCCTGGCGTGCCTATTCTATCTCTAATAAATAAATAAATAGAATTTTTTTTAAAAAAAGTATAAAGCCAGGCATGGTGGTGTATGCCTTCAATCCCAGCACTTGGGATGTAGAGGTAGGAGGATCATCATGAGTTCGAGGCCACCCTGAGACTACATAGCAAATTCCAGGTCAGCCTGAACTAGAGTGAGACCCTACCTCAAAAAAACAACAACAACAACAAAAATTTAAATAAAAAAATTTAACAAGGTATAAAAAAGAAAGGACAGAGGTCTGAGTGGGGTGGGGAGAGGGAGGTACCCGGAAAGGGTCAAGCACACGGGAGGGACTGCACAGGACAGTACCGTCAGCATGTGGTTGAGTTCTCTCTGGAGCATCTTGCGGAAGCTACTTTTGCTAATCTTGTTCTTGACCAGGCTGTGCTTAGAGACGTATTTGTAGAAGTTTTCCACCAGGACCACCACCGCCTTCTCCAGCTCCGTGTAGCACTCAGCCATCTCACTACCTCAGCTCCACTCAGGTGTGGGGTGGGGGGCCTAGGTGTCATGAAGAGAGGCAATGAGAAGAGACGACCCCCCCTTCCTGCCCGTCCCCTGAAGAAGGGAGGGGGCGGGTATGGGGTGATGGAGGGGGTGCATGCGTGGGTGGGCCCTGGAATGAGAGCTATGCAGCTTGTCTAATCCAGGTGCTCTCTCCAACCCAACTGCCAAGACAGGTTCTCCAAGCCCGGCCTCTGCCCCAGGCAGCTCTGCCATCTGTCAGAGCCTTGCTATGAGCAGGATATGGTGAGAGGAGGTGGGTAACTGTCCTAACACCCAGGACCCCTGTCCCGGGAACTGAGACCCCCACCTAGCACTACCCCAAGCCTTTGCAGCTCTAAGGCAGGGACACCAAGGGCTGGGGCCACCACTCCGCCTCTCTATAGAAAAGAGCAAGACCTGAACCATCAAACCAAGTTTGTGTGGCTGCCCTGCCCACGCCAGCCCCTGTACTCTGTGTTAGCCTCTCCTTCCCTCACGGTGATCCCTTGACCCCCGAGAGCACCCTCACCCCATTACCTAAGGAGGAGTGGGGACCCAGTTCAGGCCCAGCTGGAGACTGACCCTGGACACAGCAGCGGCCTGGCAGAGGCCACATGCATCACCCCCTCACCCGAGGACAAAAGGCACTCACATTCCAAGCGGATGCGGCCTTCTGAATAACAGGATATGAGAGGAGCAGGCGGACCTACTCGGTCACCGCCCATCACCAGAGCCCCCCCCAAGTCAGCCCAGTAAACCAGACCCCTCCCACCCTCAAGCTCAAGCCAGCTGGTACCAGCAAGGGGAGGTGGACACTGCGGTGGGGGGGCAGCCACAGCGCACACCCGCACACCCATGGTCTGATTCAGACGGGAGGACTCCTTCGCCAGGCCTCACTATACCTCCAGCCCTGGTCACCTGCTTTCTTTTTCCTTTCTATGTCCATGCCCATCACCCCATACTCTTCACCCAGCTAGAGCCTGCCTACCATTCTGGCCTTGCCCAAACTGTGCCTCCTGGGAAGCCTGCCCTGACCCATGCCCTCTTTTGCACTCCTCCTTACTCCCGGCTGGCATTTCTGTCTTCACCAGCCAGCACTGGCTTGGGGCCATTTACCAGTTTGGTCACTCTCTCTGGCTCTGCTCTTATTCCATAATGGTAGTAGTGTTTCTTATAGACTGCCGCTATGTTTTCTGACCCAAACAGCAGGATTCATCAACTTTTTAAAAAAATGTTTTATTTATTTATTTTTATTTATTTATTAGAGAGAGAGAGAGAGAGGCAGGTAAAGAGAAGGAAAAAGAATGGGCACACCAAGGCCTCTAACCACTGCAAACAAAATTCACCTTGTGAATCTGGCTTACGTGGGTACTGGGGAATCAAACCTGATTCCTTAGGCTTATACAGGCAGATGCCTTAATGGCTAAGCCATCTCTCCAGCCCCAATTTTTTTTGTTGTTGTTTTGGTTTTGTTGTTGTTGTTGTTGTTTTGAGGTAGGGTCTCACTCTGGTCCAGGCTGACCTGGAATTAACTATGTAGTCTCAGGGTGCAATTTTTTTTTTTTTTTCCAAGACAACTACCCTTCGAATCTCTGTAGCTTCTCTGGCCCACACAGCCTGGCCCAGAGCCTTGCTCACAGGAGATGCTTCTTCCAGCCCTAAGCCCAGGTGTCCAAGGGGCCTGACCACCTTTCTAAGGGGTTTGTTTGCTTAGAGACAGGGTCTCATATATCCCAGGCTACCTTCAAACTCACTCTGTAGTTGAACATTCATGTAGTGCTCACGATTCTGTAAAATGAAGCCAGGTCTCTGGGCGTGCTAGGCAGCCACGCTATCAACTGAGCCACATCCCTTAAGGAAGGGTGAAATTGGGAGGAAGTAGGTCAAGGATACAGGAAGGAGAATTGAGGGAGAGAGGGGTGACAGTGGGGCGTCTTGGATAGAAAATCCTTCTCACTCCAGCTACTCTGGTCTGTGGCTGGAAGGATGCCATGCAATGCCAGAACCACAGGAAAACATATTCTTTCCCATACTATATTTTTTTAAGGGTGTAACTGTGTGGTTCAACGTGCCTTTATAAGTCATTCATACAAATTCTCCAGCAGTCTCTGCTACCCCTGGGTGGGATATGAGTGGCCCATGCTCAGTATTTCTGGGGATTCTAGAACCTGTACCCAGATCAGAATGGCAGTGCCAAGCACTCTGCTGAACATGCCTTGGGAGAGCAGGGAGAAAATTTGGAGAACGAGCCGGGCACGGTGGCGCACGCCTTTAATCCCAGCCTTTGGGAGGCAGAGGTAGGAGGATCACCATGAGTTCGAAGCCACCCTGAGACTACATAGTGAATTCCAGGTCAGCCTGAATTACAGTGAGACCCTACCTCGAAACACAAAAAAAGAAAAATAGAAAGAAAAAAAATTTTGAAGACCCTCCCCAGCCAGGTGAGGAGTAGTCAGGGAGAAGGAAACAGAAAGGAATGGGTGTTTGGGGTGCTCTGTCTCTCTGCTCCTCTCCCAGAGGGCTCACTTCTGCCTTCTTGACGTCTTTTGCTTCTCCACCAGAACCTGCCCATCAGTACCATGTCCAAGCCCTACCTGACCTCTGGCAGCAGCCAAGCGGGCAAGACACGGAGGAGCACTCAGAGATGGTCCAGCCACCTGCCCCAGGAGCGCGGGGCCGCCCAGAGAGACAGAGGCAGTGTCCCCAGGTCTGTTCCCACACTCTTCCGCCAGGACTCTGCCTCCTCCCCAGCTTCTCCTGGTAAGGCGGTGAGCTCTGAGATAACCATCCGGACCAGGGCTTCTGGGACCTTCTTTCTGAAGGCAGGTGTATCAGAGCCAGCCAGTCAGGTGTCATTACACTCCTCTCCTTCCGCCTTCCCTGGGGGCCAGGAGACAGGCTCCCCCATCCCACCCCACCCACCCATCCACCCCATCCTAACTCCAACGAGACCTGAGGGCCTCTGGACATGCATGGGGGTAGGGCAAGGGTGCATCCCGTCCTAGGCAGCCCCTCCAGGAGGGGGTTCCCTCACTGACTGTCTCAGTTAGGTCTTGCCTGAGGATGAGGGGGTGGGGAGAGGATGGGAACATGCGCAGTGGGCGTGAGAGGCCTTCCAAGAAAGCCGGAACTGGACTGGAGGGATGGCTTAGTGGTTAAGGCGGTTGCCTGCAAAGCCAAAGGACTCAGGTTTGAGTCCCCAGGACCCACGGAAGGATATACAAGATGGCTCATGCGTCTGGAGTTCAGTTATAGGGCTAGAGGCCCTCGCGTGCCCATTCTCTCTATATATCTATCTGCCTCTTTCTTCCTCTCCCTCTCTGTCTCTCTCTCTCTCTTTTAAATGAATAAAATATTTAAAGAAAGAAAGAAAGAAAGAAAGAAAGAAAGAAAGAAAGAAAGAAAGAAAGAAAGAATAAAAGCTAGACTAGATGGACCACTAGTCCTCCAAAGGGCCAGCCCTGGAGGGGCCCCTCTCCTTGGGTCCCACCCATCCCCCAGCGCTCTTATGGTCTACCCCAGGGCTGATTCATCCTTGAGCAAGCAGAGGCTCCCCACCCCCACCCCGCCCACCTGAGCACAGCTTGCTGACTTGCTCAAAAGCCCAAATTGCCCTGACACCATGTCTTTGGATCTGAGCCACTTCAGCCCCACCCTCCCACCCCCAGGATCTAGTCTCCGCCCCCTTCCAACGACCTGCTCACCCCTCCCCTGTCAGCTTTGGTCTGGAGCCCCAAAGCCGGCCACACCCTCCAAGGTTCACCTTTTCTTCCCACCATACACACACATACACACGCTTCTCGAGTTGTGAATTGTTTCCAAGTGCCAGGGTTCCCTCCAGAGACAAGACCATTTTCAGATTTGACCTTGTCACTCTGTGTCCCGTTCATCTACCTTACATTAATTCACTTATTCACCGTTTGTTCCTTTGCTGTCATTCACTCACTGCCTCATTTGTTCACTCATTCATTCACTTGTTCATTCATTCTGGGGCCTCCAGCCCCTGAAGAAGAATAACAGCCAGACAGCTTGCGTCACTTTTGCATCCACCATATGTGGGTGGCTTGGGAATTGAACTCTGGCCAGCAGGCTTTGCAAGCAAACGCCTTTACCTGCTGAAGCCAATCGTCCTCAGCCCCGTTTGGCTGTTTTCTTGAAGCAGACACTCACTCTAAAGCCCAGGCTGGCCTCAAATTTACAGCAATCTTCCTACCTTGACCTCCCCAGGGCTGGGATTAAAGGTATGCACCACCACCCCCATTGCCTGTTGTCAATATGCAGGGAAAGTGCAATATCTCCCTAGTCCCTGAGAGTCCATTCTCGGCTCTCTAGAATGATCTATTCTCAGATGCAGGCAGCTAAAGGTTCACACGGGTGGCTCTACCTCACGCCTCGCACCTTCATAAGGACTTGTGCCATCTTATTCGTGCATGAACACACACAGAGCAGAAAACTCTTCCATTCCTGATCCCCTCTGCTTAAGTAACATACCTCTTCTACCTCTTCGATCCACTTCTGCTTTCAGACTAATTAGCTGGTTTCTCAACTAATTTTCCCAACAGGTAAGGTTGGAGGAGTTTGGTATGGATACACAGAGAGAGAGAGAGACCCCTGTGCCTTGCTTCCCTAACATTCACAGGGTTCTTCTCTTCTCTAGAGGCTGAGCCCACCCTGTCATCACTCTTGTCTTTGCCCCCACCTCAACTGGTTTGGGCAGGAGCTACTCCTACGGTGCAGGTGGCTTTGCCAAGCAAAGCCAGTCATGCCAGGACCTGCCTGGGTCCTGAAGTGGAGGAGCAGTCTGTCAGAGGCTCGGCCCCTTTCCTTGGCCCTCTCCCCCTCCAGGGGGACCTCCCAGGCTTCCCCAAGTCCTCACCCGGGGCCCCTCCCAAGGAACACCACCCAAAGCACACTAGGGCTTACATCCGGGTCCTGCCTGAGCCTCAGGTGGAAGAGAAGCTACCTCTACTCCAGACTCCGTGGGATCTCAGGCTCCTCGGGCCCTCTCCGGTTCTTCCTTGGACCCTTTTTTTCCCCCCTTTCCCAGAACACAGCTCCCACAGCCCAGTGAGGCTAGAGTCTGACCACCCCTACCAACACACACACACTTGCCCTGTTCTGTTTGGAGAGGACACAGCTGCTATGGGTAAAGTTCCGGAAGGGTTCTGTGCAATGTCTCAACGCCTCTGGAGATGAGCCCAGGCAGCTGCTGGGCCAGGAAGGGGGTGGTCTCGCTACCACATCTACTTCTCGAAAGGCCCAACCCAGCCCCTAGTGCCATCAGGACTACCTAACCCTAAACTAGCCTTTGGAGAAGGTTAATAATTAACAAAACCTTCCTGCCCAGTATCTGGCAGGCCCCTCTTCCCTGCCCCTTCTCTTGGCCTGCCAAGCCCACAGGGTCCCTCCAGCAGCCCCAGACCATCTGGGGTACTCACCTGCCTCCTGGATCCACCTCCTCTCCAGCAGGGCTCTGGGGTCTGGGCTCTGGCACTGACTGCTAAGCAGATCCCGCTCAGCCCAGCCAGGACTCCTCCCTGCTGCACTCCCAGAATCGGTCCCACTCCCTCAGTCCCTGCCTGCCCTGCCGGGCTGAGCTGGCGGTGGGGAGGTAGTGGCTGTGCTCCCTCTTCACTTGGCCCTGGGGTTGGGCCCTTGTTAAAGGGATACACACCTTTTTTAACACCCCTCTATTCCCATCCCAGAGGGAGTGGTAGTAGCTGGCACTCCCCCAACCTCACCCTACAGGGCCGGGAGCAGAACCTAAGAAGGTAAGTAAAGGAAGAAAGAGAAAGAACCGGTCGGTCACCTGCCCTTCCCACCTGGGTTGCTGAGGGCTGAGTCTCAGGGGCCCCCTAACCCACAAGTTCACTTAGTGTTCCAGGCAGCTGGGATTCAAGCTTCACCTGATTTCTGCTGGCTAGAGTGGGAAGGCAAACACTGAGAAGCAGTAGCTGGTTCTGCTGGTCTCCTCTTACTGGTTCAACCATCCTAGACCTCTTCTCAGATCCATTCCCAAGACCGTGGTGCACAGCAGAATGCACCACCTGTACACACACACACACACACACACACACACACAGGTAGCAAGGAAACTGGCCAGCTTCCTCATAGTCAGATCACAGCTGAAACAGACCCACTGACCTACTGTCACAGTGACTTTCACTAGACCCTCTCTAATAAATATCGTGATGGGTCATGTCTGTCCACAGCCCCACTAGGCTATATCCTCTGAGCATGCCCAGAGTTTCAGAGATGTAAGTATAGAAGGGTTGGGATTCAAACTCTGGCCAATAACCCTGTCCTCAGTAACCATTTCCCTCGCCATGAAACAGCTCTGCCCCAGAATACCCGCCCCCCCCCTCAGGTATGCATATATCTTCCTGTCAGAGGACCAGCCCACTGGCCCCTCAAAGAGGACCAGGCGCCCATCTTTTAGGCCCGGTACCACCCTCAACCCAAGAGCATGGAGAAAAGTGAAGAAAAAAAAAAAAACAGCCCCTTCCAAATGCCAACCACTGCAGCCTGGTCACATCTTCCACCCACAAATGATTCTGCCACTTGCCGCCCACCGCCCACCCCAAGAACCTCTCGCGGCAGAGGGGCTGTCCAATCAAAACAAAAACTTTTGCATTTTCCTTTTTATTTTTTTATTAAATGGATATAAAACAAGTATTCATTCTGTGAATGTCCAAGCTTGCTGGTCTTCTCATCCTAAAGTTACTCCTGGACTTCCTCCAGAACCCTGCTCTCCCTCCCTCCTCCACTATCCCTACCCAGGAGACCCGGGAGAGGGTGGGGCAAAGCTGCGACCAGGAAAGGACAGCTTGGGACAGACTGCGACAGTTCAGGTTGGAGAAGAAAGTAGGAGAGAGGAGCCGGGCGTGGTGGCGCACGCCTTTAATCCCAGCACTCGGGAGGCAGAGGTAGTAGGATCGCCAAGAGTTCGAGGCCACCCTGAGACTACATAGTTAATTCCAGGTCAGCCTGGACTACAGTGAAACCCTACCTCGAAAAAACCATTAAAAAAAAAAAAAAAAGAAAAAAGAAAGTAGGGAGAGAGGTAGGTTCTCAGAGTCCCTTTTCAGTACCAAATATCCAACCATATTCCCAGCCCCACTCTTCCCATCATTTCCCATAGCCAAGCTCTTCTCTGTCCTTCTCCCAACTATCAAATCACATGGCCCTTACACCACCTTCACCCAGCCAGCATCCCCGAATGTCCTCCCCAACCCACCCCTAAGCCCCCCTGGGGTAGGGACTTCTGGGACCCATGAGCTCTGGTGTACACCCGGATAGAGTGCACAGAGTCCCTGAGGAAGCTGTCCTGAACCTGAACTTTTGCAGAGATGAGAAGTGCAAGGTTGGTGAGTAGGGTGGTGGGGATGGGAGAGAAGTTTTATTGCCAGACCCACAGTCTCTGCGGTTCCCTCTCCCCCCCCCCACCCGCCCGCCCCATGAGTGGCAGGGTGCCGTCCTCAGCTCCCAGGAACTGGGCTCTCCATCTTCACGCTCTTGGCTGCTTCTCCAATCAGCTCCCAGAAGCTCCCGAATTCCAGCTTAGAGTCACTGCAGTTGCCCAGGTTGGCAATTTTCTCTTCTAACCCGCAATTGCTCTGAGGGAAGGGAAGATATCAACAGCTCAGCAAGGCAAAACCTTCCAGATCTTTACACCCCACCCTGGCCCTGGGGCAAGGCAGCGGGACAGTGGCAAGTGAGGGGGACCCGGGAGGGTAGCCTGCACTAGCGTGGGTGGGGTCTTGGAGCGCTCGATTGGGAAATCAGGGGACCGAATGGGGTGGGGTTCCGCTCCCTTAGTACCGGCATGAGGTGGGGTAGCTGCTGGGTGACCAGGTCCTGTAGCTCAGAGGGAGTCAGCGTCTCCTTCCCACCTGCCACGGAGTACTGGTGGAAGTTCTTAATGAGGGTTTCAATGGCTCTCTCCACGTCACTGAATTCCTGAGCTTCCTGAAGACAGGAGACACAGTCCACGTCAGGAGGGCTTCAATGCACCCGACCACATCCTGCTTCCACGGGAGCCTTGGCAAACCAAGGCTGAAAAACGACTAAAAGCTACACACACCTCTGCCTACTCGGGAACCCGGAATCCAGTCTCCTTCCTCACCCTCAGCCCAGGCTCCAGGACAAGCAGCCTCCGCTCTGAGCCTTCTCACCCCACCACCCAAAGCCCCGGGCAAGACAGGCCCCCAGCATGTCTCCAGACATCCGCTTTCCAGAAGGACTCCATCTACATCTCCCTGTATGGGGACCATGGAGGGAGCAAGGCCCAAATGAGGGACAGAAGTCATGGGGGGGGGGGAGAGGAGGGGAGGGTCACAGACCCTCAGAGCAGAAGAGAGTGTAAGAGCAAAAAAAAGACCAGCCAGGTCAATGGGCCCACCTCAGCGTTGGCTGACCGACACTGTCCCATGGTGCCTGGTTGCAAATGGTCCCTTGATGAGTTTTGTCTTCCTACAACCAGTCCCTGAGGAGCTGATCACTCATGATCTGCCTAGAGGAGCGGGGGAGGCCTGAGGTGAGGTGAGGAGAGTTATCATTCTTTCTCCATGGCCGCTTTTGGCTCCACCCAACACACCATTTCACCCAACTCCACACAGGCCCAGTCCCTGCCCAAACTCACTCCAGGAACTAAGGCCACGGCCCCCAGACCAACCCACTCAGAGGGAATCCCCTGGGCTTTACCTGGGCCTCATTCCTCCTACCTCCTTCAGCCACCCACTGGTCCTCCAAACACAAATAAGCAGTCAGTCCTTCAGCCTCCCCAGGGAAACTTGGGCAGGATGGGCACAGGTATTCCCTGGGCATGGGGAAACCTATCTAGATGGACGGCCCTGAGATTTCTTACCTGCTAGAAGCAGCTTAGACAAGACAGGAGGAGCCAGCTCACCTGAGCTCAGCTCTTATACCTGGGGGAAGGGAGGGGAGGCTGGGGTGGGGAGGGGGGGCGGGATCTCATGCCTCAGCCACCTCAGCTATTACAGTCTCCTAGGCTGTGAGCCAGCTCTGTGGGCCCCACCCTCCATTGGCCAGAGCTACAGAGCCTGTCTCCACCTCTACCACAAGAAGGGAGCCATGGAGGGCTGGGTCTGGAATGCCCCTGGCCCCAGCTCACCATGCAGAGTCACAGTGAGGAAAAGAAAGGAAGTCTGCTGCTAAGGGGTCTGGAAGACATGAGGCAGGTCTCATCCAGGAGGTCTCATTGCAGGGAGAAAAATTGTGAGGCAAGAAAGCTACGTTGACAGCTGGGGCATGGTGGCGCACACATATTTAATCCCAGCACTCGGGCAGCAGAGGTAGGAGGATCGCCATGAGTTTGAGGCCACCCTGAGACTAATTCCAGGTCAGCCTGGGCTAGAGTGAGACCCTACCTCGAAAAGAAGAAGAAAGAAAGAAAGAAAGAAAGAAAGAAAGAAAGAAAGAAAGAAAGAAAGAAAGAAAGAAAGGAAGGAAGGAAGAAAGAAAGGAAGGAAGGAAGGAAGGAAGGAAGAGGGAGGGAGGAAGGGAAGGAGGGAGGGAGAAAGGAAGGAAGGAAGAAAGAAGGAAAGAGGGAGGGAGGGAAAGAGGGAGGAAAGGAAGGAAGAAGGGAAGGAGGGAGGGAGGGAGGGAGGGAGAGGGAAAGCAAGCGGGCTACATTGAAAGGCTGGAGAGATGGTTCAGCGGATAAGGTACTTGCCTGCAAAGCCAAAGGACCCATGTAAATTCCCCATAATTCAATAAATTCAATTCCCCAGGACCCACATAAAGCCAGATGCCCACGGTGGCGCATGCGTATGGAGTTCATTTTGCAGTGGCTGGAGAAACGGGCTATCAAGACAAGGGCTGTGGGACAGAGGGGGGGTGAGGTACGTCTCCTCCCCTCTTCTGTTTCCTCTCCTGCCAACCAGGGCCAACTTGGAAGGTGACGCTCAAGCCTGCCGAAATCCAGATGGCAGAAGGATGAACCAGGAATGGGGCACGTGGCTTCCTGCCAGCTCCCTGCAGCAGAGCAGAGTGCACATGTGCAAGGCTCAAAGGAGTTCCCTGGCAGGTAACAACTTCTCCAGACTGGTTGGACTGAAGCCTCCTCCCATAGAATCCTTTGCCTTCCCTGACCCAGCACCTGCACCCCAATCCAGTCCCCAGGGTGTTACCACAGGCACCCCAGATTGTACTTTCTGGGATTCAGTTCAACCCAACTAGCCAGACTCTGGAGACTAGGATCTAAACTCACTGGCAGGGACTGGGGAGGTCCACATCTCCTTTCCTGAATCCTGAATTCTGTCATCAGCACATACGCCTCAAACCCCTTCCCCATGTCTAAGGGGCCCTTAAACCTTTTTTGTTTTAAGATTTTATTTTTATTTATTTATTTATTTAGAGACAGAGAGAAGGAAAGAGAGAGAGAGAGGGAGAGTGAGAATGGGAGGGCCAGGGCCTCTAGCCACTGCAAACAAACTCCAGACGCGTGCACCCCCTTGTGCATCTGACCTGGAATTCACTATGTCGTCGCAGAGTGGCCTTGAACTCACGGCGATCCTCCAATCTCTGCCTCCCAAGTGCTGGGACGCAAGGCGTGTGCCACCACGCCCGCCCGGCTGTCTGGGCAATCTTCATCAAAGAGCCCCTTTGCAGTGTGTGATAGGGAGTTTGTCACAGCTAACGTTCTGTTCTTCTGGGCCACTCGCTGCCCCACGTGGACACTGAAAGGTATTGCAGTGACCACCTCCACCCCTGCTCTCTCTGGTGGCCGACTGTGCAAACCACATGGCCCCTCAAGCCACAGAGCACAGGTAGGGCTGAAGCACTGTCCCTAAGCGCCCCTCTACAGTGCCTGGGCTCCCTCGCCTCACTATCCTTTGTTTGTTTATTTTTATTTATTCATTTGAGAGAGAAAGAGAGAATGCGTGTGACAGGGCCTCTAACCACTGCAAATGAAGTCCAAACACGTGCGCCACGTTGTGCATCTGGCTTACGTGGGTCCTGGGGAATTGAACCTGGGTCCTCTGGCTTTGCAGGCAAACACCTTAACCATTAAGCCATCTCTCCAGCCCTTATTTATTTATTTATTTATCTAAATAAATTTAAATAAATAAATAAATTTATTTATCTATTTTTGTTTTTTATGTAGCTCAGGGTGATCTGGAATTCACTATGTAGTCTCAGGGTGGCCTCGAACTCATGGCAATCCTCCTACCTCTGCCTCCTGAGTGCTAGGATTAAAGGCGTGCGCCACCACCATGCCCTGCCTCCTTCTTTATTTATATAAGAGAGAGAGAGAGTGGTCTAGCCACTGGAAATGAACTCTACACGTGTGCCACCTTGTGTGTCTGGCTTACCTGGGTACTGGGGAATTGAACCTGGGTCCTTAGGCTTCACAGACAAGCACCTTAACCTCTAAGCCATCTCTCCAGCCCTCTCCCTACTATCCGTAAGCAGCACCTTCCCTGGTCCTCTTGGTTCTGCTTCACCTGTTGTGAAGGGCAGTGTCCCAAGCCCCCTTCTGGACAGGGTCTGGATTTTCATACCAGTTTCAGCTACTCTTGTCTTTGTGACCTAACTTCTCTAAAAATCCATTTCCTAGAGCAGGGTGTGATAGCTCACACCTGTAATCCCAGCATTTGGGAAATTGAGGCAAGAGTATATCATTGCGAGTTTGAGGCCAGCCTGGGTGACAGAGTGAGACACGTCTCAAAACAATGCGGCTAGAGAAATGGCTTAGCGGTTAAGATGCTTGCCTACAAAGCTGAAGAACCCAGGTTCGAATTCCCAGGACCCACGTAAACCAGATGCATATGGTGGCACATGCTGCTGGAGTTCATTTGCAGCAGCGAGAGGTCCTGGTGTGCCCATTCTCTCTGTACTGGGTGTGGTGGCACACACCTTTAATCTCAGCACTTGGAAGGCAGAGGTAGGAGGATCACTGTGAGTGCAAGGCCAATCTGAGACTACATAGTGGAATCCAGGTCAGCCTGAGCTAGTTTGAGACCTTACCTCAAAAAAAAAAAAAAAAAAAAAAACAAGAGCCGGTTGTGGTGGTGCAGGCCTTTAATCCCAGGACTTGGAAGACAGAGGTAGGAGGATCACCGTGAGTTTAGGGCCATCCTGAGACTAATTCCAGGTCAGCCTAGGCTACAGCTGAGACTCTACCTTGAAAAACCTAAATAAATAAATAAATAAAGTAAATATAGCTGGGCATGGTGGCGCACACCTTTAATCCCAGCATTTGGGAGGCAAGGGTAGGAGGATCACTGTGAGTTTGAGGCCACCCAGAGACTACATGGTGAATTCCAGGTCAGCCTGGGCTAGAGCAAGACTCTATCTCAAAAAAGCAAAATTAAAAATAAATAAATACAGCACGTGGTCATGCCTTTAAGGCAGAGGTGGGAGGATTGTAGGAGGAGTTCGAGGCCACCCTGAGACTACATGGTGAAGCCAGGTCAGCCTGAACTAGAGTAAGACCCTTAGTGGTTAAGGCGCCTGCCTCTAAAAAACCAAAAAAATAAAAAATAAAAAAAATAAATAAATAGAGCCGGGCGTGGTGGCACATGCCTTTAATCCCAGCATCTGGGAGGAAGAAGTAGGAGGATCACCACGAGTTCAAGGCCACCCTGAGACTACATGGTGAATTCCAGGTCAGCCTAGGCTACAGTGAGACCCTACCTCAAAAAACCATTTGTTTGCAAAGCCTGCTGTCATAGATTTGATTCACCAGTACCCATGTAAAGCCAGATGTGCAAAGTGACACATGCATCTGGAGTTTGTTTGCAGTAGCAAGAGATATACCCATCTCAGCCAGGCATGGTGGCGCACGCCTTTAATCCCAGCACTTGGGAGGCAGAGGTAGGAGGATCGCCGAGAGTTCGAGGCCACCCTGAGACTACATAGTTAATTCCAGGTCAGCCTGGACCAGAGTGAGACCCTACCTCAAAAAAACAAAAAAAGAGAGATATACCCATCTCTCTCTCTCTCTCCCTCCCTCTGGCAAGCAAGTAAATAAATAAAATTTTTAATGGGCTGGAGATATGGTTTAGCAGTTAAGGTGTTTGCTTGAGGACCCAAGTTTGATTCCCCAGTACCCACATAAGCCAGATGGCACAAGGTGGTACATGCTAGAGTGAGACCCTACCTCAAGAAAACAAACAAAAATCTTTACTCTTAATAGCTGAGAATTGCCCGGGATAACATGGAGAAGATGCTTAGCTGCCATTTTCAGAGAAAGGACAAATTCCAGGAAAACTGGGGGTCAGATCCAGGAAACGGAGCCCTGGGAGCCACCTCACCTGCTTCACATCTCCGTATTGTTCACTCATAGATCATTTGTTCCCCAATCACCTACTTGGTGTGAGACTTGCTGCGGTACTATGCCTAGCCTGGGCAAGGACCTACGTTCTATCCCAATACCAGAGGCAAAAATATAAATAACTAAGGACGGGCGCTAGGTGCTGCATAATGTATCTTCAGAGAGCACGTGATCTTCAGATTCTCACAGCCACAGCAGAGCTTTCCCATTCCCTAGACTTGAGAAAGTCTGTCAGCGAGGCGTGAATAAGAAACATCTGTGTTTCAAGGGTGAAGCTTTATTTGAAGGGAGTTCTGCGTGCCCCTGCCCGCCCTGCCCAGCCCTGCCCCGCCTGCCCTCATCCCAACCAGCAGGCTTTACTTCTTCCGGATTTCCAGAGCCTTCTCTTTCCTGATTTCCTTGGCCAGTTCTCCGATCAGTCTCCAGTACTCATTGAACTTGAGCTCTGAGTCCTGATTCACATCCAAGCTCCTCATCTTCTCATCCAGAGAGCCCACATCCTGAGGAGACATAAAAGGAAAGGGCAGGGCTGAAGAGATGGCTTAGCGGTCAACGCATTTGCCTGCGAAGCCTAAGGACCCAGGTTTGATTCTCCAGGTCCCACGTAAGCCAGATGCACACGGTGAAGCATGCATCTGGAATTCATTCACAATGGCTACAGGTCCTGGTGTCCCATTCATTCTCACTCTCTCTCTGTCTCAATTTTTAAAAAAATTAAAAGAGAAGGGCAGGGTTAGAGACTGGGGCCCTCCCCAGGTGTGGTGGCACACGTCTTTAATCCCAGCACCAGGGAGGCAGAGGTAGCAGGAATGCCAAGAGTTTGAGGCCAGCCTGGGATTACAGTGTAGCTTTGTTCAAAGAGCATCAGCACCTGTCCCACACTGAAGGACTGCACTGCCTGGCGGGGGTGGGGGGGACCATGAGCACCAGCCGACACCATGCTTGATAAGAAACTAGAAACCTGGGCTGGAAGGATGGCTTAGCGGTTAAGGTGTATGCCTGAAAAGCCAAAGGACCCAGGTTCGATTCCCCAGGACCCACGTTAGCCAGCTGCACAAGGGGGCGCACGCGTCTGGAGTTCGTTTGCAGTGGCTAGAGGCCCTGGCGCACCCATTCTTTCTCTCTCTCCCTCTTTTTCTGTCAAATAAATATATAATAAAATATTATAAAATACTTTTAAAGAAAAAGAAACTAGAAACCTGAGGACACTGAATACAGAGCTGGGAAAGAAGAGACACAGTCATCTCTTGCCCACAAGTATGAAAGAACTGGCTCCAGCCCACCACTGCATTAGCCATGCAGTCATGCAGTTCACACAAGAATACACAGGGAAAGGGGTTGGAGAGATGGCTCGGCGGTGAGACACTCCCCAGTATACGTAAAGCCGGATGTGCAGTGGCACATGCATCTGGAATTCATTCGCAGCGACAGGCGGCCTTGATATGCTCATTCTCTCTCTCCTTGCAAATAAATTTTTTAAAAAAATTTTCTTTTGGATTTTTTAGAGGTAGGGTCTCACTCTGGCCCAGGCTGACCTGGAATTAACTATGTAGTCTCAGGGTGGCCTCGAACTCTCGGCGATCCTCCTATCTCTGCCTCCAAGTGCTGGGATTAAAGGCGTGCACCACCATGCCCGGCTTAATAAAAATATTTTTTAAAAAATCAGGAGCCATAGCACTGAAGGTGCTCAAACCTACCTTCCAAAGCTCAGGGTCCATTGCAGAACAGGGGGCGGAAAGAATGTAAGAGCCAAAGGAAGAGTAGGACTCCTTACAATGTGCTCCTCCAGACACAAAATGGCCTGTATATCCATGACTTCACAGTGCCTGACACTACCTACATAAGATCATCATAATAGGAGGAAAAGATCATGACATCAAACTGAAAAGAGAGACTGATTGAGAGGGGTAGGGGATATGATGGAGAGTGAAGTTTCAAAGGGGAAAGTGGGGGAAGGGAGGGAAATAACATGGGATATTGTCTACAATTAAAGAAGTTGTCAATAAAAATAAAAATTAAAAAAAAAATCAGGAGCCAAACTGGGTGTGGTGGCTCACGCCTTTAATCCCAGCACTCGGGGGGCAGAGGTAGGAGGATTGCCATGAGTTCGAGGCCACCCTGAGACTACAGAATGAATTCCAGGTCAGCCTGGGCTAGAGTGACACCCTACTATAATGAAATTTTTCATTAAAAAAAAAAATGGCCGGGCATGGTGGTGCATGCCTTTAATCCCAGCACTCCATAGGCAGAGGTAGGGGGATCGCTATGAGTTCTGAGTCCAGCCTGGAACTACAGAGTGAGTTCCAGGTCAGCCTGGGATAAAGTGAGACCCTACTTTGAAAAAATAATAAAAGTAGGGCTAGAGAGACGGCTTAGCGGTTAAGGCACATACCTGCAAAGCCTAAGGACCCAGGCTCAATTCGCCAGATGCACATGGTGGTGCATGCGTCTGGAGTTTGTTTTCAGTGGCTGGAGGCCCTGAAGTACCCCCATGCTCACTCACTCTCTTTCCTGTGGTGCGCCACTATGCCCAGCAGATAATAAATAATTTAAAAATGTGAGTCTCAAAACATGAGCTAAGCAAGAAGGGAGAGGAGATAAAGGATGATGGTGGAAGGTGAACTGGCGCCTTGATAATCGCGGTGAATTCCAGGAGCTGACTTGGGCAAACCTATGTCAAAGAAACACAAAAAAAGACAGACATGGTGGTGCATGCCTTTAATCCCAGCACACCCAGAGGCAGGGTAGGAGGATCCCGTGAGTTCAAGGCAACCTGAGACCACATGATCCAATTCCAGGTCAGCCTGGCCACAGTGAGACCCTGCCAAAAAACAAAGCAAACAAAAAGAAACTAAACCAAAAAAGAATGGTGTGATTCCCAAAGCTAATGGGTGAGTATTCAGAATTAAAGCTGAATGATGTTATGTTTTCAGGATAAATTTTAGAATAACTATTTGGAGATTTTTATTTGATAAAAGTTGATTAAATTAATCCCAGAAGACAATTACTTCATCTTTTAAAAATATTTTTGCCATTGCAAACAGTGGCACATGTCACCACTTTTTGCATCTGGCTTTTACAGAGGTAGGAGGATCTCGTGGGTTGACGGGTTTGAGAGCAATCACCTTGCATTCAGGTCAGCCCTGAGCCTAAACAACTATTCAGAACAAGCATAAACCAGAAATCATGTCCAAAATAACTGACCTCTCTAGTTGGTTAATATACTCATATTCAGACATAAAGCTGGATGATGTCATGTCATTTTGCATACTAAGAAAATATCTACTTCTGGATATGATCATGTTAGAAGTTCAGTAGAAGTTAATCCCAGAGAAATACAATTACTTCATCTTTTTAATTTTTTTTTGATTGTGGCGTTGTGGCACACCTCTATATGCACAGTCACTCAGGAGGCAATAATAGGAGGATAGCCAACATGCACACACCTGTTATCCCAGTTTTGGGAGGCTTAATTAAAGTTGAAGAGCCAGCCAGAGGGGGCCACACTCTGAATACAAACAGAATAAACAGAAAAATATGGTGTGATTTATAAACATAATAGAGATATTCAGCCATTCTGCTGTTTTGTTATGTCAATTTTAAAAATAGATACATCCATTTCTCATGTTAGTTGATTAAGTTAATCCCAGAAATTTTATTACTTGTTCTTTAAAAAATTATAGCCTGGCGTGGTGGCACCGTCTTTATATGGTATAAGGAGACAATGGTAGGAGGATCTATGCTATGCAAGGCCACCCTGAGACTACCTAGTTCATTCCAGGTCAGCCTGGGCCAGAGTGAGACATTAGATCAGAAGGTAAAACCATTAAGCAAAACCAAAAAACATGATGTGATTTATATACATGATGACAATCTTATTCAAAAATAAGTCTGACTGATGTCATGTCATTTTCAGGAAATAGCTACATCTGGAGATGATGGTGTTAAGTTGATTAATTTAATCGAGAAAGTTTGTACTGAAGGAAAAGGTTTATTTGGCTTACGGGTTTTGAGGGAAGCGTCTTTAATTCCAACACTCCAGGAGGCAGAGGTAGCAGGACCACCATGACTGGTACCCTGAGACCTAGCAGCAGTTAATTCCAGGAAGCAGCCTGGGTACTGGACTTGCTGGGCTGCCTACCAAAAACCAAAAGAATCAACACAGAAACCCCTGGGCTGGAAGGATCCACCTCTAAGCAGTTAAAAGGCATTTAAAAAAGCTGAATGATGTTATGTCAATTTCAGGACACATTAGCCAGATGGGAGGCATAAGTTGATTAGTGGCTAATCCCAGAAAGATAATTACTTCATCTTTTTAAAAATATTGTTTGCCTCAAACATGCAATCTTTCTCCCTGCACTCAGGAGGCAAGGACTTGAATTACAGGTGGTTGCATGGCCACCATGAGAGTTTAAGAGTTTTTTTCCAATTCAGCCTGGGACACAGTGAGACCCTACCTAGCCAAACCAAAAGATACAAAACCAAAAAAAACATACTGTAATTTGAAAAATACATCTGATTAGAGGTGGTTGAAGACATGGACATGACTGATGTCATGTCATTTTCAGGAAAATAGCTACATCTGGAGATGATGTTGTGCCCATATTTGATTTTTTTAATCTTAGAAAGACAATTACTCCTTTCTTTTTAAAAATACCTTTTTAAGGCACAGAGATGAGTCTTTAATTCCCAACACTCACTGGAGAGGTAGGAGGATCACCGTGAGTTCAGTTCTGTACTACCTACATAGACCATTACACAAAAAGCCTGGAAAAAGATGTTTGACATCAAATCAAAAGAAACAAAACCAATTGATCAGGGGAGGATATGATGATAATGAAGTTTCAAAGGAAAGTGAATGATGTTATGTCATTATCACTAAACAGATACATCTGGAGATGAGTATGTTAAATTGATGAACAAATAATCCAAAAAAGACTTTTCCCTTATGCTCTTTTTTTCTTTCTCATTTTTGAAAAAATGAGTTGAAACGTCTTTTAATCCCAAAACTCAGAGAGGCAGACATAGGAGGATGGCTGTTGGTTCAAGGCCACCTGGGAACACATCCAGTCAATTCAGGTCAGCCTGGGCCTTTAATCCCAGCATCTGGGAGGAAGAAGTAGGAGGATCACCGTGAGTTCAAGGCCACCCTGAGACTACATGGTGAATTTCAAGGTCAGCCTAGGCTACAGTGAGACCCTACCTCAAAAAAACCATTTGTTTGCAAAGCCTGCTGTCATAGATTTGATTCACCATCCACCCATATCAATAAGCCAGATGTGCAAAGTGACACATGCATCTGGAGTTTGTTTGCAGTAGCAAGAGATATACCCATCTCAGCCGGGCATGGTGGCGTGCGCCTTTAATCCCAGCACTTGGGAGGCAGAGGTAGGAGGATCGCCGAGAGTTCGAGGCCACCCTGAGACTACATAGTTAATTCCAGGTCAGCCTGGACCAGAGTGAGACCCTACCTCGAAAAACAAAAAAAAAGAGAGATATACCCATCTCTCTCTCTCTCCCTCCCTCTGGCAAGCAAGTAAATAAATAAAATTTTTAATGGGCTGGAGATATGGTTTAGCAGTTAAGGTGTTTGCTTGAGGACCCAAGTTTGATTCCCCAGTACCCACATAAGCCAGATGGCACAAGGTGGTACATGCTAGAGTGAGACCCTACCTCAAGAAAACAAACAAAAATCTTTACTCTTAATAGCTGAGAATTGCCCGGGATAACATGGAGAAGATGCTTAGCTGCCATTTTCAGAGAAAGGACAAATTCCAGGAAAACTGGGGGTCAGATCCAGGAAACGGAGCCCTGGGAGCCACCTCACCTGCTTCACATCTCCGTATTGTTCACTCATAGATCATTTGTTCCCCAATCACCTACTTGGTGTGAGACTTGCTGCGGTACTATGCCTAGCCTGGGCAAGGACCCACGTTCTATCCCAATACCAGAGGCAAAAATATAAATAACTAAGGACGGGCGCTAGGGTGCTGCATAATGTATCTTCAGAGAGCACGTGATCTTCAGATTCTCACAGCCACAGCAGAGCTTTCCCATTCCCTAGACTTGAGAAAGTCTGTCAGCGAGGCGTGAATAAGAAACATCTGTGTTTCAAGGGTGAAGCTTTATTTGAAGGGAGTTCTGCGTGCCCCTGCCCGCCCTGCCCAGCCCTGCCCCCGCCTGCCCTCATCCCAACCAGCAGGCTTTACTTCTTCCGGGATTTCCAGAGCCTTCTCTTTCCTGATTTCCTTGGCCAGTTCTCCCGATCAGTCTCAGTACTCATTGAACTTGAGCTCTGAGTCCTGATTCACATCCAAGCTCCTCATCTTCTCATCCAGAGAGCCCACATCCTGAGGAGACATAAAAGGAAAGGGCAGGGCTGAAGAGATGGCTTGAAGGTCAACGCATTTGCCTGTGAAGCCTAAGGACCCAGGTTTGATTCTCCAGGTCCCACGTAAGCCAGATGCACACGGTGAAGCATGCATCTGGAATTCATTCACAATGGCTACAGGCCCTGGCGTGCCCATTCTCACTCTCTCTCTGTCTCAATTTTTAAAAAATTAAAAGAGAAGGGCAGGGTTAGAGACTGGGGCCCTCCCCAGGTGTGGTGGCACACGTCTTTAATCCCAGCACCAGGGAGGCAGAGGTAGCAGGAATGCCAAGAGTTTGAGGCCAGCCTGGGATTACAGTGTAGCTTTGTTCAAAGAGCATCAGCACCTGTCCCACACTGAAGGACTGCACTGCCTGGCGGGGGTGGGGGGGACCATGAGCACCAGCCGACACCATGCTTGATAAGAAACTAGAAACCTGGGCTGGAAGGATGGCTTAGCGGTTAAGGCGTATGCCTGAAAAGCCAAAGGACCCAGGTTCGATTCCCCAGGACCCACGTTAGCCAGCTGCACAAGGGGGCGCACGCGTCTGGAGTTCGTTTGCAGTGGCTAGAGGCCCTGGCGCACCCATTCTTTCTCTCTCTCCCTCTTTTTCTGTCAAATAAATAAATATATAATAAAATATTACAAAAAACTTTTAAAGAAAAAGAAACTAGAAACCTGATGACACTGAATACAGAGCTGGGAAAGAAGAGACACAGTCATCTCTTGCCCACAAGTATGAAAGAACTGGCTCCAGCCCACCACTGCATTAGCCATGCAGTCATGCAGTTCAAAAAAGAATACACAGGGAAAGGGGTTGGAGAGATGGCTCGGCGGTGAGACACTCCCCAGTACACGTAAAGCCGGATGTGCAGTGGCACATGCATCTGGAATTCATTTGCAGCGGCAGGCGGCCTTGATATGCTCATTCTCTCTCTCCTTGCAAATAAATTTTTTTTTAAAAATTTTCTTTTGGATTTTTTAGAGGTAGGGTCTCACTCTGGCCCAGGCTGACCTGGAATTAACTATGTAGTCTCAGGGTGGCCTCGAACTCTCGGCGATCCTCCTACCTCTGCCTCCAAGTGCTGGGATTAAAGGCGTGCGCCACCATGCCCGGCTTAATAAAAATATTTTTTAAAAAATCAGGAGCCATAGCACTGAAGGTGCTCAAACCTACCTTCCAAAGCTCAGGGTCCATTGCAGAACAGGGGGCGGAAAGAATGTAAGAGCCAAAGGAAGAGTAGGACTTCTTACAATGTGCTCCTCCAGACACAAAATGGCCTGTATATATCCATGACTTCACAGTGCCTGACACTACCTACATAAGACCATCATAATAGGAGGAAAAGATCATGACATCAAACTGAAAAGAGAGGCTGATTGAGAGGGGGGAGGGGATATGATGGAGAGTGAAGTTTCAAAGGGGAAAGTGGGGGAAGGGAGGGAAATAACATGGGATATTGTCTACAATTAAAGAAGTTGTCAATAAAAATAAAAATTTTAAAAAAATCAGGAGCCAAACTGGGTGTGGTGGCGCACGCCTTTAATCCCAGCACTCGGGGGGCAGAGGTAGGAGGATTGCCATGAGTTCGAGGCCACCCTGAGACTACAGAATGAATTCCAGGTCAGCCTGGGCTAGAGTGACACCCTACTATAATGAAATTTTTCATTAAAAAAAAAAATGGCCGGGCATGGTAGTGCATGCCTTTAATCCCAGCACTCTATAGGCAGAGGTAGGGGGATCGCTAAGAGTTCTGAGTCCAGCCTGGAACTACAGAGTGAGTTCCAGGTCAGCCTGGGATAAAGTGAGACCCTACTTTGAAAAAATAATAAAAGTAGGGCTAGAGAGATAGCTTAGCGGTTAAGGCACATACCTGCAAAGCCTAAGGACCCAGGCTCAATTCGCCAGATGCACATGGTGGTGCATGCGTCTGGAGTTTGTTTTCAGTGGCTGGAGGCCCTGAAGTACCCCATGCTCACTCACTCTCTTTCCTGTGGTGCGCCACTATGCCCAGCAGATAATAAATAATTTTAAAAATGTGAGTCTCAAAACATGAGCTAAGCAAGAAGGGAGAGGAGATAAAGGATGATGGTGGAAGGTGAAAAAGTAATTACAGTCAAGAAACGGAAGAAGCCGGGCATGGTGGCGCACGCCTTTAATCCCAGCACTCAGGAGGCAGAGGTAGGAGGATTGCCGTGAGTTCCAGGCCACCCTGAGAATACAGAGTGAATTCCAGGTCAGCCTGAGCTAAAGTGAGACCCTACCTTAGAAAGAAAGAAAGGAAGGGAAGGGAAAGAAGAAAGAAAGAAGAAATAGAAGGTCTGGCTGGAGAGATGGCCTAGTAGTTAAGGCACTTGCCTTCAAAGCCTAACAACCCAGGGTTCAATTCCTCAGTACCCACGTAAAAAGCCGGATGTACGAAGTGGCACATGCACCTGGAGTTAGCCTGCAACTGCACCCACTCTTCTATCTCTCTCTGCTTGCAAATGAATAAAAATAAAAATTTTAAATCCAGCCTTTAATCCCAGCACTTGGGAGGCAGAGGTAGGAGGATCACCATGAGTTCAAGGCTCCCCTGAGACTACATAGTGAATTCCAGGTCAGCCTGGGCTAGAGCGAGACCCTACCTGAAAAACCAAAAAAATAAAAATAAAAAACAAAAGCGCAGAGAGAGAACCTTTAATGGCTAAACCAGTTCTCCAGCCCGCGCTTTGGTTTTCTTTGAGTTTTTTGTTTGTTTGGGTTTTTTGTTGTTGTTGTTGTTTTTGGTTTTTTGATGTAAGGTCTCACTCTGGCCCAGGCTGTCCTGGAATTCACCATGTAGTCTCAGGGTGGCCTTGAACTCACAGAAATCCTCCTACCTCTGCTTCCCAAGTGCTGGGACTAAAGGCGTGTGCTACCACACCTGGCTTAAAATTTTTTTTAATATTTTTTATTTGTTTATCTATTTGCAAGTGGGGGGGATGAATGCGCACACCAGGACCTCCAGCTGCTACAAACAAACTCCAGGCGAGGGGACTGGAGAGATGGCTTAGCGGTTAAGGTGCTTGCCTATAAAGACAAAGGACCAGGTTCAATTCCCCAGGACCCACATAAGCTAAATGCATAAGGTGGCACCTTCATCTGGAGTTCATTTGTAGCAGCTGGAGGCCCAGGCACACACATTCTCTCTGTCTCTCTCTATCTCTCTGTGCTTGCAAATAAATAAAAAAAAAAAAAAAAAAAAAAAAACTCCAGACGCATGCACCACTTTGTGCATTCTAGCCTTACAGTGGTACTGGGAAATTGCACCTGGGTCGTTAGGCTTTGCACGTGCTTGCCTCAACGGCTAAGCCATCTCTCCAGCCGAATTTTTACTCTTTTTGAGATAGGGGCTCCCTCTGTAGCACTGGCTGGCCTAGAACTGCCTTTGTAGACCGTGCTAGTCCCGAACTATCAGTGGTCTTCTTGCCTAGGCCTCCTCAGTTGTGTATGCCTCCTTGGCTGGAAGTTTTCATGCACATGAAGTAAGAGTCTGGCCTCCTAGCTCTTACTGTCTGACAATCTCCTGGGATCCATTTCTAGGGCCTATGTTGAGAAAATGAGACCAGAAAGGCACAAACAGACAAAAACCCAAAGGCACTGATTGACAGGAGCACAGAATCTAATAATACACTCCCGTTTACATAAATACACATCTTTGCCTAATCTAGTTTTACACACACACACACACAAAGAAAAGTCCAGAATCATCTATCTATACTTGGAGTAGCTTGCATTTTTTTTTTCTCGAGGTAGGGTCTCATTCTAGCCCACGCTAACCTGGAACTCATGGCGATCCTGAATGCTGGGACTAAAGGCGTGCGCCACCACGCCCGGCGTAGCTTGCATTCTTTCTTGTGATCACATTATCTGTTCAGCAAATCGCCTGGAGAATAGTGTCTCACAAAATCTCAGGACCTGGACCCACCTACCCACCTTGAGCAGGTGAGGCAACTGCTCGGTGGCCAGTTCCTTAAACTCATTGATGCTGAGGCTGCCCCTCCGGCCTTCTCGCCCTGCAAAGGTGAAGAAGGTGGTGACCACCGTCTCAATGGCCACCTCCAGCTCTGTCAGCGGCTCGGCTGCCATCAGTGCCCTGGAGCAGAAGCTGCTGTCCTCAGAGGCTGACCTGGAGACACGGAAAAGAAGCATGAGGGGAGGGGCGTCAGGGGTCCAGTGACAGGTAGTGCTTGGGCCTGGAGGAGGAAAGGATAAGAGCATTCCATGGGACACAGGTCAGGCAAGAGTATTTCAGCTTGGGCTCAGTTAAAGAAATCCCTTTTCAGCCGGGCGTGGTGGTGCACGCCTTTAATCCCAGCACTAGGGAGGCAGAGGTAGGAGGATCGCTTGAGTTCAAGGCCACCCTGAGACTACATAGTTAATTCCAGGTCAGCCTGAGCTAGAGTGAGACCCTACCTCGAAAAAAAAAAAACAGCCGGGCGTGGTGGCGCACGCCTTTAATCCCAGCACTCGGAAGGCAGAGGTAGGAGGATCGCTGTGAGTTCAAGGCCACCCTGAGACTACATAGTTAATTCCAGGTCAGCCTGGGCCAGAGTGAGACCCTACCTCGAAAAACCAAAAGATAAAAAAAATTTAAAAATTAAAAAAAAAAAAGAGTGAGACTCTACATAGTAAAAAAAAAAGAAAGAAAAGAAAAGAAAAAAAGAAAAGAAATCCTAGGGGCTGGAGAGATGGCTTAGCGGTTAAGGTGCTTGTCTGCAATGCCAGAGGACCCAGGTTTGATTCCCAAGGACCCATGTAAGCCAGATGTACAAGGTGGTGCAAGCATCTGAGTTCATGCCCATTCTCTCCCCCTCTCAAAAATAAATAAATGTTTGCTGGGCGTGGTGGCGCACGCCTTTGATTCCAGCACTTGGGAGGCAGAGGTAGGAGGATTGCTATGAGTTCAAGGCCACCCTGAGACGACATAGTGAATTCCGGGTCTGCCTGAGCTAAAGTGAGACCCTACCTCAAAAAAAAAATTTTTTTAATTAAAAATAAATAAATGTTTAAAAAGAAATCCCCTTTTCTGTGGGTCTCCCTATCTGGTGTCTCA
Organism: Orientallactaga sibirica; assembly: GCA_036365145.1. Classification (NCBI taxonomy): domain Eukaryota; kingdom Metazoa; phylum Chordata; class Mammalia; order Rodentia; family Dipodidae; genus Orientallactaga; species Orientallactaga sibirica. Next base: position 26,013,345 of record JAEOAD010000025.1, read on the forward strand.
CTGTGGTCACTCCAGGTCTTTCCTTAGAGTCCACTGAGTCTGGTGACCCATCTGTGAGGTTTCTGCTAAAAGGATCTCTTCTTGTTGACCCTTCTGGGACTGGCAGGGTCAGGAGGAGGTTGTCTCTGCTGTTTGTTTATGTTGGGACCTGGGTCTCCACCCACCCACACACTGGCCCGATGTTCCCAGCAGAGATGCCCAGGGTTGGCAAAGTCCCAGCTGTGGTCAGGACTGGCTCAGTCCTTTCTGCCCACTTTGGGGCGGGGGAAGCTGGGCACAATGCCTTCATTTAGAATCCCACCGACCTTCCCCTCCTGTCTCTGGTTGACAGGGTCTTAGAATGGGACTCTACTATCCCCCACCACCACAACCAGTCAACAAAGGGTGGCCTGGGTGCTCAGTGCCCGCGGGAAGGGGCACACGCACAGCAAGAAGCCCCACTCACCCCTCTCATTTCAGTCCACCCACCACCCACACGCTCCTAAAACCACTTCCTGAGTCCCAGTCTGAGCTGGCTGCGGGGGGCGGGGAGGGACCTGGAGGCCGGGGGAGAAGACAGGACTCCCCCAGACTCCTCCTGGAGGAAGCCGGAGGTGGTGGGGACCAGGAACTCACCCGAGCCAGGAGATGGGGTGCAGCGATCACTAGCCTCGGGGCTGGAGTTTATAAGCGCCAGGGGCGGCGGCAGAGGGCCACTCCCCAGCCCAGCGTGTCAGGTTTCCGCTGCAGATTCGGAAGCGAGGACCTCCCGGGACCGTCCTGACCCCTGCGCAGGGCTGGCTGGACATGGAGCCCCAGGGGAGGGGGCGTTGATGGACAGATCCCTCTCAGCAGGGGGCCCTAAGAGGGAAAGCAAGCCAGCCAGCTCGGACTCCACCCCCACCCCCAAGTAGGGTCTCACTCTAGTCCAGGCTGATCTGGAATTCACTATGTAGTCTCAGGGTGGCCTCGAACTCACAGCGATTCTCCTACGGCTGCCTCCCGGGAGCTGGGATTAAAGGTGTGCGCCACCACGCCGGGCTTTTAAGGCCTTTTCTTTTGTTTATTAATACCCTGTCCCCATGCCCTGAGAGCTCTGGAGGCTGGATCTTTGAGAGCTTGTTTTGTAACAAATGTCCCTTATGCTGTGGTCCTGGAAAAGTTTTATGATCCACCCAGGTCAGTGGCCGTAGGCCAAGTGGTTCATTAACACTATACTGGGAGATGCTGTCCCCCACCTCACCCCATAGATAATCCAGATAATCGGGGAGTCTGTTTGGAAGGTCGGCCAAGTGGTTCATTAACACTATACTGGGAGATGCTGTCCCCACCTCTGTCAGTCTGTTTGGAAGGGTCGGCCTCTGCTGTCAGGGGAAAAACTAACAGAGGGCTGGAGAAATGGCTTAGCGGTGAAGGCGTTTGCCTGCGAAACCAAAGGATCCCCATTCAATTCTCCAGGACCCATGTAAGCCAGATACACAAGGTGGATCATATGTCTGGAGTTCGTTTGCAGTGACTAGAGGCCCTGGTGTGCCCATTCTCTCTCCTCTCTCTCTCTCTCTCTGCCTTTCTTCTATCTCTCTCTCTGCTTGCAAATAAATAAATAATAAACAAATAACTTTTTTTGTTTTGTTTTTTGAGATAGAGTTTCACTGGCCCAGGCTGACCTGGAATTCACTATAGTCTCAGGGTGGCCTTGAACTCACAGCGATCCTCCTACCTCTGCTTCCCCAGTGCTGGGATTAAAGGCGTATGCCACCACGCCCGGCTAATTTTTTTAATTAAAAAAAAATTCAGCACTGAGAGGCCGCATCTGCGAAACCACACAGGCTGCAAAGGACAGTGCAGTCCAAGGCCCACACTGGGTCCATGGACAAAAGCCCCTGAGGGAGACCTCTTAGACTAAATTACACTGACCATTACCATGGTGAGACCATGGTAATGTGCCAAGCTAAGAACTACTCAGCCGACCCCTCCCCTTCCCGTGCTCAGCGGGGACAGCCACCCTCAGGGATGCACAGCAGAGCTGGGAGTGACACAGGTAACATTTTCTCGCAGGGGCCGTGTCCCCCCATCCTCCCCTTCCTCCTGGACTCTGGCTGCAGGGGCAACCAAGACAGGGAAGAGACACAGGGCTTGCCTGTTCCCGCCCAGTAGACAGAGGGCGCCTCTGTGTATTCCTGGCCCCTGGCCCCACTGGGTGTCTATCTCCGAAGGGGAGGAGTCAGAGGGGAGGGGGTGGTCAGTGGAGGAAGGCCGGCTAAAGACAGGTCTCCCCCACACAGCTCCACATTTGCAACCTGTGTCTGTCCAGACCTGCTTCCCACCTCAGGCCCAGGCCAACTGTGAGTACCCACCCTTTTCCACCTGCACTGGGTCCCTGCCCTGGCCAGCTTGGGGGAAAGGGAGCTTTAGAAGGACCCCCCAACCCCACCCCCTCAGGATGGATGGTAAGGGTCTTGGAGGAGTTAGGGAGTTACGGTAGGCAGTTTAGGGTGTGGAGAGACAAGAGTTTGGAAGGCGGTGAGGGAGAAAGCAAGGGAAGGTCAAAGAGAGAGTTGGGAGCTCTGTGAATGAGGGTACTGGTGGGGAACCTGCCACGCAGTTCCAGGCCACCAGGACTTCCCACCCAGAGCCCCATGTCCCCTTAACAGGCCCTGTGTGTGCCTGGTGGGGTGGGGGAAGAAGCAGCCACACTTCCCATGGGGTAAGAATAAGAGTGAACAGCTATTCCTTGCCCACCCCCCACTTCCAGCCTGAGTCTGCCACTCCCACCCAACCTTGCCAAGAACCTGGTCCAGGGTAAGTGGGGGGGGGGTGCCAGAGAATAGACCAGATGATGGTGGGAGAAAGGGCTTTGGTGGCGCTGTGTCCTTCCTCGTCTGTGTCGTCACAGTTCTCTACTTTTTCAGCTGACCCTCATTTCTCGCTCCCCAAATTCTTTCCTCTTTGCTTTCCCACTATCCTGTCCCCAGGTGCCTCCCCTACCAAAAAAAAAAAAAGGCTCCAGGTAACCTCCAGGTGGCCCTCTTAGATAGGACTGGTAACTGAGCCCCAGCATCTCCCCCTTGAACACCCCCTTATCCCTTCCATCAGCCCAGCTTGGGTTCCCTCTCCCCCCTATGTCTCTTCTCATGTCTGGAGTTCAGGTGACATTCACAAGGGCTCCATTGAAGAGCTGGGATGTCATCTGATCAGGACCCATTGTCCAGCTCCCCTCCCCCAGGGGTGAGGAAGGATGGGACAGCTGATCTCAGACACATGAGCTGCCCCCTGGGGCTGTGGAGGACCTGACTGACTATGTCGGGGTCAAAGGACGGAGGTCTCCTGGCTTGGCATTCTCTTCCCAATAGACCACTCCATTCTCCTTTCTGCTAACACCTTGAACTCAAGCACTTTGTTCTTCAAACATCCCCCCCCAACACAAACCAGCCCTATCCTCCTGTTCCCACTGTCCCCACCGCTCCCAATGTCCCATCAACAGAGCTGGCCAGAGGAGAGCAGCAGGGAGAAGGGCTTCGGGTTTCCTGTCCTCCCCGGCAGCTCTGGCTCCAAAGACAAAGCTCAGACATTCTGCCCTCCCGCCCACCTACCTGATTGATGGAAAGGGATAATTTTACAGAGAAGAATCAAACTGCAAACAACGGGAGGCATACCCCCAGAAAAGCCAAAATGACATGTTGAGAGAAAGGAGCTGGGCATGGTGACTCAATCATGCCTGTCATCCCGGCACACAGGTCATTCATAAATTAGAAGCCAGTCTGAGCTACTTAGTAAGTTCCAGGCCAGCCTAGGGTATAGAATAAGACCCTGTCTCAATAATAGTAACAATAATTAATAAATAAAAATGCTGGGCATGGTGGTGCACACCTTTAATCCCAGCACTCAGGAGGCAGAGGTAGGAGATTCACTGTGAGTTTGAGGCCCCCTGAGACTACATAGTGAATTCCAGGTCAGCCTGGGCTACAGCGAGCCCCTACCTTAACTCCCCCACACACACAAAATTAAGTTTTTCCAGGCATGGTGGCATGAGACTATATAGTGAATTCCAGATCAGCCTGGGCTAGAATGAGACCCTTCCTCAAAAAAAAAAAAAAAAAAAGCTAGAGATACAGCTCGGACTGTAGGGTGCTTGGGTTTAAACCCAGTACAGGGAGAAGGAGTGAAAAACCAATAGAGCCGGGCATGGTGGCGTACGCCTGTAATCCCAGTGCTCAGGAGGCAGAGGTAGGAGGATCACTGAGTTGGAGGCCACCCTGAGACTACAGAGTGAATTCCAGGTCAGCCTGGGCTACAGTGAGAGACCCTACCTGGGTGGTGGGGAGACCAATAGAGACCCCATGCTGCTGACAGAAAGCAAGCTCAGCTCAGTGACACTCCCCTCCCCAGGCAGCCTTGAGTCTCCCACTCAAGTTCCATCAGGCTCATCAAGGGTACCAGAGTACTTTCTTCCTGGAGTGGACAGTAGAATCAAACTGGTAGAGACCCCAGCCCACCTCCCCCAATAGCAGAGCTTGTCTGTGGTCAGCCTAAGCAGTTCAGGGTAAAAATAGAGCCAGAAGCCAGCTTGGTCCTGTGACCACCCCTGCCTGCCCCACCCTCTTCAGTCTCTGCCCAAACAGCCAGAAGAGCCAGTGCAGGCCTCTGGAGCAAGCCCAGATCCTAACTGCTCGCTCCAGCTGCTTCACTGTGACTGCCTTGGGCTGAGACCCGTAAGACTGGATTTAGTTAGGGGTGCTGGGGTCTTCACACTGCAGAATCTCAGTCAAAGGCAAATTGCAGCGGAACTCCCATCTGTTGCTGAGCTGGGAAACAAGGGCCAGGCCTGAGGGTTCCCCTCACCCAGACCCCAGCTACCCTGAACCTGGGTCTCTAACTCATATCCATCATCACTGGGGGCGGGCAGGTGTGCTGCTGAAATGGGCTCTGAGCTGGAGACTGCCATGGAGACCCTCATCAACGTGTTCCATACCCACTCGGGCAAGGAAGGGGACAAGTATAAGCTGAGCAAGAAGGAGCTGAAGGAGTTGCTGCAAACCGAGCTGTCCGGCTTCCTGGATGTGAGCACAGGGTGGAGTGTGTGAGGGATGGGGGGAAGGGGTGGGCACCCTCTTGCCATATAGCCTTGCCTGTCCTCTAGTCCAGTCCAACTGTCTTCCCGTCCCAGACTCCCTTACTTCTCCCTGTCAAACGTCCTAGTTCAACGATCACCTGGTAAGTGGTAGGCCCTGCACAGATTCACCAATAAACCCACAGCGTAGAAGGTAAAAACCGATGCTTTCCCAGCACTCGGGAGGCAGAGGTAGGAGGATCGCAGAAAGTTCGAGGCCACCCTGAGAATACATAGTTAATTCCAGGTCAGCCTGGGCCAGAGTGAGACCCTACCTCGAAAAAACCAAAAAATTAAAAAAAAAATTAAAAAAAAAAAAACAACCGATGCTTACAGGTAACGCGTGAAGGACATGGCATGATAGCTCCCGCCTGTGATCCCAGCACTTGGGAGGCTGGAATAGGGACGCGAGTTTGAGGCCGACCAGCCTGGGCTACGCAGTGAGAGTCCCAAGCTGCCAGGGCTAGTTTGAGAGCCTGCCTCCAAGAAGGAAGGAAGGAAAAAAAAGACAGAAAACCAGAACTCAGGCCCTATAGAGCCCTAGCGAGGTGGCCAAGGGGATCGTGGAGATTAGTAATCTGACTAAAGTCGGATGACTTCTCTGAAGAGGTGCCACATGCGCCGTGGGCTTCCAGCGGAGGCTTATAGGGTGAATTAACACAGCGTAGGAGGCAGCCACATGCGCAGAAGCGGGGGAGGAAGAATAAAATGTCCGTTGTTTCATTTGACGAGAGGATCCAGAGAAGCAGGAGACAAATGCTAAGAGGGCCACATAGGTTTTATTGGGTTTCATTTAAACTCTGGCCCTGCTCCTTTTTAGCTGTGCGACTCTGGGCACATTTATTTAACCACCAACTGTCAATTTATTTCTTCTGTAGTGGAAAGGGATCCCAGCCTACTCGCATTAGAATTAAGAGATAGGGCGCGCGCCTTTAATCCCAGCACTCCAGATGCAGAGGTAGGAGGATCGCTGTGAGTTCAAGGCCACCCTGAGACTATATAGTGAATTCCAGGTCAGCCTGGAGCTAGAGTGAGACCCTACCTTGAAAACAAAACCAAAAAAAAAAAAAAAACAAATCAAACAAACAGAAAAACTCTTAGTGTGGTTTTTGTCACATGACAATCAACACATGATAACTGATGTTAATTTTAACTCTGCCAGGTTTACAAACTGGTTCTGTAGGACAACAGGAACCCACCAGCCTTTAGAGCTGCAAAAGATTCCCACTTGCTCTCTGCCTCAACCACCACTCTCACTAAGCCCTAACTTAGCGACGGGCACCTCTCTCTGCCTCTCTCAACCCAGGTCCAGAAGGATGCTGATGCTGTGGATAAGGTGATGAAGGAGCTGGACGAAAATGGAGACGGGGAGGTAGACTTCCAGGAGTACGTGGTGCTGGTGGCTGCCCTCACCGTGGCTTGTAACAACTTCTTCTGGGAGAATAGTTGAGCACTCAGCCCCAGTGGGCAGCGCCCTTCTGCTCCACCCTGCCTGACCTGCCCTTGACCCTGCTTCCTGGCACCGCCCCCCCTCCACACATCCCAGCCCCCCTATCCTTGACCAGCCTCAGCATACGTCAAGGGCGCAAGAGTGGCAGTTTAGGTCTGTAAAACTCATTTCATTAAAGGATTCTCTCTCGCCAGCCATCCATGTCTGTCTCTTCTGGGGTCTGAAAGTGGGTGGAGTGAGTGTTGCTCACGTCCCACTCTCCTTATTTTGGAGAGAATTTTTGTGCGTTACATCGTCTTATTTGGGAAACAGTCAAGGCCCAGAAATGTCAGGCTCCAAAGTTTTGGCTGAAAGAGACACCAGCCTCGCAAAGATAGAATGAGAAAAACTCCCAGCTATGGGTGGTGGCACACCTGCAGTTCCAGCACTTACAAGGATAAACCAGGGCTGGAGGGATGGCTTAGCAGTTAAGGAATTTGCCTGCAAAACCAAAGGACCCAGGTTCGATTCCCCAGGGCCCACATTGGCCAGATGCACAAGGGGTGGGGGCGCACACATCTGGAGTTCGTTTGCAGTGGCTGGAGGCCCTGGCACGCCCATTCTCTCTCTCTCTCTCTCCCTCTTTCTCTGTCAAATAAATAAATAAAAACATTTTTTTTTAAAAGGCCGGGCGTGGTGGCTCACGCCTTTAATCCCAGCACTCAGGAGGCAGAGGTAGGAGGATCGCCATGAGTTCGAGGCCATCCTGAGAGTACATAGTGCCATCCTGAGAGTCGAAAAACAAACAAAAAAATTTTTATTTATAGTGAAGGTAGGGTCTCACTCTGGTCAGGCTGAGCTATGTATTCTCAGGGTGGTGAAACCCCACCTCCCCGAGTGCTGGGGAAACAACAACAAAAAAAATTTTTAAAGGATAAACCAAGAGGATTATGAGCTCCAATTTAGCTTGGACTAAGTATTGAGATCTTGCCTTCCACCCCTCCCCCTGAAAAAGAAAAAAAAATAGGGGCTGGGGATATGGCTCAGTAGGTAAAATGCTTACCTACAAATATGAGATCCAAGTTTGTATCTCTGGCTCTCACATAAAAGCCAAACATAGCAGAACATACCTGTAATACCAGCCCTGGGAAGGGAGAAACAGGAATCCCTGGGCTTGCTGGTCAGCCAGTCTAGCCTCATGGGTAAGCTCAGATGTACTGAGAGGCCTTATCTCAAATAAGGTGAAGGGTTTGGGAGATGCCTCAGCAGTTAAAGATGCTTGTTTGCAAAGCCTATGGATCCAGCCACGTTCAGTTCGCCATTACTCATGTAAAGCCAGATGCACAAAGTGTTGCATGTAGCTGGAGTTCCCTTGCAGCAGCAGGAGGATTTAGCATGCCTCTTCTCTGCCTATTTCTCTCTCTCTCTCAAATACATAAAATATCTTTTAAAATACAGAGCTGGGCGTGGTGGCACATGCCTTTAATCCTAGCACTTGGGAGGCAGAGGTAGGAGGATCGCCAAGAGTTTGAGGCCACCTGGTCAGCCTGGGCTAGAGTGAGACCCTACCTCAGAAAACCAAATTAAAAAAAAAAAAAAAAAAAAAGCAATTCTAGAGCGGGGTGTGGTGGTGCACACCTTTAATCCCAGCACTGGGGAGGCAGAGGAAGGGGGATCAAAGCCATCCTGGAACTACACAGTAAATTCTAGGTCAGCCTGGGCTAGAGCATGACCCTACCTTGAAAAAACAAAACGAGCCAGGTGTGGTGGTACACACCTTTAATCCCAACACTTGGGAGGCAGAGGATGGAAGATTGCCGTGAGTTCTAGGCCACCCTACCTCAAAAAAAAAAAATAATAAAACAAAACAAAACAAACAAACCAGTTCTAAATTGAGGCCAGGTTTGTCTAACCTATTTCTGCTCCAAATGCATTTATAAAAGTGTGGCCTTTAAGAATGGCCTGCAGTCCCATTCTTCAGATTCCACTGTTCTAGTCTAGCCTGGTGGTGCTCACCTTTAATTCCAACACTCAGGAGGCTGAGGTGGGGGGTGGTGTCACTGAAAGTTTGAGGCCAGTCTGAGGCTACAGAGTGCGTTCCAGGTCGGCCTGAGCTAGAGTGAGACCCTACCTGGAAAAAAACAAAATAAAAACAATTTTTATTTTAGAGAGAGAGAGAGAGAGTGTGTATGGATGTGCCAGGGTTTCTTGCTACTGCACATGAACTCCAGATGCATGCACCACTTTGTGCATCTAGCTTTATGTGAGTACTGAGGAATTGAACCTGGGCAAGCAGGCTTTGCAAGCAAGAGCCTCTTCAGATCACACCAGTCTATCCTGATGCTAAATAAGACCCTGGGCCCAAGAAGCTGTCCATCATGGTCCTCCATTGTGAAACCTGAACCTAACACCCAGTATTCTGGAGTTTGAGGCAAAAGGATCCCAAGTTAGAGGCCAGCCTGTGTAATATAATGAAACCTGTCTCAAAGAAAAAGAATAAAGGAAAAAAAAAAACAGGTGGATGGGAGAAAATTTCTCTTATAGGTCTACATCAAAATTCACAGAGTTTGGACTAGAGAGATGGCTTAGCTTAAGAATACCTGTTCGATCTCCAGGTCCCACATTTAGCCAGACACAAAAATGATGCAAGGGCGCAATGTCAAACTTGCCCACAAGGGAATACACTCGTCTGGAGTTCATTCACAGCAGCTGAGAGGCAGCTGGCACACCCATTCTCTCTCTCTCTCTCTCTGCCTCTTCCTCTCTGTCTCTGTGTCTCTCAAAAAAAAAAAAATTCACAGAGTTTAACTTTCAAGATCGCTATGGGATGCTAGCAATGGCATGCTTCAGGCTTCAGCCCTTCTTCTTAGAGAGCCGGGTGTGGTGGCGCACGCCTTTAATCCCAGCATCTTGCAGGTGGCAGAGGCAGGGAGGATCACCGTGAGTTAGAGGCCACCCTGAGACTACAGAGTGAATTCCAGGTCAGCCTGGACCAGAGTGAGAACCTACCTCAAAAACCAAAAAAATAAAAATAAAAATAAATGAGGGCTGGAGAGATGGCTTTAACAGTTAAGGCGCTTGCCTGCAAAGCCTAAGAATCCCCCAGATCCCACATATGTCAGATGCAGGCTGGTGATGCATGCACAAGGTTGCACATGCACACAAGGTGCCACACGCAGCCTGGAGTTCAATTACAGCGGCTGGAGGCCCTGGTGTAATTCTCTCTCTCTCCTCTCTCTCTCTGTCTCTTGCTCTCACAAAAGGCAGGGCCAGCTGGAGAGATGAAGCCTAAGGACTCATTTCGACTCTCCAAGGGTTAAGGTGCTTGCCGAAGCCTAAGGGACTCATGTTCGTTCACTTCCAGGTCACAAGTAAACCTGATGCACACAAAGATGACACAAGCGCACAAGGTTGCACATGCCCACAAATGTCACACAGTCTGGAGTTCAATTGCAGTGGCTGAGGCCTGGCGCATCACCTCTCCTAAAAAAAAAAAAAAATTCAGAACTGCTTGTCATGCTCGTGAGCAAGATCCTCTCTAGAAGCCAAGATACTTCTTCCCTTCTCTCCCGAGGGTTGCTCAAGCATCTTCAAGGACGCTGACATATAGAGAGAGAAACAAGCAGTGACACTGCAAGCCTTGTGTTGGCCAACCAGGCTAAAATGAGCCAATGGCAACAAAGTGGCCTTTCTTGTGGGGAAACCAACCACTCGCTTATTGGACTGGAGGCCCGCTCTACTGGAGGAATACATGCCTGGTAATGGAAAACCTAATCAAAAGCCTGGTGAGCTGGGCGGTGGTGCACGCCTTTAATCCCAGCACTCGGGAGGCAGAGGTAGGAGGATCGCCGAGAGTTCGTGGCCACCCTGAGACTACATAGTTAATTCCAGGTCAGCCTGGGCTAAGGTGAGACCCTACTAAAAACCAAAACCAAAAACAAAACAAAACAAAAAGCCATGGTGGGGTCGGGTCATGAGCCTAGGGGTGTAACACCTGCTGGTGTCTGGCTAAATGCATATTTTATGCTCACCAAACTGACCCTAAGCACTTCTCTTAATGTTCACACTCATATATTAATGCTACTCTCCACTTTTGGTTAAAGCTCTTCAGATGCTGTGACCTCTGGAACGACTCAAAAGACACCATAGTGCTAAGAAGAAGTGACAGTGGAGTGTTAGAGACAGAAATATTTCTATCACACTCCTCAAAGGCCCAGGTTCCATTGGTGCAGAAAGGGGGCAGAGGAAGACTGTATGGAATGGATGCTGTCTTCCCAGATACAAATGGCCCTGATATAATGACCTCTCACAGTGCCTGGTACTACTTACACAAAGACTTTCATAATAGGAGGAAAAGCAAAGTGACATAAAATAAGACAGCCAGGTGTGGTGGCACACACTTTAATCCTAAGACACTTGGGAGGCAGAGGTAGGTGGATTGTTGTGAGTTCAAGGCTATCCTGAGACTACATAGTTAATTCCAAGTCAGCCTTGGCTAGAGTGAGACCCTACTCGAAAAAACAAAACAATAAATTAATTAATTAATTAAATTTTTAAAAAGAGACTAATTGAGGGGGGATATGATGAAGAGTGGATTTGTGGAAGGAAAAGTGGGGACAAATTATCATGGTTTATTGTCTATAATTATGGAAGTTGTCAATAAGAAAAGGTTAAAAAAAGATGCTGAGGGGCTGGAGAGATGGCTTAGTGGTTAAGCTCTTGCCTGTGAGGACCCTAGCTTGATTCCCTCAGGACTTCCACTCTCAGACCAGATCTTCAGATGCACAAGGTGACTCATGCATCTGGAGTTCTTTTGCAGTGGCTGGAGGCCCTGGTTATTCTCCCCTCTCTCTCTCTCTGCCTCTTTTCTCGCTCTGTTGCTCTCAAATAAATAAATAAATAATGAACAAATTTTTTAAAAGACGCTGAAATGCCCTTACCCAGTGAGGCTCAGAGCTAGCAGAATAGACAGTGGAGTGATCCCATGCCACATCTCCAGCAGAACCTCAAGGTTTTGTTTCCACAGCCTTGGCTTTTCCCATCATTTCAAGTGTTTATGAGCAAGACAGACACAATGCTGTCATAGATCGCCATGCAGCTTTAAGAAGCAAGCAGTCCCTTCCACAAGCCTTCACCGAGTACCTATCACTTATACTTGACTGCCAGGACTGTACCAGCACTGTATGTAATTCTGGCAGGACTGATACTTTTGTTGCTATGCCACTGGTCATGGTCACGACAGACTTATGTTCCCATGTTAGCTTTTACTCAGATACTCAGGAAACCAGTTTCCTAGCTTTCTCGGAAGCAGTCAGATGGTTTTTGTTGTTTGTTTGTTTTCAAGGTAATGTCTCATGCCAGCCCAGGCTGACTTGGAATTCACTATGTAGTCTCAGGCTGGTCTCGAACTCATGGCGATCCTCCTACCTCTGCCTCCCAAGTGCTGGGATCAAAGGCATCCATCACCATGACCAGTTTAGGATGGGGTTTTACTCTGCCAGAAACTAGCCCAGCCAAACCAAACTACCGTAATTTAAAAAACAGTATGTGTCTTAAAGAAAGCCGGGTGGTGGCGCACGCCTTTAATCCCAGCACTCGGGAGGAGGCAGAGGAGGAGGGGAGGATTGATTGAGCGTTAATTCGAAAACCAAATTAAAAAAAAAAAAAAAAAAAAAAGCAATTCTAGAGCGGGGTGTGGTGGTGCACACCTTTAATCCCAGCACTGGGGAGGCAGAGGAAGGGGGATCAAAGCCATCCTGGAACTACACAGTAAATTCTAGGTCAGCCTGGGCTAGAGCATGACCCTACCTTGAAAAAACAAAACGAGCCAGGTGTGGTGGTACACACCTTTAATCCCAACACTTGGGAGGCAGAGGATGGAAGATTGCCGTGAGTTCTAGGCCACCCTACCTCAAAAAAAAAAAATAATAAAACAAAACAAAACAAACAAACCAGTTCTAAATTGAGGCCAGGTTTGTCTAACCTATTTCTGCTCCAAATGCATTTATAAAACTGTGGCCTTTAAGAATGGCCTGCAGTCCCATTCTTCAGATTCCACTCTTCTAGTCTGGCCTGGTGGTGCTCACCTTTAATTCCAACACTCAGGAGGCTGAGGTGGGGGGTGGTGTCACTGAGAGTTTGAGGCCAGTCTGAGGCTACAGAGTGCGTTCCAGGTCGGCCTGAGCTAGAGTGAGACCCTACCTGGAAAAAAACAAAATAAAAACAATTTTTATTTTAGAGAGAGAGAGAGAGAGAGAGAGAGAGTGTGTATGGATGTGCCAGGGTTTCTTGCTACTGCACATGAACTCCAGATGCATGCACCACTTTGTGCATCTAGCTTTATGTGAGTACTGAGGAATTGAACCTGGGCAAGCAGGCTTTGCAAGCAAGAGCCTCTTCAGATCACACCAGTCTATCCTGATGCTAAGTAAGACCCTGGGCCCAAGAAGCTGTCCATCATGGTCCTCCATTGTGAAACCTGAACCTAACACCCAGTATTCTGGAGTTTGAGGCAGAAGGATCCCAAGTTAGAGGCCAGCCTGTGTAATATAATGAAACCTGTCTCAAAGAAAAAGAATAAAGGAAAAAAAAAACAGGTGGATGGGAGAAAATTTCTCTTATAGGTCTACATCAAAATTCACAGAGTTTGGACTAGAGAGATGGCTTAGCTTAAGAATACCTGTTCGATCTCCAGGTCCCACATTTAGCCAGACACAAAAATGATGCAAGGGCGCAATGTCAAACTTGCCCACAAGGGAATACACTCGTCTGGAGTTCATTCACAGCAGCTGAGAGGCAGCTGGCACACCCATTCTCTCTCTCTCTCTCTCTGCCTCTTCCTCTCTGTCTCTGTGTCTCTCAAAAAAAAAAAAATTCACAGAGTTTAACTTTCAAGATCGCTATGGGATGCTAGCAATGGCATGCTTCAGGCTTCAGCCCTTCTTCTTAGATATAAAAATACATTAAATGAGGGCTGAGCCGGGTGTGGTAGTGCACGCCTTTAATCCCAGCACTTGGGAGGCAGAGGTAGGAGGACCACCGTGAGTTTGAAGCCACCCTGAGACTACAAAGTGAATTCCAGGTCAGCCTGGACCAGAGTGAGACCCTACCTCGAAAAACCAAAAAAAATAAAAATAAAAATAAATGAGGGCTGGAGAGATGGCTTAACAGTTAAGGCGCTTGCCTGCAAAGCCTAAGAATCCCCAGATCCCACATAAGCCAGATGCACAAGGTGATGCATGCACAAGGTTGCACATGCACACAAGGTGCCACACGCGTCTGGAGTTCAATTACAGCGGCTGGAGGCCCTGGTGCGCCAATTCTCTCTCTCTCTCTCTCTCTCTCTTTCTGTTTGTCTCTTGCTCTCTCTCACAAAGGCCAGGGCTGGAGAGATGGCTTAGTGGTTAAGGTGCTTGCCTGTGAAGCCTAAGGACTCATGTTCAACTCTCCAGGTCACAAGTAAACCCGATGCACAAGATGACACAAGCGCACAAGGTTGCACATGCCCACAAAATGTCACACAGTCTGGAGTTCAATTGCAGTGGCTGAGGCCCTGGTGCATCAATTCTCCCTCTCATAAAAAAAAAAAAACAATTCAGAACTGCTTGTCATGCTCGTGAGCAAGATCCTCTCTAGAAGCCAAGATACTTCTTCCCTTCTCCCAAGGGTTGCTCAAGCATCTTCAAGGACACTGACATATAGAGAGAAACAGCAGTGGACACTGCAAGCCTTAAGTTTGGCCAACCAGGCCAAATGAGCCAATGGGTACAAAAGTGGCCTTTCTATTGTGGGGGAAACCAACCACTCGCTTATTGGACTGGAGGCCCGCTCTACTGGAGGGAATACATGCCTGGTACGGAAAACCTAATCAAAAGCCTATGGTGGGAGCCGGGCGTGGTGGTGCACGCCTTTAATCCCAGCACTCGGGAGGCAGAGGTAGGAGGATCGCCGAGAGTTCGAGGCCACCCTGAGACTACATAGTGAATTCCAGGTCAGCCTGGGCCATAGTGATACCCTACTTCGAAAAACCAAAACCAAAAACAAAACAAAACAAAAAAGCCTATGGTGGGGTCGGTCATGAGCCCTAGGGGTGTAACACCTGCTGGTGTCTGGCTAAATGCATATTTTATGCTCACCAAACTGACCTCTAAGCACTTCTCTTAATGTTCACACTCATATATTAATGCTACTCTCACTTTTGGCTAGAGAAGCTTCTCTTCAGATGGCTGTGACCTCTGGAACGACTCAAAAGACACCATAGTGCTAAGAAGAAGTGACAGTGGAGTGTTCAGGACAGAAATATTTCTATCACGCTCTCAAAGGCTCAGGTTCCATTGCAGAAAAGGTGGCAGGAAGACTGTATGGAATGGATGCTGTCTTCCAGATACAAAATGGCCTGGATATTAATGACCTCACAGTGCCTGGTACTACTTACACAAGACTTTCATAATAGGAGGAAAAGCAAGTGACATAAAAATAAGACAGCCAGGTGTGGTGGCACACACCTTTAATCCCAGCACTTGGGAGGCAGAGGTAGGTGGATTGCTGTGAGTTCAAGGCTATCCTGAGACTACATAGTTAATTCCAAGTCAGCCTTGGCTAGAGTGAGACCCTACCTCGAAAAAACAAAAACAATAAATTAATTAATTAATTAAATTTTTAAAAAAGAGACTAATTGAGGGGGATATGATGAAGAGTGGATTTGTGAAGGGGAAAGTGGGGGACAAATTATCATGGTTTATTGTCTATAATTATGGAAGTTGTCAATAAGAAAAAGGTTTAAAAAAGATGCTGAGGGGCTGGAGAGATGGCTTAGTGGTTAAGCTCTTGCCTGTGAAGCCTAAGGACCCTGGTTCGAGGCTTGATTCCTCAGGACCCACGTAAGCCAGATGCACAAGGTGACTCATGCATCTGGAGTTCTTTTGCAGTGGCTGGAGGCCCTGGTTGGCCCGTTCTCTCCCCTCTCTCTCTCTCTGCCTCTTTCTCGCTCTGTTGCTCTCAAATAAATAAATAAATAATGAACAAATTTTTTAAAAGACGCTGAAATGCCCTTACCCAGTGAGGCTCAGAGCTAGCAGAATAGACACACTTGATCCCAGGCCATCTCTCCAGCAGAACCTTTCTCCTTTGTTTCCACAGCCTTGGTTTTTCCCATCATTTCAAGTGTTTATGAGCAAGACAGACACAATGCTGTCATAGATCGCCATGCAGCTTTAAGAAGCAAGCAGTCCTTCCGCTAGGCCACCGAGTACCTATCACTTACCTACTTGACAGCCCAAAGCCAGCACTGTATGTAATTCTGGCAGGACTGATACTATTTGTTGCTATGCCACTGGTCATGGTCACGACAGACTTATGTTCCCATGTTAGCTTTTACTCAGATGGCTCAGGAAACCAGTTTCCTAGCCAGTTTAGGATGGGGTTTTACTCTGCCAGAAACTAGCCCAGCCAAACCAAAACTACCGTAATTTAATAAACAGTATGTGTCTTAATGGGTTTTCATGGGTTGCCATCCTCTTTTCTGAAGAACTCCATGAAGCTATGGTCATAACAATAATAGGTTTGGGGATAGCACTATATACTGATCTTTTTCCTCTTGCCACTTTATCCCAGCTGGCTCAAAGTTTTGACAATAGTAGTGACTTTAGTGGCATTTTTTTCATTTGTAGTCACTTTAGTATTTCAAGGTCTTTGTCCAGAGAAGAGGCCCAAGAAACCTGATCAAATAGAAATATAAAGCTAGCTGGGTGTGGTGGCACATGCCTTTAATTCCAGCACTTGGGAGGCAGAGGTAGGAGGATCACTGTGAGTTCGATGCCACCCTGAGACTACATAGTGAATTCCAGATCCGCCTGAGCTAGAAAGAGACCCTACCTCAGAAAAGAAAGGAAGGAACAAAGGAAGGGAGAGAGGGAGGGAGGGAGGGAGGGAGGGAGGGAGGGAGGGAGGAAGGAGGAAGGAAGGAAGGAAGGAAGGAAGGAAGGGAGGAAGGGAGGAAGGAAGAAAAAGCTACCTTGTTGATAACATTAACATGCTGAATTTTAGCATTAACCTTTTCTACCTCTCCTGGTTTGTTTTTTTTTCATTTCTAAATATCATTATTCTTTACTAATTATTTCAGCAAGAGCTTGAAAATCCCCAAGTTCTTGTCATGTCATTGCAGGTTAGTTACATTCTTTGTTTCATGAATTGTATGGTCATCTAACATTCCACTGTTTTGATTATATTGGAAAATGTAAAATAAAAGACAGCCTTACAATCATTCAGAAATTAAGAATTCTCGGGCTGGAGAGATGGCTTAGTGATTAAAGTGTTTGTCTGTGAAGCCTAAGGACCCAGGTCCCATTTCCCAGTACCACGTAAACCAGATGCACATGGTGGCTCATGCATCTGGAGTTTGTTTGCAGTGGCTAGAAGCCCTGGTGTGCTCATTCTCACTCTATCTGCCTCTTTCTTTCTCTCAAATAAAAATTAATAAATTCACAGGGATGTCAAGTTGGGAAGTTAAGACTCTAAAGGAGACCAGGAACGCCCTTAAGTACTAAGGATTCAAGCCAGTATTTGGTGATGTGAAAGAAGAATGCTAAGGACAGCTATGGTGACAGATACGGTGGCTGGGTCAGGAGCCACCAGACATGTGTTCCTATAGCAGCCTCCTGGAACCACAGGTGGGGTTTTCATGCCGCTCACAACCTGATGGGGTAAATAAGACAGGAGCCAGAGCAAATTGCCCAGGGTCTGTAGTCCAAGAGATAGAAGCCACTCAAAGCTTTTTTATTTATTTTTATTATTTATGCGAGAGAAAATGCGCACAACCAGGGCTTCTTGACCACTGCAAATCAACTCCAGATGCACGTAACACCTTATGCATCTGGCTTTACGTGAGTCCTAGGGAAATCAAGCCTGGGTCCTTAGCTTTGCAGGCAAGCGCCTTAAAGGCTAAATCATCTCTCCAACCACGAAGCTTCCCCCCACCACACACGCCTTTTTTTCTAGGTAGGGTCTCACTCTAGCCCAGGACTATTCACTAATGTAATCTCAGGGTGGCCTTAAACTCACGGCGATCCTCCCACCTCTGCCTCCCAAGTGCTGGGATTAAAGGCATGCACCACCACACCCGGCTTATTTATTTATTTATTTTTTTTTTTTTTTGAGGTAGGGTCTCACTCTAGCCAGGCTGATCTGGAATTCACTATGTAGTCTGAGGGTGGCCTCGAACACACAGCGATCCTCCTACCTCTGCCTCTCCAGTGCTGGGATTAAAGGCGTGCGCCACCACACCCGGCAGCTTTATTTATTTATTTATTTATTATTTATTCGTTCATTCATTATTTATTTATTTAAAACTTATAGACAGTCCTTAGCCTGGGGGTGCGCAGGGCAAGCGAACTGAAACCTAGTTTCCAATGAAACCAGAGCCGGGCGTGGTGGCGCGCGCCTTTAATCCCAGCATTTGGGAGGCAGAGGTAGGAGGACTGCCATGAGTTCAAGGCCACCCTGAGACTACATAGTTAATTCCAGGTCAGCCTGGACCAGAGTGAAACCCTACCTCGAAAAACCAAAACAAAACAACAACAAAAAAAAATCCAATGAAACCAGAGCCACCCTTCCCCGCACAGCGGCGTAACCACGCCTGGACAGTGAACTCTCCGGCAGCCTAACCCCGCCCATGCTCACGGGTCCCGCCCCCCCGGTGGGCGGAGCCTTCGCCTGTCTATATAACTAAGTCCCGCCTTCCCCTCTTCCCCTGGGCTCCCGACGTCTGCGTAGGCCAGCGCGCGCACGTTCAGGCTCGCTCTCCGAGCTGCGCGCGCATGTCCCCCTGACGCAAGCGCGTCGCCGCCATTTTCTTCAGTCCGCCTCCGTCGGCACGGGTGGGCGCGGCGGCCATTTTGTTTTGGACAGCGGCAGACGGGAGTTGTTGGCGGCGACGGTAAAGACGAGAAGGCAAGAGAGGGCAGGCCGGCGAGCGAGCGAGCGAGCGAGGCGGTCAGGCGCTGGGCACGGAGCCCGCAAGCACGAAGCCTGCGTCCTCCCACACACAGCCACGCCGCACACCTAACCGCTCAGGCAGCTAAGCCCACCGCGCGGGACCCGGGACCCCGCGCGCCGGCTCCGCGGCCCGCACGCACGCACGCACGTCCGCCCGCTCCGCTCCGCCCCGCCGGCCGCGGCCGTGCTGGTGGCGGCAGCCCGGGGAGGAGCTCCGGCGTCGGTTTCCTCCGGTACGTGAGTGCGGGGACCGCGAGCGCGGGAGCCGGGCCGGGAGGTGTGGAGCCGCGGAGGGGGCGGAGCCGCGGGCGGGCGGGGCCGCTGCCCCGGATGCTGCTGGGTGGTTGGGGCTTTTGGTGTTTTGGGGTTTTTTTTTTGGTGGATTTTTCCTTTTTTTTTTTTTTTTTTTTTGAACCCAGGGCCTTTGCTTACGCTGCCCAAGCATTCTTCCTGGGCACGTGCCGCCAGCTCTGGAGGGAAGGGCGGGAAACTGACGGCTGACAAATCTTGGGGGCGGGGTAGGGCTAAGGAGGGGTGTCTTGGTGGCGGCACTGGAATTGAACCCAGAATCTTGGGATCGCTTAGACAAGCTGGGGTTTTTTGGTGGTTGTTTTCCCCGCCCCTTCCCCCTCCCTCCCCCGTGGTAGGGTCTCATTCTGGTCCAGGCTGACCTGGAATTCACTATGTATTCTCAGGGTGGCCTCCAACTCAAGGCGATCCTCCTACCTCTGCCTCCCCAGTGCTGGGATTAAAGGCTTGCGCCACCACACCCAGCTTTCCTTATTTTTTAAAAAAATATTTTATTTATTAGAGAGACAGAAAGTGGCAGATAAGAGAGTATTTATTTACTTATTAGAGACAGAGAAAGAATGGGCGCACCAGGGTCTTCAACCACTGCAAATGTAGTCCAGATGCATGCACCACCTTGTGCATCTGGCTTATGTGGGACCTGGAGAATCGAACCTTGGTCCTTGGCTTACCGCTAAGCCATCTCTCCAGCCCTGTCCTCCATTTTCCTTCGTTGTGGGTTTGGGCATTGCCCCTTACAAAGATGAGAAAGCAGTTATTGTAATTTGCTCATTATGCATATTGTACTTTGTAGATTCTCGGGAATTGAAGATGGCTGCACAGTCAGCGCCGAAAGTTGTGCTAAAAAGCACCACCAAGATGTCTCTAAATGAGCGGTGAGGCAGCCAACAGCAAGTTCAGCTCCTTCCTAAGAAAACATTACTTAAGTTGGCCCTGGGGTCCAATGCACAAAACCGGTTGTAAGCTAAATACCAACAGAAGGCTGTACAGACCTCTGTTCTTAGTTGCATCTATGTGGTACATAAAGCAGATTGGGCAGTTGTTTGAAAACCCCGTACCAGTAGTTTTTATGTTAAGCTGTCTGAAGTACTTACTCTGTGGGAAGACTCCTCACACCCTCTCTTTTCAATTTTTTTAAACATTGATACAGGGTTGGTGCAGCACGATGGCATGGCATACCCTGGCTGCAGTAGGCTTGCTGCCCAGTCCAAGGCCAGCAGTGTTGTGTCTGGCCTGTAAGAGGCAGGCAGCAAGCCATGACTATGTCCAAAGGCCCCTGAACATTCCCGGGCCTTGTAAGAGGCACTTGCTTTGCTTCATTTCACCTTCTTTTCATTCTGCTTTTATGTTTGTTTTGCTTTGGATTCTCCTAACACTTGTGTGTTCTTCATTCAACTTCATCATAACAAAAATATAGAGAAATGTCTTCACAGGCTCTTAAACGGTTTAACCTAACTTTCTCTGAAGTTCTGTGTCAGAAAAAAGTGATCATTTGAATTATAAGGCAGTTTGTATTTCTGAGGTTTTTATTTATCATTGCCTTGGCTATTTTACCAAGTTGATCTTAGAACTCTGGAGAGATTTTCATGTCTCTTCTTCCAAAGCATGTGTGCTTTATCTTAAGATGTGCGCCCTAATGACTTGTATTTCCATGTTACTAAGTAACATTTGAAGTGTCATACATGCCATAATTTATGTGGCTGTCTTATTTCCATGGACTTGGAAGGTGCTCTTGGCCTTTCTCACTTGTCCTTAGAATGAACTCGTGAATCATGAAGGCTTAGGCTGTCTTCGTTTGTCTTTGAAACCACATCTCTCTGTCTCTTGTCATATCTGCTTATTGCGTGTTTTTCATACTTTCCACCTCTACGAGCTGTTACCTGAGTCCTTGATAGCACTTTTAATTGTGCTGCACTTAGCTGCATTTCTAAGTTTCTGATTCTTGCAAGTTTGTGGAAACAGAGGAGTCTTTAACCCACATCAGCCTTGATCTAAATGTACCACTTTAAAGTTCGTGGGATCTGGAGCTCCTGGTCTAGCAAGCCATGAAAATGCCAATAAATGTTTTGTAATAAAGCTTTTATTTAAACATCCATTTTGTTCGACCTTGAAGCTTTACTAATATGCTGAAGAACAAACAGCCGATGCCGGTGAATATTCGCGCTTCGATGCAGCAACAACAGCAGCTAGCCAGTGCCAGAAACAGAAGACTGGCCCAGCAGATGGAGAATAGACCCTCTGTCCAGGCAGCATTAAAACTTAAGCAGGTGAGAGAGTGAGCGGCAGTGTTCCCGAAGCAGCTGGTGCTCTGTTTCAGGCTATCTGCCGAGGCTATCCCAGCACGATGGATGGTTACAACATGGCACAGGGCAAAAGCTAAAACTTCTCTGAAACACATCTTCAGAGAATTTCAACTTGGGCAGGTACCAATAAGTAACTTTTTATTATCTTTCTTTCTCAGGAGGTGTGACCTGTTTGTGTTATCAATGAGTATTAAATCTTATAATCTTTTACCATTAAATTATTTTTTCCCTACAAAAAATATTTGGGTTAGGAATAGTAACATAGGGTCCCAGTTTCTGTCCCTACCATTGCATTAAAAAAAGGAAAGAAGTTTTATTGTAGATAATCTTCAAAACATCCTCTTTATTAAATGGTTTACAAACTAGGGTAATAGTTTTATTTCCTAGCTCAGAGAGTCTGAATGGCTTCAGTCCAAGGTTTTTAGTGCTATCTTATAGAAGAGCACAGTGACACAACACTGTCACTTTATCTTATGTTAGCTTTATCAGTGGTAGAGCCACAGTACTTGGTAATCAGGTGTTAGTGAGTTCTCTTTTAAATTTTCAGTAAGAGATAATCCTATTCAGGCCTGAAATAAAACCTGCTCTTTATTATTCATAGACTTTATATGCATACCCGGACAGTGGCTGTGGAAGGATATGTCCAAGCTGTGGCTGGGCGTCTGGAGGGCGATGCCATGCAACTGTAAGGACGTTAGCTGGTAGCACTGCATGGCTGTGCATAAACTCAGCAGTTAAATGTAACATTCTCTCACCCCCACTCCAAACTATTCACTGACCAAAAAGTAAGCAGGGCTTTCTGCTTCAGCTGTCTTTAAGCCATGGAGAGATGAGATGTGTTCCCTGACTCCGAGCAAAAGGCGCTATTACCAAGAGTAAATAGAGGGCTAGAGAGATGGCTTAGTAGTTAAGGTGCTTGCCTGTGAAGTGAAAGGACCTAGGTTTGAGTCCCCAAAACCCACATAAGCCATGGGTCTCATGTTCATTTGCAGTGACTAGAAGCCCTGGCCTGCCCATTCATATTCTCTCTCTCTGCCTCTTTCTTTTAAATAAGTACATTTTTTAAAAAGTAAATAGAAATTGATAGTGAAGTCCTTGGTAAAGCTATGCAAAGGGACCTTTCAACAAGGGGCTTTGCAGCCTAAAGCATGCTGAAAGGACCCTTAGATCAGCCCTATCCTCTAGCTTCTGTGATGGTGGAAACACTCTAAAGCTGTTGTCCCATAGCCACACTTGACTGAAGAACTTTAGGGACTGGGGAGATGACTCAGCAGTTAAAGACACTTGCTCACAAAGCTTGCTGGCCTAGGTTCAGTTCCCCAGTTCACACATTAAAGCCAGGTGGGAAAAGTGGTAGTCTGGCAGCATTCTTCTTTTATATATATGTTTTATTTCTTTATTTGAGAGAGAGGGAGAGGAAAAGACAGAAAGGGCACGCCAGGGCCTCTAGCCACTACAAACTCCAGACACATGTTCCCCCTTATGCATCTGGTTACTATGTGGGTCCTGGGGAATCGAGCCAGGGTCCTTAGGTTTTTCAGGCAAATGCCTTAACCACTAAGCCATTTCCCCAGCCCTTGGCAGCATTCTTTTGGCTCACCCATATACTCACACAGATGTTCTCCCCAAAAAAAAAAAGAACTGACATGATCATGATCACACACCCCTTTAATCTCAGCACTTGGGAGGGCGAGTAGGAGGATCACTATGAGTTCAAAGCCAGCTTGAGAAAAAAAAACTTTACATGTGGCTAGTGCAATTAATGTGGCTTGGTGGTTTTTGGTTGGTTGGTTTTTGTTTAATTACTTTTATGTTGGAAGAGCACATGGTTATAATCCCAGAATTCAAGGTTGAGGCAGGAACCTCATGAGCTCAAGGCCAATCTGAGCTACACAGCCCATCTCAAAAATTGTTTTTGTTTAGCCACATGTTATTTGTGGCTACCTTATATGGCACAGCTCTAGAGTGGAAGTTGAGTACCATTGTTGACATTAAGTTAAGTGTCCTATCATGGTGACAGCTAAAGATGGACAATGGAAGACTGTTAACATTGTACAGTTCTTCCCTAAAGCATAGAGTGCAGGAGAACGAATGTTTGTGGTCCCTGACATGAGGTACTTAGAGAATGCAGTCCAGACCTTATAATTGTGTGCTAGAATCTGGGAGTGTAGCTGAGTGGTAGAGTGCTTGCCTAGCATGCACGTGGGTGTGAGTTTGAACCCCAGCGTCACAAAAATTATGTGCTAATTGGGGGACGGGGATTGACAGGACAGGCCCTTGTGGTTGATTGCCCCTGCCAGTACTGCATGTTCATGTGCCGAGCTTCTCCCTCCACTTAGGAGACGTTTATCATTTTATACTAGAAAACAAATAGTAGGGGCTGGAGAGATGGCTCCATGGGTTAAGGTGCTTGCCTGCAAAGCCTAACAAACTGGGTTTTGGTGCCCCAGTACCCGCATAAAGTCAGACACACAAAGTGGCATCTGGAGTTTGTTTACAGTGGCTAGAGGCCCTGATGCACCCATTCTCTGTGTGTCTCTGCTTAAAAATATTTTTTTTTAATTTTAATTTTGTTTTAGTTTTTCGAGGTAGGGTCTCACTCTAGTCCAGGCTGACCTGGAATTCACTATGTAGTCTTAGGGTAGCCTTGAACTCTCAGTGATCCTCCTACCTCTGCCTCCCAAGTGCTGGGATTAAAGGTGTGCACCACCACACCCAGCTTCTCATCATTTTTTTTTTTTTTTTTTTTTTAATTGGTTTTTGGTTTTTCAAGGTAGGGTCTCACTCTAGCTCAGGCTGACCTGGAATTCACTCTGTATTCTCAGGGTGGCCTCAAACTCACAGCAATCCTCCTACCTCTGCCTCCCCAAGTGCTGGGATTAAAGGCGTGCACCACCACGCCCGGCTTCAGCATCTTTTAAATAGCTGTGGAAGAAAGTATGTATACACAAAATTTTTGACTATGTTTATTTAGAGTGAGAAAGAGGCAGGTAGAATGGGCATGCCAGGACCTCCAGCCACTGCAAACAAACTCCAGATGTATGTGCCACTTTTACACAAACATTTTTGTGTGTTCCTATATATATATATATGTGTGTGTCAGTGGAAGTCACTTGTGGACAAGGACATAAAATGTGTTATGACTCACTGACTGGCTTTATAAAAACCAGAATATGCCGGGCGTGGTGGTGCACGCCTTTAATCCCAGCACTTGGGAGGCAGAGGTAAGAGGATTGCTGTGAGTTCGAGGCCACCCTGAGACTACATAGTTAATTTCAGGTCAGCCTGGACCAGAGTGAGACCCTACCTCGAAAAAGAAAAAACAGAATTGCTAGGACCTTGGTTGTGTTGAAGACTTATCTTTTGTTTGTTTTTGAGGAATTGATTGAAAAATTCTGCTTTTAGTATATGTTCCTGTGCTCAGCGTGGCACTGGGTGGTTATAGCTCACCTGTCTTGTAACACAAGTTTGCTGGTTCTCCATGGAGATATATTTACGTTGTGTGCTTATTTTGAGTAAAGATCATTATACTGGCTTAAGAAAGCTGTTTGTGAGGGGAGACATGGCATTACAGATTTGAAGAAAATGGAAAAAAAATGTTAGGAAAGAAAGTGACTTTTTTGTGTTTATTTGCATCTTAAGGTAAAAGTAAATGGACCATCTGGATATAGATACTCAAAGGAGAAATGGAGCACACTGGCCTCTGAAAAATCAATCTTGTTCTTAAGTCACAAGAAATCTAATGAACTTGTAATTTAAATTTTGCCCAGAATGTGATGAACTTCTATGGTGTTTGAGTAAGCCTTTGAAGACAGTGGTAGTCCTTGGGCAGGTATGAGTTAAGTCACATCATTGTGGTTCAAAAGCAGCAAAGTGTTCTTAATTCCAACTGCTGGTGTATGACTTTGGTGGCCAAATTAGTATGACTATTTGTGTTAATGCCAATTTTGTGGCCATATTAAAACTGCTTTTAATATCATGTTCTGAGGAAAGTCTTCTGGCTTGGGATCTTTATGATACCCACAACAGGTCTCTTCCTTTCACATCAGACCTCTCACTTGCTTATTTTGGTTTTGTTTTGTTTCTGCACTTTGAATCTCCAGATCCCACTGAACAACTTTTTTGATCTCAATCCTCAACACCTTTTCTTCCAGAAGAGCTTAAAACAACGCCTGGGTAAGAGTAACATCCAGGCACGTTTAGGCCGACCCATAGGTGCCCTGGCCAGAGGAGCGCTTGGAGGACGAGGAGGCCTGCCCATAATCCAGAGAGGCTTACCCAGAGGGGCACTACGTGGAGGACGAGCCACCAGAGCCCTGCTGAGGGGTGGAATGTCCCTCCGAGGTCAGTGCTTATCCGTACCTGATAAGTTTTGGGCCCTACCCTCTTCCCCTTTCTCCTGGGCTGCTTATGGACACATTTGTTTAGCACCTTTAATCCTGAATTTGTATTACTATAATTAATACTTTTGAAATCACATTTTTAGTACTGCTGCATGTCTTTATCGATATCATTCCTTTTCTGATAATGTGCAATGGTGAAGGCTATGACCTGCATACCAACAGGTAATTCATGTCATCTCCATTCCATTTGACCCTGCTGCTGCTTGAATCAAAGCACATTCAACTTCTAGAAATGAGTCTTAAGAAATGTATGGTTAGTGTATGTGAGGCCCTGGGGTTGAATCCTCAACACCAAGAGGGAAAAAAAAAAAAATTCCTGGGTCTTTTGGCCTGTATGATGATAGCTAGCTCTCTTCCTGGTGCTAAGTGAGAAGCATATTAATGTGGAAGAGACAGGACAAGCTGACCCATAGCACTTAAACCTGTGGGTCTGTTTTACACATTGGAGCACTGTTCTGTAGCTCTTGGCTCCTGCAGGAATGTGTTGAAAGCACAAATCATAGCATTTTTTTTTAAATCTGCTCTAATGCTAGACATCTGATTGTTGAGTAGTTCCTTACTGAATGTATGTACATAATGTTTAAGGCCCAGCTTCTTGAAAAGGTGGTTCTGTGATGAGAACTGTTCACTAAAGAGCAGCCTGTCTGTTCACTCAGTGTACAGCCTGCCCCACCTGACTACAAGTTAACTACTCTCATTTAACCCTCCCTGCCTGCCTTTGGTTAGAATCTACTTTGTCTCTCTTGGATTTACCTGCATATACATTGTATGCCTCCTCTCCAAGGTCAAAACCTGCTCCGAGGTGGACGAGCCGTAGCTCCCCGAATGGGCTTAAGAAGAGGTGGTGTTCGAGGTCGTGGAGGTCCTGGGAGAGGGGGCCTAGGGCGTGGAGCTATGGGTCGTGGAGGAATCGGTGGTAGAGGTTAGTCAGCTACCAACTTCAGAGAGTAGCTCCCCTTATTTTCCTCCCTTGAAAATTCAGAGCCACTTTCTGCACAGCTGCAAGTTGTAGGCAGGCTTGTTTGTTTGTCTTGCTTGTTTTTTAAAACTGGCTTACTTTCTAAATTCACATGGAGATTGTGCAAAAGTCTGTTAAATTTTTTGTTTTTGAGATCTAGTCTGTTCTCAAAAATTCCACAGCCAAATTTTATTCAGTCTTATGAAAATTATTAACTATAGCTGGGCATGGTAGCATATGCCTTTAGTCTCAGCACTAGGGAGGCTGAGGTAGGAGGGTAGCTTGAGTTCAAGACCAACCTGGGCTACACAGTGAGTTCCAGGTCAGCCTGGGTTAGTGTGAGACCCTGCCTCAAATTTTTTTTTTAATTGTACTGTTAGATGACAGAATGGTCAATTTGGAATTTTTTCTTTTTCTCTGTCTCTTTCCCCCTTCCCCACTGCCACCACCACACAGCCATCCCATACTCAAAAGCCAGTTTAAGTCAGACAAGAGACAAAGGACTGGGATGTAGCTCAGTGAGAAGAGCACTTGTATAGCATGTGTGAGGCCCTGGGCTCAATCCTTAGTATCACAGACAAAAAAGCAAATACAAGCTGGGAATGGTGGCTCATGAATATAATCTCAGGCCTCGGGAGGCTGTAAGTTTAAGTCCAGCCTGGGCTAGAATGAGACTCTGCCTCAATAAATAAATAAAATTTAAAAGGTGGGAGACTGGGGAGATGATTGGGTTGTTAAAGGTGCTTGCCTGCAAAGCCTGCTGGCCAGGGTTCAATTCCCCAGCACCTGTGTAAAGCTGGATGCAAAGTGGCACATGTGTCTAGAGTTGGCTTGCAGCAGTAAGAGACCTTGGTGAGTCGCACCCATCCACCTACCCCACACGCACATGGTCAAATAAAGTTTCCAAAAACAGAGATGATGAAGAGGGTGACAGAGGTGTGGGTGTAGCTTCTTGGTACAGCACAGTCCCTCAGCACTGCCAAGGTGGGGAGAGGGTGAGACTTGGAGCCAAGCATTGATTCTGAAACCAAGGAAATACACTTGTTCCTGAGCAACCAAAGACGTTTTTTCTGATCGTCTGATACATTTCTGTCAGTTAACCAGCCGGCTCTTGTTGGTCATCTTACCTTTGGTGCCTTGATATTTGTCTTGTGACTTCATGGACCACATCAGAAAAGAGTCTCAGGCAGTGATGTTAATACCAGATCTTGGGCATGTTCTGGCTTACTTAGAAACTACATCGCCTGTTCATGGCATGAAAAATTTATTCTTCTAGCTCTGTGAACGTTTGCTTTGGTTCTTTTTAGTATATGTGGCAGGTCTTCATGACCAACACACAGCCTTGAGGTTACACAAAAAAAGGACACATCATAGCTGAGGGTTTATTTTCTTCTGCCATTATTTGTTTTTAAAATACCATTTAAACCAGGCATGGGGGTGCACACCTTTAATCCCAGCACTCAGGAGGCAGAGGTGGGCTAGAGTGAGACCCTACCTAGGGGGAAAAATTACTTATTTGAGAGAGAAAGAGGCAGATAGAGAATCAGAGAATGGACATACCAGGGCCTCCAGCCACTGCAAATGAACTCGAGTTGCATGCACCACCTTGTGCATCTGAGTTACGTGGGGAATCAAGCCTGGGTCCTTAGGCTTTACAGGCAAGTGCCTTAACTGCTAAGCCATCTCTCCAGCCCTTTTTTTAGTTTTTGTTTTGGTTTTTTGAGGTAGGGTCTCACTCTAGCTCAGGCTGACTTGGAATTCAACATGTAATCTCAGGCTGGCTTTGAACTCGCATTGATCGATCCTCCTATCTCTACCTTCCAAGTGCTGGGATTAAAGGTGTGTGCCACACACCTTGCTTTACTTATTTTTATTTATTTTTTATTTTTTTGAGGTTAGGTCTTGCACTTCTGATCCTGCTGGCTCCACCACCCAAGTGCTGCCATGAGTACTCACACCCAGTTTTATGCAATGGTAGCGATCAAACCCAGGGCTTCATGATAGGCAAGCACTCTGCCAACTGAGCTACATCCCCAGCCCAGGAGTGCAAGTGAAAGACCCTGGCCCTGTCTCAAAAGACATATGGGGGGGAGGGTTCTTTTAGTAGCATTTAGAGAGGAGCATGTACTGAGGGATTCATTCTGTGTGCTTGCCATGTGTTGCTTTCTACCCGCGTGTTTTTTGTTTTTCCAGATTTCTCCTCTGCCCTCCCCTTAAGCCTTTCTCAGCTAGGCCCCCACTACTCTAGGGGCACTTACTCCAAGACCCGTTAAACCTACTTTTAACTGTTTTTTTTTTTTCCCCTACACCAGGTCGGGGTATGATAGGTCGGGGAAGAGGTGGCTTCGGAGGCAGAGGCCGTGGCCGTGGCCGAGGGAGAGGTGCCCTCACTCGCCCTGTGTTGACCAAGGAGCAGCTGGACAACCAATTGGATGCGTACATGTCAAAAACTAAAGGACACCTGGATGCTGAGTTGGATGCCTACATGGCGCAAACAGATCCTGAAGCCAACGATTGAAGCCCATGTGCTGGCCCTCCTGTGAGAGACTCTTGTGAAAGTCACCACGTCCAAAACAACCTCTATAACAGATGAGAAGAACCCTGACTGATGCTGGAGGACCTGTCACAATAGGCTGTGGACTTAACTTGCCACCACTGTGTGCATTTAGTCTGTTCCTTTTGCTTTGTGATACTGTGTTGTATGAAACCCTTTTTTCCTTTGATTTGATTGAGTTTGTTGGTTTTTTCCACCCCCAGGCACTTCTTTTTGAGTAGGAATATGCTGGCCTTATAGGTTGAACACTTCCAACCCCTGCCATGCTCTGATATTCTAATATTTCCTCTGTTCTTCTCTGTGCCTCCACAAAAAAAAAGTCCCAGAAAGAGCCAGTGTTGCTTCCTAATGCTTGGTTTCTGGGGTAGAGTTCTGTTGTGTGTCTTCTTGAATATCTGGAAGTGTTGGGATTTGGGTCTCCGAGCTGCATTCTGCTGTGTGATCGTGTAGGTAGTCAATTGGGAGTGTTGGGATTGCTACAGGGCCGCAGAATGAGGTACACATGGTGACAACTTGGATTTGATGGAAGTTGGTACCATCCACATACTGGGAACCAGCACATAAGCTTTCTTCATGTCCAAGGGGTCTGGGTGACTCACACCTGCACTAGAAGGCAGATGTGGAAGAAGGAGTGTGGTGGGGAAATGGTGGCAGATAGAGCTGCTGGGAGGGGTCAGAGGTTACTGATGCTGAAATGCAGTTAGTTATCTTGGTGTTTGTCCAAAACCAGTCTTGGAGTAATCCACATGTTTTCTTTGACCTCTATCCCTTGAAAGGTTAAGTCCAACTATTTTGTCAGCTGTTCGAGTTTCAGTGGAATCTTGTATTTCAGGTTCATTATAACAAATTGTTCTCTCAAATTCAACCAGAACTTTCTCATTATTTGTTACAGCCTTATTATGCCATATATAAAATATCCTATTGTTGAAGTTCTAGTTGTGTTAAAATTCTCAGGGGAAGCTGGGCATGGTGGCGGACACCTTTAATCCCAGCACTCAGGAGGGAGGCGGAGGTAGGAGGATCGCCGAGAGTTTGAGGCCACCCTGAGACAACGTAGGAATTCCAGGTCAGCCTGGGCTAGAGTGAGATCCTACCTCGAAAAAATTAAGTGCTCAGGAAAAATGCGGAATGAAACAGTGCGTGCCCTGCTGTGACGAGTCCTTGAGGAGGGGCTTTCTCCTCTAGACCGGCCGCCCCGCCCTCCTGGACCGCGGCACTGGTTGCTTGTGCCACGTAAGGGAGAAGACGATGGCCACCCCAACCACAGCAGCTGCCTGGCACTGTAAGGTTCTATGCATGGGGATGCATCGGGAGCAGGAGGGAAATTTTGGTCAGGATAATGTAAACTTGAACCCTTTCCTGTTTGAAGTGGGGTCCCAAGGGGAGAGGACACTGGAGGACAGCAGAAGTGCTAGGTATTGAACAGTGACTCTGCTGACCCTCCTTGTTAGCTTTTCTCAATTCCGACAAGAGCAGGAAGTCGGCATCTTACCACCCCAAGGAAAGGTCTTAGTAAAGGAGGGTGATCACTGGGTCCTGGACCGCCTTTCTTCCTCCTTGGTCACTCCTACATCATGAAAAAGTACCACAGCCAGGTGTGATAGCACACTCCTCTAATCGCAGCATTTAAGAGGCTGAAAGTAATAGGATCACCACAAATTCCAAGACAACCTGGGCTCGAGTGAGACATTACTTGGGGAAAAAAAAAAACTCATATAGGCCGGGCGTGGTGGCACACACCTTTAATCCTAGCACTCAGGAGGCAGAGGTAGGAGGATTGCCGAGAGTTCAAAGCCACCCTGAGGCTACATAGTGAATTGCAGGTCAGCCTGGGCTAGAGTGGGACCCTACCTCAAAAAACAAAAAAGGCTATAGATTAGTGTAGCAGTTACCTTTTCTTTGCTGGAACAAAACACCCAGCCAGAAGCAGATTATGGGAGAGAAAGTTTAATTCTAGCTTAAAGTTTTATGCTTTATTATTATTGTTGGTGGGGGGACTTAGTTTTGGGGGGATGTTTTTCTTTTGTTGTTTGAGGCAGGGTCTCACTCTGTACTTCCAGTTTGGCCTCGAACTCACAGTGATCTTACAACCTGTGCAGGAATTAAAGGTGTGCACCACCTAGCTTGAAATTTTTTTTTTTTTTTGAGGTAGGGTCACACGTGGCTGTTCAAATATTTTTAAGCAACAGGGTATGTAGGATACTTTCCATGGTCCCAATCCCAATGGGAGATGAACTCTCAGCAGCCCAGTCCTACCTTAAGAGCCCCCATGGTAGCTCCTGTCCCTTTGAATCTCTGGGGCACATAGCTAAAACATGCACAGGCCTTTTGAAGGACTTTCTTTTTTCCATTTTAGGTTTGACTTGTGCTTTCAGCTTGAGACTCATCCGTGAGAAATGGAAAGGCCTCCTGGAAGAATCTCAGATGAAAGAATTCTCCCGAATGCGCTGAGCTTTCCCTGCTAATGCATTCTCTAAAGGCGTTGGGTTTCAAGGCGAGAGCTAGGCTGAGAACAGACGCCAGAGAGCCTGAAAGCAGGCCAGCCATCCTCCCTTCTACCACCACTGATAAGCAGGAGTCCTTTGATCCCCTGAGAATTCACGCACACACGTGGGGGGGAATGGCTGACTGCCTGCACGACCCCTCCCCCGCCTCACCCCACCGCTGCTCCTTCAGTTCTGGCCATCCAACAAGTAGTACAGGCCAGACGTAGCCAGCCCACCCTTGTCCTTTTTGATCAGACTGGTCCTCAGGTCCACGTCCACAGCAAAAGCCATCACTGGGGATCATTCTTGTGCCCCACCCAAGCCTTACGGTGAGTACAGGGCACAGGCGGCCTTTAGGCAGAGAGCATTTTGTGTGTTCCTGGAAAAAGTTCTTTTTCCAGGAACCTCAGGATTAAGGCAACCAGCGTGGAGGAAGCAAGTCAGCCCTGCCCAGGGAAGAGGGCCTCCGGGCTGGAGAGATGGCTCTGTGGATAAAGAAGAAGCTGGCCTGCAAAACCTGATGAGCTGGGCTCTGTTTTCCAGTTCCCACGTCAAGTGGCCCGGCCATGTGTCCAGCATTCATTTGTGATAGCTCCATAGGAATAGCACTGGGCCCTTTGCCACCTGACAGACGAGCCTAGGGAAACGTGAGGGGCCACTGCATTCTGGCTCTGGTATCTCAGTCGCTCCCCACAAGCTGGCTTCCTCAGGCGTCACGACCTGGTCCTGGTGCAGAACAGCCAGCTAGATCCAGTGTCCTCCGGCTGTTTTCTAGAAGCACGCATCATACGGACATTGCGTAAACCACTTTTCTCACAGGAGAATCCCAGCACAGACCACCAGCATGGCAAGAACACCTCTGTCCTTCAGTGCTTGTTAGCCATGTCCCTCTCAACGCCGTCTGCAGCTCAGACCTAGGAGCCAGGACTCTTCCCTCCATATTCATTCTCTGGGGCAGTAGCTGATCTGAACATTTGTTTTGCCCATGTGTTTTAGAGCACTTAGCCCATCTCTTCAGTCACAGTATGGTAATGTCTTTCTTTTTCTTTTTTTTTTTCTTTTTGGTTTTTGAGGTAGGGTCTCACTCTAGTCCAGGCTGACCTGGAATTCCTTATGTAGTCTCAGGGTGGCCTTACACTCAGATTTTTATTTAATTTTATTTTATTTGCATGTGCCACTTTGCACTGGGTTACATGGGTACTATTGAGCCTCGAACTGGGGTCCTTAGGCTTCACAAGCCCTTAATCACTAAGCCATCTCTCCAGCTCTCAGACTTTTTTTTTAATTCTTATTTTTTTTATAAAGATCTTTTTAGCCGGGCGTGGTGGTGCACGCCTTTAATCCCAGCACTCGGGAGGCAGAGGTAGGAGGATTGCCGAGAGTTCGAGGCCACCCTGAGACTACATAGTTAATTCCAGGTCAGCCTGGACCAGAGTAAGACCCTACCTTGCAAAACAAAAAAAAAAAAAGGATCTTTTGTAATGAACAGAGAATTCCTTTTTTATTATTTCTTTATTTGAGAGAGAGAGATACAGAAATAGGCTGGGAGAGAGAGAGAGAGAATGAGCGTGCCAGGGCCCCCAGGCACTGCAAACGAACTCCAGATGCTTGCGCCCCCTTGTGCATCTGGCTTACGTGGGTCCTGGAGAATCAAGCCTCAAACCGGAGTCCTTAGGCTCCACAGGCAAGCGTTTAACTGTTAAACCATCTCTCCAGCCCTTAAATTCTTGTTTTATCTGAGAAAGAGAGAGCTAGAGAGACAGAGAATGGGCACACCAGTGCCTCTAGCCACTGCAAATGAACTCTGGGGAATCAAACCCTGGTCCTTAGGCTTTGCATCCAAGAACCTTAACTGCTGAGCCATCTCCCCTACGAAAGCTCCCTGTGGATATCAACGTCATTCTCTCTCCTGGTTGGATTCTGGCTGACAAAGGCAGTGTGGCATGGCATGTATGATGTCTGCATGAAAGAGAAAAAAAAAAATTTTAGGAAGAAGGGTTTATTGATTGACAACATTAGAAAGATGCAGTAGGCCAGGGAATAACTAGAATATTGCTTGCCCTTCTTTTTGTTTGTGTTTTTCGAGACAAGGTCTCGCTATGTAGCCCAGGCTGGCTTTGAACTCATGGCAATCCTCGTGTCTCAGCCTCCCAAGTGCTGAAATTATGGACATTCAACACTGCACTCAGCAGTAAATACTTTTTTTTTTTTTTTCGGTTTTTCCAGGGAGGATTTCACTCTAGTCCAGGCTGATCTAGAATTCACTATGTAGTCTCAGGGTGGCCTTGAACTCACGGCGATCCTCCTACCTCTGCCTCTGGAGTGCTGGGATTAAAGGCATGCACCACCACACCCCACAATTTTTTTAAATTTATTAAGAAAGAAAGATAGAGAATGGGCACGCCAGGGCCTCCAGCCACTGCAAATGAACTCCAGACACATAAGCCATTTTGTGTATCTCGCTTTATGTGGGTACTGGGGAATTGAACTTGGGTCATTAGGCTTTTCAGGCAAGTGCCTTAGCTGCTGAGCCATCTCTGCAGCCCTGGCAAGTTTGTGTGTGTGTGTGTGTGTTATATAATTTTTGTTTGGTTTTGGTTTTTCAAGGTAGGGTCTCCCTCTGGCCCATGCTGACCTGGAATTAACTATGTAGTCTCAGGGTGGCCTTGAACTCATGGTGATCCTCCTACCTCTCCTCCCGAGTGCTGGGATTAAAAGGGGTGCGCCACCATACCCGGCTAATTTTTATTTAAGGTGATATCTCATTCTAACCCAGGCTGATTTACAGCTTACTGTGTAGCCCCAGGCTGTCCTACAGCTCACAGGAATCCTATCTCAGCCTCCAGAGTGCTAGGATTCAAGGCTTTTTTTGAGGTGTCTCACTGTAGCCCAGGCTGACCTGGGATTCATTATGTAGTCTCACTATGGTTACAATTTGGTTTTCGTGAATTCACATTGGAAGGGTGTGGGGGTTCAGGGGGATGGCAAGCAGAGGACTGGAGTTCAGGTCCCCAATACTCATGTACAGGCCTGTCTGTATTCCCAGTGCTCTGGAGGTAGAAAGGGAACAGGGCAATCCTTTGGTTAGCTAGATGAACCCAATCAGTGACTTCTGCGTGAAATGAGAAACTGCTCAGGAAATAAGGCACCTGTCAACCTCTGACCTCCACCCACACCTGCACACACATGACCCTTACACATGTAAACACATACACACACACGCAAAAATAAAAAAGGAAAGAAAAACGAGGTTGGAGAAACGGGTTAGCAGTTAAGGCGTTTGCCTGCAAAGCCAAAGGATCCCAGTTCGACTTTCCAGGACCCAAGTAGGCCAGATGCACAAGGGGGCACACGCATCTGGAGTTCATTTGCAGTGGCTGGAGGCCCTAGCATGTCCATTCTCTCTGTCTCTTTCTCTCAAATAAATAAAATATATTTTTTAATTTTTTTGTTTATTATTCATTTATTTATTTGAGAGTGACAGAGAGAGAGAGACAGAGAGAGAGAGAATGGGTGCACCAGGGCCTCCAGCCACTGTAAACAAACTCCAGATGCATGTGCCCCCTTGTGCATCTGGCTTATGTGGGTCCTGGGGAATCGAGCCTCTAACCAGGGTCCTTAGGCTTCACAGGCAAGGGCTTAACCACTAAGCCGTCTCTCCAGTCCCTCTCTCAAATAAATAAAATAATTTTTAAAAAAAGAAAAGAAAAGGAAGGATGTGGACAACGGGGGACATTAGCACTTCTTTTCACCTTTGGGGAAAAAAAGGTTCCTAAGCTTGGCCTAGAGTGAAATCCTACCTCAAAAAAAAAAAAAAAAAAAAAAAAAAAAAAAGCCAGGCGTGGTGGCACACACACTTTTAATCCCAGCACTCTGGAGACAAGGATCACCATGAACTCAAGGCCACCTCACTACAGAATAAGATCCAAGTCAGCCTGAGCTAGTAGTGAGCCCTACCTCAAAAAACAGAAACAAAACAAAATAAAAAAGAGGTCTGGAGAAATGGCTTAGCAGTTAAAGCACTTGCCTGCAAAGCCAAAGGACCCAGGTTTGATTCCCCAGGACCTACGTAAGCCAGCTGCACAAGGTGACCCATATATCTGGAGTTACTTTGCAGCCGTTGGATGTCCTGGCTTGCCCATTCTCTCTCTCTCTCTTTCTCTAATAAATAAGTAAATAAATAAATACAAATTAAAAAATAAAAGATTCCTCCAGAGCCCATGAAGTTTGGGCCCCTCAAGGCCTTTGAGAACTACAACTCCCAGAGGCTCCAGGCGCCGCCATTCCCTTTGGACTCCATTTCCCAGCAGCCCCTCTGCCCGCCGCGCTCTGTGTGTCCCGAGCGCCCCCTGGCGGCGCTTGGCGGCCGGCTCCAGTTCCCGGCGGCCCTCGCGGCGAGTTCCGGCGTCCGGGTCTGCGCAGGTCGTGATGGCGGGGCTTGGTTCCGCGGCTGTGTCCGGGGCAGGGACCCCAGTGGCGGGTCCCACGGGCCGCGACCTCTTCGCCGAGGGGCTCCTGGAGTTCCTGCGACCGGCTGTGCAGCAGCTCGACACCCACGTGCATGCGGTCAGGTGCCGACGAGGAGAGGACAGGCTGGGGGCGGGCCCGGCCGGAGGCGTTCTCAATCATCCGTCCGCGCACCGGATGGTGTCAGGCCCGAGCTCCGCAGGCTCCTTTAACTGACCGCGTCTCCCTTGCACTTCTTTGCAGAGAAAGCCAGGTCGAGCTCCGGGAGCACATCGACAACCTAGCCACAGAACTGTGCCGGATCAATGAGGACCAGAAGGTGGCCCTGGATCTCGACCCCTACGTTAAGAAGCTGCTGAATGCCAGGAGACGGGTTGTCTTAGTCAACAACATTCTACAGAATGCCCAGGTTTAAAAAAAAAAATTAAAAATAAATCCTAGTGGGTGTGGTGGCGCATGCCTGTGATCCCAACACTTTGATAGGCCAAGGCAGAGGATTGCTGAGAGTTTGAGGCCACATTCTGCTTTGTTAAATCCTCAGCACAGCGAGTTACCAAAATCTGGGCTGGGGAGTTGCCGCAGCTGTTTTAAGGCACTGGCCTGCAAAAGCTGATGGCCTGGGTTCCATTCCCCAGTACCCATGTAAAGCCAGATGCACAAAGTGGTGCAGGCCATCCAGCGTTTGTTTGCAGGGGCAAGAATGCTGCCACCGCCCATTCTCTTTCTCCTTGCAAATAAAAAGGGCAGGAAAGTTACCAAAAAAAAAATTTTTTTTTTTTTTTTTTTTTTTGTTTTCGAGGTAGGGTCTCACTGTGGCTCAGGCTGACCTGGAATTAACTATGTAGTCTCAGAGTAGCCTCGAACTCACGGCGATCCTCCTACCTCTGCCTCCCGGGTGCTGGGATTAAAGGCGTGCGCCACCACGCCTGGCTTTTCAAAACTTTTTTTTTAATGTGTGTGTGTGGGCGGGGGGAGTTGTCAACTAGTATGATAACCCCATGCCCCTTTCTCCACTACTAGGGCCCAAACCCAGTGCCTTTTGCATACTAGACCAGTGCCCATAAATTCAATTAATATCCAGTTGCTGTCATTTCATCTTGCGTGTATTTTACATGTCTTTGAGGTCTAGACTAGGATATTTTTCAGCACCCAGTCGGCTAACTAAAGCCTATCTTCCTGTCATGTAGGAACGGCTGAGGAGGTTAAGCCACAGTGTTGCCAAGGAAACAGCCCGGAGGCGAGCAATGTTGGATTCAGGCGTTTATCCTTCTGGTTCTCCAAGCAAGTAACTTGGGTGCGTGACCTGAGTGGTACTGATCCGAGCTGCCTTGTTTCAGGAAACAGAAGATCCCAGAAACAATCTCTGTACACGTTGGGACAAAAAGGGAGCCCTATGGTTTCAGCTTGAATCATTCAAAGTCCTTATCTGTCATGTAGTAGCCTCAAGAAACCTATGTGCAGGACTGAGGACCTATTTTACAGCTTCCAGTTACTTCTAAGAATGAGCTACTTTTCCCTGTTTTTTTTTGTTTGTTTGTTTTGTTTTTTTTAAGTGGGGTCTCGCTGTAGCCCAGGCTGACCTGAAATTCATTATGTAGTCCCAGGTGGTCTTAAACTCACAGCGATCCTCCTACCTCTGCCTCCCAAGTGCTGGGATTAAAGGCGTGCGCCACCACGCCTGGCAGATGGGCTACTTTTTGTTGAGACAGGGTCTCAGTATCAGCCCAGGCTGACCACAAACTTGAGATCCTTCTACCCCAGCCTCTGTGTCTACTTTTTCTTCCCTCTGTACTTTTAATTTTTTAACTGTATGTTTAAATAGGCTAGGCATCACAGGGAATAAAACTCAGAAGACACCGAAAGGGTTAGGGTAAAAAGTGAACTCCCACCCCTCCCCCTTTCTTCTTGCCCCTGTTCTGCTTTATGTATACCTTACAGCTTGGCCTCAGGAGACTAAGATGGATGATAGACAGAAAGGACCAAAGGCTAAAAGCAGAGAGACCTACTAGGAAATACTTTAATAATTTTTCTTAGATTAAAAAAAAAAAAAAGCTATGTATTCAAGGCCTGTCTTCTTTGTCAGGCCTCGTTAACCAGAGTATCCTGTTACGTGTCTAGTAGCGTGAGCAGCAGTGGGTCCTCTATGATTTCTGTTCACTGTTGACATTCAGAATTTGGAGGATAGGCAGTCAAAGTAAATGTCTATTCTCTAGTGAGCTGCTCTGGCTTGACTAGAACATTGTTAGAATAATTTAATTCGAGGCTGGAGAGATGGCTTAGCAGTTAAGGTGCTTGCCTGTGAAGTCTAAGGACCCATGTTCTACTAGATGCACAAAGATGAGGCAAGCACGAGGTGCATACATGCCCATTAGGTGGCACAGGCGAATGGAGTTCCATTGCAGTGGCTGAGGCTCTGGCACACCAATTTTGTGTCTCAAATAAAAATTAAAAAAAAAAATAATTTAACTGAGGCAGTTGAGGTAGGACTGCCTGAGATCAAGGCCAGCCTGAGCTAGAGTGAGACTCTGCCTCCAAATAAATAATATATTTCAATAAGTGTTTGCGGTACTTTTCTCATCACCGTGAATACCTGACAGAAACAACTTGAGATTTATTTGGGTTATAAGAATTCAAGCCATAATCACTTTGGTCTGGTGTGTTGGGCCCACAGGGAAGCAGGACATCACAGTGCTGGGAGTGAAGCAATAAAGCGTCTCTCCTTAAGGCCAAGCAGAGAAAAGGGATTTTGTTTTTTCCTTTCCCTGTCCAGGTGCCCAGCACATGCGATGGTGCCACCCCTATTCAAAAATGGTTGCCACATACTGAGGAAACACAAAACCAAGAGCCCTGCTAGGAAGTACTTTAATAATTTTTCTTAGAAAAAAAAAATGTCCAGACACTTAAGAGTTCACAACATGTTGACAACAAAGTACTGGCTGGGCGGGACTTACAGGAGCCGCCATCTGCGTACTAGAGACATGGTGGGGTCCTGCTTCATGATAGTGATGGCACAGGCCAGTCATGAGTGGGAAACTTCTAGCTGCTAAGCCGCTATCCAAACAGTGGAATGACATATTTACATTACAGTTTGTCTTCCTTTTCGTGCGCTTTCACCACAGAACTGCCGCCATCTGCAGCCCGTGGCTAGTTCCCGCTGGCCTTCCCTTGGAGATGCGAGGGAGCAATCGGGAGGTCACTCCTGAGTCTCCATGCTTTCCTCTTCCTCCCCCTGAGGTGGTTCTTCTGTATTCTCCTCCTCTTCCTCTCCCTCCTTCTTCTCGGGGGGCTTCTCATAAGCCTTTTCTGAGGGCGTCACTATCACGCCATCCCAAGTAGATATTTCAGAAGCAAGGTCTAGAGGGCGTCAAGTCATCCAGCACACAAGTTAGAACAGGCACAGTGCGACTACTAGGACTTCTGAGACTACGGCTTCATCTTTTTATTTATTTATTAAAGAAAGGGGGAGAATGGGAGCACCAGGGCCTCTAGCCAGTGCAAATGAACTCTAGACGCCACCTTGTGCATCTGGCTTACGTGGGACCTGGAGAATCAAACCTGGATCCTTAGGCTTTGCAGGCAAGTGCCGTAACTGCTAAGCCATCTCTCTAGCCCTTTGTTGTTGTTTTTTGAGGTAGGATCTCACTGTAGCCCAGGCTGACCTGGATCTCACTCTGTACCCAGGATAGGCTGGAACTCAGTGGTCCCCCTACCCCAACCTCTTGAGTGCTGAGATTAGAGGAATGTGCCACCATGCCCGGCCTACAGCTTTTACAGACTGAAGTACTATAATAACCCCCCAGTTCACCAGTAAGCACTCACAGCTGGCATCACCCTCCTGGCCAAGGATCTTCCTAAAGCCACCATGCGACAGGATTCGAACCAGTGTCTGAGCCGTATAGCAAACCATGTCCTGAAGAGGAACAAAGCAGGAGTAGTAAGATCATTCAAGGACCTCACGTGACTAACAGCCAATGTTCACGTGGAAACATGAGGACAGCTGTCAATCTCAGCCAGACCCCCACAGACCACGTTCCCTTTGCTAACACCTTTTCTCCTTTAGAAAGAAAAAAGACAGCATCTCATGTAGTGCAGGCTGGCCCTAAACTCACTGTGTAGCCGCAGACGTCTGAGCTTATTCTGACCCTCCTGCCTCCTCCCACCAGCGCTGGGATTACAGGTGGTTTAAGCACACATCGACTAAGCCCAGAAAGGGGCAGGACAGAGCCGCTTCTTAGCCATCCTAGTACCTGCTGCTCCAGTGTCATGACCGTGTGAACCCTGAAGTTGCCACTCTCACAGGGGTCAGTGATGCCCACAGAACCTGGCAGGAACAGGCCTGCAGCCAGAATCTGCAAGCACCGCCTGAAACATGAAGCATGTGTTTAAAAAAGCATGCAAAACAACTTCAACCCCAACCCACAGAAAGATGCTGTACCTGTATGCCACATTAAGGGCCAAAGGCTGTCTGGTGGGATTATTCATTACAGCATAGTGCCCCTGGAAAAGAAGCAATCTGGTAGGTGTGCAAAGTGGCAATTCTATGTTGAAACAAGCTAAAATGTTACATCAAAATCATGAGAAAAACCATGAAGGTCTAAACAAAATTCTCATGTTTCAGAAGAAATTTGGAAGCAGTTGTTCAGTCATTCGTCTCCAATTATGACCTGATGGCAATAATAAACACAAAGTGACACTGACTCACTACATGTTTAATTGTATACTTTAAAACTTTGAAAATCAGGCTGGAGAGATGGCTTAGTGGTTAAGCATTTGCCTGTGAAACCTAAGGACCCCAGTTCGAGGCTCGATTCCCCAGGACCCACATAAGCCAGATGCACAAGGGGGCGCATGCGTCTGGAGTTCGTTTGCAGTGGCTGGAGGCCCTGGCGCGCCTGTTCTCTATCTATCTGCCTCCTTCTGTCTCTGTCTGTCGCTCTCAAATAAACAAACAAACAAAAAAAAAAAAAAACTTTGAAAATCTAGCTGGGCATGGTGACGCACGCCTTTAATCCCAGCACTTGGGAGGCAGAGTAGGAGGATCCCCGTGAGTTCAAGGCCATCCTGAGATGACAGAATTCCAGGTCAGTCTGAGCTAGAATGAGACCCTACATCAAAAAAACAAGAAAGGAAAAAAAAAAAAAAAGAAATATATAAAGTGTGTGCTTTTTATTAAAAAGTACCAACAAATATGGATGAAGAGTGAAGTCCAATTGCCCCTTCCCTCTTTTAACCCCACCTACTTTTTTCCTTTTTTTGCAGCACTAGCGATTGAACCCAGGGCCTCTCACATGTCAGGCAAGCATTCTACCAAGAACTACATCCCCAGCTATCTTACTTACAAGTAAGTCAAGAATCCAGGGAGTGAGGGGCTCAAAGCCAGGAAAACGAATCCTCAAGTCCTTTAGTAATCTGATGAGAACTTTAACTCTGTAAGAGATACCCAAGGGTCAAAATGAAACTGACTATACTATTTAAAGGATCACATGTTCTCCCTGGCACTCAGGAGGCAGAGGTAGGAAGATCCCTGTGAGTTCAAGGCCAGCCTGAGACTACATAATGAATTCCTGATCAGCCTGGGCTACCTTGAAAAACAAAAAAAATTACATAGTCTTGTCTTCTCAACCTAACCTTAATTTTAAAATAGTTATTTATGGGCTGGAGAGATGGCTTAGTGGTTAAGGTGCCTGCCTGCTAAGCCTAAGAACCCAGTTCCAATCTCCAGGTCCCACGTTTAGCCAGATGCAAAGTGACGCAAGGGCGCAATGCCGCACTTGACCACAAGGGGGCCCACGCATCTGGATTTCGTTCACAGCAGCTGAGACTGCTGGCGCGCCCATCTGTCTGTCTTCCTCTCCCTCTCTGTCTCTCTCCAAAAATAAATAAAATTTAAAATATATATATATATTAAAAAATATTTATTTATTTGAGAAAGAAACAGTGTGTGTGTGTGTGTGTGTGTGTGTTAGAGTACAGGCACCCTAGGGCCTCTAGCCACTGCAAAGGAACTCCAGAAGCATGCGCCACCTTGTGCATATGGCTTTATGTGGGTACTGGGGAATTGAACCCAGATCCTTAGGCTTTTCAGGCAAGTGCCTTAACCACTGAACCATCTCTCCAGCCCAAACCTTAATTTTTTACTTAAAGTGAAAAGCAAAGTCCAAACAAAAGCAGTCCCTCCAAGACAGTTCTGTCGGAGGATCAAGATGTGTCCTGTACTTACTGCAGTTACACCAGTTATGTTTGTTGCTCTGAGACAGGGTATCCTAGGACCTTGAACTAAGGATCTTCCTGACTTAGCCTTCAGGAGTGTTAAGATAACATCCAGCAGGAAAGGTTCTCTTTCACAGTGATCCTCCTACCTCAGCCTCCCAAGTGCTGGGATTAAAGGCATATACCACCACACCTGGCTCTGAGGATATTCTATTTTTATTCATTTATTTTTTTTTTCATTTTTTTCAGGCAGGGTCTCACTGTAGCCCAGGTTGACCTGTAACTCACTCTGTAGCCAAGGCTAGCCTCAAACTCACATTGATTCTCCTACCTCAGGCTCCTGAGTACTGGAAATTAAGCATACACCACCACACCTGGTAGGAAAGGTTATTTTAATAGAAATGATCAGTGAGTGCTCATTACAGCAACACATATACTAAAACTGGAACGATACAGAGATTAACATGGCCCCTGTGCAAGATGACATGCAAATTCGTGAAGTATTCCATATTTTTCAATCTTTGTATGACTTATAAATAAATGTCCTTTCAAGAGTTATTTTCCACAAATTTGAATTAAAAATAATTTTAGAAAAAGCCGGGCGTGGTGGCGCACGCCTTTAATCCCAGCACTCGGGAGGCAGAGGTAGGAGGATCACTGTGAAAAATAACCTTTCCTGCTGGATGTGATCTTAACACTCCAGAAGGCTAAGTCAGGAAGAGGCCACCCTACGACTACATAGTGAATTCCAGGTCAGCTTGGGCTAGAGTGAGACCTTACCTTGAAACCCCCCCCCAAAAAAAAAAGGAAAGAGAAAGAAAAAGAAAGACATCATCAGTGAAAACTCACGTGGACTGGGAAGCATTCTCCTCAAACCACCGGGCGTGTCGGATGGCTGCTAAGGCGCTTTGCAACACCTTTATGTCCACTAGAAAACAAGCGCGACAAGCCAAGACCGTTTCTGTTATGCCCCAGTCCGAACACTTGGTAAAACATCCCATGCTACAACAGCAGATCACTTGTCTCCTTCCCAAACCAAATCCAGAAGCAGGCAAGACCCATAGTTTTCTTTCTTTTCGTTCTTCAGGTAGGGTCTCACTCCAGCCCAGACTGACCTGGAATTCACTATGTAGTCTCAGGGTGCCCTTGAATTCAGTGATCCTCCTACCTCTGCCTCCTGAGTGCTGGGATTAAAGGCATGCACCACTGCATTTTTTTTTTCCTCCAGAAATCTATTCCCCTTCACAAATGTCTGCAGTGTTGTTGTTTTTTTTTTTTTAATTATTTAAGATAGAGAGAGAGAC
The DNA here is from genome assembly GCA_036365145.1 of Orientallactaga sibirica. Classification (NCBI taxonomy): domain Eukaryota; kingdom Metazoa; phylum Chordata; class Mammalia; order Rodentia; family Dipodidae; genus Orientallactaga; species Orientallactaga sibirica. Next base: position 26,056,848 of record JAEOAD010000025.1, read on the forward strand.
AGAATGGGCACACCAGGGCCTCTAGCCACTGCAAACAAACTCCAGAAGCATACATCAATTTGTGCATCTGGCTTAGGTGGGTCCTGGGAAATCAAACGTTGGTCCTTTGGCTTTGCAGGCAAGTGCCTTAACCGCTAAGCCATCTCTCCAGCCCTGCAGTTTTTTAAGTCTTCCAAGAGTCTGAAAATTTCAGTAGGAAGCTAGTAAGACTATTTCCAAATTATGGAGTGTGACAGCAAAATTCAGGGTAAATAAGCCCTTACATTTCCAGAAAACTTCATGTGAAGAACAGCAAGTTAAACTTCCCAGCAACACGCCCACACTTTGGATTTTCCCCGCGCTCCCCCAAATGGAAAACAAGACTAACGGTGGAGCTCTGGGTCCAGCTTCCGGAGATTGGGCGGCACGGTGGTGATAAGGATTTTCACCGTGGCGTCAGAAGAGCTGATCTCAAAGCCAGTTTCATTGGTCAGCATGGTCAAAACTGAAAGAAACAAATAATCAAGAGCTCTAAGTCAGGATTTCATTGGCTAGCCAAAGTTTATCCAAGGTAAAGGGGAAACGTTTGTTGTTTGAGGTAGACTCTCATGACGCCCAGGCTGGCCTCAAGCTCACTATGAGGATGACACTGAACTTCTGATCCTCGTCTCCACCTCCCAAGTGCTGGGATTACATGTGTGCACCACCATACCCAGTTTATGGGACTTTGAGATTGAACCCAGGGCCTTACACTTGCTAGGCAAGTACTGTGTGAACTGAGATACATTCTCAGCCGTGGTATTTTGTATGTTTTTATTGTTTGTTTTTTCAAGGTGGGACCTCATTCTAGCCCTGACTGGAATTCACTATGTAGTCTCAGGGTGGCCTTGAACTCAGTGATCCTCCTACCTCTGCCTCCTGCAATTAAAGGCATGTGCCACCACCACACCTGACAAGATTCCTTTTTTTTTTTTTTTTTTTTTTTTTTTTGGTTTTTCGAGGTAGGGTCTCACTCTGGTCCAGGCTGACCTGGAATTAACTATGTAGTCTCAGGGTGGCCTCGAACTCTCAGCGATCCTCCTACCTCTGCCTCGCGAGTGCTGGGATTAAAGGCGTGCGCCACCACGCCCGGCACAAGATTACTTTTGAATACAGAGTTTTAGCAAGGAAATCAGAACTGGGTATGGGGATGCATACCTGTAATCCTGGTTGAGGCAAGAGGAATTTGACTTTGAGGCCAGCCTGTCTACATCACGAATCTGTCATAACCTGCCTCCCTACCTTAATAAAAGGAAATGAATTCTGAGTTATCTGGCTGATGCTAACTTTGATAAAATTCTTTTTTGGTTTTTTGAAGTAGGGTCTCACTCTAGCCCAGGCTGACCTGCAATTTACTCTGTATCTCAGGGTGGCCTTGAACTCATGGTGATCCTCCTACCTCTGCCTCCCAAGTGCTAGGATTAAAGGCATGCGCCACCACACCCGGCTTGATAAAATTCATTTATTCCCTCTTTCATGCAAACTGGCCTGACTTTGCTTATAAGTACAAGACCAACTCTTGTCATCACTAAACATACATTCAGCTACAACTCAAACCTTCTGAAGGATCCTGTGCTCTTAGGCTTTCCACAACTTTGTTCCCCAAGGCAGCAACCGCTTCCACTAGAGAGGAGAGACAAAGAACGTTACAGTAGCGCATTCTACTAGACTTTCTGTACTAATAAACTATGTGGCATCCCCCATGTTCAAACTAAGCCTGGGCAGATAAGCAGACAAGACCCCGCCAGAGCTCCCTACTTTCTACAGCAGCGGCTCCAGGTGGCTGTCACTTATGCTGGATAATTCAGGTCAGTCCTGCGCACCCTTGGGTGTTTACCAGCATGCCTGGCCTCTTCCTCTCCCCCTCCCAAAGTGGGGCCCAGGCTGACCTGGAACTCACACTCTAGTCCCAGGCTAGCTTCAAACTCATAGTGACTCTCCTACCTCTGCTTCTTGAGGGCTGGGACCTGAGTGTGCACCACCACACCAGGCTCTCCCTGCCCCCTTTTATTTTATTTTTTTATTTGCAAACAGAGAGAAGTGTGGACAGAGAGTGAGAAAATGAGAATGAGAGACAATAGGTGAGCCAGGGGAAACAAACTCCAGATGCATGCACGATTTTGTGCATCTGGCTTACATGGGTACTGGGAAATTGAACCCAGGTCCTTAGGCTTTGCAGGCAAGTGCCTTAACTGCTAAGCTATCTCTCCAGCCCTGAAATAATTTTTTTTTTTCAGAGAGAGAGAGAAAGAATTGGCATGCCAGGGCCTCAGCCACTGAAACTGAACTCTAAGACACCTGCACCACCTAGTGGGCATGTGCCTCACCTTTGTGCGTCTGGCTCATGTGGGATCTGGAGAGACTGAACATGGGTCCTTAGGCTTTGCAGACAAGTGCCTTAACTGCTAAGCCGTCTCTCCAGCCCAAAATAATAATTATTATTATTAGTATTAGTATTTTAATATTATTTTGGTTTTTCGAGGTAGGGTCTCAGCTCAGGCTGACCTGGAATTCACTAAGTAGTCTCAGGGTGGCCTTGAACTCACAACAATCCTCCTACCTCTGCCTCCCGAGTGCTAAGATTACAGGCGTGCGCCATCATGCTTGGCTTCAAAATAATTATTTTTAAAAACAATAAATTTTGCTGGGCATGGTGGTGCACACTTCAAAAAACTAGTAACAACAACAAAAAAAACAGTATCTTATATAGCTCCACTGGCTTCAAAATCTCTATGTAGGGCCAGGTATGGTGGTACGTGCCTTTAATCTCAGCACCTGGGAGGTAAAATCACTGAGTTTGAAGCCAGCCTTGAACTACAGAGTGAGTTCCAGGTCGGCCTGGACTACAGTGAGACCCTACACCTCGGGGGGAGGGGGGGAAGGCTGGAAGAGCAATTGAGGAAGACACCCAACGTCAGTCAACCTCTGTCCCTATGTCCCTCTGCATATATCAGCACACAATCACATCATAATATGAACAACAACAACAAAAAACTAGGCTTGAAAGATCTCTAGGGGCCGTAGTTAAGGGACTTGCCTGCAAAGCCAAAAAACTGATATTCAATTCCTCAGGACCCATGTAAACCAAATGCACAGCGTGGCACATGTGTCTGGAGTTCATTTGCAGTGACTAGAAGCCCCGGTGTGCCCATTCTCTCTCTGTGTGTCTCATAAGTAAATAATTGAAGAATCAGATGCCAGGAATGTAGCTCAATGGTACAGTGCTTGTCTTAACACTCTACACATAGAGACATACTTACATGTGGGCAGAATCTTTAGTATCACCACCAGGTCAGCCACGTTGTGTCCTGTGGTCATCGTTCCCTTTTTATATGACCCTACCTGCCGTACTTCTTCAATTTGCTATTGGAAAGGGATTTCAGGAAAAAACTTAGAATGAAAATACCCGTTCCTCTCAGTGATAGCCCAGCAATCTCACCCAGCTCTGGAGTAGCAGTAGGGAAAACTGTAGCCCAAAAGCACATTCATTGACAGTGCTACAACTCTCACCCTCAACACCAGGAATTCCAGAATCCCACTGTACGATTTACAGACAAGGCTAAGGGAGGTTCTGTACTATCACGGGTGCACTTTCTTAGAACTAAGTCATCAAAAACTCACCACTTCAAATGTCCCAGGAGCCACAATCAAATTGTCAATCACATTGTTTATTTTTGTCACCAGAGAAAGGATAGAGGCCTGAAAAACATCACATAGTAAAAATACCCTAAGCTCAAAAATTTAATATAAACTCTCAGAGTTTGAGTATATTCCCCAATCCTTTCCATTTAAGCTAACTAGTTCAGTATGAATGTTTCAATTATCTGATACTACAGATTCATCAATAAACCTACGAATGCATATGAATCTGTGTGCAGTCATCTGACGCCCCATCTCCTACAATAAGAAATAAGGGGAATAATTTATTTAACATGCTGAGTAGAACAGGCTCTGACAACACTCTTGCTGGGGGATCAAACCCAGGGGCTCAGGCATGACAACCAAGTGGTCTACGCCTGACTCACAACGCAGTCCAGATAACACACTTCTTAACCTAGATGCTTTGTTTTGTTTTTCACTCATTCACTGCAGTGGCTGGAGGCCCTGATGCATCAGTTCTCTATATGCCTCTCCCCCCACCTCTCAAATAAATAAGTAATTTTTTTTTAAGGGGGAGCAGGGCTGGAGGGATGGCTTAGCAGTTAAGGTGTTTGCCTGCAAAACCAAAGGACCCAGGTTCTATTCCCCAGGACCCACGTTAGCCAGATGCATAAGGGGACGCACACATCTGGAGTTCGTTTGCAATGGCTGGAGGCTCTGGCGTGTCCATTCTCTCTCTCTCTTTCTGTCATATAAATAAATAAGTAAATAAAAACAAAAAATCTTTTTAAAGGGGGAGCACTGGAGAGATGGCTTAGCAGTTAAAGCACTTGCCTTGAAGCCTAAGTACACATATTTGACTCCCCAGATCCCACATAAGCCAGACACACAAGGTAATACATGCACAAGGTTGCACATGTGCACAAAATGGTGCAAGTGTCTAGAGTTCAACTACAGTGGCTAGAGGCCCTAGCGTGCCAAGTCTCCATCTCGTTAAAAAAAAAAAAGTCAGTCTGTTGGGCTTGCCTCAAAAAAAAAAGAAATAAAAGAATATAGAATGTACCTGCTCAGCAGAATTGGGAGCCAGGTCCTGATTCCTCTTCAGCAAGGCCTCACTGAAGGAAGTTTCATCAGGTGCTGGCTTGACACGGGGAAAAGCCATTTCACACTAGACCAGACATAAAGTAGGTATTACTTACCAAAAATAACAGGAGTTAAAACATTGAAAATATGAAATTCTAGGTGGGCATAGTGCACAGCACCTGAGATATAAAGGCAGGAGGAACAGGAGTTCAAGGCCAGCCAGGGCTACCTACATGAGACCCTATCTCAAAATAAATCAAAAACAAGCAAACAAACAAAACAGAAAATTCTACAACACTTGCTGGTATCCGCCGCCCCCCACCCCAGGTTGTCCTCAAGGCATGTGCTAATTCACCCAGGGTTTTTTTTTTTTTTTTTTTGGTTTTTCAAAGTAGGGTGTTGCTCTAGCCCAGGCTGATCTGGTGGCCTCAAACTCAAGGTGCTTCTCTACCTTTGCCTCCCAAGTACTAGGATTAAAGGTGTGCACCACCACACCCAGCTTGCTATTTATTTGAGAAAGGGTCTCACTCTAACCCAGGCTGGCCTTGAATTGATGGTAATCCACCTACCTCAGCCTCTCAAGTGCTGGAATATAGTAATGAGCCACCATGCCCAGATATAACACTTGCTTTTGACTCCTTAAGGTGTTGAAGTTCAGAGGCTTGGGAAAATGGCTCAGGAGTTAAAGATATAAGGAACATGCCTGCAAAGCCTGCCAGCCAGGTTCAGTTCCCCAGTATCTACATAAGGCCAGATGCACAAAGTGGCTCATGTCTCTGGCAAAGCCATACTTACTCTTTCTTTCAGTCTCTCTCTCCCCCCATGCAAAATCCAAGTTCACACTGGATACAAGCTGAAGAAGAGCCCATCCCAGGCTCATTCCCTTGGTATTAAATAACCCCAAGGAGAAAGATTATTATTATCCTCCCGAAGAATGATCCTCCTCCCTGCTCCCATCCTTCTGTTTTGTTCTTTGAGGCAGGATCTCTCTATAGTAGCCCAGCCTGGCTCTGAACCATAAACCTTGATCCTCCTTTCTCAGCCTGCCTTGGTTGAGATTATAACAGTGGCTGTTTGTTCTTTTCAAGGCAGGGTTTCATTCTAGAATTCACTATGTAGTCCCAAACTGGCCTCGAACTCATGATGATCCTACCTCTGCTTTGCAAATGCTGGATTGAAGGCACGTGCCACACATTCACCAAAAAATCAAATTAAGGGCTGGAAAGATGGCTCAGCATTTAAGGCACTTGCCTGCAAAGCCTGACGACCCAGGTTTGATTCCCCAGTACCCACATAAAGTACATAAAGTGCATGAGGTGCAGATGTATGAGGTGGCACATGTGTCTTGAGTTCATCTGCAGCAGCTGGAGGCCCTGGTATGCCTATACTCACTCTTTCTCTATGTCAAACAAACAAATAATTTTTTTAAATTCCTTTATCTCCTTTCTTTTTAAAAATTTATTTATTTATTTATTTGAGGGAGAAAAACAGGCAGAGAGAGAGAGAGAGAGAGAGAAAAGGAGAGAATGGGCGTGACAGGGCCTCCAGCCACTACGAACAAACTCCAGATGCACGTGCCCCCTTGTGCATCTGGCATATGTGGGTCCTGGAGAATTGAACCGGAATCATTTGGCTTTGCAGGCAAACACCTTAACCACTAAGCCATCTCTCCAGCCCAAATAAATTTTTTTTTTTTTTTTTTTTTGGTTTTTCAAGGTAGGGTCTCACTCTGGTCCAGGCTGACCTGGAATTAACTATGTAGTCTCAGGGTGGCCTCGAACTCTCGGCGATCCTCCTACCTCTGCCTCCCAAGTGCTGGGATTAAAGGCGTGCGCCACCACGCCCGGCCCCAAATAAAATTTTTTAAAAAATCAAATTACAAACCAGGTGTGGTGATCACACCTTTAATCCTAGCACTCTAGAAGTACAGGTATGAGGCCAGCCTGGCACTTCAGAGTGAGTTCCAAGTCTGTTTGGAATACAATTGAGACCCTACCTCAAAATAAATAAATAAACAAACAAACAAACAAACAAATAATCAAGCCAGGCATGGTGGTGCACAACTTTAATCCCAGCACTCGGGAGGCAGAGGTAGAACGATCATCATGAGTTTAAGGCCACCCTGAGACTACAAAGTGAATTCCAGGTCAGCCTGAGCTAGAGTGAGACCCTGCCTCAAAATAAATAAATAAGTAAATAAACAAACAAACAAACAAACAAACAAATATAAAATAAAATTAGGCCAGGCATGGTGGCACATGCCTTTAATCCTAGCATTCAGGAGGCAGAGGTAGGAAGAGTGCCATGAGTTTGAGGCCACCCTGAGACTACATAGTGAATCCCAGATCAGCCTGGACTAGAGTGAGAGCCTTCCTCGAAAGGGGAAAAAAAAAACAGGGGCTGGAGAGATGGCTTAGCCATTAAGGCATTTGCCTGCAAAGCCAAAGGACCTCAGTTCGATTCCCCAGGACCCATATAAGCCAGATGCACAAGGTGGAACATGCATCTAGAGTTCATTTGCAGGGACTGGGGAACCTGATGTGCCCATTCTCTCTCTCTCACCACCTCTTTCTCTCAAATAAATAAAAATAAAATATTTTTTAAAATAAAAGCTTAATCCAAGCTGGGAGGATTGCTGTGAGTTCAAGGTCCACCTGGGAGTACAGGTCAGCCTGGGCTAGAGTGAGATTCTACCTCAAAATAACAAAAAATACAAATAACTAATTAAATAACAACTTAAGGGCTGGAGGGATGGCTTAGCGGTTAAGGCATTTGCCTGCAAAGCCAAAGGATGCAGGTTCGATTCCCTAGGACACACACCCCCCCATTAGCCAGATGGTAGCAGTTAAGGTATTTGCCTGCAAAGCCAAAGGACGCAGGTTTCATTCCCTAGGACACCCTCCCATTAGCCAGATGCACAAGGGGGCGCACGCCTCTGGAATTCATTTGCAGTGGCTGGAGGCCCTGGTGCACACATTCATTCTCTCTCTCTGTCAAATAAATAAATAAATAAATAAAAATGTTTAAATAAAAGTTAAGTCAAGAGGATCCTGAGTTTGAGGCCAGCTCTACATAGCAAGTTCCACAAGACCCTCGCCTCCATAAAAAACTCCACTCACAAACTGCTTTTCTTATCTGAACCACTATTTGACTGCATTAGCGTGGAGACTGCAAGCTCCATCATAGGTGAACAGTGGAAATCCCTACCAACCCAACATACTCACCAAATAGAAGTCAAATGGGATATGTGGAACAAAAGGCCTGAACCTAAAACACGAGAAACAGTCCCAAATCACTCACCAAACAGAAATCAAGCGAGACGTAAACAGTGCACCAGCAATTTTGAAAGCAGGTCTGCCTTCAGAATGGAAAATTCCCTGAGGGCGAGCCGTGCTTAGTAAAGAGGGCCAAATTCACTTAGCAGGAAGAAAAAATGTTTGCAAACCAAACAGGGCTCTCGCAAAAACCAAGTACAACGGCCCACTGGACAGTCCCGGTTAGAGACTGCAAGGTAGTATCCGGGCAAAAGATGCTAAGAGCTGCCACTCACCCGCCTCCGGGCCCTCCTCTGGAGCCAAAGCGCCCACCGCGACCACGGCCTCTGTCACCCCTGCAGGGCACACATTTTTTATGTTATTATTATTATTTTGCTGTTATCAACACTATCAAGTCGGAACTTCCTTACGCGAGTAGAGCCCTGACTTCCACTTACGCTCCTCATTCCAAATGATGTCCTGCTTCACCCCCATGACATCCTAATGCTGGACCTCACCCCCCACTTTCTGTCCTGCTTCACCCCCATGACATCCTAATGCTGGACCTCACCCCCCACTTTCTGTCCTGTTTCACCCCCATGACATCCTAATGCTGGACCTCACCCCCCACTTTCTGGGCCCGGCCTTTTTTTTGGGGCGGTATCTCCTCGTAGCCTAGGCTGGCTGACCTCAAACTCACCATGGAGCTGAGGGTGGCCTTGAACCTCCAACCCTCCACCTCCCGAGAGCCGGGGTCAGCGACCTGCGTGCGCAGCCACCCCCGGGGCTCACAGCTCCGGTGACGATGGGGTTCACAAAGTGACACCCCACCCTCCTCCTCCTCCCCGGAAGCAAGCCACAGTCGGGGAGGCACACCAGTCCTGACCCTTTACCAACTACCGCGAGGTCTCGTTTATCCACCGATCTCCTTTATCCGCAGTGGACACCTGCCGGGCAGATTCGATATCCGCCGCCCGCCCCGGGTCGCTTCCCAGCCCCCGCGCCGGCCGGCCTCCCGCGGTCCCCGCCCGGGCTCGGGGCCAGCGTGCAAACCCCTCGGCCCTCGGGCCCATGCCGGCGCTCCCTCCCGCAGTCCTCGGCGCCCCCACTCCTCCGGTTCGTACCTCATGGCGCCCGCAAGCACGAACAATGGAGCCCGACCAACCGCCCCTTCCCAATCGGCAGCAGGAAAGCGGAGACGCGACGGGCCGGCGCATCCCAACAAACCGCGCTGCGATAGGCTCCCGCCTTGCTCTGTCTTTTATTCCTATTGGCTGACGTAGGAGCCAATAAACACGTCCGCTGTGTCAGTCACCAACCAGTAAGAACAGACGTAACGGTAAAGGCAAAACTTTTTTCTGACGGACGCTAGGGGGCGCTAGGTGAAGCGGGCAGGAGAGAGAGCAGAAGGAAAGCTTTCTATAGAGACAATGAGAGGGTTGCCTTTCAAGTAGCAGAGTGGCGCAGCGGAAGCGTGCTGGGCCCATAACCCAGAGGTCGATGGATCGAAACCATCCTCTGCTATCAGGAGTATAGCTTTTACTCGCTGCCTTCTCTTTGGCAAAACTAGCACCTAACTCATCTCTTCGATAGAGATTGTTGTGTTTTCTTCTTCAGCTGATACTCGTTTTTTTTTTTTTTTTGTTTTGCAAAGCAGGGTCTTGCTGTGCTGTTTCCTTGCCTTACGTGATACTCGCTATGCACTACAAGCAGTCGAACTCTCAGCAAACTTGCAGCTTCCCCAGGTGCTGGCCCAGTGTGAGCCACCGCTCCGCTTTATTCCTCTTGCTCCTTTAAAAACTCAACCTTTTATTAGTGCCTAAATAAAAAATATAAATTTTAAAAAAAACTTCAACTTTTGGGCCGGGTGAAACCCTACTTCAAAAAAAATAAAGTGGGGCCGGGCGTGGTGGTGCACACCTTTAATCCCAGCACTCGGGAGGCAGAGGTAGGAGGATCGCCGTGAGTTCGAGGCTACCCTGAGACTACCCTGGACCAGAGTGAGACCCTACCTCGAAAAACAAAAAAATAAAAAATAAATAAAGTGTAACCTTTACTGTACTAGGGAGGCAGAGGTAGGAGATCGCCGTGAGTTCGAGGCCAGCCTTTGCTAGAGTCTGACCCTACCTCGAAAAAAACGCAAAAGCAAACAAAACACACACACATAAAGTTAAACCTTTAGTAGCTGTTTGAACCACCTGCAGGGGAGCTGGGGACGGAATATAAATAGACTTTAGACAGCAATGATTAACAAGGTGTGTTGACTGAGCGCTAAAATCAGCCAATGCTGAGAAATAGAAAACTGGGTAAAACCACAGCAGGGAATCTGTTCTCACACTCACTGTACATGCTGGATGATTTGACCCGGGACACCTTCATGTAGAGCCTGTATTTGCCCATGATGGCCTCGAACTCGCTATGTAGATGAGAGTGTCCTTGAACTACCAAATGTCTAGCTCCACTTCCCAAGTGCTGGGATTACAGGTGTGTGCCACCAAGTCCAGTATGTGGCTGGGGATCAGACTGTGTTGTGTGATTCTAGTAATTATTCACTATCTCAGAGACAGATGATAGATAGATAGATAGATAGATAGATAGATAGATAGATAGATAGATAGATAGATAGATGATAGATAGATAATAGACAAGTCTTAGAGGTAACTTCTTTTGTTTTCTTTTTTTGTTTGCTTGTTTGTTTGTTTTTTCTAGGTAGGGCCTCACTCTAGTCCAGGCTGACCTGGAATTCACTATGCAGTCTCAAGGTGGCCTCGAACTCACATCGATCCTCTTACCTCTGCCTCCCCAGTGCTGGGATTAAAGGTGTGCACCACCATGCCCAGCTTATATTCATTCTTGTCTGAGAATTTAGTTCTCCTATTTTGGTGGCTAACATTGTTGGTTTTGATTTGTCTGAATATGACTTTAATTTTTTAAGGTTTAGAGAGACTATTTTTTTTGTTGTTGTTGTTTTTGTTTTGTTTTTCGAGGTAGAGTCTCACTCTACTCCAGGCTGACTAGAGTAGTAGAAGAGGCTTACCCGACAGAGGGCAGGAACCTGGAAGTTCAGGAGAGATGAATGGGCAGCAAAGGGAGACCTGACTTTATTTAATTTTTAATTGAAGAACCTCTTCTATGACTACGGAATTCAAAGTGGAAGTGATTATCTTTTGGCACATTTACAGTAGTATTCTGACTCCAGTTTCCATTTTTGCTGTGATATCAATGCAATTTTTTTTTTTTTTTTTGAGGTAGGATCTCACTCTAGCTCAGGCTGCCCTGGAATTCACTATGTAGTCTCAGGGTGGCCTTGAACTCACGGCGATCCTCGGACCTCTGCCTCCCGAGTGCTGGAATTAAAGGGGTACACCACCACGCCCGGCCAATTGTTTTTACTTTGAAATCAATCAATACAATCCCAGCACTCAGTGGGCAGAAGTTGGAGAAGCACTGTGAGTTCGAGACCACCCTGAGACTACATAGTGATTTAGTGATTTCCAGGTCAGCCCGAGCTACAGTGAGACCCTACCTCGAAAAACCAAAAAAAAAAAAAAAGAAAGAAAAGAAAAGAAAAGAAAGAAAGAAGAAAAAAGAAAAAGAAGAAAGAAATTGGGCTGCAGAGATGGCTTAGTGGTGAAGCACTTGCCTGTGAAGCCTAAGGACCCCGATTTGAGGCTCGGTTCCCCAGGACCCACTTAAACCAGATGCACAAGGTGGCACATGCATCTGGAGTTGGTCTGCAGTGGCTGGAGGCCCTGGTACACCCATTCTCAATCTCTTTGTCTGTTGTCTGTCTGTCTATTGCTCTCAAATAAATAAATAAATAAATAAATAAATAAATAAATAAAAGAAAAAAAGAAAGAAAGAAATTCATCAATCTATAGCCTAAATTGGCCTAGAACTCACTATGTAAACCCAGGCTGGCTTCAAACTAATGGCAAGCTTCATGCCTCAGCTTTCTACTAGCTGAAAAACAAGTTTTTGTTTTTGTTTGGTTTAGTTTTTGAGGTAGGATCTTGCTCCAGCCAAGACTGACCTAGAATTCTCTATGTACTCTCAGGCTGGCCTCGAACTCACAGTGATCCTCCTACCTCTGCCTCCCCAGTGCTGGGAATAAAGACATGTGTGACCACACTCAGCTAGGTTTTTTTTTTTTTTTTTTTTTTTTCTGTGCTTATGTGTGTGATGCAGGAGTGTACGTGCCACATCCAGCATGTGGAAGTCAGAGGATCCCTCTGAGTCAGTCCTCACCTTCCACCTCATTTGAGTAAGATCCTATTGCTGAGGACGCCACAGGACACTGAGAAAACAAGCTGGAATGGAGCTGGAAGCTGCCTCCCTGCTTGCGGGCTGTTACATTTCTGGAAAGTACTGTGCAGGCTGCTGGGGGAGAAAAGCCAACAGTCTTAACTAGCAGTGGACCCTGCAAGTTACACAACCAAACAGCCAGAAAAGATGTGTCCATTGGTGCAATAGAGGATATAAGTTACAGGGATAACCAACTTCTCTCCGGTTGGGTCTGAGGCCCATTCCATGGGAGGAATTGATGCCTGGTAGTGAAAACCAGTCAAAAACCTATGGTTTGAGCAGGGCGTGCTGGTGCACGCCTTTAATCCCAGCACTCTGGAGGCAGAGGTAGGAGGATCGCCATAAATTCAAGGCCACCCTGAGACTGCATAGTGAATTCCAGGTCAGCCTGAACTAGAGTGAAACCTCGGAAACAAACAAACAAATAAATAAAACATTTTTTTAAAAGGCCAATCTGTTGGGTTTGCCTCAAAAAAAAAAAAATCCTATGGCTTAGGGGCTGGACAGATGGCTCAGCAGTTAAGGCACTTGCCTGTAAAACCCAAGGGCCTGAGTTCAATGCCCCAGGACCTATGTAAAGGCAAATGCTCTAAGTAGCACACACATCTAGAGTTCGTTTGCAGTGGCAAGAGCCCCTAGTGTACCCACCTACCCTCTTAAATAAATAAATGCCTATGATTTTGGAAGGTCATATGCCCTAGTGGGGAAGTGACTACTGTTTTTTTGGCTAAATGGATCACTATGCCCTCTAAATGTTTACGCTCATGCCTGTAGCTCAGTGCTTTTCTCACTTTTGGTTAGAGTAGCTTTTTTTTTCAAACTTGTTTTTATTGACACTTCCATAATTATAGACCATAAACCATGAAAATTCCCTCCCCTCTTCCATTTTCTCTTTCACAAGTTCACTCTCCATCATGTCCCCTCCCTCTCTCATTAGTCTCTCTTTTATTTTTATAATTTAAAACTTTTTTAATTTTTGTTTGTTTGGTTGGTTTGGGTTTGTTGTTGTTTGTTTGTTTGTTTGTTCTGGCGGGGGCGGATTTTCAAGGTAGGGTCTCACTCTAGCTCAGGTTGACCTGGATGCTCATTCTGTAGTCTCAGGGTGGCCTCGAACTCTCAAACTCACAGCAATCTTCCTACCTCCCAAGTGCTGAGATTAAAGGCATGTGCCACCACACCAGGCTTCCTCTCTTTTATTTTGATGTCATCATCTTTTCCTATTATGAGGGTAGAGAAGCTTCTTTTTTTTTTTTTTTTTCATTTTTCTTCTTCTTTTTTTTTTTCTTTTCGAGGTAGGCTCTTACTCTAGCTCAGGCTGACCTGGAATTCACTATGTAGTCTCAGGGTGGCCTCGAACTCACAACGATCCTCCTACCTCTGCCTCCCAAGTGCTGGGATTAAAGGCGTGGGCCACCACGCCCAGTGAGGAGCTTCTTTTTGCAGATGACAGTGACAACTGGGGAGACCCAAGATCCATCAAGGTGAAGAGAAGTGACACTTGAGTGCTTGGCACTGCATAAGACATCTCTCACACCTGCCCGGCTCTGGGGCTGTTGCAGAGGAGGTGGCAAAATATATATATTAGTGTTGCTCTCACTGTTTGCCAAAGAAGCTCCTCTTTGGAGATGGCTGTGGATATTGGGGAGACTCAAAATCAGAGGCTCAGCCAGGCGTGGTGGCACATACCTTTAATCCCAGCACTCAGGAGGCAGAGATAGGAACATCAATATGAGTTTAAGGCCAATCTGGGACTACAGAGTGAGTGCCAGGTCAGCCTGAGCTAGACTGAGACCCTACCTCAAAAAAAAAAGAAGGAGGAGGAGGAGGAGGAGGAGAGGAAGAAGGAGGAAGAGAAGAAGGAGAAGGCTAGAGAGATGGCTTAGCAGTTAAGGCACATGACTGTGAAGTCTAAGGACCTAGGCTTGACTCTCCAGGTCCCACATAAGCCAGATGCACAAAGTGGCGCATGCGTCTGGAGTTTGTTTGCAGTGGCTGGAGGCCCTGGCGCGCCTATTCTCTCTCTCTCTCTGTCTCTCTCTCTAATAAATAAAAATAAATCTTTAAAAAAATTTTTTTAGAAAGGCTGGAGAGATGGCTTAGTGTTTAAGGCACTTGCCTTCAAAGCCTGAGGACTCAGGTTCCATTGTCCAGTACTCACTTAGTAAACCAGATGCACAAGGTGGTGTACGTGTCTGGAGTTCATTTGCAGTGGCTAAAGGCCCTAGTGCACCCATTCTGTCTCTCTCTTCAATAATATATATGTGTGTGTGTGTGTGTGTGTGATAGCTGGAGAGATTGCTCAGTGGTTACAGTGATAAAAAAATGCTTGCTTGCAAAGCCTGATGGCCAATACCTAGATAAAGCCAGATGCACACAAGTGGAGCATGTGTCTGGAGTTTGTTTGTAGTGGCTAGAGGCCCTGGCCATTCCCTACTATAGACACAGACATTACACCTGTCACTCAAAAGTTTTCATGCTCTTCCCCTCTCTGCCCTATTTCCTGCTTAGTCATTCTCACATGCCAGATCAGAATGGAAAACACAAACTCGGGCTGAAGAGATGGCTCAGCAGTTAAGGCTCTTGCCTTGCAAAGCCTAAAGACTCTAGTTTAAGTCCCCAGTACCCATTTAAGGCCAGATGCACAAACTGGAGCTTGCATCTGGAGTCCATTTGCACTGGCTACAGGCCTTATTGTGCCCATTCTCTCTCTCTCCCTGCTTGCAAATAAATAAGTAAATAAATAAGTAAAAATGGGTCTGGAAAGATGGCTTAGTGGTTAAGGCACTTGTCTGTGAAGCCTAAGGACCCAGGTTTGATTCCCCAGTACCCACATAAGCACAAGCGGGCACAAGCATCTGGAGTTTGTTTGCAGTGGCTAGAGGCCCTAGCACTCCCATTCTCTCTCTATCTGCCTCTCTCTCTCTCTCTGTCAAATAATTATATATATATATATTTTTTTTTTGAGGTAGAGTTTCACTTTAGTTCAGGCTGACCTGGAGTTCACTATGTAGTCTCAGGGTGACCTTGAACTCACTAAAGGCGATCCTCCTACCTCTGCCTCCCGAGTGCTGGGATTAAAGGCGTGCACCACTACGACCGGCTTAGAATATCTTTTTTATCCCTCTACTATTACTGATTTCTTTTTTCCTCTTCAGAGATTTCCTGGCTCCAATCCAGGCAGAATTAGCAGCCCTCATCTGGGCAGCAGAGCGCTCCGCTGCAGCGCTTGAAGCCTATTGGTATAAAGGCTCTTTGTCCTCAAGGGTACCAACTATTTGTGGGCACGACATGCACAAGGAAGGTGCAGGGTAGGGCACAGGTTTCCTGACCTTAGCCTGCCAGGCTGGACCTGTTCGCGATGACCGGTAGAGGGCAGCCTGACTCCACAGTGCCTTGGGCGTCGAAGCAACCAGCAGTCAAGCGCCTGGAAAACCTGCTGGTCCATTACAGTTCATTCCCAGCATGGACTTCCATTGCCATCTTCTCCCCCTCCCCACAAGCCAGCCACCCTCTCTTCCTACCTCCACTCTCATTTAATGTTAACTTTTCTTCTTCTTTTTTCATGATAGGGTCTTGCTCTAGCCCAGGCTAGACCTGGAACTCACTATGTCGTCTCAGGGTGGCCTCGAACTCACAGCGGATCCTCCTCCCTCTGCCTCCCGAGTGCTGGGATGAAAGGCGTGCGCCACCAGGCCTGGCAGTCCCACTCTCATCTGGGACCTGAAGGGTTAACTCGTCCCTTCCCACCGAGTCTTCTTGGTGAATCCAGGAGGCCAAGGGAGGAATGGACAGATAGATGGACTGATCACTCCTTCCATGCCCTTCCAGAAGCCCTCCAGATCTCTCAGGTCCAGCCGAGATGCCCTGACCAGGCACCAGGTAGGAGGGGACCGGCTTAGGTGAGGCGCCAGGGCCTCGGGCAGCTTTTCTGCAGCCCCCGTCCCGTGTCCAGCCCAGGTCACCCGCACCGCAGCCCCCGTCCCCAGTGCCCAGCCCAGGTCACCCGCACCGCCCGCACGCTGGGCAGCGGGGAGGAGGGTGACCTCGGTGACCGCGCAGCAGGACGGGGACGGGGTGTCCGGTGTCCCCAGCCCCGGGGCGGGGGCCGCCCAGCCGGGGACGTCGGGGCCCGAGCGAGGGAAGGAAGGAGTCCAGGAGCGAGGATTGGCTCCGCGGAGTCAGCAGTCACCGGGTCTGGGAGGGGACACCGCCCGGAGGGAGGAGGGTTCGCCGCTGGGTCTGGACCTCGTCGTCGTCCTCCTCCTCTCCCTCCCCCTTACTCCTGGACAGACGGAGACTGGCGCGCGCCGGACGGACAGACGGACTGACCGACTGACGTCCGTGCTGGCGCGAGTCGGAGGCGGGCGCTCACGCGGGGCCTCGAACACACACTCTCCTGCGGGTTCTTCCCTTCCTTCCCCCTGGCGCTCTCTCTCCCTCCTTTCCCTCCTTCCCTCTCTCTGTCTCTCCCTCCTTCTCTTTCTCCTCTCTTTCCCCAACTGTCCATCCCCCTCTCCCTTCTCTTTCTGGTCCCTCTCTCTCCTTCCTTCTCTCTCTCTCTTTCCCTCCTTTTTTTTTCCCTCTCTCTCCTCTCTTTCTCCCCTCTTCCTCTCTCCTCTCTCTCCTCTTCCTCTCTTCTCTCTCTGGCACACACACGACAGTCCGCTCGGGTCTCCGTCCTCTCTTCTCCCACCTGCTCTCCGCCGCGCCCTCGGTGCCGCGCCCAGACTTGGGCGCTCGACGCGCTCGCGGGTCACCGCCCCCGGGTGGACACCGTGCGGGCCCGGGGTGCGTGTGCGTGCGCGCGTGGAGGGGGGATCGCCGCCCGCGGCCACTCCTCCGGGCGGAGGCGGAGGCGGACGGCTGAGGGGTGCGTCTTGGAAGCCGGAGGATCCGGAGGAGAGACCATGGTGCGCACCGAGGCCGGCCGCGGCGCGCGCTGAGGCCATGCCGGGTCCCCCGCGGCCACGCGCGCTGCCGCTCCTGCTGCTGTTGCTCCTGCTGCCGCCACCGCCGCTCTGGGGTGGCCTCGCGGGTGACCTGAAGGTGGCGGTGGTGCTGCCGCTGGCCAACACCTCGTACCCGTGGTCTTGGGCACGCGTGGGTCCGGCCGTGGCGCTGGCCCTGGCGCGCATCAAAGCGCGGGGCGATCTGCCTCCCGGCTGGACGGTGCGCACGGTGCTGGGCAGCAGCGAGAACGCGGCGGGCGTGTGCTCGGACACGGCCGCGCCGCTGGCCGCCGTGGACCTCAAGTGGGAGCACAGTCCCGCCGTGTTCCTGGGGCCCGGTTGCGTGTACGCCGCGGCCCCCGTGGCTCGGTTCACGGCGCACTGGAAGGTACCTCTGCTGACCGCCGGTGCCCCGGCGCTGGGCTTCACGGCCAAGGACGAGTACCCGCTGATGACCCGCGCGGGACCCAGCCACGCCAAGCTCGGAGACCTGGTGGCCGCGCTGCACCGCCGCCTGCGCTGGGAGCACCGGGCGCTCGTGCTCTACGCCTACCGGCCCGGCGACGACCGCTCCTGCTTCTTCCTCGTAGAGGGACTGTACGTGGGCGTCCGAGACCGGCTCAACATCACCGTGGACCACGTGGAGTTCGCCGAGGATGACCACGACCACTATGCCAAGTTGTTGCGCACCGTGCAGCGCAAGGGCCGAGGTGGGAGCCCTGCGCACCCCGCCAAGTCCAGCTGCCCGGACCAAAGCGCTGGGCAATCTTCTCTCTCTCTCTCTCTCTCTCTCTCTCTCTCTCTCTCTCTCTCTCTCTCTCTCTCTCTGTGTCTCTCTCTCTTTCTCTCTCCTCCCCAGGCCTCTACCAACCCCACCTTCCTACCTCTGAGGTTCCACTTACCTCTCTTTTTTTTTTTTTTTTTTTTTTTGGTTTTGCGAGGTGGGGTCTCCCTCTAGTCCAAGCTGACCTGGAATTCACTATGTAGTCTCAGGGTGGCCTCGAACTCTCGGCGATCCTCCTACCTCTGCCTCCCGAGTGCTGGGATTAAAGGCGTGCGCCACCACGCCCCGTTTACTTCCATCAGTCTCTTCTTCTGCCTCCCCTAATTTACCCAGATTAACCCGAGGGGACAAAAGGCCAGTTCTAAACCTGGTGTGGTGGCACAAAACCCTCAATCCTAGCCGCCGGGAGGCAGAGGTAGGAGGATCGATGTGAGTTCGAGGCCAGCCTGAGACTACGTAGTGGATTCCAGGTCAGCCTGGGCTACAGTGAAAGCCTACCTCAAAAAAAAAAAAAAAAAAAAAGAGGCCAGTTCTAGCCCTGAGATTAATTCCCCGCCTTCCTGCCCCCCTCCAGTTTTTAGTTCTTCCTGATAACCCTTTCCCCTCCTCCAGCTTCTCCTTCCATTGTTCCCGTGACACTCTCACTGGTCCATCCCCTTTCCAGCTGACCCATCTCTCCAGCTCTGCTTCTAACCCTTACAACCAACCCTACACACCTCCTTCTCCCATCCTTTTCCATCTTCTCCTACCAGCACAGAGACTGAGCCAGGAGTTGCTATTTAACTACTGGCTGCTCAGAATTCCCTCCCCTGGGCCTCAGCTTCCTCCTCGCCTCCCTTTCTTTTTCTTTTTCTTCTTCTTTTTTAAGTATTTTTAAACTTTTATTTATTTACGAGAGCAAGAGAGAATGGGCACACCAGGACCTCCAGCCGCTGCAAACAAACTCCAGATGCATGCACCACCTGTGCATCTGACTTAAGTGGGTCCTGGGGGAATAGAACCTGGGTCCTTTGGCTTTTCAGACAAGTGCCTTAGCCAGTAAGTCATCGCTCCAGCCCGCCTCCTCCCTTTCTTACCCCTCCTCTCTCTGACTCCCCCTTCCTCTCCAGTGATCTACATCTGCAGCTCCCCGGATGCCTTCAGGACCCTGATGCTTCTGGCTCTGGACGCTGGCCTCACCGGGGAGGAGTATGTTTTCTTCCACCTGGATGTGTTTGGGCAAAGCCTGAAAGGTGGTCATGGCCCTGCCCCCCAAAGACCCTGGGAGAGAAAAGATGGGCAGGACAGCAGTGCCCGCCAGGCCTTTAAGGTGAGCATTGGGGTTTGAAGCCCAGGCGTGGCACTTTGAGCTGATGGCGCATCATTTCTGGGCACTGAACCCTTAAGTGAAAACTGGTTCTTTTTTTTTTTTTTTTTCCTGGTAGGGTCTCACTCTAGCCCTGGCTGACCTGGAATTCACTTGGTAGTCCCAGGCCGGCCAAGAACTCACAGCAGACTTCTTACCTCTGCCTCCCAAGTGCTGGGATTAAAGGTGTGTGCCACCACTCTCGGCTAGAAAACTAGTTGATGTTCATTATTGAACAATGAACCCCATTGAACTTTGGGGTTTCAGAGTCAGAAGATAACAGGTAACAGAACAGAAAAGTGGGAGGACAAGCCGGGCATGGTGGTGCACTTGGGAGGCAGAGGTAGGATGATCACCATGAGTTCAAGGTCACCCTGGGACCACATAGTGAATTCCAGGTCAGCCTGAGCTACAGGGAGACACTACCTCGAAAAACAAAACAAAGCCCGGTGTGGTGGCGCACGCCTTTAGTCCCAGCACTTGGGAGGCAGAGGTAGGAGGATCGAGGCCACCCTGAGACTACAGAGTGAATTCCAGGTCAGTCTGGACTAGAGTGAGACCCTACCTTGAAAAACCAAAAAGTAAAAAAATTAAAAAAATAAATAAAAAGTGGGAAGGACAGCCTAATCCCAGCACTCGGGAGGCAGAGGTAGGAGGATCGCTGTGAGTTTGAGGCCACCCTGAGACTACATAGTGAATTCCAGGTCAGCCTGAGCTAGAGTGAGACCCTACCTTGAAAAAAAATAATAAAAGTGGGAAGACATTAAAGACCATAGGCTGGACAGGACTGAAATCTCTTGCTCAAGAGCAGGTGCCACTTCATGCAGGACACGGGTCCAGTTTGACCCTGGCCTAAGCAGAGGGGCAGGTCTGTGAGGTGGGATCACTGAGCAAATGGGTTCTAGGTGCTGGGAAGACTTGAAGTCAGCTCCCAGCGCCCCTCTCCACTGACCCCTCCCTTAGGCTGCCAAAATCATTACGTACAAAGAGCCGGACAATCCTGAGTACGCGGAGTTCCTGAAACAGCTGAAACTCTTGGCTTACGAGCAGTTCAACTTCACCATGGAAGATAGCCTGGTAGGAGGCGGTCCCGGGACCCTTCAGCCCCCTGCTTCATGGTTCCGCCAGTCTCTGTCCTGTTCTCGTAGCCATCCCAGCATTCCTCATCTGCCCTTAGCTCCTTTCTTAGCATTTCCATATCTCTTCTGATGATGGAGGGGGACGATGACAAGTTCAGCCCCTGAATCTGAGCTCCTCATCAAGAAAATGGGGAAGATATGTCCTGCCTCCTCTGCCTAGCATGGTTCAGAGTGGGTGTGATGATATTATTTAAGTAGAATCGTGTCTGTGATTTGCTGTTGTTTTTTTTTAACGTTTTTAATATTTTATTTATTTATTTATTTATTTATTTATTTGAGAGAGAGAGAGAGAGAGAATAGGCATGCCAGCCACTGCAAATGAACTCCAGATGCATGTGCCCCCTTGTGCATCTGGCTTACGTGGATCCTGGACAGTCGAACTGGGATCCTTTGGGCTTTGCAGGCAGACGCCTTAACCGCTAAGCCATCTCTCCAGCCTCTGTTTTTTTAAAAATATTTTAAAATATACTTTATTTATTTGAGAGAGAGAAAGATGCAGTGATAGAGAGAGAAAAAAATGGGTGTGCCAGGGCCACCAGCCACTGCAAATGAATTCCAGATGCATGCAGCCCTTTGTGCGTCTGGCTTACGTGGGTCTTGGAGAATCGAACTGGGATCCTTTGGCTTTGCAGGCTGATGACTTAACTGCTAAGCCATCTCTCCAACCCCGTGGCTGTTTGTTTGCACCCCCTTCTGAGCTCCTGTTCCCTTCCCATAGCCCCTCACTGTCGCTCTGAGCCCTCATCTATCCGCCCTGGACGGCTCTGCTTGCCCCAACAGGAGAGCACCATCCCAGCATCCTTCCATGATGGGCTCCTGCTCTATGTCCAGGCAGTGACAGAGACTCTGGCCCACGGGGGGACGGTCACCAATGGGGAGGACATCACCCAGCGGATGTGGAACCGAAGCTTCCAAGGTCAATGACTGGAAATAGCTAGAGTGGGCTGCTTGGGGGTGCCCCAGCAGAGGACCATGAGAAGCCTGCAGCCTTGCAGTATGGGTTGGCCGTTACCCATATTAGTCCTCCCCTGTCTTCTGCAAGGAATTGCCACAGATTCCTCCAGGCCCTCCTCCCTTCATCTCCCCAGTTCCATCAAGTCCTACACGCCGAGCCTCCGTCATTCCTGCCACCAACATGGCTGTCCCTTTCCTATCTGAACTTGGCATTGTCTCAAGACACAGCCATCCTCCCTCATATCCCCAGGTGTGACAGGATACCTGAAAATTGACAGCAATGGAGATCGGGAGACTGACTTCTCCCTCTGGGATATGGATCCAGAGACCGGCGCCTTCAGGGTAAGTTTGTTCATGTAACCAGAAGACAGTGCCAACGCAGGATGATGTCTTACCATTCTACAGCCCTGGCAAGTATCTGCTTAGAAGAACCCTAGATAAGCCAGATCCAGGTCTGGAGAAATGGATTGGAGGTTAAGACATTTGTCTGTGAAGCCAAAGGACCCAGGTTCGATTCCCCAGTACCCACGTAAGCCAGATGCACAAGGGGCACGTGCATCTAGAGTTCATTTGCAGTGGCTAGAGGCCCTGGCATACCCACTGTCTCTCTCTCTCTCTCTCTCTCTCTCCTCTTCTTTCTCTGCTTGCAAATAAATAAGTTAAAAAAAAAAAAAAAAGACAGCAGGCTTGATGGCACACCTTTAATCTCAGCACTCAGGATGCAGAGGTAGGAGGATCACTGTGAGTTTGAGGCCACCCTGAGACTACATAGTGAATTCCAGGTCAGCCTGGGCTAGAGTGAGACCCTACCTCGAAAAACAAAACAACAACAACAAAAAAGATCCAGCTACAGTCTAGAAAGCAGCCAAAATGATCACTGCAAACACACATCTGGCTTACTTGGGTCCTGGAGTATTGAACCTGGGTCCTTAGGCTTTGCAGGAAAATGCCTTAACCATTAAGCCATCACTCTAGCCCTTCTTCTGAGCAGTTTTTAAGTCAGGTGGAGCCTCATCCTAGCAAAGACAGATTCAAGGCCAATAAGAATGCATACGTACAGCTTGTGTAAGTGCAGCGAGGACGACGGGAGGAACTGAGGTCAAAGGCACCAAGGGTCAGATCATCCAGGGAACGCTTCCTGGAGGAGGCACACAGGTATTAGGCCTGGAGTGTGGACTGAGTCTCTGTGCCCCAACCAACATTAGAAACGCACTGTGTGTAAGGATGGTGTTTCCTTTTGGAGGTTCTTTTGAGTAGTATTCAAGTTTATGCCCTTTAGTATCACGGATGTGGCATTTATTTATTTATTTTTATTTATTTATTTTTTGTTTTTCCGAGGTAGGGTCTCGCTCTAGTCCAGGCTGACCTGGAATTCAACTATGTAATCTCAGGGTGGCCTCCAACTCACGGCGGGCGCTCCTCCTACCTCTGCCTCCCGAGTGCTGGGATTAAAGGCCTGCGCCACCACGCCCGGCTATGGATGTGGGTTTTGAAGTGTGTATATTGTCACAGCAGGAGCTATGATGACAGAGATGGGCAAATGGGAGGCAGGATGGTGCCAGAGGCTGCAGGCAGGCACCCCCACTCCCACTCTACCCCAGGTTGTACTACACTACAATGGGACTTCCCAAGAGCTGGTGGCTGTGTCAGAGCGCAAACTCTACTGGCCCCTGGGGTACCCGCCTCCTGACATCCCTAAGTGTGGATTTGATAACGAGGACCCAGCATGCAACCAAGGTGACTGACTCCTATTCTGCAGCCATTGCCTTCTCCCTAGGGGAGTAAAATAGATGCTCCATTCCTTCTTTTTTTCTTTTCTTTCCTTTTCTCCCTTCCTTCCTTTCCTTCCCTTCCTCTTCCCTCTCCTCTCCTCTCCTCCCCTCCCCATCTCCCTCCCTTCCATCCTTCCTTCCTTCACGCCCAGCCTGACTTTTCTTTATCTATTTTCTCAGCTGACCACCTGACTATTCGATGATTCCTTCTTCCAAGTGTCTAACCCAAATCTCTCTTCCACACTTGGGCTCTCTCCTGCAGACCACTTTTCAGCTCTGGAGATCCTGGCTCTGGTGGGCAGCCTGTCCCTGTTCTGCTTTCTGGTTGTGTCCTTCTTCATATACAAGTAAGCAATGGCCCGGGACTTCCGAGGGGGGCGCTGGGGAGACTTAAAGAACCAACTGCAAAGCAGCTGACAGGGACCCAGAGGGGAGACGGGACAGCAGGAGGAGGTTGAGGGAGGTGGAAGAGAAAAGATGAAGTGGTCACGGGACACGAGGAGAGAATGGGGTGAGAAGAGAGAGGGGAACAGGGATGAGAGAGGCCTGGGAGGAAGCCCTGGGTGGGAAAGGAGCACCTACTTAAATTCCCCTGGGGAGGAGGTAGTGGCTCCAGAAAGGAGATCAGAATGCAGACTGGGTCCTCATTGTCAACCATGCATTTAGGGATGCCAGAGAGATCAGAAAAGTGGAGGAGTGCCATCATAGTAGAGTAGATTTCTGGCTGTCCCAAGGACAGATGGGATGCTGTGGCTCAACACTTCAGGAATTGGGCCCAGACTAGTGAAGCCTGGACAACGAGTCCTGCTGTGGACCAGGTGCTGACCACAGAGTCAAGAAGAGGGATGAGCAAGCCCCACCCTCGCCCTCCAGTGCAGTCAGAAATGAAAGCACATGGGCTGGAGAGATGGCTTAGTGGTTAAGGCGATGGCCTGCGAAGCCTAAAGACCTGGGTTCTACTCTCCAGGTCCCACATAAACCAGATGCCCAAGGTGGCGCATGTGTCTGGAGTTCATTTGCAGTCACTAGAGGCCTGCTGCACCCTCTCTCTCTCTCTCTGTCTCAAGTAAAAAATAAATTAAGGGGCTGGAGAGATGGCTTAGTGGTTAAGGCATTTGCCTGCAAAGCCAAAGGATCTCAGTTCAATTCTCCAGTACCCACTTAAGCCAGCTGCACAAGGGGACGCATGCATATGGAGTTCGCTTGCAGTGGCTGGAGGCCCTGGAACACCCATTCTCTCTCTCTTTCTCCTTCTCTCTCTGTCTCAAGTAAAAATAAATTAAGGGGCTGGAGAGATGGCTTACTGGTTAAGGCACTTGCCTGCAAAGCCAAAGGATCTCAGTTCGATTCTCCAGTACCCACTTAAGCCAGCTGCACAAGGGGACACATGCATATGGAGTTCGTTTGCAGTGGCTGGAGGCCCTGGAGCACCCATTCTCTCTCTCTATCTATCTATCTATCTATCTCTGCCTCTTTCTCTCTCACAAATAAATAAATAAATAAATAAAAATAAAAGTCCTTAAAAATAAGTTAAAAAAAAAAAAGAAATTAAAGCACAGGAGAAGATAAGGAAACAAGAAGGAGGAGGGGAGAAGACAGTGCTGACAAAGCATGCACTGGGTGCCAGGCACTTCCACACGCAATATGTCTTTTCCTTCTCGTAACATTTAGGAATGAGGTAGATAGATACAGAGGGCCCCAATTTCCAACAGAAAATATATACAGGTGACTCCCCTAAGGTCACCCTATAAGGCAGAATTTCTCCCGGGGGGTCTCCTGTCCCTCAGCCCAGGAAACAGAAGTTCGTAACTCATCTCTTAGCACGTGGAGTGTCCCAGGGCTCTGAAGGGGGCTGCTAAGCACCCCATCAGGGTCAGGGGCTCAGGTGTAGGCTTCATAACCCAGGAAGATGCAGCTGGAGAAAGAACTGGCCTCGGAGCTGTGGCGGGTGCGCTGGGAAGACTTGCAGCCCAGCAGCCTGGAGAGGCATCTCCGGAGTGCAGGCAGCCGGCTGACCCTGAGCGGGGTGAGAACATGGCCATTTGGGGGCGGGGGGTGGAAAGGGTCTGGGGACCAAGGGCTGCGCCTGAAAAATTAGGTGGTGGTTCTAAAACTCAGCAAAGTAGCTCACGTGTGTAAGCCAGCACTCTGGAGGCAGGAAAATTGCTGTGCACTCTGGAGGCAGGGCAGAACGATTGCTAAGCACTCAGGTCCAGTGTGGGTGACAGAGTGAGACCCTGTCTCAGACACAGACATGCCACAAAAACAGTTCTGCTGGGCGTGGTGGTGAAGTAGGAGGATCACTGCGAGTTTGAGGCCAGCCTGAGACTCCATAGTGAATTCCAGGCCAGTCTGGGCAACAGCCAGACCCTTCCTTTGAAAGAAAAAGAAAGAAAGAAGAAAGAAAGAAGAGAGAAAGAAAGAAAGAAAGAAAGAAAGAAAGAAAGAAAGAAGAAAAAGAAAGAAAGGATGGAGGGAGGGAGGAAGGAAGGAAGGAAGGAAGGAAGGAAATGCACTTTTATTCCCAGATCTGCTTTCACTTTTTCTTCTTTCCTCCCTTCTTCCCTCCCTCCCTCCCTTCCTTCTTTTCCTTCTTCCTTCCTTCCTTCCTTCCTTCCTTCCTTCCTTCCTTCCTTCCTTCCTTCCTGTCTGTCTTTCTTTCTTTCTTTTTTTTTTTTTGGTTTTTCGAGGTAGGGTCTCACTCTGGCCCAGGCTGACCTGGAATTAACTATGTAGTCTCAGGGTGGCCTTGAACTCATGGCGATCCTCCTACCTCTGCCTCCCGAGTGCTGGGATTAAAGGCGTGCACCACCACGCCTGGCTCTTTCTTTCTTTCTTTCTTCCTTTCTTTCTTTCTTTTTCTTTTTTGGTTTTTCAAGGTAGGGTCTCACCCTAGTCCAGGCTGACCTGGAATTCACTATGGAGTCTCAGGGTGACCTCAAACTCATGGCCATCCTCCTACCTCTGCCTCCCAAGTGCTGGGATTAAAGGCGTGCGCCACCATGCCTGGCAAGGCTCTTTCAGTGGACAAAGGAGCTAATATAAGTGAACATAGAACTAGAGATAAGTAAATGACACGGCACATGAAGGAGAGTGAAAGCTGGCCATCCCAGTACGTGAGAGGCTGAGTTAGGAGAATGACTGTGAGCTTAAGGCCAGCCTGAGTTACAGGGTAAGGTCTGTGCCAGCTTGGATTTAAAGAATGAGACTCAAAAAAGCAAATGCCAGGCCTGGACAGATGGCTTAGCAGTTAAGTGCTTGCCTGTGAAGCCTAAGGACCCTGGTTCGAGGCTTGATTTCCCAGGACCCAGGTAAGCCAGATGCACAAGGTGGTGCATGCATCTGGAGTTCATTTGCAGTGGCTGGAGCCCTGGCATGCCCATTCTCTATCTATCTGCCTCTTTCTCTCTCTATCTTTTGTTCTCAAATAAAATTAAAAAAAAAAAAAAAAACAAATAAACAAATGCTGAGCCTGGAGTGGTGGCGCTCGCATTTAACCTCAGCACTTGGGATGCCAAGGTAGGAGGATCACCGTTGAGTTCAAGGCCAGTCTGGGACTATATAGTGAATTCCAGGTCAGCCTGCACTAGAGTAAGACCCTACCTTGAGAAACAAACAAACAAAACCAAATTATAGTAACAACAACAAAAAAAATCAAAACAAGCTTGGCCTGGTGGTGCATGCCTTCAATCCCAGCACTCAGGAGGCAGAGGTAGGGGGATCCCCATGAGTTCAAGGCAATCCTGAGATTACATAGTGAATTTCCAGGTCAGCCTGAGCTAGAGCGAGACCCTCCCTCGAAAAACAAACAAACAAACAACAAATCAAAGCAAGAAGGTCACATAAACAGAGGCTGGGTGATTAGACCAGAGCTCCAGCTCCCCGGATGTAGACTTGGCCTTGGGCTGACCATTCCTTTTGTTCTCCACCCCTGCAGAGAGGCTCCAATTATGGCTCCCTGCTAACCACAGAGGGCCAGTTTCAAGTCTTTGCCAAGACAGCCTACTATAAGGTGGGCCTGGGCACAGGACTGGTGTGGGTGTGCTCCGACTGAGGGAGGGTCCTGGAGTAAGCTGTCCAGAGCACAGGGGGGATCCAAGGGCCAGGGGTGGGTTACTGGGCACAGATAGGGGTCCTGGGAGTAGGGTTGTTGTGTCTGGAGCAGGTGGACCTCCCTGGTGTGTCCTCCCCACCCCCCCACAGCAAGTCTCCATTCCTTGCTCAGGGTAACCTTGTGGCTGTGAAACGTGTGAACCGGAAACGCATTGAGCTGACACGAAAAGTCCTGTTTGAACTGAAGCATGTAATGCGGGGAGTGAGGCCGGGGTCTGGGAAGGATTCCGTGGGGATACGAGGGAGGTTGGCCAACAACAGTGAAGCTGGTTAGGCTTGAGATGGAGCCCTTACATCTTGTGTGTGTGTATGGGTGTGGGTGTGGGGGGGTCAATTATAAGATGAGAGGTCACTAAAGATACCCTAGGAAGGCCGAGGAAGTAGGGAGCAGATTCTGGGGGAAAGGATTCTGGTAAACATGACAGACAGTCACCAGAGAAGGTCCTGGTGATGTTTGTGGAAAATGAATGAGGAGCCAGGCGAGGTGGCGCACGCCTTTAATCCCCGCGCTTGGGAGGCAGAGGTAGGAGGATCGCTGTGAGTTTGAGGCCACCCTGAGACTACAGAGTGAATTCCAGGTCAGCCTGGACTAGAGTGAGACCCTACCCAAAAAAAAAAAAGAAAATGAATAAGGAGTTAAGAAGGGGGGGTGTCTCAGTGGGCCCCTTGGTGAGGTGTGAAGTCTGCCAGACTCCTGATTCTTTCCCTACCAGCAGATGCGGGATGTTCAGAATGAACACTTGACCAGGTTTGTGGGTGCCTGCACGGACCCCCCCAACATCTGTATCCTCACAGAGTACTGTCCCCGTGGGAGCCTGCAGGTGAATCAGACAGGGTGAGGTGGGATGGGGTTGGGCCGTTGGGTCATGAAACCCGACCGAGTTCCAGCCCTGGATTTTCCCTGAATGGCCCTAGAAGATTAAGAAAGCTGCCCTCTTTTAGCCGGGCGTGGTGGGCACACGCCTTTAATCCCAGCACTAGGGAGGCAGAGGTAGGAGAATGGCTCTGAGTTTGAGGCCACCCTGAGACTACATAGAGAATTCCAGGTCAGCCTG
The DNA here is from genome assembly GCA_036365145.1 of Orientallactaga sibirica. NCBI lineage: Eukaryota > Metazoa > Chordata > Mammalia > Rodentia > Dipodidae > Orientallactaga > Orientallactaga sibirica. The sequence goes on from JAEOAD010000025.1 coordinate 26,085,219, forward strand.
GGCGAGACCTTACCTGGGGGGTGGGGGGCGGCAGAAAGAAAGCTTCCCTCTTTCTGGTTTTTCTTGGCCTTCTCTGTAAAGCAGGAGTTGGAGGGCGGGGCAGTGATGACGCTGGAGTCATTCCAAAGTGTCATTTTCTGCTAATTGATGGAAGTCAGGTTCCTTGCCCCCTCCTCCCCTCCCAGGGGGTTCTGACCCTCACCGCCCCGCAGGACATTCTGGAGAACGAGAGCATCACTTTGGACTGGATGTTCCGGTACTCGCTCACCAACGACATTGTCAAGGTGACCGGGGGAGGTCACTGCTGGGTGTCTGTGAAGACCGGGCAGGCTTCTCCTCTGGCCTTGATTGTGGGTCCCAAGACCTCTGCCTCCCCACATTTCCCAGGGAATGCTGTTTCTACACAACGGGGCCATTTGTTCTCATGGGAACCTCAAGTCATCCAACTGCGTGGTAGATGGGCGCTTCGTGCTTAAGATCACGGACTATGGGCTTGAGAGCTTCAGGGACCCTGAGCCAGAGCACGGACACACCCTCTTCGCCAGTGAGCCTGACTCTTGACTGCTAACCCCTGCTTCTAAGCATAGCCTAGTAGGGAAACTGAGGCCTGGCCTCTGCTAAGTTTAGTTATACTTCGCCTGTTCCCAGACTCAACTCTCATCGGTAAAATGGAGGCAGTCAGGCTAAGTGGTCTCTGGAGCATTTTAGCTCTCAATGCTGTGAGATATGTCCAGGCCAGTCCCAGCCTCATTCCAAGCTTTTCTTCCCTCCCTCCCTCCCTCCCTTCCTTCCTTCCTCTCCCTCTCCTTCTTTCCTCCCTCTCTCCCTCCCTCCCCCCTCCTTCCCTCCCTCCCCTTCCCTCCCTTCTTTCTTTCTTTCTTTCTTTCCTTTCCTGAGGTAGGGTTTCACTCCAGCCCAGGCTGACCTGGAACTTACTCTGTGGTCTCAGGCTGGCCTCGAGCTCACAGTGATTCTCCTACCTCTGCCTCCTGAGTGCTGGAATTAGAGGTGTGCGCCACCATGCCTTGCTCCAAGCTTTATTTTGTTCTATTTTTTTGTTTTTGTTTTTCGAGGTAGGGTCTCACTCCAGTCCAGGCTGACCTGGAATTCACTACATAGTCTCAGGGTGGCCTCGAACTCACAGCAATCCTCCTACCTCTGTCTCCCAAGCACTGGGATTAAAGGTGCTCAGCTTTCTATATTACATTTTTTTTTTTTTTTTTTTTTTGGAAGTAGGGTTTCACTCTAGTCCAGGCTGATCTGGAACTCACTCTGTAGTTTCAGGGTGGCCTTGAACTCACAGCGATCCTCCTACCTCTGCCTCCCGAGTGCTGGGATTAAAGGCATGTGCCACCACGCCTGGCTTATTTCACTTTTATCATTTTTTTTTTTTTTGCCATGAGATACAATATTCATTTGTTAGGTTTTTTTTTTTTCTTTCCCCACCAAAATGTAAATATTCTTATCCCTTGGCTTTGGAGCCCTCTGTCCTGTGACTCCTGATCTCTGACCCACAGAAAAGTTGTGGACAGCACCTGAGCTCCTTCGAATGGCATCCCCCCCTGCTCGGGGGTCCCAGGCCGGTGATGTGTATAGTTTTGGCATCATCCTTCAGGAGATTGCCCTAAGAAGTGGGGTCTTCCACGTGGAAGGTTTGGACCTCAGTCCAAAAGGTGAGAGGACCACCTGACCCCTCTCTCCCTGCCAGTCTCAACTAGCCCCACCTCCAGGGAAAGGAACCGTAAAAGATCCATTACCTTTCCTCCAGGTGTGGGACTATTGCCCTCTGTGCCATGGAGCACTTACCCTGTGCTATGGTCCTAGAGTGCTCCCAGCTGGCTGCCCCACTGGGACCTTGGTAATGCCACCCCTCAACCCCTTCCCTCCCCTGTGCAGAGATCATCGAGCGTGTGACTCGGGGTGAGCAGCCCCCCTTTCGGCCCTCCCTGGCCCTGCAGTGCCACTTGGAGGAGCTCGGGCAGCTGATGCAACGGTGTTGGGCTGAGGACCCGCAGGAGCGGCCACCCTTCCAGCAGATCCGCCTGGCACTGCGCAAGTTTAACAGGTCACTGGTGGCAGGGACCTCTCTCGCCTCCCCACCACAACTGCCATAACCCCCACACACACACACTTAAGTCTGTCCCCACAGTGGCAGAGGGAGTCCACTGCAGTCTGTCACAGCTCCTCACAGGTGTCTGCAGACACTATCTAACGTGGCTGTCGCCATCATCCATGCTCCTTCCTCCACCAACGTTGGACCCCCGCCCCCTTCCTGCCTCCTTTCTTCACTGACCCCTAGACTTTTTTTTGTTTTGTTTTGTTTTTTGAGGTAGGGCTTCACTCTGGCTCAGGCTAACCTGGAATTCACCATGTAGTCTCAGGGTGGCCTCAAACTCTCGGCGATCCTCCTACCTCTGCCTCCTGAGTGCTGGGATTAAAGGCATGCGCCACCACGCCCGGCTGACCCCTAGACTTTGCAGTGATATGTAGAGTGCACACACACACACACACACACACACACACACACACGCCTCCCACCTCCTCTCCATACCCTCAGCCCCGCTCAGACTCCTACCCCAGCCCCTGTGTCTCCAGTTCCTGTGTGCCCACTGGGGCCCAATCCCCCTAGGCAAACCCCTCTGCTGCCACTCTGTCCCCAGCCAATTCCTCTCCACCCCCCCTCCTTCTAAGTCACTTGTTCCACAGGACAGGAAATATCCCTATCTTAAGCTTCCTATTTCACTCTGGCATCTCAGAGATGATCTGATCTTTCTTCCGGCCTCTTTCTTCTTCCACGTATTCCCTGGGTATCTAGTCTTGACCCTCTCAAAGGACCTGCCGCCATGTGGGTGGGCTGACATGAAGCTTGGGTAGGAAGGAGCTGGCTTTGGTAGCACAAGCTTATAAACCCCAGTGATCTGGGAGACAGGAGCCTCACGAGCCTGCCTGAGCCGTGGAGAGCATTCTAGGCCAGCTCTGGCAACTTAGTGAGAACCTGTCTCAAAACTAGAGGACTATATATATTATGTAGCTATAGCTCAGTAGCAGAACACTTGTCTGGCATGCGGGAGGCTCTAGGTTCTACAAAAATATATATATATTTTTTTCTTTTGAGGTAGGGTCTAACCCTAGCCCAGGCTGATCTGGAATTCACTCTGTAGTCTCAGGCTAGCCTCAAATTCATGGCACTCCTCCACCCTCTGCCTACTGAGTGCTGGGATGAAAGACGTGCGCCACCATGCCTCACATAAAAGTAAATATATTTAGCCGGGCGTGGTGGCGCACGCCTTTCATCCCAGCACTCAGGAGGCAGAGGTAGGAGGATCGCTGTGAGTCCAAGGCCACCCTGAGACTACATAGTTAATTCCAGGTCAGCCTGGGCCAGAGTGAGACTCTACCTCGAAAAACAATAAATAAATAAATATATTTTGGGCTGGAGGGATGGCTTAGTGGTAAAGGCACTTGCCTGCAGAGCCTAAGGACACAAGTTCAATTCCCCAGGACCCACATAAACCAAATGCACAAGATGGCATATACGTCTGCAATTAGTTTGCAGCAACTGGAGGCCCTGGCACCCTCATTCTCTCTCTCTCTCTCTCTGCCTCTTTCTCTCTGTTAAATAAACACATACATATATTTATATATAAATTATTATATATATTATATATATTTATTTATTTAATTTTTTTTCGAGGTAGGGTCTCACTGTAGCCCAGGCTAATTCACTATGTAGTTTCAGGGTGGCTTTGAACTCATGATGATCCTCCTACCTCTGCCTCCTGAGTGCTCACATTAAAGGCATATACCATCATGCCCAGCTTAAAATAAATAAAATAAATATATTTTAATTTTTTTTATTTATTTATTTGCAAGCAGAGAATGGGCGTGCCAGGGCCTCTAGCCACTGCAAATGAACTCTATATGCATGCACCCCTCATGCATCTGGCTTACGTGGGTCCTGGGGAATCGAACCAGGATCCTTTGGCTTCGCAGGCAGATGCCTTAACAGCTAAGCCTTTTCTCCAGCCCCAAAATAAATATATTTTAAAAGCCTGGGGGCTGGAGAGATGGCTTAGTGGTTAAGGCTCCTGTCTGTGAAGCCTAAGGACCCAGGTTTGATTCCCCAGTAACCAGGAAAGCCTAATGCACAAGGTAGCACATGAGTCTGGAATTTGTTTGCAATGGCTGGAGACCCTGGCATACTCATTCTCTCTCTCTTTCTGTCTCCCTTCCTCTCTCTCAAATAAATAAAAGTATTTATTATTTATTTATTTATTTATTTATTTATTTATTTATTTATTTATTTATTACTGAGAGAGAGAAAGGGCGTGCCAGGGCCTCTAGCCACTGCCAACGAACTCCAGACACACGTGCATCTGGCTTACGTGGGACCTGGAGAAATGGAACCTGGGTCCTTAGGCTTCGCAGGCAAAGTGCCTTAATTTCTAAGCCATCTCTCCAGCCCCAAAATAAAATTTTAAAAAAAAAAAAAAAAAAGCCTGGGTAGGGCAAGTGGCTGAGTGTGGGCACAGCTTAGCTCATCAGCCCTCCCGCTGCCCATGGCCCTCAGGGAACACAGCAGCAACATTCTGGACAACCTGCTGTCGCGCATGGAGCAGTACGCCAACAACCTGGAGGAGCTAGTTGAGGAGCGGACACAGGCGTACCTGGAGGAAAAGCGCAAAGCAGAAGCCTTGCTCTACCAGATTCTGCCTCAGTGAGTGCTCCCCCACCACACGCACGTGCACACACACACGTGCACACACAGACACAGCCCAGGACCTGTCCCATCTTACTGCACATGCCCTCCCTCCCCCCTCAGCTCCGTGGCCGAGCAGCTGAAGCGTGGGGAGACCGTTCAAGCAGAGGCTTTTGACAGTGTGACCATCTACTTCAGTGACATCGTGGGCTTCACAGCCCTGTCGGCGGAGAGCACGCCCATGCAGGTAAGCCAAGGTTCACCCTCAGGGGACAGACCCGAGTGGCGTGGCTGGGCCCTCTGGTTCACATTTGCCATCTGCTCCCTGGAGCAGCTCTTGTCCCCCATCCCTCATCTCTTGCTTTCCAGGTGGTGACTCTGCTCAATGACCTCTACACCTGTTTTGATGCTGTCATAGACAACTTTGATGTGTACAAGGTGAGGGATGGGAAGGGACAGAAAGAGACTGCACACCGAATGACAGAGGAGACCACGGGACATGGCAGACAGTGCCTTAGGGGAGTCGGGAGGGGCAGCGCACGCCTTTAGTCCGAGCACTCAGGAGGCAGAGGTAGGTGGATCACTGGGTTTGAGGTCACCCTGAGACTACATAGTGAATTCCAGGTCAGCCTGGGCTACCGTGAGACCCTACCTTGAAAAACAAAACAAAAGGGGGCTGGAGAAATGGCTTAGCAGTTAAGGTGTTTGCCTGCGAAGCCAAAGGATCCCGGGTTTGATTCCCCAGGACCCATGTAAGCCAGATGCACAGGGGGCACATGCGTCTGGAGTTTGTTGGCAGTGGCTGGAGGCCCTGGCATGCCCATTCTCTCTCTGTGTCTGCCTCTCTTCTATCTCCCTCTCTCTCTGCTTGCAAATAAATAAAATTTTTAAAAAAAGAAAAACAAAAACAAAAGGAATCAAGAAAAAGACAGTGATGTCACGAGACTGAGGGATGGGCACAGGCAGCCTTATGAGGAACAGCACGACAGTGTAAGCTGGTGACACAGGGATGGTTCCAGCCTCCCTGACCACATTGTCGTGGCGCCTTCCCAGGTGGAGACCATAGGTGATGCCTACATGGTGGTATCAGGGCTGCCCGTGCGAAATGGGCAGCTCCACGCCCGCGAGGTGGCCCGCATGGCACTTGCTCTGCTGGATGCTGTGCGCTCCTTCCGCATCCGCCACCGGCCTCAGGAGCAGCTGCGTCTGCGCATTGGCATCCACACAGGTGAGGCCACCCAGCGCATCAGGAAGCAGATCTGGGAGGCTGGAGCTAGGGAACAAAGATTTGTGCCTGCCCAATTCCTACATATATGTGTGTGTGTGTATACATATGTGTATACATATGTATACATATATATAAATATATATATAAATATATACTGGATATATACACACACACTGGGAATATAAACTGAATATATATATATACCTCATATCCCACCACCTGCCTTGCATGCTGCACCCACATACCTCCCTTTAACACCCTTCTCCCTTGATGCTGCTGATGGGGTCTGTTCCCTCCCATTTCCCCTCCCAGGACCTGTGTGTGCTGGTGTGGTAGGGCTGAAGATGCCCCGGTACTGCCTCTTTGGGGACACAGTCAACACAGCCTCAAGAATGGAGTCCAATGGGGAAGGTAGGGAGTGAGGCAAGGCATTCTGCCACTGCTTACGCCTATCCAGGCCCTGAGCTACACCCAGCCTTCTCTCCTCCCCTCCCCTCTCCTCTTGCCTTCTTGTCATTACAGTTATAAATTGAAAATATCAGCCTGTAATCCTAGCACTCAGAAGGTAGAGGCAGGAAAAAGGGGGGTAAAGGCCAGCCAGCATCAACTACATATTGAGTTCAAGGCTAGCCACTACATGGGCTACATGAGACCCCATCTCAAATGAAATCAATATCAAGCTGGGCGTGGTGGCGCACGCCTTTAATTACAGCACTCGGGAGGCAGAGGTAGGCGGATCACCGTGAGTTCGAGGCCACCCTGAGACTACATAGTGAATTCCAGGTCAGCCTGGGCTACAGTGAGACCCTACCTAAAATAAACAAAAACAACAACAAAAAAAAAACGAAAGAAACAAAGAAAGAAAGAAAAGAAAAAGAAAAAAGCATTTCCAGGCCAGTGTTCAATGGTTCTCAACAGGAATCCCACCTGTAAGGCCCTTTGCTCCAGCTCTGGTATGATGAAGATCTTAGGGGGAATCTTAGTTCCACAGTTGCTGTGTGTCAGCTATACCTCTCTGAGTCTTGGTTTTCCTCACCGCAAAGTGAAGATAAAATGTATAGCTCATAAGAGTTACAGGAGATGGGCGTGGTGGCACGCGCCTTTAATCCCAGCACTCGGGAGGCAGAGGTAGGAGGATTGCTGTGAGTTCGAGGCCATCCTGAGACTACATAGTGAATTCCAAGTCAGCCTGAGCTAGAGCGAGACCCTAGCTTGGAAAAAAAAAAAAAAAAAAAAAAAAAAAAAAAGAGAAGAGAGAGAGAGCGTTACATGAGGAAGCTATATAAAATGTCAAGCACATAAGAGGGTTGTAAAAACTTAGAACAGGGTCTAGGGAGATTGCTCAGTGGTTAACGGCACGTGCTTGCCAAAAGCCTGGCTGCCCAGGTTCAGATTCCCCAGTAATCACATGAAGCCAGATGCACAAAGTGGTACATAAGTCTGGAGTTCCTTTGCAGCAACAAGAGGCCCTGGCACACCCATCCCCACACACACACTCAAAAATAAATAAATATCTATTTATAATATTTTATTTTTATTAATTATTTGAGACAAAAAGAGGGAGAGAGGGAGAGATAGAGAATGGGCCCATCAGGGCCTCCAGCCACTGGAAACAAGCTCCAGACGCATACACCACCTTGTGCATCTGGTTTCCACGGGACCTGGAGAATTGAACCTGGGTTCTTTGCCTTTGCAGGCAAGTACCTTAACCCTTAAGCCATCTCTCCAGCCCAAGAAATATATATTTAAAACCTTAATACATGCTGGGCATGGTGGCCTATTTTTTTTTTTTTTTTTTTTTTTTTTTCTGAGGTAGGGTCTCACTGTAGGCCAGGCTGACCTGGAACTCACATCAATACTCCTACCTCTGCCTTCCGAGTGCTGGGATCAAAGGTGTGCGCCACCACGCCCAGCTGGCCTATGCCTTTTTTAATCCCAGCACTTGGGACGATAAGGTAGGAGGATTGCTTGAGTTTGAGGCCAGCTTGGGGCTACATCGAGGTCCTCTGCCTTTAAAAAAAAAAAGAAAAGAAAAGAAAAGAAAAATCCCAGCAAAAGAGGTAGGAGGAAAAAACCCTGAGACACAACAGGTCAACCAGAGTGAACCCTACCTTGCAAAACCAAAAAGAAAAAAAAAGAAAAGAAAAGAAAAGGTGCACAACTAGTCATGCTTGTTCCATCCCTTTTCCTGGTCTTGGTTTCTGTTTCTCTTCTGTCTGCTGGGCTTGTGTTGCCATTATTGTTACATTTTTTTAAAGGTTTTATTTTTATTTATTAGAGACAGAGAGAGAGGGAGGGAGAGAGAAAAAGAGAGAGAAAGAATGGGCATACCAGGGCCTCCAGCCACTGCAAACAAACTCCAAACACATGCACCACCTTGTGCATCTGGCTTACATGGGTCCTGGGGACTCGAACCTGGGTCCTTTGGCTTTGCAGGCAAGTGCTTTAACCACTAAGACATCTCTCCAGCAATGCCCTCCCCCCTTTTTTTTTTAAGATAGGGTCTCACTCTGGCCCAGGCTGACCTGGAATTAATTATGTAGTCTCAGGGTGTCCTCAAACTCACGGCAATCCTCCTACCTCTGCTGGGATTAAAGGCGTGTGCCACCACACCCGGCACACCCCCTTTTTAAAGATAACTTTGCTATAAAGCACAGGATATTCTCCAACTCAAGGTACTCCTTTTATAGCAAGGGATTGGATTACAGATGTGCACCATCATGCTCAGCCTCCTGTTGGAGCTGACACCATTCAATCCAGTATACATTTGTTGAATAATCAGTACTAGGCAAGAGCTAGCTGAGGAGTCCCGGCAGACTCCCTCGGAGCCCCATCCAGTAGGAAAAGGCTGCTTGGAATCCAGCTCCACCAGCCCAGGGAGTTCTATTCAGCAGCTATTCCTCGGGCCTCTGTTTGGGGCAGTGTGGTGGAGAGTGCCTTGCTGAGGGTCATCCCTCAAGGAACACATTCTCAGAAATGAATGAGTCAACGGCACAGGACACCGGACACCGTGAAGTAGGTACCAGGAAGCAGTAAGGTCATGAGTTGAGAGAGTGGAAGTGTGGGTCCCACCCCCTCCCTGACCTCCTGGACAGCTTAGGCAGACCTCCTGCCCTAAGCCTGAGATCTTTAAACACAAGCGAGAGTACTGAGCAGGCAGGCGTGGTGGTGCACTCCTGTAATTCCAGGAGTTGGGAGGCTCCAAGTCCAGGCCAGCATTTGCCTACAGAGTGAAACTACGTCCAGCCGCACGTGGTGGCGCCCACCTTTATGCCTTTAATTCCAGCACTCCGGAGGCAGAGGTAGGAGGATGGCTGTGAGTTCAAGGCCACTCTGAGACTACATAGTGAATTCCAGGTCAGCCTGGGCTACAGCAAGACCCTATCTCAACCCCAAAAAAAAAAAAAAAAAAAAAGAAGAAGAAGAAGAAAAAAAAGTGTTGAGTGAGTCAGTTAACAGTGATAGCAACAATTTATATAATGTTTCCTATGTGTCACTTTATTTGTTTGTTTTTGAGGTAGGATCTCACTCCTCTATCCCTGCTTCCCTAGAACTGGATCTAAAGGCGTGCGCCACAACACCTGGCTTTTTAATTTTAATTTTAATTTAATTAATTAATTTTTTTTTTTGAGTCAGGGTTTCCCTCCAATTCTGACTGACTGACTGACCTGGAACTCTGTAGCCCCAGGCTGGCCTCGAACTCAACTTCTGGCGATCCTCCTACTTCAACCTCCTGAGTGCTGACATTTTATCTAGATACTTTGTGAATGTTTTATGTCACTTGAGATGCTGGAGATCTAAGCCGGATGAGTGTTAAATTCCTTCCTCATGAGGGGTTTAAATTCTCTAGCTCCTAAGTAAGATGCTGCACTCTCTCTGGAGCTCAGCAAGACTCCAGAGCAGACCTGTGAGACAGAACGTTCTGCGGTTATGACGCTGCCTCATATCTGTGGGCAACAGTCATGTGTGGCTACTGACCACTTACAGTAAGTCCAGGCGTGGTGGCTCATGCACACCTTCAATCCCAGCACTCCAGAGGCAGAGGTAGGAGGATCCCATGAGTTTGAGGCCACCCTGAGACCCTGAGATTACATAGTGAATTCCAGGTCAGCCTGGGCTAGAGGGAGGCCCTACCTTGAAAAATATATATATATATATGTTCAGTGAGCTTGGCTTCCTCTTTCTTTTTGCTTTTTTTGGTTTTTCAAAGTAGGATCTCACTTTACCCCAGGCTGACCTGGAATTCACTATATATTGTCGGGCTGGCCTCCAACTCGTGACAATCCTCCTACCTCTGCATCCCCAGTGCTGGGATTCAAGATGTCCGCCACCACACCCGGCTCATGAGCTTGGGATGCAGCTCAGTTAGCAGAGTGCTTGCCTAGAGCCCACAGAGTGCTGGGTTCCATCTCCAACATGGAGTACAACCAGGCATCAGGTGGAACATGCCTGTAATACCAGCACACTACAGGAAGTAGAGGCAGGACAATCAGAAGTTTAAGGGTATTATAGAGAATTTGAGGCCAGCCGGGATTATATGAGAACTGTCAAAGGAAAGAAAAAAAAGAAAAGAAAAGAAAAGAAAAGTAAAGAAAAGAAAAGTAAAGAAAAGAAAAGGAAAGGAAAGCACGCCTTTAATCCCAGCAATCGGGAGGCAAGGGAGGAGGAAGGAAAGGCCAAAGTGAATTCCAGGTCAGCCTGGACCAGAGTGAAAACCAAAAAAAAAAAAAAAAAAAAAAAAAGAAAAGGAAGGAGGAAAGGAAGGAAGGAAGAAGGGAAGGGAGGAAAAGAGGGAAGGAACAGAGATAGGAAAGAGAAAAAAAGAAAGAAAGAAAGAAGGAAAGAAAGGAGGAAGGAAAGAAAGAAGGAGGGAAAGAAAAAGAAAACTTAGCCACAGCCAAGGCGTGGTGGTGCTCACTTTTAATCCTAGCACTTGGGAGGCAGAGGTAGGAGGATCACCATGAGTTCAAGGCCACTCTGAGACTACATAGTGAATTCCAGGTCAGCCTGGGCTTGAGCAAGGCACTACTTCAAAAAAAAAAAAAAAAAAAGCCAATACAGACCCACATTACATGGTCAGGGAGGTGACTTGTAGGAATTAAGATGTTTCCTGAGCCAAGGCAGGAGGGCCAGCAGCCATCCTACCCCACATTCCCTGACCATGTCTGCCTGAACCTTCCTTCCTGCTCCCATCCCTCGCAACCCTCACCTTACTTCTCCCCTGTCCTGCCCAGCCCTGAAGATCCACTTGTCTTCTGAGACCAAGACCATCCTGGAGGAGTTTGATGGCTTCGAGCTGGAGCTTCGAGGGGATGTGGAAATGAAGGTAAAGAAGCAGGCTCGTGCCCTCACCACCCCTTGGGTCCCGGGGTGGGGGAGTCCCAAGTCCACTTCCTTCCCTACACTTATCATCTGGTTTGGGAAAGTTCGGCTCCCCACCCCAGCCTCCTCTTTCTGTTCCTCTAGGGCAAAGGCAAGGTTCGGACCTACTGGCTCCTGGGGGAGCGTGGGCGTAGCACACAAGACTGACCTGCCTTCCCTGCTGGCCCGCCTCACCTCCCTTCCTGTGCCAGAGATGACAGTGGTGCCCAGCCCTCACCTCTCCAGCAGCAGCCCCCCCCCATTGCGGAAGGATCAGAGTACCTGAGCTGTCTCCCAGTGGGGTCACCAGGTGTGACCTGAGAGTGGAAGAGGTGGGGGAGAGACCTCAGAGCTTGGCAGGACCAACCAAAGAACACGGTCACCCATAGTGGCACGCGTGCAGGCGCACACACCCCTGCTTCCCCCTTCCCGGGCTGGCCGGAACTACAAAGGAAATTCCTTATCCTCTTTCCTCAACTTTGCTCCACCGTGACTTTTATTGGGAAAGAAGTTACCGCTTGATGGAGAATGTGAAGTGACCCCAGGTGAATGGACGGGGTGCGACAGTCCCGGTCTGGGCCGAGCCCGCATAGGCCACAAATCTTCACCTCACCCCCCAACCCCCCACCCATGGACACACTGCGTTGAGGAGAAGAGGGGCTGTGAGCCCTCATGCCTTGCTTCTCCTGTGAGCAGAGACCATTAAAGTCTATTCTAGTGATAGTGTCTCTTCTTGAGGGAACACACCACGTTCTTTCTTCACCCTCTGCTTCTAAGACTCCCTTCTCAAGCCCGGTATTTCAGGGGCAGGTTGTAGTTTTCTTTCTTTTCTTTTCTTTTTTTTTTTTTTTTTTTTTTTTTTTTTTTCCAGGCATGGTGGTATACGACTTTAACTCTAGACTCAGGAGACAGAGATAGGAGGATTGCCATGAGCTTGAGGCCACCCTGAGACTAGTGAATTCCAGGTCAACCTGGGCTAGAGCAAGACTACCTCAAAAAAAAAAAAAAAAAAAAAAAAAAAGCCAGGCATGGTGGCACATGCCTTTAATCTCAGCACTGGGGAAGCAGAGGTGGGAGGATCGCCATGAGTTCAAGGCCACCCGGAGACTACATAGTTAATTCCAGGTCAGCCTGGGCTGGAGACCCTAGCTGGAAAAACCAAACAACAACAACAACAAAAAGATTAAATGGATGCTGTAGAGATAGATGTCTTTGTGGTTAAAGATGCTTGCTTACAAAGTCTGACTACCCAGATTCGATTCTCCAGTATCTACAAAGCCAGATACACAAAGTGCAAAGTGGTGCATGCTCAGAAGTTCCTTTGTGGTGGCAAAAGGCACTGGAGTGTCCAGTCCTCCTCACCCTTCTGCTTGCAAATAAATAAAATACATATTTTATTTTTGGTTTTTCAAGGTAGGGTCTCACTCTAGCTCAGGCTGACCTGGAATTCACTATGGAGTCTCAGGGTGGCCTCGAACTCACAGCGATCCTCTTACCTCTGCCTCCTGAGTGCTGAGATTAAAGGTGTGAACATCTGGCTCTTTTTTTTCCCCCCTCAGTTTTTCAAGGTAGGGTCTCTCTCTACCCAGGCTGACCTGGAATTCACTGTGTGACATGATTGTCCCCCTCCTACTCCATTCCCTTTATCTGTAGCCAAATGTGAATTTGCAAAATGCCTCTCCAGGGGCTCAGAATATGGTGCCCAGGGCTCTGGGTCCAACACCTGGCATCTCCTAAACCGTAAACCAAGCATGGTGGCACACAGCCACAATCCCAGCATTTGGGAAGGGAAGACAGGAACATTAGAAGTTCAAGGACATTCTGGACTATGAGAGTGGAAGAGGTGGGGAGAGACTCAGAGCTTGGCAGGACCAACCAAAGAACACGGTCACCCATAGTGGCACGCGTGCAGGCGCACACACCCCTGCTTCCCCCCTTCCCGGGCTGGCTGGAACTACAAAGGAAATTCCTTATCCTTCCTCAACTTTGCTCCACCGTGACTTTTATTGGGAAAGAAGTTACCGCTTGATGGAGAATGTGAAGTGACCCCAGGTGAATGGACGGGGTGCGACAGTCCCGGTCTGGGCCGAGCCCGCATAGGCCACAAATCTTCACCTCACCCCCCCCAACCCCCACCCATGGACACACTGCGTTGAGGAGAAGAGGGGCTGTGAGCCCTCATGCCTTGCTTCTCCTGTGAGCAGAGACCATTAAAGTCTATTCTAGTGATAGTGTCTCTTCTTGAGGGAACACACCACGTTCTTTCTTCACCCTCTGCTTCTAAGACTCCCTTCTCAAGCCCAGTATTTCAGGGGCAGGTTGTAGTTTTTCTTTTCTTTTCTTTTATTCTTTCTTTTTTTTTTTTTCCAGGCATGGTGGTATACGACTTTAACTCTAGACTCAGGAGACAGAGATAGGAGGATCGCCATGAGCTTGAGGCCACCCTGAGACTAGTGAAATTCCAGGTCAACCTGGGCCAGAAAGCAAGACTACCTCAAAAAAAAAAAAAAAAAAAAAAAAGCCAGGCATGGTGGCACATGCTTTAATCTCAGCACTGGGGAAGCAGAGGTGGGAGGATCGCCATGAGTTCAAGGCCACCCGGAGACTACATAGTTAATTCCAGGTCAGCCTGGGCTGAGACCCTAGCTGGAAAACCAAACAACAACAACAACAAAAGATTAAATGGATGCTGTAGAGATAGATGTCTTTGTGGTTAAAGATGCTTTGCTTACAAAGTCTGACTACCCAGATTCGATTCTCCAGTATCTACAAAGCCAGATACACAAAGTGCAAAGTGGTGCATGCTCAGAAGTTCCTTTGTGGTGGCAAAAGGCACTGGAGTGTCCAGTCCTCCTCACCCTTCTGCTTGCAAATAAATAAAATACATATTTTATTTTTGGTTTTTCAAGGTAGGGTCTCACTCTAGCTCAGGCTGACCTGGAATTCACTATGGAGTCTCAGGGTGGCCTCGAACTCACAGCGATCCTCTTACCTCTGCCTCCCGAGTGCTGAGATTAAAGGTGTGAACATCTGGCTCTTTTTTTTCCCCCCAGTTTTTCAAGGTAGGGTCTCTCTCTACCCAGGCTGACCTGGAATTCACTGTGTGACATGATTGTCCCCCTCCTACTCCATTCCCTTTATCTGTAGCCAAATGTGAATTTGCAAAATGCCTCTCCAGGGGCTCAGAATATGGTGCCCAGGGCTCTGGGTCCAACACCTAGCATCTCCTAAACCGTAAACCAAGCATGGTGGCACACAGCCACAATCCCAGCATTTGGGAAGGGAAGACAGGAACATTAGAAGTTCAAGGACATTCTGGACTATGGAGTTAGAGGCCAGCTTGGGCTACAGGAGCCTCTGTCTCAAAAAAAAAAAAAAGAAAAGAAAAAAAAAGCCGGGTGTGCTGGTGCATGCCCTTAATCCCAGCACTGGGGAGGCAGAGGTAGGAGGATCACCATGAGTTCGAGCAGAAACTACATAGTGAATTCCAGGTCAGCCTGGGCTACAGTGAGACCCTACGTCAAAAAAAAAAAAAAAAAAAAAAAAAAAAATCTAAAAGCTGGACAAACCCTTCCTTATTTTAGCTGCTGGAGCCACCTGCTTCTGCCTTCCTAGGCAGGCAGGCAGGAATGTGGGGGAGAGATGGTTGTAGTTCCACCTCCCCCACCGGGAAGGAAAGTGCCAGACATTGCTTCAGTACCATCCATCAAATGCAGACAGGCCTCTCCCATGACCCCCTGGCCTCTTCTTGAAGGCCATGCCAAGAGGGACCTGGAGGTAAAGATGGCCCATCACCACTGGAAGCTCCGGAGGTCAGGCTACAAGGCAGTCCTCCTCCATCCAGCAGAGGTGGTCCTGGGGGCGGGGGTGAAGAACGAGTAAGCGGTTCTCCCTTCTTGCCCGCTGACGTCTGATGTTCTATGCTTCCTGCCCACCCTTTTTGGCTCCAGTCTGATTTTGATTTATTGGGAGAGGAAGCTTGCCTGGTCAAGCTCATTCCACCAGCCAAAATTGAGGAACCTGAAAACCTCTGCTAAAGGCCTAAAGGATGTTGGTTCCCATGGTCCCTGGTGCCTCCTCCAAAGGAATCACACACACACACACACACACACACACACACACACACACGGCTAGCTCCCAAAGGAAGCAGTTGTGACCAGAGAACTGTAGGGCCTAAGAAGTTGGGCGAGGGTGGGGGCTGGAACACCTACAGGGACTTTGGGTTTGGGGGAAGGAAGACAAGAGATGAGGTGGGGAGGGGTGGGGCAGCTGGGTGACCTAGGAGCTCCTGCAAAGACAATTCTAGGAAATGGCCGGTCAGATCCTTTGGGGCAGCCTGGCTCCACTGCGGGGGCACCAGGAGAGGAGGTGGCTGGGAGGTGGGCCTGAGGACACGCCAAAGGAGTGGATGATTTCAGCAGTTCCAGAACTTTCACTGGAACTGAAGAGACTTCCTTCCGCAGTTAGCTCTGCACCCCCCCCCTCCACACACCCCCTTAAAGCCAGGAAGACCTGGGAAAGCCATTAGGAAGCAGAGGGAGGATAGGAGGCAGCAATAATGCTATGGGTGGGGGGCACATCCACTTGTGCCAGGAACCCCACCCCACACATATGTAGGAGGGGCTGTCTGGCCTCAGAGTTTCCCCAGACTGTCCTGCTGGGTAGGTTTTTTTTTGGGGGGGGGTGCAGTGAGGGCCACAGGGTTTCCCCTAGAGTGTGATAAAAGCAATAACAACAGCAGTCAATTGGCATTCAGTTGTGCCTTGCAGTGCACAAAGCAGCCTTCCACGTACATGAGCTCATCAGACCACGTGACACCTGGAAGAGGCAGTCTGCACTGAGCAGGCGCCCAACTGGGGGGTAGGAGGGTCCAACAGGCCGGGACAAGGCCAGAACCAGGAAAAATTAGAGCTGACGGAAGCAAGCAAACATCCCCCCTCACTCCCAGTCTGTTTTCTCTTACGTCAAAGCTCTTGGGTGATTTATCATGGCAGGGCATTTAGCAATCGTTTTAAAAAAGTGATCTCTACTTTTTAGGACAAATCTCTGAACTCTGGAGGTAGGGAGATGATGGGTCAGTGGTGAAAGGGGCTTGCTTGTGGGCTGGAGAGATGGCTTGGCGGTTAAGGCACTTGCCTGTGAAGTCTAGGGACCTAGGTTTGATTCCCCACTGCCCATGTGCACACTTCTACAGTTTGTTTGCAATGGCTGGAGGCCCTAGTATGCTCATTCTCTCTCTCTCTGTTTCTACCTCTTCTCTCAAATACATAAGTAAATAAAAACAAAAATATGTATTTAAAACATTTTTTAAAATATATTTTATTTATTTGAGAGAGAGAAAGGCAGAGACAGAGAGAGAGAGAATGGGCGTGCCAGAGCCTCCAGCCACTGCAAACGAACTCCAGATGCATGCGCCCGTTGTGCATCTGGCTTATGTCGATCTTGGAGAATTGAACCAGTGTCCTTAGGCTTTGCAGGCGGACGCCTTAACTGCTAAGCCATCTCTCCAGCCCTAATTTTTTTTTTAAATTTAGTTGTGTATAGGCATGGGCCACAGCATGCTCATGGAGGTCATATGACAATGACAGCTTCATGGTGTCTGTGCTAAACCTTCTTTGAGGCAGGGTCTCTTGCCCCTGCAAAGGAACTGTCAGACTAGCTGCTTGTGAGCTTCAGCTTCTCCTGGTTCTTCCTCCCATTGTTATAGGCTTGGGAGTGGCAGATGCATGCACCACTGCATTGGTTTTACGTGAGTGCTGGGGAATTGAACCCTGGGACCAGTAGGCTTTGTAAGCAAGTACCTTTAACCACTGAGCCATCTCTCAATCTCCTGGACCTTTTAAATTTTTTAAAATATAGTTTATTTATTTATTTACTTGAGAGAGAGAAAGAGGCAGAGAGAGAGAGAGAGAGAGAGAGAGACTCCAGACACATGTGCCCCCTTGTGCATCTGGCTTATGTGGGTCTTGGGGAATCGAACCGGGATCCTTTGGCTTTGCAGGCAAACACCTTAACCACTAAGCCATCTCTCCAGTCCCTTTTTAATTTTTTTATTTTTCGAGGTAAGGTCTTGCTCTAGCCCAGGCCGACCTGGAATTCACTCTGTAGTCTCAGGGTGGCCTGGAATTCACGGTGATCCTCCTACCTCTGCCTCCCAAGTGCTGGGATTAAAAGTGTGCACCACCACGCCTAGCCCCCTCCTTTATTTTTAGCTTTTTGTTGACAATTTCCATAAGTATAGACAATAAGCGATAATAATTCCCTCCCACCACCCCTATTGTCTGCCTCCCAAATCCACCATTAATTGAATCACTTCTTCTTTCCATGAGTCTCTCTTCTTTTCTTTTATTTATTTTATTTTTTGGTTTTTCAAGGTAGGGTCTTACTGTAGCCCAGGCTGACCTGAAATTCACTATGTCGTTTCAGGGTGCCTTAACCACTAAAGCCATCTCTCCTGATCTTACATAACTATCAGTAAAACAAGAGTTTACTTTTACCAAAGGCTTGCTACATGCCAGACAGCATGACGAATAACTTTGCATGTATAATTCATTGACATCTTTTTTTTTTTTTTTTTTTGAGGTAGGGTCTCACTCTAGCTAAGGCTGATCTGGAATTAACTATGTCATCTCAGGGTGGCCTTAAACTCATTGTGATCCTTCCACCTCTGCCTCCCAAGTGCTGGGACTAAAGGCATGTGCCACCATGCCAGGCTGTCTTCTATTTTTATGTCATCGTTTCCTCCTATTATGAAGACCATTTTGTGTCCGGAAGATTGCATTTTAAGGAGTCCTATCCTTCCTTTGGCTCTTACGTTCTTTCCACCACCTCTTCCGCAATGGACCCTGAGCCTTGAAGGTGTGAAAGAGATGTCTCAGTGCTAAGCACTCCTCTGTCACTTCTTCTCAACACTGTGTTGACTTTTGAGTCATCCCAGAGTCACTGCCATCTGAAAAGAGGAGCTTCTTGAAGCAAAACTGAGAGTATAATTAACATAAGTGTTTAGAGAGCGGTTTGATGGACAGTTAGCCGGACAACAGTACTCTTTAATTCCCTAGGGCCTCCCCAGCCATAAGCTTTTTTTTTTTTTTTTTTTGTTTTTCAAGGTAGGGTCTCACTCTGGCCCAGGCTGACCTGGAATTAACTATGTAGTCTCAGGGTGGCCTCGAACTCTCGGCGATTCTCCTACCTCTGCCTCCCGAGTGCTGGGATTAAAGGTGTGTGCCACCACGCCCGGCCATAAGCTTTTAATATGAGGCATATATTCCCTCCCATGAAGTGGCCTCCAGTCCAATCAGAGAGAGCAGTTGGTTTCCTCGCTAACAGACATGCCACTATTGCACCGTTGGCATATTTGGCCTAGCTGGCCAGTCTTAAGGCTTGCAGGGTCTGCTGCTGGTTAACATTGTTGGTAACTTCTCTCTCTCTCTCTCTCTCTCTCTCTCTCTCTCTCTCGACTACATGCTGCATAGGTCTTTCCAGTGTGCTGACAGCTGGTCCACAGGGAGGAGGTTTCCGGCTCTGTTCCAGCTTGATTTCTCATTGAGCTGCAGCCCAAGCATGAGGAGTCTTCAGCAAAGGAACTCCAGCTGTGTGCACCTCCTTGTGCATCTGGCTTACATGGGTCTTGGGGAATTGAGTCTCGAACCGGGGTCCTTAGGCTTCACAGGCAAGCGTTTAAACACTAAGCCATCTCTCCAGGCCCCAGAGAGCCACCTTAGAATATCAGTCCTTGCCTAGCACCTTGTTTGAGACCCTGTCTCTCTTACCAGGCTAGCTGGCCTGTAAGTTTCTGAATTCACCAGACTCTGTGGGATTACAGGTTCTTATTTACCTGGGTTCTGGGGATCCAAACTCAGGACCTTGTGCTGGCACAGCAAGCACTTCATACCTTGAGCCATCTCCTAAATATCTCAGCTTTGCCAGGCTTGCCTTGAGACATAAGACAGGAGGATCAGGAGTTCAACACCAGCCTTGGGCTCCATAGCAAGTTCCATGCCAGCCTGGGCTGCATAAGACCATGTCTCAAAAAAAACAAAAAAAAAAAAAAAAACAAACTGGCTGGGTATGGTGACACACACCTTTAATCCCAGCTCTCAGGAGGCAGAGGTAGGAAGATTGCTGTGAGTTCGAAGCCACTCTGAGACTACATAGTGAATTCCAGGTCAGCCTGGAGCAAAACCCTATCTTGAAAAACCAAAATAAATAAATTAATTAATTAAAATAAATTAAAACAAACAAAAATCTCACTTTTAAATTTTTAATTAATTATTTTATTTTATTTTTTGGTTTTTCGAGGTAGGGTCTCACTCTGGCCCAGGCTGACCTGGAATTCACTCTGTATTGTCAGGGTGGCCTCAAACTCACGGCGATCCTCCTACCTCTGCCTCCCGAGTGCTGGGATTAAAGGTGTGCGCCACCACGCCCGGCTTCACTTTTTTTTTTTTTTAATTTTAGAGAGCGAGAGAGAGGGAGAATTGACGCGCCAGGGCCTCAGCCACTGCAGTGGAACTCCAGACACTTGTGCCACTTAGTGTGACTTTATATCACTTTTGTGCGTATGGCTCATATGGGATTTGGAGAGAGATCGAACATGGTTCCTTAGGTTTGGCAGGCACCTTAACCACTAAGCCATTTCTCCAGCCCTTTTTTTATTTGTTTGTTTTTTTGAGGTAGGGTCTTGCTCTAGCCCAGGCTGACCTGGAATTTACTATGTAGTCTCAGAGTGGCCTCAAACTCACAGTGATCCTCTTACCTCTGTCTCCTGAGTGCTAGGAGTAAAGGCATGTGTAACCACACCCAGTTTAAAATTTTTTATATTTTATTTTATTATTTATTTCGTTATTTTTATTTTTTTGGTTTTTCGAGGTAGGGTTTTACTCTAGCTCAGGCTGACCTGGGATTTGCTATGAGTCTCAGGGTGGCCTTGAACTCACAGCGATCCTCCTACCTCTGCCTCCCAAGTGCTGGGATTAAAGGCATGCACCACCATGCCTGGCTTATTTTATTATTTATTTGAGAGTAAGAGATAGAGGCAGAGAGAGAGACAGAGAGAGTGGAAATGAGAGAGAAAGAGAATGGGTGCAGCAGGGCCTTTAGCCACTGCAAACTCCAGACACATGCGCTACCTTGTGCATCCAGATTACATGGTTCTGGGGAACCAATCCTGGGTACTTTGGCTTTGCAGGCAAGCTCCTTAACTGCTAAGCCATCTTTCCACACACATATTCGTGCAAATAAACAAACAAGCAACTATCTCATGGGCTAGCTGGATGTGGTGGTTTCTGCCTCCACTGCAGCACCTCCGGTTGCTGAGGCAGGAAAATTCCTGTGAGTTTGAGGCCAGCCAGGGAAATCTTGCTTCAGAAAAGCAAAGCTAAGCTAAACTAAACAAAACATCACATCACAGTGGCTGAAGGAATGGCTCTGTGGCAGAGAGCTTGCTTAAGTGGGAGAGGCACTGGGTTAGATGTCCAGCAACAGAAAAAGAAAAGAAAGAAAGATGCAAAGGCCATACTCAAAGCAGGAGATTCAAAGAAAAGCTAAATAAAGCTTATATACCCTACAAAAAGAAATTTAGGACTCCTGGGGTGTGTTGGCAACAGACTGTGGTAACTGCATAGAGCAAAGGTTGTCTTTAAATGTCGCAGATAAAGTTTCCCAGGTAACAGTCATCAGAAGGCCGCTGGTGCTGATCTCTGTCTGGCCAGGGGTCAGACCTTAGTCTCTTTCTTTTTTTGACGTTTCACTTTACCTCAGGCCGACCTGGAATTTACTATGTCGTCTCGGGGTGGCCTTGAACTCACAGAGATCCTCCCACCTCCGCCTCCCCAGTGCTGGGATTAAAGGAATGTGCCACCACGCCCAGCTAGTTTCTTCTTTTTAGAACAGATCTTTTCTACATGGAAGAATGGACGGCCTCAGAGAAAGCTTACAGTTTTCTTCCTTACTTTTATTTTTTATTTTTTTATTTTTGGTTTTTCGAGGTAGGGTCTCAATCTTCAGGCTGACCTGGGAACAGTCTCAGGGTGGCCTCGAACTCATGGTGATCCTCCTACCTCTGCCTCCCGAGTGCTGGGATTGGCATGCACCACCACGCCCGGCCTCTTCCTTACTTTTTGAAACAAAGGTCTCAATCCCAGCCTTTAATCCCAGCACTCGGGACACAGAGGTTGGAGGATCACTGTGAGTTCGAGGCCACCCTGAGACGACATAGTAAATTCCAGGTCAGCCTGGGCTAGAGTGAGATCCTGCCTTGAAAAACCAAAAAAACAAAAAAGAAAACAAACAAACAAACAAAACAAAACAAAAAAGGGCTGGAGAGATGGCTTAGCGGTTAAGGTGTTTGCCTGCAAAGCCAAACGACCCGGTTCAATTCCCCAGGACCCACATAAGCCAGATGCACAAGGGGGCGTTTGCATCTGGAGTTCATTTGCAGTGGTTGAAGGTTCTGGAGCACCCATTCTCTCTCAAGTAAATAAATAAAAATTAAAAGCAAAAAAACACACCAAGGTCTCATTTTGGGGTAGCCCAGGCTTGCCTTGAGCCCCCTCAACCCAGCTCTGTTAAACTTCTTTGTGTCTCCGTTTCATCAAGTCTCAGTTTCCTCAACTGTAAACTGGGGAAGATAATAATATTTAATTTAAGATGTCAATGAATCGCTGGGCGTGATGGCACACGCCTTTAATCCCAGCACTTGGGAGGCAGAGGTGGGAGGATTGCCATGAGTTCAGGGCCACCCTGAGACTCATAGTGAATTCCAGGTCAGCCTTAATAACAACAACAACAAAAAGATGTCAATGGCCGGGTGTGGTGGTGCATGCCTTTAATGCCAGCACTTGGGAGGCAGAGGTAGGAGGATCACCCTGAGTTCAAGGCCACCCTGAGACTACAGAGTGAATTCCAGGTCAGCCTGGGCTAGAGTGAGACCCTACCTTGAAAAAAAAGAAAAAAAAAATGAAAAAAAAGAAAAAAAATAAAAAAAAAAATGAGAAAAAAAAAAAAAAAGATGTCAATGAATTATACATGCAAAGTTATTTGTCATGTTGCCTGGTATGTAGCAAGCCTTTGGTAAATGCAACTCTTATTTTACTGATAGTTACGTAAGATCAGGAGAGATGGCTTTAGTGGTTACGTGAGGCAGTTCATTTACGGTGACTAGAAGCCCTGGCATGCCCATGATTGACCCTCTCAAATAAATAAATAAATAAAATATTTTTAAAATATCCGCTCTGACACTGACAGTTATATAAGTTTAGGCAGATGCACAAGCTGGCTCTATGCATGTGGGCCCCATATGCTCACCTGGAGCTGGGGTAGATTGCCTGTGGAGGCTACCAGATCTTGTTTTGAGCCTGGCATGCCCATTACTCTCTTTCTCTGATCTCTTCTCTCTCGGACTAGGTTTAAATAAATAAATAAAATATGTTTTAAAATATCTGCTCTGAACTGAGAGCAGTTATATACAGTTTATTTACCACTGAGCCATCTCTCCAGCCCATTTCTACATTGAGCTGCTACCATAAGGACACTCAATGAGTGCATGTGTGTGTCACCCTCAATGCACCCCAGTTCCCTTCATGATGCTCACCTGGGACTGCACATGCCACAGGGTAGATGGCCCGCCTGTGCAACAGGCTATACAGATCTTGTTTTGAGCCTGAGTCTTCTACTTTTACTAATTACAGAGCTTGTGGGGCTCCAAAGATCTCTGCTCCTCTTTACAGGTGCATGGGTCCAAGTCCAGCTGTTTTACAGGAGATCTGGAGAACTGAACCTGAGAGCTGAGGTCCTTGTGTTGACATGCTTTACCACTGAGCCATCTCTCCAGCCCATGATTTAATAATTTAATTAATTATTATTATTATTTTGGTTTTCTGAGATAGGGTCTCAAGTGGCGAGCTCAGGCTGATGTGACAAGAGTTCAGCCCCATGCTGGCGAGAAGTCTCAGGGTGGCCTGTCCAGAACAAGCTGTCAGTGATCCTAACACTAAAACCCATTCACTTCCTGAGTGCTGGGATTAAAGGTGTGCACCACCACACCCGACCTTTATTTTATTTTTAAATTTCATTTTATTTCATTTTATCTTATTTTTTGGTTTTTGAGGTAGGGTCTCATTCCAGCTCAGGCTGACTTGGAACCCACTACGTAGTCTCAGGGTGGCCTCGAACTCATGGCGATCCTCCTACCTCTGCCTCCCAAGTGCTGGGATTAAAGGCGTGGGCCACTACACCCAGCCTTTATTTTATTTTATTTTATTTTATTTTATTTTATTTTATTTTATTTTTTTTTTTTTGGTTTTGCAAGGTAGGGTTTCACTCTGGTCCAGGCTGACCTGGAATTAACTATGTAGTCTCAGGGTGGCCTCGAACTCTTGGTGATCCTCCTACCTCTGCCTCCCGAGTGCTGGGATTAAAGGCGTGCGCCACCATGCCCAGCCTATTTTATTTTATTTTTATCAGAGAGAGAGAGGGGGAGAGAATTGTAGTGCCAGGGCCTCCGGCCACTGAAATCGAACTCCAGACGTGTGCCATCTTGTGCACATGTGACTTTGTGCATGTCTGGCTTACATGAGACCTGGAGAGTTGAACATGAATCCTTAGGCTTCACAGGCAAGCTCCTTAACTGCTAAACCATCTCTCCAGCCCGGTTTTTTTTTTTTTTTTTTTTTGGTGGGGAGGTGGTTTTCGAGATAAGGTCTCACTCTAGCTCAGCTCAGGGTGACCTGGAATTCACTCTGTATTCTCAGGGTGGCCTCAAATTCATGGTGATCCTCCTACCTCTGCCTCCTCAGTGCTGGGATTAAAGGCGTGCACCACCATGCCCGGCTGCCCTGTTGTTTTTAAAATAATAAGCACTATAACTGAATGGTGCCTATCTGATTATTATTGTTTTGTTTTTGTTTTTTTCAAGGTAGGGTCTCACTCTAGCCCAGGCTGACCTGGAATTCACTATGTAGTTTCAGGGTGCCCTTGAACTCTCAGCGATCCTCCTACTTCTGCCTCCTGAGTGCTGGGATTACAGGCGTGTGCCACCATGCCCAGCTGATTATTATTATTATTTTTTGTTGTTGTTGTTGTTGTTTGTTTGGTGGTGCTGGGGGTTTGAAGTCAGATTCGTACTTAGGGAGGACGGGAGAGATGGCTCAGTAGCAAGCAGTAAAGGTGATACATATATGTACATATATATTTTTTTTTCCAAGGAGAGAGAGATAGAGAGCTGGGCATGGTGGTACACACCTTTAACCCTAGCACTTGGGAGGCCGAGGTAGGAGGATTGCTGTGAGTTTGAGGCCACCCTCAAACTACATAGTGAATTCCAGATCAGCCTGGCCTAGAGTGAGACCCTACCTTGAAAAAAAAAAAAGGGGGCTGGAGATATGGCTTAGTGGTTAAGGCATTTGCCCGCGAAGCGTAAGGACCCTGGTTCGATTCTCCAGGTTCCACGTAAGCCAGATGCACAATGGGGCGCAGGCGTCTGGAATTTGTGTGCATGGCTAGAGGCCCTGGCATTCCCATTCTCACTCTCCCTCTCTCTTTCCCTCTTTCTGTGTCTAATAAATAAAATAAATAAACAAAACAAAAAATAAAATGTAGCCATTCTTAAAAAAAAAAAAAAAAAAAAAAAAAAAGAGAGAAAGAGAATGAGCTCGCCAGAGCCTCCAGTCTAGTCATTGCAAAGGAACTCCTGACACATGTGCCACTTTGGGCATCTTGTGCATCTGACTTTATGTGGGTACTAGGAAATGAACTTGGGTCATTAGGCTTTGCAGGCAAGTGTCTTAACTGCTAAGCCATCTCTCCAGCTCAAGATGCTTTTTTAAAAAAATATTTAATTTAATTTAATTTATTTATTTATTGGAGAGAGAGAGGGAGGGAGGGAGGGAGAAAGAGGCAGCTACAATAGGCGTGTCAGGGCCTCCAGCCACTGCAAACGAACTCCAGATGCATGTGCCCCTTGTGCATCTGGCTTACATGGGTCCTGGAGAATTGAACCAGGATCCTTTGGCTTCACAGGCAAATGCCTTAACTCCTAAGCCATTTCTCCAGCCCCCCCCCTTTTTTTTTTTTACAAAGTCTGGGTTTGATTCCTCAGTCCCCACATAAAACCAGATACACAAAGTGGCACATGCATCTGGAATTCATTTGCAGTGGCAGAAGGCCCTGGCATGCCCATTCTCTCTCTTTTTCACCGTCTCTTTCATAAATAAACATAAATAAATAAAAAGAAAGCAAAGTACTATCTCCCTACAAAAGGGAGAGGTCGTGAAAAGAATTGGCAAGTAGCATTCTGGACTGTAGGTTTTCATATTTTAAGAGTGAGCCCAGGGCTAGAGAGAGATGGCTTAGCGGTTAAGGAACTCACCTGTGAAACCTAAGCACCCATGTTCGATTTCCCAATGCCCACATAAGCAGATACACATGGTAGTGCATACATGTGGAGTTCATTTGCAGGGGCTAAAGGTCCTGGTGTGCCCATTCTGTCTCCTAAAGAAATAAAATATTAAAATAAATAAATAAAACATTAGAAAAAAAAACCTTTAAGGGCTGGAGAGATGGCTTAGCAATTAAGGTGCTTGTCTGAGAGGCCTAAGTGTGGCACATGTGTCTGGAGTTCCTTTGCAGAAGTGCCCATTCTGTCTCTGTCTCTCCCTCTCTTAAATAAGTAAATAAATAATATATTTTTATTATTATTATTATTATTATTTTTTTTTTTTTGGTTTTGCGAGGTAGGGTCTCACTCTGGTCCAGGCTGACCTGGAATTAACTATGTAGTCTCAGGGTGGCCTCGAACTCTTGGCAATCCTCCTACCTCTGCCTCCCGAGTGCTGGGATTAAAGGCGTGCGCCACCACGTCCGGTTTAATATATTTTTTTAAAAAAGAATGAGCCCAGTTGGCTCCTGTGCCTGTGTTGGTTAAGCATCAAGTTGGCATGAGCCTGGCTGGTTAGTTTGAATGTATATGGGCTACCCATACAGACTCAGGAAAAAAAAAAAAAAAAAACCCACAAAAGAAAAAGCCCACAGCCAAAAGTCCCAGGAAGGAAGAAGAACCAGGAAATCAAAAAAGAACAAAGGCTGGTGATCAGCCAACTTCTTGATGAGTCAGAGTGTTTTTGCAAGCAAGCACCTTTCACCGCTGAGCCATCTCCCCAGGCCCCGTTCAGTTCCTTTTGGTTTATCACTGTGGTGTTCATTATAAAACTCCTGTATTCGTAGAGTTGACTAGCCATTTTGCCAAGACGTGTAGATATTTTTCTTTGTTTGGACCCATGATCCTAACTAGCTGCCTAGAGTGAGGGATGCCTTTGCTCCCAATTGCTGTCATTACTGAAAACTGAACCCAAGGGTTAACACATATTAGGCATGTGCTCTGCCACTGAGCCCCCTTTGTTAAATTTTTTGTTTGTTTGTTTGTTTTGAGGTAGGGTCCCACACTAGCCCAGGCTGACCTGGAATTCACTCTGTAGTCTCAGGGTAGCCTCGAACTCACGGCGATCCTCCTACCTCTGCCTCCCAAGTGCTGGGATTAAAGTATTTGTTAAATTTTTATTTTATTATTTTATTTATTTTTTTGAGGTAAGGTCTCACTCTAGCCTGGGCTGACCTGGACTTCACTCTGTAGTCTCAGAGTGGCCTCTAACTCATGGCGATCCTCCTACCTCTGCCTCCCTAGTGCTGGGATTAAAGGTGTGTGCCACCATGCCTAGTGGCTTTTATTTTTTTTTATTTTATATTTGGTTTTCAGAGATATGGTCTCACTGTAGCCCAGGCTGACAAGGACTTCACTATGTAGTCTCAAGGTGGCCTCAAACTCAAACTCCAGTGCTGGGATTAAAGGAGTGTGCCCCACCGGCTTTTTCTCGAGGTAGGGTCTCCTGCTCAGGTGCTGGGATTAAAGGTATTCTCAGTGTGCTCCCACCTCTGCCCGAGTGCTGGGATTTCATGGGTTTTTATACACTTCTTCTCCAGTCTTTATCCATGGTTCTGATTACCACCTTAGGGTTAGGTCATTTGCATATCAGTGCACAGCTGGCTGTGGTAGTGGCCTCTGGTTGCCATGGTGATGATAGATAGCATTGCTAGGTGAGTGCCTCATTTTATCTACGCTAACTAGTTCACTAACTGGTGTTACTAACATCAGAGAATTCAAAGTCAGCCTAGGCTAGAGTGAAACCCTACCTCGGAAAAGAAAAAGAAAGAAAGGAAGGAAAGAGAGGGAGGGAGGGAGGGAGGGAGGGAGGGAGGGGGAGGGAGGGAAAAAAGAAAGAAAAACAGGTAGGGGGAGAGATGGCTTAGAGGTTAAGCTGCTTGCACACAAAGCCAAAGGACCCAGGTTCCACTCCCCAGGACCCATGTAAACCAGATGCACAAGATGACACATGTGTCTGTTGTTCGTTTGTAGTGGCTGGAAGCGCTGGTGCACCCATTCTGTCTCTCTTTGACTCTCTCAAATAAATAAATAAATATGTCAAAAACAAAACAAAAAAGTCTGCTTGTTTGCCCTTCTGCTATCCTCTATCATCCTGCTTCAAGATTGTGAGACAAATGAACTCAACTCTGACCCAGAAAACTGGTAAGTGCCACAAAGCAAACAAGCCCCAAACACCTCACACAAATGGATGCATAATATATACAGTGTTGAGCATCTTACTTTTCTTTTCTTGGTTTTGGTTTTTCGAGGTATGGTCTTGCTCTAGCCCAGGCTGACCTAAAATTCACTATGTAGTCTCAGCGTGGCCTACCTACCTCTGTTTCCCAAATGCTAGGATTAAAGGCGTGTGCCACCATGCCCGGTTAGGTCCAGAATTTTATGTCTTTGATCTATATAAGGCAACTCTTTTGCGCTCCTAAAAAAAAAAAATGAGATGTAGGGCTGGAGAGATGGTTCAGCAGTTAAGGTGCTTGCCTGCAAAGCCTAAAGATGGAGGGTTGAGCTGGGCATGGTGGCGCAGGCCTTTAACCCCAGCAGCACTCGGGAGGCAGAGGTGGGAGGATCGCCATGAGTTCAAGGCCACCCTGAGAATACAGAGCAAATCCCAGGTCAGTCTGGGCTAGAGTGAGACCCTACCTCGAAAAACCAAACAAAAAAGATGGAGGGTTGATTCCCCAGGATTCACATAAAGTCAGATACAGAGTGACACATGCACCAGGACTTCTTTGAAGCAGATGGAGGCCCTGATGTGCCCATTCTCTCTCTCTGGACCACTCCTTTAGTTCCAGCACTTAGGATGCCATTGTAGGAAGATCACTGTGTAAGTCAAGGCCAGCCTGAGACTACATAGTGAATTCCAGGTCAGCCCAGGCTAGAGTGAGACCCTACCATGAAAAGCAAACAAATCCTAGCCCTTGGGAGGCAGAGATAGGAGGATCGCTGTGACTTCAAGGTCATCCTGAGACTACATAGTGACTTCCAGGTCAGCCTGAGCTAGAGTGAGATCCTACCTCGAAAAACCAAGAACAAAGCCGGGCGTGGTGGCGCATGCCTTTAATCCCAGCACTGGGGAGGCAGAGGTAGGAGGGTCACCATGAGTTCGAGGCCACCCTGAGACTACAGAGTGAATTCCAGGTCAGCCTGAGCTAGAGTGAGACCCTACCTCGAAAAACCAAAAAATAACAAAAACAAAACTCAAGAACAAAACAAAAAAGCTAGCAGTAGGACGATTCTGATCATGTGGATTGCCCTCGTGGACTAATGTCCTTTTTCTTCAAAGTCTGACAAACTGCATACGCAATAGCGCACACTCCCGGCAGCGTGAACGCACTCTGGATCCCGGAAGCCGGGGGCTTCATTATCGCGAGGGTATCTGCTCTGGAATTAACTTAAAAGAGCTGCGCCTCCGTTCCTTCTCCCGCATTGTCCTCTCAGCGTCTCGGAACACTACACGACGCCCAGCCGCTCCATTCCAAAACCCACCCGGGACGCCAGAACCGAGGGGAGCGCAGAAGGAAGCGCCGCGCATGCGCGCCCGGCTGAGCGCAGGCGCACTCTGTCACTTTCCGGATCGCCGCCACCTCTACCCCCCCATACACACCCGCGGTCAGAGCAAGAGCTGATGATTGGGTCGTCTAGCTGTCCATCACAGCAGGCTCGTACAATTGGCGGCCGGAGGGGACGGGGAAGGAAGGCCATTGGGTCGTTGAGCCCCGCTCAGTCGCGGAAGCCGTCGCTATTGGCCGACGCCCGGGCACGGTGACTGCTCACTTCCGGCGCGGCCCCGGGACGACGAGCGCTCTCTCCCCCCTCCTCCCCGCCTCCTGCAGCCTGCCCGCCCCGCGCCTTTCCACCATGGCCGCCCCTGTGTGGTGCGGGCTGGAGCTGGTGCTCCGTGTCCTCCCGTAGCGCTACCGCCTCGTCCTCGTCCTCATCCCCGCGCCCGGGGGAGGCGGGTGGTCAGAGGCAGCGGGGGCCGCGCTCCTTATCCCCACCACCCCCGCCTCGGGGCGCCAGCCGGGAAGGTCTCCTTCCCCCTCCACGGTCCAGGGGAAGAAACTTAAAGGGTTTTTTTTTTTTTTCCCCTTCCTGCTAAGCGAGGAAAAAAAAAAAAAAAAAGAAAAGAAAAGAAAAGGGAAGGCTCCCCGGGGTGGAAGGCTTGCTGGACGCCCCCGTCCGCAGCGGGACGCAGACCTCCCAGCTGCTGTACTCGTGAGCTTGAACTCTGCACGGCAATCGCCCCCCCCCCATCCACCCGAGGGAGCCAGAGGCCTGTCTGCAAGGAGGGGCGGCGTGCAGGCAGCAAAGAGGGTCCACGCCTGCCTTGTCCACCCGCCACCCCCTGCTTGCTTCTCTCAGCCCCATCTCTCTGGGACTTTTTTTTTTTTTTTGCACACGCCCACCCCCTTGACCTTCCCACCCTCCCCTCCCCCAATCTCCCCCCCCACCGTCTCCTGGTTGCAGCCATGGAGTTACAGAAGGGAAAGGGGGCAGCAGCTGCTGCTGCTTCAGGAGCAGCGGGAGGAGGAGGAGGAGGAGGAGGAGGAACCCCAGGAGGGGGGAGGCTGCTACTTTCAACCAGTTTGGATGCCAAGGATGAGTTAGAGGAGGTAGGTTGTGGGGGGAAGGGAAGCTAAGAAATTGGGTTGAGGAGGGATACAGGGTGGGGGCGGGGAGAAGAGGCCTGCAAGGGTTTTTTTTTTGTTTTGTGTGTGTGTGTGTGTGTTTTTTTTCTTCCTAAGGCAACACAAAACATTGCTCTAGCTTCCTGATCCTGGAGGTACAAGTGTGAGCCAATTTCCTGGACAGGTTGTCATAGTAACAGCTGCCGCTTGTATGAAAAAAGGGTGGAGGGTGTTGGGTAGCCCAAGGGATGTGGCATCCAGATTTACCGACTTTATTTTCGTTTCTTTTCCACATAGACACCATAGCTGTCTAAAACGTGTACCCTGTTGAAGGTGTTGAGTTGAAAAATAACACGTGTGTATAGGCAGGTGTCTCAGAGTCGGTAGCTTCCTGCATACCTGCCACCCCACTTGTTAGATGGTCCCATTGACTTCGTGTAGTCAAAACTCGTGGCCAGTGAAAATTTTTTGGTTCTTTCGAGATAGGGTCTCACTGTGCACTCTGTAGTTCCAGGCTGGCCTCGAACTCACAATAGTTCTCCTGCCTCAGCCTCCTGAGTGCTGGGATTAAAGGCGTAGGTCACCACTCTCTGGCGCCAGCGATTTTTATCTGAGTATTTAGAATAGGTTGAGATGTAAAAGTGTGCCCATTCCAAGTCTATTAATAAATGCAAACGTGAGTAGTGTGTAGGTTGGTACCATCAGCAGTACTGGGAAGATCATGGAGAGAGGCCGGGCCATGACCTGAATGGAGCTTTGGAGGTGAGGGACTTAGCAGTTGTTTCTCTTCCTCTACCTACCCTCCTTGTACCCTTGCTCCTGACCAACCAGATCAACCAGAGTTGATCCGATATGTCCGGTGCCTGCAGACCTTCACTGGTCATCTCCCTGCCACACTTTGTCATACCCCTTTATCAGGTATTAGAGGGTAGGCAGGTGAAACTATCCATTTGAAAGGGGGGGGGAGGTGAATTTCCAGATATGGTGTCTCAAACACATAATCTCAGCACGTAGAAGGTGGAGCTAGCCTGGTGTGTGTGTGTTGGGGGAGATGGAGAGATCTCCAGCTGGGGTTACATACCAAGGTCCTAGGTCTCCCAGAGCTAAGAACGGAAAGAAAAAAATGGTTAGCTCAAATTCAAGATGGTGGAGCATGTATGCAAAAATGAAGTTTATTACTGAAGAGATGGCTTGATGGCAACTCTGTGGTTTATCCCACCACATATGTCTCTGCAGTGTGGCTTGCCATTATGCCTTCTTTTTACAATCCAGTGTGCATTTAAAATTTGTTTTATTGCTGAACATGGTGGCATATGCTTTTAATCCCAGCACCAAACCAATAAATAAATAATAAAATAAAATTTGTTTTATTTTATTTATTTATTTACTTATTTGAGAGAGAGAGAGAGAGAGAAAGAGGCAGAGATAGAACGAGAGTATGGCTGTGCCAGAGCCTCTAACCACCGCAAATGAACTCCAGATGCATGTTCCGCCTTGTGCATCTGGCTTACATGGGACCTGGGGAATCGAACCATGCTCTTTTGACTTTTCAGGCAAGTACCTTAAATGTTAAGCCATTTTTCCAGCCCTAAAAAACTTTTTTTTTTTTTTTTGAGGTAGTGTTTCTAGCCCAGGCTGACCTGGAATTCACTATGTAGTCTCAGGGTGGCTTCGAACTCATGGCCATCCTCCTACCTCTGCCTCCCCAGTGCTGGGATTAAAGGTGTGCGCCACCACGTCCAGCATTTTTTTTTTTTTTTTTTTTTTTTTTTTTTTTTTTGGTTTTTCCTGGTAGGGTATCACTCTGGTCCAGGCTGACCTGGAATTCACTATGTAGTCTCATGGTGGCCTTGAACTCACGACGATACTCTTACCTCTTCCTCCTGCCTCTCCCTCCCAAGTGTTGGAATTAAAGGCATGTGCCACCATGCCCGGCTTCCTATTTTTATCAACTAAAATAGGTATAATTAGGAATGT
Source organism: Orientallactaga sibirica (assembly GCA_036365145.1). Lineage (NCBI taxonomy): Eukaryota > Metazoa > Chordata > Mammalia > Rodentia > Dipodidae > Orientallactaga > Orientallactaga sibirica. Next base: position 26,117,543 of record JAEOAD010000025.1, read on the forward strand.
AAAAAGTACTTCTAATCTGGGCATGGTGGCACAGGTTTTTATTTATTTATTTTTAAAATATTTTATTTTTTATTTATTTATTTGAGAGAGAGAGATACAGAAATAGGCAGGTAGAGAGAGAGAAAGAGAGAGAATGGGTGCGCCAGGGCCTCCAGCCACTGCAAATGAACTCCAGATGCATACACCCCCTTGTGCATCTGGCTTACATGGGTCCTGGAGAATCGAGCCTCAAACCGGGGTCCTTAGGCTCCATAGGCAAGCGTTTAACCACTAAGCCATCTCTCCAGCCCGTGGCACAGGTTTTTAAACCCAAGCAGGAGATGCTGAGACAAAGATGATCACAAGTCCAAGGCAATCCTGGACCATTTACACTCTACTAACTAAACACTTTTTTTTTTTTTTGGTTGTTTAAAGAAATGCTCCCCCCACCTTTTAACGATCCTCCTACCTCTGCCTCCCGAGTGCTGGGACTAAAGGTGTGTGCCCCTACACCTGGCTTTTTCTTTCTTTTTTGTTTTTGTTTTTTGTTTTTGTTTTTGTTTTGGTTAGAGGGTCTCACTGTGTAGACCTGGCTGTAGTCCAGGCCACTTCCATTGTCAAGCACTGAGCCCTGTGTCCTAGGGAGCTGGAGAGATGGCTTAGTGGTTAAGGCACTAAGGAACTTGCCTGCATAAGCCAGATGCATAGGTTGGTCCATGTGTCTGGGGTTTGTTTGCAGTGGCTGGAGGCCCTGGTGTGCCCATTCTCTCTCTCTTTTTTTTTTTTTTTTTTTTTTTTTTGGTTTTTCGAGGTAGGGTCTCACTCTAGTTCAGGCTGACCTGGAATTCACTATGTAGTCTCAGGGTGGCCTCGAACTCACGGCAATCCTCCTACCTCTGCCTCTGGAGTGCTGGGATTAAAGGCGTGAGCCACCACGCCCGGCTCCATTCTCTCTCTTTTATCTGCCTCTTTCTCCCTCCCTCCCTCTAATAAATAATTAAAAAAAAATAAAATCCACAGTTGACCTCCTTTGATCCTTCCAACCGAGGGGATGCAAGCGTTGGTGAAATCTGTTAACATTCTCATCCTGATGACCACGGGAGCCATCATGCCTCTGGTCGGTATTTGTACCATAGGATAGTGCAGCTTCCTGTTCTGAGCAAAGCGCGAAGGGATTCGGCAGGGAGAGACCACAAAAGAGAGAGGAAGCAGTTATTATTATTTATTTATTTATTTATTTTGCTCTTTTGACTCAGAATGAACTTTCAGCTTTCCAGGGAGAAGAGAGAGGGAGGAAGGGCTTATGTATTTTTTTTCCCTCCTTCACAGTGTAGATGTCTCCCAGTATATCTCACGCAGTTCCCCTCTGCACAACTTTTCCTTCTTTGCCCTTTGTCCTTTAGCATCTGAATTTTCCAGCAAACTTGCCATATTATTTTTCCCCTCATGGGTGTGGTTCTGTCATCCCCACTAGACCAGGGTGTCTCAGGGTCAAGGCTTACTAGTCTCTGAGTCTCCCTACAGATGTCTGTGAACAGAAGTTATCAAAACTGTTATTGACCATCTGACTTCCTGTTTGGGCTAGGTAATTTTCCATTTCCAAATAGAGGTAGCTTTCTGATTAAATGCTTATGTGTATTGAGTCTGATAGGAAACTAAGATGGGAGGGGACCCTAGGTATGCCGTCCAGAGCTTACCATATAAAGACTCCAAGTGGCCCAAGAAGGTTAGGGTAGTGAAGAGAGAGAGAGAGGTCATTATAGTTGAAGTGATTGCAGAAAGCCCTTTAGAAGCCTGGAGCATGCAGTATGGACAAGACTATTCTGGGCAGAGGCTGTGACTCTTCTGTCCTAGGGAGTGTGTGTTGTATCTTTTCTTCTCTTTGGCCTCATTCCTTCCTCCCTTTGAAGGGAGAAGACTTTTTGGCCATCCCCATCTCAATTTGGGGAGGGAATGAGATAAAAATAGTGCCAGAGATTGGAGGAGTTTAGAACATGTAGTTCCTAATCTCATGAGCCTTTCACACATCCTGGTTACTCCTTTGCCAAGGAGAGACTAGTCACTTTTCAAGTCAGGCCAAAAGCAGGAACTGAGGCCACGGGAGTCAGTGTCCTGAAGGGGGGGGAAGAGTTTAGGTGTGTTCTTGCTGGTTTACCTCAAGGGATAATTCATCCCATCTGAGAAATCTCCAGGGAATGGGCTTTGAATGGTTTCTAGTTATTTCCCTCTTGCATCATTATTTCACATGCAGATGACCCTCGGTTGTAGATTATAGGTCGTCAGTTGGAATCTAAAATCTGAGATGCCGGAGTCCCTTCAGCCAGCTCTCTGTGTGCACGGATAAGAAGGGCTGCCTAGACTTAGAACCCAGTCTGTTCTGATGTGAGGCCTGGATTGTGCAGGTTGGAGCAAGTTTTCTTTTTCAAAAATAATTTAGGTCCTTCAAGGCCACCCACAGTACACTATACACTTTTCCTGATGGAGGAGGAGAGATTAGAAGGAGTATTCTAATTTGAGTCTCCAACTTCTGACTTCAGCTTCATGTATATACCAGCAAGTGGGGACGGTCTCCCCCTTTGTCCCCACTGCTGTTGTCATAGTTGCCGTGTCAGGGAGCTTTAGTACTAGGAAAATGACTTCTGGAGCTCCTAGAGATGGTCTCTCCACTCTGAGGCACTGTCATAGGGGGCTTGTTCTTGTTCTGAACACAGCCATTCTGCTGGCAGCTGTTGGCAGCTGCATGTGTGATTTCATCTTTACCAAGGGCCTTCAGAGGAGAGGGGGTGCTGTTGCCCATCGATAGGAATCTGCTTTTCTGTGGCCCTCTTTGAGAGGACATGTTCCTTTTGTTACCCTGAATTATTTGTAATTAATCCTCCCATCTTGTTTGGAGCTTGGATTTTTAAAAATATATATTTAAAAAAATATATATATTTTAGTTTTTTATTTTTATTTACTTATTTATTTGATGAAGAGAGAAAGAATGGGCGTGCCAGGGCCTCCAGTCACTGCAAATGCATTCCAGATACATGTGCCCCCTTGTGCATATGGCTAACGTGGGTCCTGGGGAATCAAACCTGGTCCTTTGGCTTTGCAGGCAAACGCCTTAACCACTAAGCAATCCCTCCAGCCCTTAAAAACATTTTTATTTATTTGCAAGCAGAGAGATCTAGAAGAGGGACAGAGAGAATAGGCTCACTAGGGCCTTCAACTGCTGCAATCATCTCCAGATAAATGTACCATTTTGTGCATCCAGCTATATGTGGGTGCTGAGGAATCAAACCCTGGTCCTTAGGCTTTGCAGGCAAGTGCCTTAACTGCTAGGCCATCTCTCCAGTCCCTCTTTTTTAAAAAAATATTTATTATTTATTTATTTATTTGAGAGAAAGAATGGGCACACCAGGGCCTCTAGCTGCCACAAATAAACTCTAGATGGCTGGGCGTGGTGATACACGCCTTTAATCCCAGCACTTGGGAGGCAGAGATAGGAGGATCACTGTGAGTTCGAGACCACCCTGAGACCACATAGTGAACTCCAGGTCAGGTGAGCTAGAGTGAGACCCTACCTCAACCCCCCCCTCCAAAAAAAAAATAAATAAATTCATTCAAATGCTGTACTGCCGCGTTCTGCATCCTTAGTGGAGCCTCCGTCTTCCAAGAGGCCTCTTTTCTCCTTGGCTGGGCAGTGACCCATAAAATTGACTCAGACTTAGAACTTAGAACATTGGGGAGGAGCCTAGAGAAGCTTTGCTCAACTCAAGGTCTTGTAAATATTAAATTACAGCCAGAGACGTAGGCAGCCCATGGGGGATATAGCCAACTTTTCAGACTTTTGGTAAAGGGTCCATCACTCAGCCCTCCTCCCCCTCTTCTCTTTCTCTGGTCTCTTAAAGGTGGCCGTTTATAGGGGTAAATAGGAGAGGAAGCTTTTCACATAGTCGAGGGCTTATCCATATCCTATGGTAGGTGATTTAGCTTTGAGGAATCTTTAATTTTTTTTTTGGTTTTGGTTTTGGTTTTTCGAGGTAGGGTCTCACTCTAGCTCAGGCTGACCTGGAATTCACTATGTAGTCTCAGGGTGGCTCAAACTCTTGGCGATCCTCCTACCTCTGCCTCCCGAGTGCTGGGACTAAAGGCGTGCGCCACCACACCCGGCTTAGAATCTTTAATTTTTTAAAAAAGATTTTGCCTTTTATTTATTTATTAGAGACAGAGAGAGTTGAGAATAGATGTGCCAGGGCCTTTAGCCACTGCAGATGAACTCCAGATGCATGCGCCACCTTGTGCATCTATCTGGCTTTAAATGGGTACTGGGGAATCGAACCTGAGCCTTCAGGCTTTGCAAGCAAGTGTCTTTACCCTCTAAGCCATCTCTCTAGACCCCCCTTTTTTTGAGGTAGGGTCTCACGTCTAGCCCAGACTGACCTGGAATTCACTGTGTAGTCTCAGGGTCACCTCCAACTCCTGGTGATTGTCCTACCTCGGCCTCCCAAGTGTTAGGATTAAAGGTGTGTGCCACCATACCCCACTTCCCTGGACCCTTTCTAAAAAAAAACTATTTATTTACAAGTGCTTTTAACTACTCCCCAGCCCTCATATTTGAGGGGTCTTTAAGGACGTACCATTAGAGGCTGGAGGGCCGGAGCCTAGTGGCTTACGTCTTTAATCCCAGCACTGGAAAAGCTAAAGTAGGGATGGGGCACCAGGCAGTCAGGTCCTCCCTCGTGGGTTAGATTTGTGCAGTTGTTGGGTTTTTCAGCTCGTCATAGACTGACTAGACTTTAATTCAACGGGGGTTGTATGCTTGGGGCTACTTAATCCTAAGAACAACTTTGTGTTATAGGCCTTATCTCTATTTTGCAGATAAAACCTGAGGTTTAGAGAGGCTAAATAACTGACCTAAGATAAGGCTAGGGCTGGCTAGCCCGGACCAGTTCCTCTCCATTGTGCCTCTGTTAGTCTACGTGGCCAGCTGCTGCTTGACTGCTTCCTTCTCTCCTTGGTTGCTTCAGAGATGTTTCTTCTGCAGCAGCATCTGGAGCTGAGGAGGCTGGACTGTGGCTTTTCCACCGTCTCTCTCCACTGAAACTGGGGTCCCAGCAAGACCGAGCTAGGACTCTGCAGCCCTGATACCAATCCTGGGTAGAAAAGGAGTTTATTTATTTTTTGTTTGTTTGTTTTTTGGGGGGGGAGAGAAAGATTGCAAAAGAATTGGCATGCCCAGGCCTCAGCCATTGAAATTGAACTCCAGACGCTTGCACCACCTAGAGGTCATGTGCATCCTGCACTTGCCTCACCTTTGTGCATTTGGCTAAAGGGGGATCTGGAGAGAGATGGAACATGGGTCCTTAGGTTTCACAGGCAAGCACCTTAACCACTAAGCCATCACTTCAGCCCGAAAAGGAGATTTTATTTTTTAAATTTTATTTTTATTTTATTTCTTTGGGGGGGAGCATATAGAGAGAATGGATGCTTCAGGGCATTCAGCCACTGCAAACGAACTCCAGAAGCATGCACCACTTTGTGCATCTGGCTCACATGGGTCCTGGGGAATTGAACCTGGGACTTTCGGCTTTGCAGGCAAGTGCCTTATCCATTAAGCCATCCCTCCAGCCCCCCAAAAGGAGATTTTAAAAGAGGAAACCCAGCTTGAGGATCTTCCTTCTCTCTTTATGTAAGAGCTGAACTAGGTAACAATGGATCTCAGAGCTCTCAGGTCACGAAAGTCACACTCAGCTCTCTTTCATGTGATCTCACAGTTCCTTTTCACAAGTACACAGGTGCTGTTTATTAAGGCCAGACCTGCCGATCTGACCTAATTTGGAAGATAGACCTAATGATGTTGGAGGTAAAATTGTCAGTTTCAAACTCAGGCAGCATCAGGGTTGTTTTAGGTTAAAGTTGCAGCAATTGAAGCTGCTGCCGCCTTTTTTTTGTTGTTGTTGTTGTTTTGGTTTTTCGAGGTAGGGTCTCACTCTGGCTCAGGCTGACCTGGAATTCATTCTGTAGTCTCAGGGTGGCCTTGAACTCACGGCGATTCTCCTACCTCTGTCTCCTAAGTGCTAGGATTAAAGGCGTGCAACACCGTGCCCAGCAAATGGAGCTTCTTGCATTAACATAGTTTTATTCTGAACCACCTTATGCTCTTACACAGTGTGTGCCTAGACCGTGTTGGGAGTGGTGGCCAGAGGAAAAACATGTCTGTCTTTTGCACACAGACTTCTTTCCCATTGTCTCTATTTGTTCTTTCCTCAAAATGTTACAGAACCACTTGTCATCAAGTTTTTGTTTGTTTGTTTATTTGAGAGCGAGAGAGAAGCAGACGGAGAGAGTGAGTGAGTATAGATATACCAGGACCTCCTGACACTGAAAAGGAGCTGTAGACACGAGCACCTCTTTGTGCGTCTGGTTTTATGTGGGTACTAGGGAATTGAACCTGAACCATCAGACTTTGCAAGGAAGCACCTTTAACCATCTGTCCAGCCCAAGATTGTGGTTTTTGGTTTTAAATATTTTATTTTTATTTATTCATTTACTGAGAGAGAGAATGGGCTTGCCAGGGCTCCAGACACTGCAAATGAACTACAGACACATGCACCACCTTGTGCAGCTGGCTTTATATGGGTACTGAGAGATCAAAAGGTGGGGCTTGAGAGATGGCATAACAGTTAATGTGTTTGCCTGCAAAGCCAAAGGATCCCCGTTCAATTCTCCAGGACCCACGTAAGCCAGATGTACAAGGTGGCACATGCATCTGTAGTTCTTTTGCAGTGGCTGGAGGCCCTGGTATGCCCATTCTCTCAAATAAATAAATTAATTAATTAATTAAAATAAATAAATAAAAAGGCTTAGTATCCTGCAAAGAACAACAGATGTGATGGTAACAGAACTATCTGCTGCCCATATTTTTTTTTAATTTTTATTTATTTATTTGCAAGCAGAGAGAGAGATAGAAGAGAGGTAGACAGAGAAAGAATGGGCATGCCAGGGCCTCTAGCTACTGCAAACGAACTCCAGATGCATGTGCCCCTTATGCATCTGGCTTACATGGGTCCTGGAGAATCGAACCTGGATCCTTAGGTTTCGCAGGCAAACACCTTAATCGCTAAGCCATTTATCCAGCCTGCTGCCCATCTTTTTAAATATTTTTTATTTATTTGCAAACAGAGAAAGATAAGAGAGACAGATAGAAAGAATGGGCATGCCTGGGCCCCTAGCCACTACAGACGAATTCCAGATGCATGAGCCATTTTGTGCATCTGACTAAAACCTCCTTAGAATGTTAAGCATGTGCAGGGTTAGGGTGCCCTTTGAAACCAGAGTGGCCCTTGGATTGGCTTTAATGCAGGTGGCCCCACCCTTGTTTGCTGAGAGACCTTGGTAGGTTTTAGTTTGGCCTTTTGTTCTTGGTCTTTTTTTGTCTGTTTGTTTGTTTGTTTGTTTGTTTGTTTGTTTGTTTGTTTGTTTTTCAAGGTAGGGTCTTCCTCTAGCCCAGGCTGACCTGGAATTCATTATATAGTCTCAGGGTGGCCTTGAACTCACAGCAGTCCTACTTCTGCCTCCCCAATGTTGGGATTTAAAGGCATGCGCCACCATGCCTGGCTCATTCTAACATTTTTTTTTTTAATGCGATGGGATTTCAAACAAAAAGTAAAGAGAGGGCTGGAGAGATGGCTCAGCAGTTAAAGGTGCTTGCTTACAAAGCCTGACGGCCTGGGTTCAATTCTCCAATACTCATATAAAGCCAGATGCACAAAGTGGCACATTCGTCTGGAGTTTGTTTGCAATGGCAGGAGGCCTTGGTTGGTGTGCCCGTTCTCTCTCGCATTCATCTATACATACATACATACATACATACATACATACATACATATATATATATATATATATATATATATATATATATATATATATTTTCCCCCTTCCCACTTTGGTTTTTTGAGGTAGGATTTCACTCTATCCCAGGATGTCCTGGAATTCACTATGTAGTCTCAGGGTGGCTTTGAACTCATACGCCACTACTCCCAGCTTGATTCTTAGTTTTGTTTTTGTTTGATTATTTATTTGAGAGAGTCAGAGAGACACAGAATGGGCAAGTATGGCCTCTAGCCACTGCAGATGAACTCCAGACATGTGACACCTTGTACAGCTGGCTTACGTGGGTACTGGGGAATTGAACCTTGGTCCTTAGGCTTCACAGGGAGGCATCTAACCACTAAGCCATCCCTCCAGCCTGGTTCTTAGTTTTTAAAATACCTTTTTTAGAGCCGGGCGTGGTGGCACACGCCTTTAATCCCAGCACTCTGGAGGCAGAGGTAGGAGAATCGCTGAGAGTTCGAGGCCACCCTGAGACTACGTAGTTAATTCCAGGTCAGCCTGGACCAGAGTGAGACCCCACCTCGCAAAAAAACCAAAATAAATAAATAAATAAATAAATAATAAAATAAAATACCTTTTTTTTAAAAAAAATTCAAGCACACTTTTAATCCCAGCACTCAGGAGGCAGTGGTAGGAGCATAGCTTTGAGTTTGAGGCTAGTCTGGGACCACAGAGTAAATTTCAGGTCAGGCTGAACTAGAGTGAAACCTTACCTCAAAAAATAAAATAATTTCAAGCCTGGCATTATGGTGTACATCTTTAATCCTATCACTCAGGAGGCAGAGGTAGGAGGATTGCTGTGAGTTCAAGGTCAGCCTGGACTATAGAGTGAATGCCAGGTCAGCCCAGGCTAGAGTGAGACTCTGCCTTGGATAAACAAACAAAAAAAAAAGCGACTTCAAACTAGCAGAAAACTGAGTCTCGGTATGTACTCCCAGCCGGCTTCTGCAGTGCCAGGATTGAGGTGAGTGCTCCACGCTATTTCATTTTCAGACAGAATCTCACCGTGTTGTCTCACGTACCTGTGTCGGCCATTGCACTGCCGTCCATTTTATATTTGTTATTTGATACGCTACTTAAAGGAAGGGGTTTTCTTTTCTTTTTTCTTTGAGCTAGGGTCTCATGTAGCAGCCTGTGCTGGCCTTAAACTCCTTATATTTTTTATTTTATTTCATTTTTGGTTTTCTAAGGTAGGGTCTCACTCTAGCCCATGCTGACCTGGAATTGACTTTGTAGTCCCAGGCTATCCTCCTACCTCTGCCTTTCACGTGCTGGTATTAAAGGCGTGTTCCACCATGCCCAGTTTAAACTCCTTATAGCTGAGGACGATCTTGAACTTATTTTTAAAAGTATTTTATTTACTTATTTATTATTATTATTATTTTGGTTTTTCGAGATAGGGTCTTGCTCTAGCCCAAGCTGACCTGGAATTCACTCTGTAGTAGTCTCAGGGTGGCCTCAAACTCAAGGTGATCCTCCTACCTCTGCCTCCCAAGTGCTGGGATCAAAGGTGTGTGCCACCACGCCCAGCTTACTTGTTTATTTAAGAGAGAGTAAGTATGAGCATGCCAGGGCCTTCTGCCTCTATAAAGGAACTCCAGACACATGCATCACTTTGTGTATCTGGCTTTATGTGGGTACTGGGGAATCGAACCCAAGCCATCAGTCTTTGTTAGCAAGTGCCTTTAAGCATTGAGCCATCTTTCCAGTCTCAGAGGATGGTCTTGAATTTCTTATCCTTCTGTCTCCACCTCCCAAATGCTAGAATTATAGTCATGTGCACTTGTTGTTGTTTTTTGTTTTGTTTTAAAAAAATTTTTTTTACTTTATTTTTATTTATTTGAGAGAGGGACAGGCAGATAGAATGGGTCTCCAGCTACTGTAAACAAACTCCAGACACATGCTCCACATTGTGCATCCGCCTTACATGGGTCCTGGGGAATCAAACCAGAGTCCTTTGGCTTTATAAGGCAAGCACCTTAACCAGTAAGCCATCCCTCCAGCCCCTATTTTATTTTTAGATTGCAGTGTTAGGTGCTAGATGCTAAGGGTTGGACTCAGGGCTTCACACTTGCTTAGGCAAAAACTTTTATCAACTGAGCTACATCCCCAGCAGTCTATCCTTTGTTAGGGAGGCAGAGTCAAAAGATGATCGGGCCGGGCGTGGTGGCGCACGCCTTTAATCCCAGCACTCGGGAGGCAGAGGTAGGAGGATCATCGAGAGTTCAAGGCCACCCTGAGACTACATAGTTAATTCCAGGTCAGCCTGGACCAGAGTGAGACCCTACCTCGCAAAACCAAAAAAAAAAAAAAAAAAAAAAAGATCAGACTGGAAGTTTTTTGTTTGTTTTGTTTTTTTTCAAGGTGGGGTCCCACTCTAGCTCAGGCTAACCTGGAATTCACTATGTAGTCTCAGGGTGGCCTCGAACTCATGGCAGTCCTCCTACCTGTGCCTCCCAAGGGCTGGGATTAAGGGTGTGCACCACCACGCCCATCAGGCTGGAAGTATTTTACATGCATTGTTACCACACAGTCTTTATTTGTTTTCACCCCTGCAGAGGTTGGAGAGGTGTATGAGTGTTGTGACAGCAATGACGACTGGTGTGTCTGAGAGAGAAGCCAACGACGCCCTCAATGCGCATGTAAGTGTCATGTTCTCACCCACGTCTGCTCGGGCTAAAGTTCAGAGATAAGATAGAAAGATGGAAAGACTAGGAATTAAGGGACAAGTTTATATCTTGCTCCCAAGTCCAGGCTTTCCAACTCCTCTCCCTGTGAGAGCCTATCTTTTTGAACCTTATGTCTGTTTCAGTGCTAGAGTGAGACCTTACCTCAAGAGACAGCAATAACAGCAACAAAAATGGCAATAGTTAGGCTGGAGAGATGGCTCAGTGGTTAAGGCACTTGCTTGTAAAACCTAACCTGAGTTTGATTCCCCAGTATCCATGTAAAGCCAGATGCACAGAGTGGTGCATGTATCTGGAGTGTATTTGCAGTGGCTGGAGGCCCTTGTACACCCATTCTCTTTTCATCTGTCTTTCTTCTATGTCTTTCTGCTTGCACATAAATAAATAAAAATTAAAAATTTAGGGCTGGAGGGATGGCTTAGCCGTTAAGGCATTTGCCTGCAAAGCAAAGGACCCTGGTTCCATTCCTCAGGACCCATGTAAGCCAGATGCAGAAGGTGGTGCATGTGTCTGGAGTTTGTTTTCAGTGGCTGGAGGCCCTGGTGTGCCCATTCTGTGTGTGTGTGTGTGTGTGTGTGTGTGTGTCTCAAATAAATAAAAAAAACTTGGAAAAAAATCTAAAAAGGCAATAGTCATATTTAAGAGTTGATCTTTCCCCCTTGCATGTTATCCAGGAGTCCCAAATGTTCTGGGAGGAATTGTGCTCAAACTTTCTATATGAGAGTGACAACTAATCTTTTCCCTTTTCTCACCATTCAGGTCTGCAAAGGACCCCCCCAGCATGAGGAGATCTGCCTGGGCCTGTTTACTCTGGTCCTCACTGAACCTGCCCAAGCCCAGAAGGTAATCTACCTCCTGCTCTGGCCTCACAGTCTCTTCCCAGAATGACCTGGGAATCTAGGGAATTTACTGTTTAATTCTGGGTCATGAGCTATGAATCACCTTGTTCTCTAAATATAACATCAAGTCCCTTTATTCTCAGTGAGTTGATTATTCTCTGGCTGAAGTCCTTTCTGTCCTCAGATTCAGAAGTTAAGCAAGAAGACAGTTGTGAGAGTGAAAAACACAGATTTCAGTTTCAGGTGTATGAGGTGAGACTGTGAAGGTTGGCATTTATGTGAGGTGATGGAAGTGCTCAGTTGAGACGAGGCCACGAGCGCTTGTCTGGAAGAGCAGGATTGTGTTCTGCAGGTTCTACCACTGGCCGTGAACAAAGAGCAGGCTTAGGGTGGAGAGATGGCTCAGTGGCTAAAGCTGCAAAGCCTAATGGTCCAGGTTTGATTCCCAGGTTCGATCACCCAGTGGCACATATATCTGGAGTTTGTTGGCAGTGGCTGGAGGCCCTGGTGTGCCCATTCTCTCTGTGTGTGTCTCTTCTATCTCTTTCTGCTTGCAATTAAATAAATAAATTTTCTTTTCTTTTTAATTGACAACTTCTATACTTAGAGACAATAAACCATATTTCCCTCCCCTCCCCCCATTCCTCTTCAGAACTTCACTCTCCATCATATCCCCTCCCTCTCTCCATTAGTCTCTCTTTTAATTTGATGTCATCATCTTTTCCTACTATTATGAAGGTCTTGTGAAGGTATTGCTAGGCACTGTGAGGGCATGGATATCGAGGCCAATTTCTGACTGGACAATTGCATCGTAAGGATCCCTACCCTTCCTTTGACTCTTACATTCTCTTCCACAATGGACCCTGAGCTGTGGAGGGTGTGATAGAGATGTTTCAGTGATGAACACTCTTCCGTCACTTCTTCTCAGCACTATGGTGCCTTTTGGGTCATCCCAGTGGTCATGGCTATCTGAAAAGAAAAGCCTCTCTAACCAGAAGTGAGATTAACATTAATATATGGGTATGAACGTTAAGTAAAGTGCTTACAGGGCAGTTTGGTGAGCACAATATATGTATTTAGCTAGACAAGTGCAGGCGTTACACTCCTAAGGCTCATGGCCTCCCCTGCCATAGACTTTTGATTAGGTTTTCAGTATCAGGGATGTGTTCCCTCCCATAGAGTGGGCCTCCAGTCCAATCGGAGAGCAATTGTTTTCCCCCAGAACATACATGCCACTATCGGCACCTGTTCTGTCTTCGGCCTATTGACCAAACTTGATTCTTGCAGTGTCCACTGTTTTCACCGCTGATGACTTCTGTCTCCCATAGGGATGCATGCAGTGCAGCTTTTTCCAGCTTTCTGTCAGCGGGGTTATAGGGAAGAGGTTTTCAGCTCAGCCCCAGCTTGATTTCTCAGTAACCTTGCTGCCCAGGCATGTGTTGTTCTCAACAATAGGGTCTTACCATCTATTTATGGTGGGAAACCAAAAGCCTCGGCAATAGCCTGTAATGTTTTGGGGCCAACAACTCACTTGAAGATATTCCATCCTTGGCGCTGAAATTTTTCTAGTAACAGTCTGGCTTCTGAGTGTGCCATTATCCAAAATAATAAAAAAAAAAAAAAGTTTTTTTTAAAAGCGAGCTTAAAATTGCAGCAAGTTTAGAGTGGCTGGCTTAATGTACTGACCGAGGTGACCTTGGAATATGCTAGAATTCCCACTCCTGATGAATGCTGAAGGAAACCTAGTCTGTAGTGGTCACAAATAGAAGAGTCTCTTTTATGCAGGATGGTTTGAGTGGGGAGATGGGTTAATGGATAAAGCACTTGCCACACAACTCTGAGTACCTGAGTTCAAATCTCCATACCCAATGTAAAAAAGCAGGAAGCTGTGTGGCACGCTTCTGTGATCCCAGTGCACCTGTGGTGAGAAGGGAGGCAGAGACATGAGTATTTGAGTGGCAGATGGAAAGTCGTCCTCTGACCTCCACATGCACACTCACACACATGAGCACATGTTGTGTACACAGTATGTAAATCTAATAAAATAGAGGACTGGAAGAGCAGGGGACTCAGAACTCTCTTGGGCCTTCTCTGGGCAAGGTGACAAGGTGCAAGGAAACAGATATGGAAGCTTTATCCCATCCCTCCACACTGTTCCAGCTTACTCATGAGGCAGGTTTTTTTTTTTTTTTTTTTAATTTTAAAATTTTTATTTTTTAATTTTTGTTTTTATTTTTTATTTTATTTTAAAGAGAGAGGGAGAGAGTTGGTGCACCAGGACCTCAGCCATTGCAATTGAACTCCAGACCTTTGTGCCACCTAATGCACATGTGCGACCTTGCGCTTGCGTCACCTTTGTGTGTCTGGCTTATGTGGGATCTGGAGAGTTGAACATGGGTCCTTGGGTTTTGCAGGCAAACACCTTAACCATTAAGCCATCTCTCCAGTCCCCCAAGCCCTTTTTTTTTTTTTTTTAAATTTATTTGTTTATTTGAGAGAGAAAGATGCAGAAATATGCAGGTATATATATATAGAGAGAGAATGGGCGTGCCAGGGCCTCCAACCACTGCAAACAAACTCCAGATGTGTGCGCCCCCTTGTGCATCTGGCTTATATGGGTCCTGGGGAGTCGAACCTGGGTCCTTTGGCTTTACAGACAAGCGCCTTAACCACTGAGCCATCTCTCCAGCCCCCAAGCCCTCTTTTTTTAAAAAAAGTTTATTTAATTTTATTTATTTGAGAGAGAGAGAAAGGCAGACAGAAAAGAGTGAGTATGGGCACATCAGGACCTCCTGACAACTGCAAACTCCAGATGCATGCCCCACTTAGTACACCTGGCTTTACATGGGTAGTGGGTAATTGAACTCAACTCCTTAGGCTTTGCAAGCAAGTGCCTTAACCACTGAGCCATCTCTGTAGCCCCTAGCCCTGTTTTAAACTTTTTTTTCAAATAGACAATTTTAGTTTATTAAGTAGATACTTTGTATGGACACATTATGTGTTGGTGCCATTGTGTCCCTCCTCCCTGCCCCCACTCCTCAGTGGGATTGTCAGTACTCACCATGGGGTTGTGAGAGCAGCAGTTAGTCATTGTGTGGAGGGGTGGGCAATACCTCTGGACACTCCCTCCTACTCTAGGCTCTTAGAATCTTCCATCCCCCTTCCACAAGTTCCCTGAGCCATGGTGGGTGTGTTTTAAGTCACTTTAGTGTTGAGCTCTCAGCAGCTTCTGGATTTTTACTTTGGTTCATTTTGAGTCTCCTCAGTGTCTGTCTCCATCTCCCAGATGCAGGTTGTCAGGCTCACCATGGGAGCAGCACCTTGCTCATCTTAACCCACTCTTCTGGCTTCCCCTGGGTCCTGGCTGATGTGGGAGGGGCGGTTTATCTCTTGGGTTCTCACTGCCTTCTGAAAAAGAAAAACATTCTCCAATGGAGAGTGAGGTCAGTGTAGGTTCAATAGAATATGCATTGTTAATTCAGAGAGCTTTTGATGGGTGTAGCCTCTTTTGGCCAAAGACTAGTGGGAGCTTCTCAGACTGACCTGGAATTCTCTATGTAGTCTCAGGATGGCCTTGAACTCATGGCCAATCCACCTGCCTGTGACTCCTGAGTGCTGAGATTAAAAGTGTGCTCCACTATGCCTGGCTTCCTTTGGCTCTTATATTCTTTCTGCCACCTCTTAGCTTCAGCGTTCTCCAAGCCTTGTGGGGTGTGATAGAGATGTCTCATTTATTACTGAGCATTCAACTGTTACTTCTTCTCAGCACTTTGATGAGTTTTAAGTCCCCAGTTGTCACTGCCATCTCTTGGGATGAGTTAGAAGTCCATCATAACACCAAGGCAGCCGGTCTTTGGGGCACATTTCTTTAGAATGCGTCTGATAAAACACATGTACAGATTGAGTGACTTGAAAGCCGTCATAAATTCTTAGCTCTGTCCATGGCAACCCATGTCCCCCCCCTTTGTTTTTTCTCTTTTTTGGGGGGGGGGTTCGAGGTAGTGTTTCACTCTAGCCCAGGCCAACCTGGAATTCACTATGTAGTCTCAGGCTGTCCTCGAACTCACAGCGATCCTCCTACTTCTCCCTCCTGAGTGCTGGGATTAAAGGGGTATGCCACCATGCCAGGCTCTTTTTTAAAAAAAAATATTTTTATTTATTTATTTGAGAGAGAGAGAGAGTCAGAGAGAGAGAGTTGAAGAGATGGTTCAGCATGGAATCAGGAATTCGACTGCCTGGATTTTGTTGTTGTTCTGTTCTGAAATTAAGTCTCACTCTGTAGCCCAGGTCAGAGCTACCATGCTTGATCCTTGCCTGGATTTTAATCCTTTTCTTCCTCTAATCTCTTATGTGATCTGGGCCAGGCTGTTCTAACCTCATGATTTCCTCCCCTGAAAACAGAGATACTAAATAGGCACCTATGTTCCAGGGTTGTTAAATAGACAGAATGTAGTAATGCATATATAATACAGTCTGTGCACAGAGTTGGTGAATGTTCTGTGCATAGTATTATTTTGTTGTTTTGAGGCAAGGTCTCATGTGGCTCAGGCTGACCTCAAACTTACTGTATAGCTGAGGATGACCTTGAACTCTTGATGCTCCTACCTTCACCTCCCAAGTGCTGGGATGACAGGTGTATACCACCACATTGAACCTGCTTCATTATTGCATCATTCTTGCTACCACCTTCAGAGGTTTCTGTGTAGTAAACTGCCTGTTTAGTTTCAAACCTTTTGGATGAGACCATGACAGGAGACAGGATAGAACTCAACAGGCTAAGGAGGCTGCTAATGAGGCCCCCTGAGGTATTTCTGCAGGAGTCTGATCTCACTGAAGAGGTAGGGGAAGACGCCATGACCCTCACAGAAGAAAACCATCCTGCCTCCTGTATCTCTGCAGTGGTAAAGGTGCTAAAGGGTGCCATGCCTCCACTCACACTGTAGGACTTGGCCAAAGCAAAGGACACCCTAGAGAAAATAAGAACGATATTTAAAGCTTAGGTTCTGGGGCTGGAGAAATGGCTCAGCAGTTAAGGCACTTGCCTGTAAAGCCTGACAACCTGAGTTTAATTCCCTGGTACCCACATAGAGCCAGTGCACAAAGAGGCACCTGCGTCTGGAGTATTTGCAGTGGCTTGGAGGGCCTGGTGTGCTCTATTCTTTCTGTCTGTCTGTCTCTTCTTTCTGCTTACATAAAGAAAAAAAAAATTGTTTTGTTTTTCTAGGTAGGATCTCACTCTAGCTCAGGCTGACCTGGAATTCACTCTGTTTTCTCAGGATTGTCTTGAACTCTCGGCAATCCTCCTGCCTCTCCCTCCCAAGTGCTGGGACTAAAGGCGTGTGCCACCACGCCTGGCTAGAAAAAAACATTTTTTTTAAGTTCAGGTTTTGCCAGGTATGGTGACACATGCATTTAATACCAGCACTCGGGAGGCCAGAGGTAGGAGGATCACCATGAGTTCAAGGCCATCCTGAGACTACATAGTGAATTCCAAGCCAGCCTGGGCTAGAATGAGACTCTACCTTGAAAAAATTTTTTTAAAGTTCACGTTTTCTTGGGAGTGGTAGCACATGCCTTGTAACCGTGGCACTCGGGAGCTAGATGAGAGGATTGCCATGAGTCTGGGCTACATGGTAAGTTACAGGAAAGTCAGAACCTGTTTCAAAAAAAGAGGGGGTCGTGTATCTGGGGAGACGGCTCAGTGGATAAAACACTTGCCACTCAAGCTGGAGTGTCCAAGTTTAACACCATATCCCACATAAAAAGCCAGAAGTTGAACCAGGCATGGTGGCGCACACCTTTAATTCCAGCACTCGGGAGGCAGAGGTAGGAGGATCACTGAGAGTTCAAGGCCACCCTGAGACTGCATACTGATTTCCAGGTCAGCCTGAGCTAGAGTGAGACCCTACCTTGAAAAACAACAACAACAAAAAAGCCAGAAATTGTGGGAGGGTGATGGGAGGCGGAGACAGGAGACTTTCCAGAAGCTCATGGTGAGCACCGGAGAGAAGAAAGAGCAGAGCCGGAGCCTTGCCACACACTGGGCAGACAGGCTGAGCGTGGTCTGCAAGCCGTCCTCCACACACGTGAACACACACAAATAAACGCAATGCATACATTATTTTTATTTGTTTAGTTGAGATCGAGAAGGAGGCAGAGAGAGAGAGAAAATGAACGGGCAGGCCAGGGCCTCCAGCCGCTGCATGTGCCACCTTGTGCATCTGGCTTACATGGGTTGTGGGGAATTGAACCGGGGTCCTTTGGCTTTGCAGGCAAGCACCTTAACTGCTAAGCCATCTGTCCAGCCCTACATTTTTTTTTTTAAGTTCAAATTTTGTTTTTGAGCAAAGGTCTTACTTTGTAACTCGGACAGGCCTCGGACTTGGGATTTTCCTGCCTCAGCCTCCCAAATACCAGCATTATTAGTACACACCACTGTGTCCAGCTAAGAAAGTTCAGGGTTGGTTCTGCCCTTCTCCCAGACCTGACCTCTTAACATCTCCTGTGCTGCATCTGGGTAGGTCAGAGCCCATCTAAAAACCTCTGGGCTCCTTTTTGACTTGTTCAACCAAACCCATATGGAGTGACCTTTTACTGGGAGAGGAAAAACAGATGGCCTCCACCTGGTTTTGCTCAGCTTGCGGCATCAAACAGTATGACATTTCCTCAGAAGGGAGGTAGAGGGACAAGGATAGGGCTAGGAGCTTTGCCCAGCGAGCTTTCCTGCCTTACTAGTGGATAGTTAAATCCTTCCTCCCTCTGCCCTGCCTCATCCTGAAAGACAGAGTAAAGAGTAGGTTTGGGATAGAGGGGCCCTGTGGAAATCAAGTATTCACAATGGAAAGTGTTTGACGGCCGCTCAGTATGTCACTGGTGTGGTTTAAGAGTCTGGGGGAGGGAGTGCAGAGGAGATGGCTCTGGTGGTTAAAGTTACTCACCTGGCATTCATTTGCATCACAGACCCTAGCAAACCCATACACATGCACACAAATATCCACACGAAAAGTATAAAAGACAGTTTAAAAAGGGAGTCAGCTGTTGCTGGGATCAGGAGCCTTGCCTGAACTTACTGGCTACTCACAAACCTCACTTCTCACAGTGTTACCGGGACTTGGCTCTGGTGAGTCGTGATGGCATGAACATTGTTCTGAACAAAATCAACCAGCTACTCATGGAGAAGTACTTGAAGTTGCAGGATACCTGCCGTACTCAGGTAAGGTCAGAAAGAAGCCAGGATCCAGGAGCTGAGGGTTAACTCAGTGTTAGAGTGTGCGCTCTACACGCACAGGCCCTGGGTTCAATCCCCAACTCTGACAAAAAGGAAGTCTCCAGTTCAGAGACCTAGCAATGGGAATGGCGTGTGTCCTAGTGAAGAGAGGGGTATGGAAGGTGCACCCTTACCACTGTGAGCCTACATTGACCATCTTCTCAGCCTCATGTAGTGCCCCTCTCTCCTGTAGCTGGTGTGGCTGGTTCGGGAATTGGTCAAGAGTGGTGTCCTGGGAGCTGACGGCGTCTGCATGACATTCATGAAGCAGATCGCAGGTGAGTTAAGGGCAGGAGCATAAGAAAGAAAAGGAGCCCACAGACAAGTGTAGACAGTGGAGAATAACTAAGTGCCCGAGGAACTTCATTCCTGGGTTTCTCGGACCCTTTCTGATACAGACATCTTCCTGCAAGATGAAATTGTAGAAAAATCACAGGGAGGCCTGGTGTGGTGGTGCACACCTTTGATCCCAGTCCTCGGGAGGCAGAGGTAGGAGAATCGTGAGTTTGAGGTCACCCTGAGACTCCATAGTGAATTCCAGGTCAGCCTGGGCCAGAGCGAAAACCTACGTCGAAAAAAAATCACCGGGAGGCTTTGAGTCAATGAGTCTTGGCCTTGTATTCTTTCTGTCAGAATATTTGGCAGAATATTCTGGCAGAATATTTCATCTGTTTTAACCAGTGTTTTGGATTAGGAAGGGATGAGGAGAGACGCAAGGGAAAGTCATTTGTTCCCGTTTCATCATGCATTCAGAAACCTAGAGCAGCCCTGGTTCCAGCGCTGTGTTCTGAACATTAGCTCCCAAATCATGAGACGTGATTGGGACCAGTCTGAGACAAACAGTGTGACAGAACAGACCCTGACATTTAGGTTTTATAATTATCTTGGCTTCTGTGACATCTGTCTGAGCTATTACATGACAGTGGTCTGCTGAAGCCACCTCTTGCTTTTGAGATTGTGTATGTTTTGTTTTCCTGCTAAAAACAAAACAAACAAAACAGGGCCGGGCGTGGTGGTGCATGCCTTTAATCCCAGCACTCGGGCAGCAGAGGTAGGAGGATCACTGTGAGTTCGAGCCCACCCTGAGACTACATAGTGAATTCCAGCTGGGCCAGAGTGAGACCCTACCTCAAAAAAACAAAAAAATAAAAATTGGGACTGGAGAGATTGCTTAGCAGTAAAGCGCTTGCCGGTGAAGCCTAAAGACCCAGTTCAAGGCTTGATTCCCCAGGACCTATAAAGGAGGCGCATGCATCTGGAGTTGTTTGCAGTAGCTGGAGACCCTGGTGTGCCCATTCTCTATTTGCTTATTTCTCTCTCTGTTGCTCTCAAACAAATAAATAAATACATCATGATTATAAGTACAGGGGGCTGGAGACATGGCTTAGCAGTTAAGGCACATACCTGCGAAGCCTAAGACCTTGGTTTGATTCTCCAGGTCCCATGTAAACCAGATGCACATGGTGGCACATGCGTCTGGAGTTCATTTGCAGTGGCAAGAGGCCCTGGCGCACCCATTCTCACTCTCTCCCTCCCGTTATCTGTGTCTAATAAATAAATAAATAAGATAAAAATAAAAAAGATTTAGCTGGTTGTTGTGGCACACGCCTTTAATCCCAGCACTTGGGAGGCAGAGGTAGGAGGATCACCATGAGTTCAAGGCCACCCTGAGACTACATAGTGAATTCCATGTCAGCCTGAGCTAGAGTGAGACCCCCTACCTCGAAAAACCAATAAATAAATAAATAAAAATATAAAAATAAAAAAGATTTAAAAAATAAAAGAAAAAAATAAGTAGAAAACGATCCTGCTATTGTACCTCCCATTGCCATTGGGGCTGAGGATCGAGCCTGGTACTCCTGCATGCTGGGCCAGTGCTCCTCCCACTGAGATATGATAATGTCCCCAGCCCTGCCTTTTTTAAGTTGAGATAGGTCTTTTTGTGTAGCCCAGGGTGGCCTGGAATTCACTTTGTACTCTCAGGGTGGCCTCAAACTCACAGCAATCCTCCTACCTCTGCCTCCCAAGTGCTGGGATTAAAGGCGGGTGCCACCATGCCCAGCTTCTTTAAAATTTTAGGTAGCCCTGGCATCCCTGTTTTGATATCTATGACCCTCATCTATGTGACAGTGACTGTGTGAACACTAGACCTGGGGCTGGGGCAAGGTGCAACATTGTGCTGAATATCGTATCTTCTCTCCTGGCACTTTGTTCCCTGGTTGGCACTCCCCACTTCTTATCCCAATAATTTGGTGTGGCAACACTGTATGTTAATTCCGCCCCAGGAAGTTTGGTAGAAAGAGCGGAAGACTGGTGTCTAGAAAACGAAACCCTGGGCCTGTCATAACTCTGAGCACAGGACTCAGGACACCAGATACTGGGCTGCAGCCAGTGCCAGCTATTTTCACCTTTTCGAGGTAGCAAAGGCTGACCTGGAATTCACTGTGTAGTCTCAGAGTGGACTTGAACTCATGGCGATCGTCCTACCTCTGCCTCCCAAGTGCTGGGATTAAAAGCATGCGCCACCACGCCCAGCAATATGCCATCTTTGCTTTTCAGCTGTGAGCTTCTCACGTTTGCTTGTCTGAGACATTCCTTTTCAAGGCCACAGTGTTCCCACTCAGTGTACAGAAAAGTAACAGCTCTTGTTTCTGGAAAAATCCACAACATTCCCTTCCTTTCTCAAATAAAGGGGAAACCTTAAAACCTGGCAGAAGAGAGGACAGTTTATCCCAGCACTCGGGCAACAGTAGTGGGGCAACTGGGTGGACCAGCAGGATGAATGAAGAGATGTGTTAGACTAGCTGAGTTGCTAATCAGAGCTACTGTATTCTGATTCCTTCTCCCTACCCCCCTTGAAATCAGGTGGAGATGTTACAGCCAAAAATATCTGGTTGGCAGAAAGTGTTCTGGATATCCTGACGGAGCAGAGGTAGAGTCCACCATGAAGGGTGGGGCAAGAGCCAGAGACAGCCATGACGGGTGTGAGTATGGGAAGTGGGGAAGAAAGGATTCTGTGACCCAAGAGCACCTTAAGTGAGGCAAGAGAAAGGTGTGGCAGGTATGTTGGTGACAAATGAAGAAATTAATATCATAGTATGTCCCAAGGGATGAAGGAATGGGAAAGAAGGACCTTGCTAGAATATTCCAGAGCCCAGAAAAAACTAGCTTCATCTGATAAGGGTTTATTTTTGACCCAGACCTCCTTGGAATGTTTATCTTTGTGGGGAAGTGAGGGGAAAATGAGCTCAGCAGAGTGGGGCCAGCCAACCACACGGACCTGGCAGGTATCTCTTCTCCCTTCCAAGCCTCTCAGTCCAGCACATGCTCTTTTTTGGTGTGGCATAGGAGCAGCAGGGGTTGAGGAGGGACTAGAGGCCAGAGAACCCACTGGGAGGCTCCAGGGCTAGAAAGCGCATACAGGAGGAGCCTGTCTGGCTTTCTGGCTTCTTTTCCTTCCCCATCAAAATCAAGGACAGGCCGGCTATGGTGGCGCACGCCTTTGATCCCAGCTCTTGGGGGGTAGACATAGGAGGATCCCTGTGAGTTTGAGGCCAGTCTGGACCTACAGAGTGAGTTCCAGGTCAGCCTTGGCTAGAGTGAAACCCTCCCTCAAAAAAAAAAAAAAAAAAAAAAAAAGCTGGGTGTGGTGGCGCACGCCTTTAATCCCAGCAATTGGGAGGCAGAGATAGGAGGATTGCTGTGAGTTTGAGGCCACCCTGAGACTACAGAGTGAATTCCAGGTAAGCCTGGACTAGAGTGAGACCCTACCTCAAAAAACCAAAAAGAAAAAGAAAAGGAAAAGAAAAGAAAAAATCATGAACAGAAAAGGACTGCTCACCTGGATCTGTTAGGAGTGAGGCCTTCCCCTGGTGCCGTGGTATGTTTTACTTAACTTCAGAGCCTTTTCCTGAGTAAAGACATCAAGTAGGCAAACGACTGAGAGGGCAACTAGTGTCCATATTATCTTTGATTTAGAAGACTGGACAGACTCTTTCCATAATTTATGCTTGTGAAAGAGTCAGCTGAATGCTGTGTGCCAACCCTGAGAGGCAGGCATGCCTGCCATGCAGTGCCACCTAGTGCTCATGACATGCTTGTGCAGCTTTCCTGCACCTGGTACCATCACACACCAGCATAGAACTTATGAGCAGTTTCTGCCAAGACTACTACTTTTGGGTCTCTGTGTCTCTCTACAGCCTTTGTGCATCGGGTTTACATGGGTACTGGGGAATTGAACCTAGGTCTTTAGGCTTTGCAGGCAAATGCCTTAACCGTTAAGCCATCTCTCCGGCCTTTGGTTAGAGAACCTCACTTTCGTCTCTTTGTTATGCCATTCCAGGGCTCAGATATGTCCATCGCCTCTGCTAGCAACTGCCTTAAAAGTGATTTTTTCCATTCTTTTCTTTTCCTTTTTTTCCCTTTTCTTTTTTTCTTTCTTTTTGGTTATTCAAGGTAGGGTCTTACTCTGGCCCAAGCTGACCTGGAATTCACTATGTAGTCTCAGGGTGGCCTTGAACTCATGGCAATCCTCCTCCCCTGCCTCCTGAGTGCTGGGATGAAAGGCATGCACCGCCATGCCTGGCTTCATTCTTTTCTTGGTGCCAGATATCTGCTGTCTCCATACCTCAAAGCTGCATTTTCCACACCAGTGTCAAATAGCATCCACACAGAAGCCCAGCCCCATCACATCTGTGATGAAAGGGAGTTTCTTGAGATTTTTTTTAAAAATATTTTATTTATTTGAGAGAGAATGGGCACACCAGGGCCACTGCAAATGAACTCCAGACACATGCGCCACCTTGTGCATCTGGCTTACGTGGGCACTGGGGAATTGAACCTAGGTGTAACTTGGGCTTTGCAGGCAAGTGCCTTAACTGCTAAGCCATCTCTGTAGCTCAAGACATCTTAAACGGTCCCAGTCCACTGCCGACCCCCTTCCAAGTAGCCCGTCTGTCCCATGCTGCCAACCCCTTGCAAGTGTCCTGTCCACCCAGTGCTGCTGACCCCTTCCAGTGTCTTGGGGCTATGGCAGCAGACCTGCCCCAATGTCCTTGACTAGTGTTTTCATTTTGTGAAAGGAAAAGGCTGAGGCTAGGTGTGGTGTGCACCTGGGATCCCAACACCTGGGAGGTTAAAGCAGGAGTGTTGTTGAAAGTTTAAATACAGCCTGGGATATGCAGTGAGACCCTGTGGGGGGGGGGGAGGAAGGGAAGGAAGAACGGAACAGTCTTTTAATTAGGTAGCGTAAGTACTTTTCCGGAATCAGGATGTTGCCTGTTTAAATTAATTAGACTCCCTGTCTTCTTCCTGCAGTCTCCTGCCTTCCAGCAGGGGTGCCAAAGCCAATACAAACCGCTTGGCATTTGGACACAGCATTAGTTTTAGGAATCTCCCCACGGTTTTTCCTTGTGCCACTATGGAAGCAGTAGGGAACAAATGATTTGTTAATTTATTTTCCCAGTGAAATTCTAAAACTCCTGAGGAAAGGGGCTTTGCATTAAAAATCAGTTTTTTAAATATGTATATATTTATTTATTTATTTAATTTATTTGCAAAAGAGAAAGAGACAGAGAATGGGCCTCCAGCCACTGCAAACAAACTTTTGTGCATCTGGCTTACATGGGTCCTGGAGAATCAAACCTGGGTCCTTTAACTTCACAGGCATATGCCTTAACTAATAAGCCATCTCTCCAGCCCAAAAATCAGGTTCTTTTTCTTTTTAAAATTGTAATTTAGGGCAGGTAATTCATTGTCCAAGGGTAGGGTAGGTGACTAGAGAGAGCAGGGGATGGATTTTGGCATGGTTGGCTGTAATGACAGGCCTGATGGAGGGAGGGCTAGGACAGCATGTTCTAAGAACTTTCAGGTCCTGAAAGGGGTTTTGGGAATTCCCAGAGATCTTTGCACTACACCTTAAGAGAACTGCTGACTTAAACATTTCCCATAGCTAAGCTGGGAGAAAGGAAGTCTGTCTCTGTCCCTGATCCCTCACGCATTACTTTGTATAGGATGGGCCTCTGTGTTTGAATGTGTGCCAAAAGAATTTTTTTTGGTAATTTGAGGTAGGGTCGTACTCTAGCCCAGGCTGACCTGGAATTCACTATGGAATCTCAGGTGAGGCTCAAGCTCACAGTGATCCTCCTGCCTCTGCCTTCCAAGTGCTGGGATTAAAGGTGTGCACCACCATGCCCAGCACAAAAGAATTATTTTATTGGAAGGTACAAAAATATTTATGTCCTAAGAGATTCTTTTATTTGTCATCTATCCTTATTGGGCATCTGATAAAGAAGATTAGTTCTCTTTACCTTAGCCGATTCTTGGTTAAAGACAGATGAGAACGGCCTGAACAAACAAGTAAAAAGCAAACAAAATAAACCAAAACTCAGGGAGCCCATTTGTTCTTCGTATGTGACACCAGACATTTTTGCAAGCCTGTAGCCAAGTCCAGGAGGTGAGTTAGAGGTGAAGGGGAACCTGTAGACTGTGTCCCTCTCTGCAGGGAGTGGGTCCTGAAGAGCAGCATCCTCATAGCCATGGCTGTGTACACATACTTGCGACTCATCGTCGACCACCATGGGACCGCCCAGCTCCAGGCCCTGCGGCAGAAGGAAGTGGAGTTCTGTGTCTCACTGCTTCGGGAACGGGTAAGAGCCTCAGGACAAAAATCACTGTGGGAAAATGAGACCTACCCTAAGCGGGCTGGGCTGCTTAAGGGTTTTACGCATCTGGGTCAGAGGTCCCTCATTAGAGATGTGAGTGGTTCAAGTCCTGGTAGAGGAGGCCAAAGGAGGGAGAGACAGTGTGGAATGACCCTCATTCCTGGAAATGCCACTCGTTGCACTAGGGATCTCTGTCAGTTTCAAGAACACTGTTGTACGTCTGGCACAGACTGTTCTTGTATGCCCACTGTTATGTCCGCCCACGTGTCCTCCATAAGTAATTGTCCTGATCAGGTGGGATATGAGTTGCCAGCCATCATTTCTCTCAAGACAGTTGAGCCTCGTAGAGCAATACCAGATAAGAAAGTAATACCAGATAAAGCTCCGAAGTTCACTCTTTCATTGCATCAGCCACATGCCCCTCGTCAGTATTGTTTGCACGGTACAGAAGTAGATGGTTTCTATCATCACAGACTGTTCTGTTGGACACCGGGAGCTTTGGGGTGGGATCTAGGGCTCTGTTTTGCAGTCCCATCCTTTTGAAGTCTCAGTCTCCCTTGAACTGAATGGAAACACTAGAGTGGAGGGGGCATATATCAGCGTGACAGTCAGTGGGGCCAGTAACCTCGTCCTTGACACGAGTTCCCAGCCCCAGCTGTCTTTCCTGAAGAGCTCGAGGCCAGTCCCCTTGCTCCAGGAGAAATCACACATAGTCCTT
Organism: Orientallactaga sibirica; assembly: GCA_036365145.1. Classification (NCBI taxonomy): domain Eukaryota; kingdom Metazoa; phylum Chordata; class Mammalia; order Rodentia; family Dipodidae; genus Orientallactaga; species Orientallactaga sibirica. The sequence continues at coordinate 26,143,573 of JAEOAD010000025.1, forward strand.
TGACTCTGTCCCTCCCTGGAACATGTTCCTTGGCCCTTCCTCCAAAGATGAACAATCCATGTTTTTATTCTCTTTCCTGTCTCCACTTTTCACCCCCGCCAATCAAGTTCATGGAATGTTTGATGATTGGCCGGGACCTTGTTCGACTACTTCAGAATGTTGCTAGGATACCAGAATTTGAACTGCTCTGGAAAGATATCATCCATAACCCTCAGGTCTTGAGTCCTCAGTTTACAGGTGAGTGAACACCTGGGCATCCCTGTCCTTGAGAGGGGCAGTTCAAAGTTTTATGACCTGCATGACTTGAGAGGGTGACTTGGTGTGAAGAGAGCTTTTGCTAGTCAGATAGAGGAAGATGGAGACAGGACAGGCTTTGCCAAGTATGATTGGACACGGGAATGGCAGTGACATGTCATAATGCATCTAGTTCCTAGCCAGGTCCTTCTTGGCTCGCTCCAGAGAAAGAAGGGCACAGAACTATGGTCCTCTTGCCCTCCTGCAGCTCCTTGGCTCGGGAAGTAAGCCGGTGACCAGTCTCCAGCTTCACTGAGTTGATAGGAAAAATCAGAGGTCATTGATGGGGCTGTCCGCACAGGGGTGGGATGGGTTCTGAGGCAGATGGCCCCTTGGGCTGGGGAGTGTAGATCAGCAGTACAGCTCAGTGTAGTGGTAGAGCCTGTCTAGCATATGCAAGGCCCTGGGTTTGGTCCCTAGGACTGGAGGAAAAGAGAGAGAGAGTGGGTGCACTAGGGCATCCAGCCACTTCAAATAAACTTCAGACACATGTGCCACCTTGTGCGTCTGGCTTATGTGGGTCATGGGGAATTGCACCGGTCCTTAGGCTTAGCAGGCAGGCTCCTTAATCACTAAGCCATCTTTCTCCAGCCGTGTTTTTGGTTTTTCAAGGTAGGGTCTTGCTCTATCCCCAGCTGACCTGTAATTAGTCTCAGGCTGGCTGCCTTCTAGTTCTTGTGGTCGTCATGTGTCTCTCTTCCCTTCCACACTTCTTCCAGGTATCCTGCAGCTGCTTCAGTCAAGAACATCCCGAAAATTCCTAGCGTGTCGTCTGACCCCGGACATGGAGACTAAGCTCCTCTTCATGACGTCCCGGGTGAGCGATCGGCTACAGTAGGAAAGGAGTTGTGGGTGCTGGCTGGGCTTCTCGCGTCTGTCTGCATGTCTGTCCTCACTGAGTTCAACCCCTGGGGAGGTGGCTAAGTGGATGCTCTCATCCTTCTGGATGTGTTCCTGGGTTGGCTCTGTATGCATATTGCTTACTGTGCCTAAGAATTAGGGATAGTGCCAGGCATGGTGGCACATGCCTTTAATCCCCACACTTGGGAGGCAGAGGTAGGAGGATCGCCATGAGTTCAAGGCCACCCTGAGACCACATAGTGAATTCCAGGTCAGCTTGAGCTAGAGTGTGACCCTACCTCAGAAAACCAAAAAACAAAAAAAAAGCAGCTGGGCGTGGGGGCGCACACCTTTAATTCCAGTACTCGGGAGACAGAGGTAGGAGGATTGCCGTGAGTTCGAGTTCACCCTGAGAATACAGAGTGAATTCCAGGTCAGCCTGAGCTAGCGTGAGACCCTACCTCGAAAAACCAAAACAAAACAAAAACCAAACGCAAACAAACAAACAAAAAAAAAGTAGGGATAGTGTTGAATAAGTGAGTTGATGCTTTCAGTCTACTTAAAGCAGTTGGACCAATAATTATATACAAATATCACTAGCTCTGTGGGGTACGGAGTGGGTAGAAGGACAGAGTGAAAATGTTCATCCTGCAGTGGTTCTGGAAGAGCTGTGAGCTCTCAGGAAGAACACTGGCCTTTTGGCTTCCCAGCACGGCTGCACTGTGGTAGAATTGCTTGAGCAGCATGGTTTCAGTCACCCAGAGCATCTCTTTTGAGGAATGTGTTTTTGGCAGACTTTGCAGACAGCTCCTCTGTGACCAGCCTGGCAGTAGAGAACCGCAGAGAACCACTGCCCTAGCCAGCTTTCAAGATGCCCAGGACAGCCCCGAGACTGCTGAGACCCGTGCTGTCCTTACGGCCACAAGCCAAGTGTTGCCGTCTACGTTAGTAGCCAGGCGTGGCGGCACATACAATTCTAGTCCTTGGAAGACCGAGGAGAGAGGATGGCCACGAGATTGAGGCCAGCCAGGGCTTCATAGTGAGTTACTCTCCCCAAAACAAAACCAACAAACTCGGGTGCGGCTGTTCATGCCTGAAATCACAGCTCCACTGGGAAGGCTGAGTGAGGTAGGAGGACTGCTCTGAGCTCAAGGACAGACTGTATTATAGTGAGACACTGAGCTACAGAGTAACACTGTAGCGAACTAAAAGGGAAGCCGCTGGGAAGATGGCTCAGCAGTTAAAACACTTGTTTGCAAAGTCGGCCATCCTGATTTTAATTCCCCAGCCACCCATGTAAAGCCAGATGGGTGTTCATTCTCAGTGGCAAGAGACAAACAAGAAGGCGTGCATGCGCACACACACATACATAAATAAGTTTTAAAAAGATCCAGCCCATTCAGCATTATTTTAAAAATAATTTTTAAAAGATTTTAATTTTTTATTTAGTTTCTTATTTATTCATTAGAGACAGAGATATGGGGGGAGAGAGAGTGAGAATGGGAGTGCCAGGGCCTCCAGCCACTGCAGATGAACTCCAGACACATGCGCCACCATGTGCATCTGGCTTACATGGGACCTGGGGAATCAAACCTGGGTTCTTAGGCTTTGCAGGCAAGCGTCTTAACCACTAAGCTGTCTCTCCAATCCCAGCATTTTTTTTAAATCAGGAAGTTCCCCCAAAGGAGAGGGCACTTGAGAGACAGTGTGAACTGATGAGCAAGTTGCTGGGAGAAGGTGAAAGGTGAAGATCTAGAGTTCAGGGTGCACAGGGATCCTGCCTCTCTTCCAAGTCTCTTCTCTCTCTCTCTCTTTGAGAGAGTCAGAGAGAGAAAGAGACAGATAGATAATGGGCACACCAGCAGCCTCTCAGCCACTGTGAATGAACTCCAGGCACATGCGCCCCCCTTGTGGGCAAGTGTGGCATTGCGCCCTTGTGTCATTTTGTGTCTGGCTAAACGTGGGACCTGGAGAATCAAAGGGGCGTTCTTAGGCTTAGCAGGCAGGCACCTTAACCACTAAGCCATCTCTCCAGCCCTCTTCTCTTTTATTATTTATTTTTGATTTTTTGAGGTAGGGTCTCATTTTAGCCCAGGTTGACCTGGAATTTATTATGTAGTTTCAGGGTGGCCTCAAACTCATGACAATCCTCCTACCTCTGCTGGGATTAAATATATGCACCACCATGCCTGGCTGTTTTTATTTTACTTTATTTTTCAGTTTTTCGAGGTACAGTTTCACTCTTGTCCAGGCTGACCTGGAATTCACTATGAAGTCTCAGGGTGGCCTTGAACTCAGTGATCCTCCTACCTCTGCCTCCCGAGTGCTGGGATTAAAGGTGTGAGCCACCATGCCCGGCTTGTTTTTACTTGTTTGAGAGAGAGAATGGGCACACCAGGGCCTCTACCACTGCAGAAGAACTCCAGATATTCGTGACACCTTGTGCATCTGGCTTCATGCGGGTCCTGGGGTTAAACGCAGGCAAGCACCTGAACCACTGAGTCATCTCTAGATGTTTTCCAAGTTTCTTTTTTGGACTTTCTCCTCTCCCCAGGTAAGGTTTGGCCAACAAAAACGATATCAAGATTGGTTCCAGCGCCAGTACCTGTCAACCCCAGACAGTCAGTCTCTGCGCTGTGACCTCATTCGCTACATCTGTGGGGTGGTCCACCCTTCCAACGAGGTGCTGAGTTCAGATATCCTGCCTCGGTGGGCCATTATTGGCTGGCTCCTGACAACATGCACGGTAAGGGGCTGGGCCAGAGGTGGAGAAGGCTGGGCACTGAACGGGCCTCTCATCATGTCCTGTAGGCCCACCATGTTTCCCGAGTCTCTAGGACCTTTGACCCCTAAACACCCTGTCCTGTGATCCCCTGACTGTGTCAGGTTTCTCTCTGCCCCCCCTTGTGTGTCAAGACACTTGCGCAGCCATTTTTCCTCGTCTGGCCTTGGGATTGACCGACCAGGTTTATCAGTGTCTTCACTGCCTGCACTAGAGACCTGGGTTTCTGTTTGTTGGGCACAGATCTTGCTGTCTATTTCTGGCTGGCCTTAAACTTGCTGCAACCCTCCCGCCTTATCTTCCCTAGCCCTGGGATGACAGGCATGCACCACCACTGCTGGCATTTTCACATGGTTCTGGGGATTAAACTCAGTTCCTTGTACTTAGAAGACAGGCACTTTTATCAACTGAGCTGGCTCCCGAGCCCCTTACACTCTCATACCAGGATCTTTTCCTTATCTGACGGGATCCTTGGAATTCGCTGATTCAAATAGGCTTTTTTTTTTGAGGGGGGAAGTGCTGTCTCTTCAGGGTTGTGCCTCAGGAGCCCACAAGGTCGGCTTACCCAAGTTCTCTCCCTTAGCAGAGCAGTGCTCCTGGGCAGCATGAAGAACCAGGGCAGTCCCTGTGCCCCTCAGGTGGAGGTGGAAACTCTACACAACACAGACTTGCATGCTCTGCACCCTTTGGGGTTCTGTCCTCTTTCACTGGGAACTGAATTTTATAGGTGGAGCAGCCAAGTGGGCCTCAGCTTCTGAAAGCGAGGACCTGATTGATGAAACCAGCCTTTCTTTTTTCTCCTCTCTTTTCCAGTCCAATGTTGCTGCCTCTAATGCCAAGCTGGCTTTGTTTTATGACTGGCTGTTCTTTAGTCCAGACAAGGATAGCATTATGAACATAGGTATGTGATTGACACCAGGCGGTACTACTTTCCTGTCCCCCGGGCCCCCTCTGCCTTGTCTTGGTGGCAGCAGTCATAAATCTCAGGGCAGCGTGGCGTGGAGGTGGCTTATCTGGGAACAGTTCCGTTGTTCTCCCTTGACCTAAAGGGAGTTTGCTTTGATGAGGCTAACCAGCATTCTACCCACTTCTCCCCACATAGCCTTTGCTTGGGCTCTGAATTGGGAGAGCCTAGGCAGAAGAAAAGGCTATGCCATGTCCTATCCTCCTGTCTTGTCTTCCTTTCTCCCTTTCCCAAGCTGAACACTGGGCACAAGAAAGAAGCTAAGGGTGGAATGCCAGGGCTGTGTGCTCAGTTGGTATGGGGAAGTAGATCCAGTTCTTCTCAGCACCACTTATGTGGACTGGCACACGGGTGTTGTATTGTACATGAAAATGCCTTCACTCCCCAGAGCCAGCCATCCTGGTCATGCACCACTCCATGAAGCCCCACCCAGCCATCACCGCCACGCTCCTGGACTTCATGTGTCGCGTGAGTGCAGTGGCCCTCCCTGCCTTCCTTCCCCTCCCTGCATGAGCAGTTAGTTCCTCTGCAGATCTCTCAGGGATCTGCCTCGATTGCTCAGACAGTTAGAAAACGCTGACTGTCTCCACTTGGATCGGCCCTTTCACAAAACACAGGGCTTCCCAACTATGGGGCAGTGGCTCAAGGTAGACTCTCCTTGAAGAGCAGCTGGGTCAGTGTGAGTGCCCACCTTCACAGCCTGGAACGGTCTCTGCACCCGTACCATCGCACTGGCCGCTCACCAAACCAAAACAACGTAAAACAAATTTTTTTTAGAGGTAGGCATGATGGCTCACGCCTTTAATCCCAGCACTTGGGAGGCAGAGGTAGGTGGATCACTGTGAGTTTCAGGCCAGCTTGGGACTACAAAGTGAATTCCAGGTCAGCCTGGGCTAGTGTGAGACCTTACCTAAAAAAACTAAAAATAAAAAAAAACAGGGATGGAGAGATGGCTTGGCAGTTAAGGCGCTTGCCTGCAAAGCCCAAGGACCCAGGTTCAATTCTCCAAGACCCACATAAGCCAGCTGCACAAGGTGGCACATGCTTTTGGAGTTTGTTTGCAGTGGCTGGAGGCCCTGGTGAGCTCATTTTCTCTCTCTCAAATAAATATATACATATACATACATAAAACTTTTTATTTATTTATTTTTAGTTTTTTGAGGTAGGGTCTCACTGTAGCCCAGGATGATCTGGAATTTACTATGTCGTCTCAGGGTGGTCTCAAACTCACAGCTTTCCTCCTACCTCTCTCTCCCAAGTGCTGGAATTAAAGGCATGTGCCATCACGCCTGGCAAAAAAAAAAAAAGAGGGCTGGAGGGATGGCTTAGTGGTTAAGGTGCTTCCCTGCAAAGCCAAAGGACCAAGGTTCGATTCCCCAGGACCCACTTTAGTCAGACACACAGCGTGGCACATGCATCTGGATTTGGTTTGCATTTTTGTTGGCCAGGTATGGTAGTGTGTGCCTTTAATCACATCACTCCGGAGGTAGAGGTAGGAGGTTTGCCATGGGCTTGCCTGGGCTACTGTGAAATAAATAAATAAATATATATATATATATATATATATGAACCGAAAGAGAAAAAAATTAGCTGGGTGTGGTGGCGCATGCCTTTATTCCAGCACTCGTGAGGCAGAGGTAGGAGCATTGCTGTGATTTCAAGGCCACACTGAGACTACAGAGTGAATTCCAGGCCAGCATGGGCTAGAGTGAGACTCTACCTTGAAAAACCAAAAAAAAAAAAAAAAAAAAAAAATTTGAGAGGGAGAGCATGATTGTGCAAAAAGCCTTTTGTCACTGTAAAGGAACTCCAGACATGCCCCACTTTGTGTGCTGTATCTAGCTTCAACAGCTGGACCATCTCCCCCAGCCCTAAAACAGCTTTTCAGGTGTAACTTTGTGGAACATTGTACTTATTCTACTTCCCTTCCAGATCATTCCCAACTTCTACCCACCATTGGAGGGCCATGTGCGCCAGGGTGTCTTTTCTTCCCTCAACCACATTGTGGAGAAACGGGTGTTGGCGTAAGGAATTCATGTGTGTGTATGTGTTGGGATGGAGGTTCTCCCAGTTTTTATTAGGTCAGACACATGGAGATAGTGCCATGCCACTACTGACCCTTTCCCCTATTAAACAACAAAGGTGCCAGGCGTGGTGGCGCACGCCTTTAATCCCAGCCCTCGGAAGGCAGGGGTAGGAAGATCGCTGTGAGCTAAATGCCACCCTGAGACTACATAGTGAATTCCAGGTCAGCCTGAACTAGAGTTAGACCTTACCTCGAAAAAACAACAACAACAAAAAAAAAAAAAACAGGAAACAAATGTTATAGGGACTGGATAGAGGGCTCAGTGGTTAAAGGTGCTTGTTTGCTTGCTTGCAAGCCTGCCAACCTTGGTTTAAGTCCCCAGTACCCACGTCAAGCCAAGTACATAAAGTGGCATATGCATGTGGCCCTGGTGTGTCCTCCCCCACTCCCATTTTTTTTCTTTCATTCTCTTTCTATTTGCAAATAAACAAAGGTATAAAAATACTGGCTCACATTTCTGCTAAACATGTGTCCTCTTAAAAGAGGACTTTCTTGGTTGCCGTCATTCTATAAGGACTTCAGATGCCTTCCTGTCTGTCCCTTCCAACCCCATGAAGAGCGCGGTCCTGCTACAGCCGAGCTAGCAGCCAGAACTTCGGATGTTAGATTTCATCTGCTCTGTTCCCTTCTAGACACTTGGCTCCACTATTTGACAACCCTAAGTTGGATAAAGAGCTGCGGGCCATGCTTCGAGAGAAATTTCCTGAGTTCTGCAGCTCCCCCTCCCCACCTGTGGAAGGTAAGGCAGCTCTCCCACCGTGTCGCCTGTGTCGGAGGAGGGGTGGACACATCCCAGCAGGCTAGAGAGATGTGCCAAGGACGGGCTTTTCCCTCCGTGACACTGTTCATCTGTTTGTCCTCTTTTGTTCAGTTCCGTGTCCTCTCCTGTGACAGTTTCTCTTCATGGAACCTTGCCTGGTTTCTCTTACTGTCTTGCTTTAACTTTTATTATTATTATTATTATTTTTGGCCTTAATGATATTTTCTTAGTAAACGTCAGGCTTTCATGGAGTGTTGATCTCACTCTCGCTTTGTCACTTTGTCCATCTTCCTCTTTTCTCCCAGCACTCAGTCCTGACCACTGAGAGAGTGTCATGTTCAGTTTCAAAGTTTGCTCCTGATTCCAGACTGCCATCCTCTGGACCCCATTTTTTGGCCACATTTTTTTTTTTAATTAACTTATTTATTTTTATTGACAATTTCCTTAATTGTAGACAGTATCCCATGGTACTTCCCTCCCTCCCCCCACTTTCCCCTTTGAAACTCCACTCTCCATCATATCCCCTCCCCCTGTCAATCAGTCTCTTTTCAGTTTGATATCATGATCTTTTCCTCCTATTATGAGGGTCTTGTGTAGGTAGTGTCAGGCACTGTGAAGTCATGGATATCCAGGCCATTTTGTGTCTGGAGGAGCACGTTGTAAGGAGTCCTACCCTTCCTTTGACTCTTACGTTCTTTCCGCCCCCTCTTCCTCAATGGACCCTGATCCTTGGAAGGTGTGTTAGAGACGTTTCAGTGCTGAGCACTCCTTTGTCCCTTCTTCTCAGCACCATGGTGCCTTCTGAGTCATCCCAAGGTCCCCACCATCTGAAAAGAGAAGCCTCTTTAACCAAAAGTGAGAGTAGCATTAATATGTGGGTGTGGATGTTAAGTTGGCCACACTTTTTGTCTTGAGAAGAAAGTTTAAGCCAAGCACTACCTCCCAGGTTGATTTTAGATTAAAGACACTGAAGTCTGTCCCAGAGCTAGGCATGGTGGCCCAGACCTGTAATATCAGCCTTTAGGAGGTAAAGGGAGGAAGATAGAGTTCAAGGTCAACTTTGGCTGTGTTTTGAGTTCAAGGCTAGCCTGAACTCAACAAAAAAGCCAGGCATGGTGGCGCACACCTTTAATCCTAGCACCAAGAGTTTGAGACCATCCTGAGACTACATTAGTGAATTCCAGTCAGTCTGGGCTAGAGTGAAACCCTACTTCGAAAAACAAAACAAACATACATACATGTGTGTGTATATATATATATATATATATATATGTATATATATGTGTAGTGTGTGTGTGTATGTATATATATATATATATTTAGCAACAACAAAAAGTATCCCTGGTCTTACGGTCCTCACTCACTCTGAGTGGAGCGGAGAGTCAGTGCCGGGCCTGTGAGGACACGACTGCCCTTCCAGCACAGCATCACTGCTCCATTTCGGGTCTCTCTTGTTCTACTTGCGCACGGATCTCCTGCACAGAAGGACGGGTACTCTGCGGGGTGCAGAATGTCATCAGGGGTCTTTCTCTCTTTGCTCACAAGTCAAAATTGAAGAGCCAGTTTCCATGGAGATGGACAACCACCTGTCTGACAAGGAGGAGAGTTGCTATGACAATGCAGAGGCTGCCTTCAGTGATGATGAGGAGGACCTCAATAGCAAAGGTGAGCCTGGTGCCCAGAGAGGTTGGGTCGTGGCAGCCCAAGAGGACTGGGTCACAGTTGCCTGCATACCCACCTGCAGTCTGTCTGTCCTATCATTGTTGTCCCTGTGAGGTGTGTTAATTACCACATGAGGCACGGAGCCTTGCATTAACACTAAAGGCAGGAGGGCTTAAGAAAGAAAGGGGTCCCTAGTCATTTGTGGTATGAGCTGGACACAGTTAAGAGTGAGCGGTGCACTCAGGCTGTGAGGAAGGAGCAGATGGTCAGGGATACTACATTTGGACATGGCTTCTGTCCTCACCCACTCAGGAAAAAAGAGAGAGTTTCGCTTCCACCCCATCAAGGAGACGGTTGTGGAGGAGCCGGTGGATGTCACCCCTTACCTTGATCAGTTGGATGAGTCCCTCAGGGACAAGGTGCTACAGCTACAGAAAGGAAGGTGGGTACAAACCCCCACTCCCCACCTCAGGAGGTCCACTCCAGGCACTTCCTGCTACCTGCAAGATACAGCTGGGTGGAGTTTGAAGGACAACATGGTGGGCTGTGTGGCCAGGTAGTCAGAGCTGCAGGGGACACGGGCAGGAGCGGGATGACAGGAGCTGCAGGGGACACGGGCAGGAGTGGGACAACAGGAGCTGCAGGGGACACAGGCAGGAGTGGGACGACAGGAGCTGCAGGGGACACGGGCAGGAGTGGGACAACAGGAGCTGCAGGGGACACGGGCAGGAGTGGGACGACAGGAGCAGGGTGCATGGAGGTTTCCTCTCCCTTTGGGCCTTTGCCCAGAGAGCAGCTGATGCGGCCTGAAAGCCTCCCCCACCCTAGCTGGGATTTGACACAGCGCTCTTTTGTTCTGGTCTGTGAGTGTGTGCGTATGTGTGCATACAGTGTGGGGTATGTGTCCTGCCTTCCGCTCTCATTGATGTCCTCTCACTTGTGCGCTGCAGTGACACAGAGGCCCAGTGTGAGGTCATGCAGGAAATCGTGGACCAGGTCCTGGAGGTGAGGAGGAACCCGGTCCTTAGGGGAAACAGCTCGGCTTTCTCGTGGACACCTCGCTGGGGATCTGACTCCCTTCCCACCCCACATGAGTGCCTGGGAGGCAGGGCAGGAACAAGCCAGCCTGGGAGGTGAAGCAGATGAGCTCAAGGCTCTGGGGCAAATGGACGCCCTTAGGCTTGGATCAAGGTCATGATCCCTCCTTTCCTTCTGTTTCTTCACCAGGAAGACTTTGACTCGGAGCAGCTGTCTGTCCTGGCCTCCTGCCTGCAGGAGCTCTTCAAGGCCCACTTTCGAGGGGAGGTGCTCCCCGAGGAGGTCACTGAGGAGTAAGGCTCGTTGACGGCTCCAGTGTGTCTGAGCGGCACCTCGCCGCGGACTTGACAAAACACTTGTTTTAATTCTTACCTTTACTGATGCATTGAAACAAGAATTCATTTTTGCCTGTGGGACTCTTGAGTGTGCTGGGGCCAGTGGACCAACGTCCCTGTCCTGTGTTTCCGGCCTTGCTGCTAGAAGTCCTAACCTGCTTCTGGTGGCATTGGACCCTCCCCTGGACTGTCCCCAGAGGGCAACAGCTGCCTGTAAGGAGGATGACAACCTCCGGTTGTGGTTTTATGCTAGGAACATGCTCTCTGCTACCAAACACGGTGGCGAGAAGTTTGCCTTTGGGATGTGAGAGGAGCAGGCTGCATGCCTGGTCCTCCATCTCACCTGCCTGGAGCCACCTCTCCTGGGTGTGTACTCACATGAGACTTTCTTACAGGTCCCTGGAGGAGTCTGTGGGGAAGCCTCTGTACCTCATATTTAGGTAAGCACCCTCTGCCGGCCTCCCTCCGTCAGCCTCACACATTCCACCTTGGGTCCTGGGGCTCATGTTCTAGGGAGGGAAGCGGACCCCGGGCAGAAAGTCTGCCCCGGGAACCCACCACCTTTCCTCCCACCCACATCCAGGAACCTGTGCCAGATGCAAGAAGACAACAGCAGCTTCTCCCTGCTGCTGGACCTTCTCTCCGAGCTCTATCAGAAGCAGCCCAAGATCGGTTACCACCTGCTCTACTACCTGAGGGCCAGGTGGGTGTGGTCAGTGTCTTACAAAATATGGGGGGGTCCTCCTGCACTCGTGCCCTGGCTGTCATTGTTGTCCATTTTGTTTTGATGCTGGGGATTGAACCCAGGGCCTATGCTAGTCTGGTTTTGTCACTGACGAGTACCTGTAGGAAATAGCTTAAAGAAGGAAAGATTTACGTTGGTTTTGGTCCAAGATGGCTGGATCCATTCATTCAGGCATAAGGAAGATGAGGCAGAATATCATGGCAATAAGTCTAGCAGAGGATGCTACTTAATTTATGGTAGTCAGAAAAAAGAGAGTGACAGGAAGAGGCCAGAGACATGATTCCTTCAAAGGCACGCCCCCCACCATGACCCACTTCCTTAATCTAGGCTCTTCAAAAAGTGACCAGTGCCTCCCAGGAACACGGTCACATTATAAGTGCACAGTGGGTGAACCTGTAGTTTAGATCAGAACCCTCAAGATCCAATTGCCTGTGGCACACACCTGCCATCCCAATAGCTGGGAGGCAGAGACAAGAGGGTCAGGAGTTCAAAATCAGTCTCAGACCAGGCGTGGTGGTGTACGCCTTTAATCCCAATACTTGGGAGGCAGAGATAGGATGATTGCCATGAGACTACATAGTGAATTCCAGGTCAGCCTGGGCTAGAGTGAAACCCTACCTTGAAAAACCAAAAAAAAATTAAAAATAAAAAAATAAAATAGGGGCTGAAAAGAAGTCTTAGCAGTTAAGGCGCGTGCCTGCTAAGCCTAAGAACACTGGTTCAATTCTCCAGGTCCTACTTTAGCCAGACTCAAAGTGATGCAAGGGCGCAATGCTGCTCTTGCCCACAAGGGGGCACATGCGTTTGGAGTTCATTTCACAGTGGTTGAGAGGCTGCTGGTGCACCCATTCTCTATCTGTCTCTCTCTCTCTCTCTCTCTCTCTCTCTCTGATTCTCAAAAAAATTTAAAAGTAAATAAATACATAAATGTCCAGTTTATATATCTGTACAAATCCATGCAAATATTACTGCTGCCTGATTTAAAACATTTCATCACCCCAAAACAAAGCCCCCACTTCTATTTATTTATTTATTTATTTATTTATTTATTTATTTATTTATTTATTTTGGTTTTGCGAGGTAGGGTCTCACTCTGGTCCAGGCTGACCTGGAATTAACTATGTAGTCTCAGGGTGGCCTTGAACTCTCGGCGATCCTCCTACCTCTGCCTCCCGAGTACTGGGATTAAAGGCGTGTGCCACCATGCCCGGCTTATTTATTTATTTAGATATTTTGCTTTTTTTGAGGTAGGGTCTCACTCTAGCCTAGGCTGATGTGGATTTCACTATGTAGTCTCAGGGCAACCTTGAACTCACGATGATCCTCCTACCTCTGCCTCCCGAGTGCTAGGATTAAAGGCATGTGCCACCACACCCAGCTTATTTTCTTATTTTTTTACTTTTATTTATTTATATTGGTTTTTTAAAATCATTTTATTTATTTATTTATTTATTTATTTATTTATTTATTTATTTATTTATTTGAGAGAGAGAGAGAAAGACAGAATGGGCACCCCAGGGCCTGCAGCCACTGCAAACAAACTCCAGGTGCATGCACCACCTTGTGCATCTGGCTTATGTGGGTCCTGGGGAATTGAACCTAGGTCCTTTGACTTTGCAGGCAAGCGCCTTAACTGCTAAACAATTTCTCCAGCCCTTTTGTTTGTTTGTTTTTTTGAGGTAGGGTCTCACTCAGTCCAGGCTGACCTGGAATTTACTATGTAGTCTCAGGCTGGCCTTGAACTCACAGCAATTCTCCTACCTCTGCCTCCTGACTGCTGGGATTAAAGGCATGCACCACCACCCCCTGCGAAAAAATATTTTATTTATTTATTTGAGAGAGGGATAGAAAAGAGGGAGGCAGATAGAATGAGAGAATGGGCACTCCAGGGCCTCCAGCTGCTGCAAACAAACTCCAGACACATGCGCCACACTGTATCTGGCTTATGTGGGTCCTGGGAAATCGAACCTGGGTCTTTAGGCTTCATAGGCAAGCACTTTAACCGATAAGCCATGCCCAGGGGCTCTCATTTTTACTGGCTGCATTTACTAGGCTAGCTGGCCCATGAGCTTCTGAGAAGTTCTCCTGTCTCTGTCTGCTGACTTGCCTTAGGCATGCTGGGATCACAGACACAATGTCCATCTTGCCCCTGGGTTCTGGGGCTCTAAGCTCATGTACTCAAGATTGTGCCGGAAACACTTTATTCACTGAGCCATCTCTTAAGCTTAAAACTTCCATCATAGCTGGACGTGGTGGTGCCCATCTTAAGTCCCAGCACTCAGGAGGCAGACAAAGGAAAATCACTGTGAGTTTGAGACCACCCTGAGACTACATAGTGAATTCCAGATCTGCCTGGGCTAGAGGGAGACCCTGTGGGGCAGAGGGAATTCTATCTGTTAAGCATCTCCTATCTCAGCCTCCTAAGTACTGGGATTATACAAGCTTGCCCAGCTTCCTGTTTTCTGAAGAAAAGAATGGTTTTAGTCTTTACATTTAAGCCAATTGGAGTTTTTATTTATTTATTTATTTATTTGAGAGAGAGAGAGAAAGAGAATGGGCACACCAGGGCCTCCAGCCACTGCAAATGAACTCCAGATGCATGTGCTCCCCTGTGCATCTGGCTTATGTGGGTCCTGGGGAATCAAACTGGTATCCTTTGGCTTTGCAGGCAAACGCCTTAACGGCTAATCCATCTCTCCAGCCCCCCCCTCCTTTTTAAAGTATATTTTATTTTTATTTATTTGAGAGAGGAAGAGGCAGATGGGTGCACCAGGGCCTCCAACAACTGCAAACAAACTCCAGGTGCATGTGCCACCTTGTGCATCTGGCTTACGTGGGTCCTGGGGAATTGAACCTGGATCCTTTGGTTTTGCAGGCAACTGCCTTAACCACTAAGCCATCTCTCCAGCCCAGAGTTAAGGTTTTGTTTGTCTGTTTGTTTGTTTGTCTGTTTGTTTGTTTGTTTGTTTGTTTGTTTTTTGAGGTAGGATCTCACTGTAGCCCAGGCTGACCTGGAATTCACTCTGTATTCTCAGGTGGCCTTGAACTCACAGCGATCCTCCTACCTCTGCCTCCCGAGTACTGGGATTAAAGGCTTTAGTTTTATCAATGCTGCTTCTCTCATAGCTGGAGTTCATGTAGCAAGCTGTCTTTTTCAGCCTGTTTGGAGTCTTTCCTCCCTGTCCTTCTCTCTCAGGAGTTAGTCCCCTCACTGATGGTCAGCAGTGACAAGGAGAAAGGAGATTATCTCCTGGCCCTTAAGCTGCCAAACCCTTAGGACAGGCACAGAGGGGCATAGGACAGGTGAACACAGGGCATGGCGGGCACATAGGCAACTCCTCGGGGGTATTCGAGGCCCTGGTGCTGGGGTCAGGCTGCTGGCTCAGGTCCTGCTGGTCTTGCAGCAAAGCCGCCGCAGGGAAGATGAACCTGTACGAGTCATTCGCCCAGGCCACCCAGCTGGGCGACCTGCATACCTGCCTCATGATGGACATGAAGGCTTGCCAAGAGGACGACGTCCGGCTGCTGTGCCACCTCACGCCCTCCATCTACACAGAGGTCAGTCAGTCAGTCCTCCCCTGTCCACGCTGGGGAGGGGATGTGGAGCAGCACAGGGGGCTCTCGGGAGATGGCCCCCCTCGGTGCACACTGGACTTTGAGGTAGTTTATCTCTGTAGCCCTGGCTGACCTAGACTCCCTCTGTATATAGCCCAAGCTGGTCACACATTCGTGGGTGACTTTTCTGGAATCACAAGTGTGAACCCTCATGGCTGGCTTCCACTGTGCACTCGTGCTGCACACTGTCTGAGCGGTCACTGCCCCTTACCTCGGTTCCTTCTTCCATCCCTGCTCTGTCCTTGGGTCTCACTGAAGTGTGACTCGGGTCTTTTCCTGTACTGGGCTTCTCAAGTTTGACCCCATCACCTGGGCCTGGGACAGTTCCTAAGCAGACCCCTCTCTGTCCTCTGATGGGTGTCCTCGGAAGACCCGCGCTGCTGTCATGGAGGCTCCCTTCCTTCCCCTGGCTAGTCGGAAGTCTTCTCTCGGGCCTGGGCTGAGGCGGCGCGCTCTCAGCTCTTCTTCCTCTTGGTCCAAGTTCCCAGGAAGAGGGAACTGAGGTCTTGGGTGTGGGCATGACAGGAGGAACTGCAATCTCAGCAAGGGTTGGGGAAGGAGGGGTATGGGGTAGCCAGGTTCCTCCCTCCCCGCTCTCTCCATCACACACGGCACACGGGGACCTCCTTGCCCCGCGTAGCTCGCACATGCACCCCCGCGGGTTCAGTTCCCTAAGCTCTTGTGCTGAGTGTCTGCACGGACTGGAGTTCTCTACCACCAGGGATACAAAGGTTTGTTTGTTGCCCCTCTTACACAGAACCAACTTCACGTCCAGTCACATCAGCCGTGGCTTCATCTCAGCTTCCTCCTCCTCTCCCCATGCACACTCTTCATGGTGTGCATGCACAGATATTAAACCTTGGGGCCTTCAAGGTGTAGACTTGCAGATTTGCAGCTTCATGGCTATCGGATCTCTGCTTAGAAATTTGCATCTGGGTGATGAGGAAGGAAGGTGGGTTGTGAGGTGAAAGCCAAGGGTCCAGCCTGGACTCCTGTCCTAGCCTCTCTCTCTCTCTCTTTCTCTCTCTGTCCAGTTTCCAGATGAAACTTTGAGGAGTGGGGAACTGCTGAACATGATTGTGGCTGTTATCGACTCCGCACAGGTCAGCATCAAGTTCTGATGCCCAGGGGCGTGCGGGCAGGACTGGGGACATCAGGGTCTCTCTCTCCAAGACCAGCACACAGGAACCCACGCTCCTCCATAGTCTGCTCCACCTACACTTGTCCTTCTAGACAGGGCTGGGAAAGAAGATGGAGCCCAAAGAAGACAGGCTGAAGCCCAGACCCACCCTGCCTGGAGCTTCTCACATTCTCTATGTTCTTTGTGTATTCCTGGGTCTGCTGAGAAATCTGAGGGACTTGATTATTTATTTATTTAACATTCAACTGGCCTTCCCCTTGCCTTAGAGAGAAAATGATTGTGGAGCTAGGAAGATAGCTCGGTCAGTAAATTGCTTGTTTTGCAAATTTGAGGACCTGAGTTTGAGCCCCCTTACATTAAAAATAGAAAGTAAGGGCTGGAGAGATGGCTTAGTGGTTAAAGTGTTTGCTTGCAAAGCCAAAGGACCCAGGTTCGATTCCCCAGGACCCACCTAAGCCAGATGCACAAGGGGCACATGCATCTGGAGTTCTTTTGCAGTGGCTAGAGCCCACCCATTCTTCCCCCCCTTGCAAATCAATAAATATTTAACAAATTTAAAAAATGGCACATACCTTTAATCTCAGCACTCAGGAGGATCACTGTGAGAGCGAGGCCATCCTGGAACTACAGAGTGAGTTCTCGGCCAGCCTAGGCTATAATGAGACCCCACCTCAAAAAAAGAAAAAGAAAATAGCTGGGTCTGGCAGCATTGCTCACTCCTATAACATCCTCGTGTTGGGGAGGTGAGACTGTTGATTCCGGAGCTCATTGGCCAGCCAGTGAGCCTAATTGTAATTGGCCAGGCCCAGGCCAGTGAGATGCCTCAGGTTGTCTTCTCACCTCCACACATGGGCACCTGCATGCGTGTGCGTGCACACACACACCCCAAAAGAATAAGGCAAAAAAAAAGGAAAATGTTTGTGCCGTTTCTGCATGAGCTTCCTACCATACACAGGACCTGAGAGTGATAGCTTTGGGTCCGTCTCGGAATGGGGTGGGTCTCCTTTCTATCCTGGGTACCGAGTTCCCGTTCACAGAAGAGCTTAGCACTGGGCGAGTCCCCCTCCTGTGCCTTTCCCTGCCCACTTCAGCCCTGGATCCCCGTCTCTCAGCGACCAGGAGGATAGGTTGGTGTTTTCTTCCTTTGCTATCTGGCTATGGAGTTCGGTAACTATTTTTGCCCCGATAGGCCTGTGGTTCCCAGTAGGTCCTGTTACTGCTGGCCCAGTCTCCTTGAGCCTTACGCGCACACTGCTTCTGGCCTCCTGTAGCTAATGGGTGTGCTGTGTCCTTCCTCCGTAGCTCCAGGAGTTGGTCTGCCACGTGATGATGGGGAACCTGGTCATGTTTCGGAAAGACTCAGTCCTCAACATACTCAGTGAGTAGGTCTTTAGTTGCCCCAGAAGAGGAGGGGCTGTCCTCCTGTGTTTTCCAGGGACAGGACAGTGCTTCTGGGGCTGGGAAGTTACAGGGCAGGTGCATGCCAGCCTGCTGTGTGGCCTCGGGCTGGGTCTCTGTTCTTGCTCTGTGGAAGAGAAAGGCTTATTACCCTTGTCCATTCTACTCGGGCTTGGTGGGGAAGCACTGTGTGAAGACTTAGAAATCAGTGTGGGGTGGGAAGGAAGGTCTAGAACTGTTACTGTCTCCAGCCCAGTACCACCCCGTGTGGAGCGCCAGCGCTCACTGCATTAGCCGAGAGAGACGGACTTTCTTCTCTGTGTGTCTTCTAGTCCAGAGCCTAGACTGGGAAACCTTTGAGCAGTATTGTGCCTGGCAGCTCTTCCTGGCCCACAACATCCCCCTGGAGACTATAATCCCTATCCTTCAGCACCTCAAATACAAGGGTGAGTGGTGCTACGGGCTGCAGGCTGGGAGAGGATTCGGAAGCCCAGCTGCGAGGACCAGACCCCCAGGCTTCTGGGCTCAGCCAGAGCCCTGCTGTGACCCCACACCAAGGCGCAGTCACTTCTGCTCCGAAGAGGAGCCCCCTAGCTGGGGCCTGACCAGCGTGAGCCTTGCGTGAGGCCACACATTCTTCCTGGCTCTTTCCACATGTTTCTTTCTGTTCCAGTGGCTGCTGGTTGGGGGATGGGAGAGGTGGCCAGATTCCTTCCTGAAGTGATACACTCCCCTTTCTCGCAGAGCACCCCGAGGCGCTGTCCTGTCTCCTGCTGCAGCTCCGGAGAGAGAAGTAAGTACGGCGCTGGGAGTCATTTGCTCCAAATCCAGCGTTCCCAGAGACGCTGAGGCACAAAGGACAGCTGTGTTTTCCCATCATCAATGTCTGCCCTCGTGCCCTTCCACCGGTTAACTTACAAATAAGCAGCTCCCCTGGGAACTGGCTTCCTCTTCACTCCCCGTGCCCACCAGGAGCTGCCCTTAGCATGGGAAGTGGGGACCGGACATCTGTTTCCTGCTGCTACAGCAGTTCTAATCCTGGTGGCTCCTGCTTTC
Organism: Orientallactaga sibirica; assembly: GCA_036365145.1. Lineage (NCBI taxonomy): Eukaryota > Metazoa > Chordata > Mammalia > Rodentia > Dipodidae > Orientallactaga > Orientallactaga sibirica. The sequence goes on from JAEOAD010000025.1 coordinate 26,162,289, forward strand.
CTCCCCCACTCTTCAGCTTATCAAGTGGAGACAGGGTCGGGGTCGAGGCATCACGGGCGCCTTCTCCAGCCCTGTGACGGCAGAAAGCCAGCCAGCCACTGCAACTCGCTGCCAGGCTGGGATGCCGTGGGAGGCACCCAGACGTTATTAGCAATGTCCATGGGTACATGAAGCAACAGCTGTGTGTCTTTTACTACTATTCTTTGTTGTTATCTTTTGTTTTGAGTTTATGTCTCACGCTAGTCCAGGTTGACCTAGAACTCTGTAATCCCAGCAATCCTCCTACCTCTGCCTCCCAAATGCTGCTACGAAGACGTGTGCCACCACACCCGACCTATTTTTCTTTTTTGAGACAGAAACTCATGTAGCCAGTGCTGTTCTCAGTCTTGCTATTTAACCAAGGATGTCCTTGAACTCCTTGATTGTTCAGCCTCTACCTTCTGGGTTAGCTAGAGCATCACTACTTCTCTCACCCCTCTTGTCTGAGACACTCTAGAGTGTCAGCGCCCAGAGGATCTGGGTGGGAAGTTTGGGGGGGCCCTGTGGGGGCTCCCGATCCTCCCTCAGGCCAGACACGGCTGTCCCCAAGCTCTAGCAGGGCAGGGCTGGGCAGTGTGGGTATGCACAGAGCATGGCCTGTCCACTCACCTCACAAGCAGGCCCTTTCCTGACAGATCTGGGGGCCTGGGGCCTCTTTTCCCACATATGCGTACACCTCTTACCACCACAGAAATGGAAAACTCTCACTTCTCCCCTCGTGGCTTCCTTCAGAGAATGAATTGGCCCAAGAGAAGGGGAGAGGGATGTGAGAGGAGGAAGCCACACTGGGACTTGGGCAGGGCAGGGCAGGGTTAGGAAGTAAGTGGCATGGTTCCAGAAATTCCCCAGAGCAGCTGGCTGTGCAGGGCACCAAGCACCCCTCCCCCCGCAGACCCAGTGAGGAGATGGTGAAGATGGTGCTGAGCCGGCCCTGCCACCCCGACGACCAGTTCACGACCAGCATCCTGCGGCACTGGTGCATGAAGCACGACGAGCTGCTGGCCGAGCACATCAAGTCTCTGCTCATTAAGAACAACAGCCTCCCGCGCAAGAGGCAGAGGTGGGACACAGCGACGGCTTCCTGTGCCCTGCGCGGGGGGGCCATCCCAACAGGATGATTGGTGACACCTGGTGGTCTGAAGACATGTAGCAGGAAGGACTGCTGTTGCCCCTGCTCTCCCTTGACTGGTGCCCTCAGCCCGAGCGGCCCTGTGTCTTTAGGAAGGGACCTGAGGGGTGGAGAGTGGCGTGCACTTGAGCCGGGCTCTCACCCTCCCCATGCAGCCTGAGGAGTTCCAGCAGCAAGCTGGCCCAGCTGACCCTGGAGCAGATCCTGGAGCACCTGGATAACCTGCGGCTCAACCTGACCAACACCAAGCAGAACTGTATGCTGCCTGCTCCCGCGGGGCCTGGGGGCTGCTGGGCTCAGAGCCTGGGGCTGCGGGGAGGGGCGGGGCCGGGCCCACACCCACCGCAGGAGAAAGCATCTTTGTACTGTTCAGTAACTGTTCTAACGCCCTGTTGCCGCTGCTTCTAGTTTTTAGCCAGACCCCGATCCTCCAGGCCCTGCAGCACGTTCAAGCGAGCTGTGACGAAGCGCACAAGATGAAGTAAGGCTTTCTGCCCTGGAGCTGGTGGTTCTAGTGGGGAGAAAAGGCCGCCTAGAAACAGGCACTCCTGCCAACAAGACCAGTAGACAAGTGTGGTGCCAAGGGCAGGACAGGAGGAGCACTGGGCCAGGATTCTCCACTCTGACAGCTTGTCCTCCGCCTGTAGGTTCAGTGACCTCTTCTCCCTGGCTGAAGACTACGAGGACTCGTCCACCAAGCCGCCCAAGAGCCGCCGAAAGGCAGCCCTGTCCAGCCCAAGAAGTCGGAAGAACGCCGCTCAGCCCCCCAACGCTGAAGAAGAGTCAGGCTCCAGCAGTGCCTCGGTGAGACCCGCCTTGGGGCCCAGGTGGAGAGAAGCAGTGGGTGCAGGTGTGGGGGCGTCCACTGCCGTGGCTCACTACTGACCTCCGGCCTCCTCGGCTCTTCCAGGAGGAAGAAGACACGAAACCCAAACCCACCAAGCGGAAACGAAAAGGGTCCTCTGCAGTGGGTTCCGACAGCGACTGAGGCTTGCTGCCACCCCAGCGGGGAGACTCGGGCCAGAGCTTCCTCAGGCCCCGTTGCCCAGAGATGCGGTGAGCTTCCTTCTGTGGCCCAGCCTGAGAAGCTTCCATGCGGACCCTGCCCCCCTCCGTCCCTGTGCAAACCAGACCATGTGAACGTCCTCCGCCCCTTTCCTCCCCATCTCCAAAGAGCCAGTGGACAGAGAAGGGAAATGACCAAAGGGCTGCTGGGCAGAGAATCGGAGGCGAGACTAGATGCCCTCGCTGTGTGGGCATCTCTTCCCACTTCCCTTCCAGTCTGGATTTATTCTGGACAGCTGTTCGTAGTCCATGGACAGCGGTCCACACACCAGTGTGAAATGGGCACCTAACCCGGTGTGGTCCTTGCCTCTCTGGGCAGAAGCCGCAGCCTTCAGGAAGGAACGGGCAGGGCAGCCCCAGCTCCTCATGCTGCATCTGGAGTGCTTGGGGTGGCACCTCAAGCTGGGCCAGATCCAGAGGAGTCCCAGAGGCAAGCTCCTCACTCACAACCTTCAAGTGGCCCATTTCCTTGGTTCTGTTTTTGCTTTTCCTCCTTTTGGCAGAGATGATCACGTTTCAAAATTGTTTTTAAATGACAATAAAACAAGCCAGAGCATGTTTGTGCCTGACGTGCTTGTCTGGACGGGCTCGCTGAATCTGGGGGTACTCCTCCCCCCCACCACACTTTGTCTAGAGCACAAGGCTTGGCTTCGCCCCTCCCCATCCTTCCTACCACCACTGCACTTGTGAGGCGGGCACTGACCTGCGCGTGTGGAAATTGATGCTGGCACCATCTCCCTGCAGGCTGCCTGTCCTGCCCACTGCGCCTCGGACGCCGCTTTCCAGGCACTAGTGTTCATCCTACTAACGCCGCTCTATCGAGCGCCTGGTGGGGAGGGGCGCGAAGGACCAGGGATAGGAGACCCTCCTGCTGTCTGCCCACTTGCTCGCTCCTGCTGGTTCCCCTAATACCCGCACAAAAAATTCCTTGGCTTTTGTTTCTCTGCTGTCCAGGGAGACGAGACCTGTGGCTGAGGAGTCAAAAGCTGGGCTCCGTGCAGAACCCTCCTCTAATTCCTCCGACCATACTTTACAGAATCCAGGCTTTTCTTCAAAGCCGCTATTTAAAAATCCAAACCACCAGGGGCCTCTTCCTCTCTCCTTCCCCGGTTTCCTCTGCGCCAATTAAAACCAGGATGGAAGCATTTGCCGCCTGGTCCTCATTATTGTACCCTTGTCCAAAAGAGGAGGCCTCCCTCCAGAAAATCTGACCGTCTGCGCCTTCACCTTTACCCTACTTAACTGGGCCCCCACCCATCCCTAGAGTGGCTGCTGCTGGCAGCTGCAGGGAGCGCGTGGCTCCTGCCCTGCTGGGGCTTGCACAACCGAATGGGCTAAAGGCCCGAAAGTCAGTTCTGAAAGTCTCCTTTGGAAAAGGAGAGAGAGGGAAACGGTACCCTCCCATCGCGGGTGGAAAAGAGAGATACCCAAGGACAGACAGACCGCGGGCCAAACTCGCTGGCTCTCAAAGCAGGGCGCAAGTGCAGCCAGGAACCTAGACCGCTAGAAGGGGGAAGGGCCTTCGTTAAAACTGGGATTGAGGGCTGGAGAGATGGCTTTGTGTTAGGGCGCATTTCTGCGAAGCCTAAGGAACCCAGGTTCCATTCTCCAGGTCCCTCATAAGCCAGACGCACAAGGTGGCACATGCGTCTGGGATTCGTTTGCAGTGGCCAGAGGCCCTGGCATGCCCTCCCTCTCTCTCTCTCTCTCAAATAAATAAATATGAATCCCAGCACTCCGGGATCACCGTGAGTTCGAGGCCCCCCTCAGACTACATAGTGAGTTCCAAGTCAGCCTTGTCTAGAATGAGACCCTATCTCGAAACACCAAAATAGATAGATAGATAGATAGATAGATAGATAGATAGATAGATAGATAGATAGATAGATAGATAATTAGAATTTTAAAAAACTGGGATTGAGGGAAGGGGCGAGCACCTCCGCACACCTGATCCGAGATTCGGGCCACCAAGCCACACCGTCGCTCCGGGGCGGGTCGGAGCGAGAGAGCGCGCGCGGGGAGGAGCTTGGGCCGAGGGCCCGGCGGGCACACGCTCTGGGGCGGGGGTGGCAGGGGCGTGTGCCGGCGCACGCGCGCTCGGGGAGAGGAGGGAAAAGCAGGACTGGGCCAGCTCAGTTCGTGAGCAGCAGCAGCAGCGGGAGGAGGAGTGTGGGGTGCCATGGCTGGCCTCCTCCTGCCGCTGCTGCTGTTGCTGCCGCCGCTGCTGCTGCTGCTGAAGCCGGGCCTCTGGCGCGCCCTGCGCTGGCTGGCTGCAGACTTGGCCTTCACGGTGCGCGCCGTGCGCTGCAAAAGGGCCCTGCGCGCTTTCTCGCTGGCCGCGGCGGCCGCCGACCCCCGGAGCCCCGAGGCGGGCTGCAGCCTGGCCCGGCGCCTCGCGCAGCTGGCCCGCCGGCGGCCCGCGCACACCTTCCTCGTCCACGGGCCGCGGAGCTTCAGCTACGCCCAGGCCGAGCGCGAGAGCAACCGGGCCGCGCGCGCCTTGCTGAGCGCGCAGGGTTGGCCCGGGCTCCCTGGCCGCGCTCCCCGGAGCGGCGAGGAGGACGGAGCCGGCGGGGACGATAGAGGAGCCGCGCCCCCTCTGGCACCTGGGGCGACGGTGGCGCTGCTCCTGCCCGCCAGCCCGGAATTCCTATGGCTCTGGTTCGGACTGGCCAAGGCTGGCCTGCGCACCGCCTTTGTGCCCACCGCCCTCCGCCGGGGCCCCCTGCTGCACTGCCTCCGCAGCTGTGGCGCGCGGGCGCTGGTGCTGGCGCCAGGTAAGGCTGGAAGTGCCCACACACACCCCACCCCAAGGACCCGGCGCCGAGCCAACCCCACACAGGGGCGTGTCTGGAGTCGGACGGGAGCTGGGTCTGGTCCCAGGACCTCGCCAGCAGCCCCAACTACCCACCCCTCCATCCCCACCCCACCCCGCCCCGCCCCGCCCAGGTGCGTGAGTGGGCATGTGAGTTCCTGGGTTGTGAAAGGATGGTGCCAAGTCTGAAAGATTCTCCGGGAGTCAGGCGCGTGATGGGATGTCCATGGCCGCCCTTACCAAACGAAGAGCATGACCATGCCAGGCCTGAGGGGTGGCGGAGGCCTGTGGATAGTGGCGGGAGTGTGTGTTCGTCCCTGTAGAGTTCCTGGAGTCCCTGGAACCCGACCTGCCAGCCTTGAGAGCCATGGGGCTCCACCTGTGGGCCACAGGCCCCGAAGCCCATCCTGCTGGGATCAGCAATTTTCTGGCCGAGGCAGCGGCTCAAGAGGATGGGCCAGTGCCGGGGTACCTCTCTGCGCCCCAGAGCATGCTGGACACGTGCCTGTACATCTTCACGTCGGGCACCACGGGTGAGGGTGAACGCTGCTTGCTTCCGAGACACGTTCGTTCGGCTCCTTGCAAGATGTGGAAACAGGAACGGGACCTGCCCAACGCCCAGGCCACCCATTCCAATCTTCCCGACAGAATCCCAATCGAGGGATCCCACCCCCGCCCCGCGGTCTTCCCGTGTCCTCACTTCCCCGCTTGCTCCAAACTACTCACGTTTCCGGGACAGCTTGCCCTCCCTCCTCCGCAGCTTATGCCCTGTCTGCCTCTCCGCTCACCTTAAAACCTGGGGCTCAGACGCTTCCCCTGAGTGCCCTCTCCTGTCGCCCTCAGGCCTCCCCAAGGCTGCTCGGATCAGTCACCTGAAGGTCCTGCAGTGCCAAGGGTTCTACCAGCTGTGTGGTGTCCACCAGGAAGATGTCATCTACCTCACACTCCCACTCTACCACATGTCTGGCTCCCTGCTGGGCATCGTGGGCTGCTTGGGCATTGGTCAGTCCCTGCGTCCCTTCCTCATTCCTCCAGCAAGTGTCTAAGTTCCCTGTACGGCATTCTTTACTGGGGAGGCATCCTGAGCCCTTCCAGGTGGAGGAGGCAGGCCCTGGTCCAGTGGGAAGCGTTGTCCACAGGCTGTGTGGACCAGGGAGGCTGCACAGCGCACGGAACCCTGTGCATCAGGGATCAAGGGAGAGAAGAGTTACATCGATCCAAGAGGATGGGTGGGGAGAGGAAGTGGCAGGTCCTTCCCAGGGAGCCACACACTGAGAGAGACAGCGGAGGGGTTGGGCAGTGGTCCTCACTGTCTTGGCCTCTTCCCGTCTCTGGCAGGGGCTACAGTGGTGCTCAAATCCAAGTTCTCAGCCGGGCAGTTTTGGGAAGACTGCCGGCAGCACAAGGTGACCGTGTTCCAGTACATTGGGGAGTTGTGCCGGTACCTTGTCAACCAGCCCCCGGTAAGTGGCAGACCCAGTCACAGCGCTGGTCACAGGGAGCAGGACAGGTGACAGGATATGCTGAGATAGGTTGGAGAGAGGAAATGAGAAGAAATGGCAGAATTGAGCCTGGCGTGGTGGCGCATGCCTTTAATCCCAGCACTCAGGAGCACTCAGGAGGAGCACCGTGAGTTCGAGGCCAGCCTGAGACTACATAGTGAATTCCAGCCTGGGGTAGCCTCGAAAAACCAAAAATAAAAAAAAAATAAAAGAGGGCCAGTGGGAGGAGGCTGTGGGGAATGGGGAGCAGGACTTGACAGCTTGGTGTTGAAATCCCTGCCATTCTCCCACTCATCATAGAGCAAAGCAGAACGTGACCACAAGGTCCGGCTGGCAGTGGGCAGCGGCCTGCGCCCAGACATCTGGGAGCGTTTTGAACGGCGCTTTGGGCCTGTGCGGGTGCTGGAGACATATGGCCTGACGGAGGGCAACGTGGCCACCATCAACTACACAGGACAGCAGGGTGCCGTGGGGCGCGCTTCCTGGCTTTACAAGGTGTGGGGGCGCTTGGAGAAAACCGACAGTCCGTGAACAGTGGGGGACAGGCAGGAAGCGGGCTCACGCAGCTCAAATGACCCAGTGCCCTGTCTCTTCCCCCAGCGCCTCTTCCCCTTCTCTTTGATTCGCTACGATGTCAGCACAGGAGAGCCGGTCCGCGATGCCCGTGGGCACTGTGTGGCCACGTCTTCAGGTTGTTGCTCACGTCTTGGTGGGGGGGGGAGCGCCCAGGTGGTGAAGCTGACCAGCAGAATTGGAACTGGTGATGGGTGGGGCGGTAGTCGGGAGGCTCAGCCTAGAACGGGTAGCCACTGCTGGCCAGTGCTGACCCCGTGGCTCTTCCAGGTGAGCCAGGGCTGCTGGTGGCCCCAGTGACCCAGCAGGCACCGTTCCTGGGCTATGCTGGGGCACCAGAGCTGGCCCAGGGGAAGCTGTTGAAGGATGTCTTCCAGCCTGGGGACGTTTTCTTCAACACCGGCGACCTCCTGGTCTGTGACCGGCAAGGTTTTCTTCGCTTCCATGATCGCACTGGCGACACCTTCAGGTTTCTTTCTTTTAAAATTTTTTTTAATTTATTTGAAAAGCACAGAGAGAGAATGGGCACGCCAGGGACTTCAGATGCTACAAATGGACTCCAGACGCGTGCACCACCTTGTGCATCTGGCTTATGTGTGTCCTTGGGGGGGGGATCAAACTTGGGTCCTTTGGCTTCACAGGCAAGTGCCTTAACCACTAAGCCATCTCTCCAGCTCTTTATTTATTTGAGAGAAAGAGAAAAGTAGAGAGAGAAGGTGAATGGGTACACCAGGGCCTCCAACCACTGCAAACAAACTCCAGACGCATATGCCACCTTGTGCATTTGGCTTATGTGGGTTCTGGGGAGTCAAACCTGGGTCCTTAGTCTTCGCAGGCAAGAGCCTTAACCACTAAGCCATCTGTCAAGCCCACCTTTGGGTTTCTTTCTGTAACTTTCTGATTCTTCCTTCTGGACACCCAGTCTCAGTGACTCAGATGTTGGAAACCCCAACTCCCTGTTCTCCCACCTCACCCCAGGTCCACAGCCCATCGGTCCTTCCTTTTCAGACCTCATCAGCAGTTAACCCTGCAACCCTCTGGCATCCTGACCCACGACCTCTTTCTTTCCTACCCAGCTTCTAACCACCCCACACCACCCTCAACTCCCAGTTTGAGACCTCTGCTCTCTGACAGGTGGAAGGGGGAGAACGTGGCCACGACCGAGGTGGCAGAGGTGTTCGGGGCCCTGGGCTTCCTCCTGGAGGTGAACATCTATGGGGTCACCGTACCAGGTGCCTGGGCAGGAAGGGTGGGGGGAGTCATCTAGCCCGCCCGCCACCTCATGTGGAGGTGCTTGGGCACAAGGACTCATGTGCCTCCCCCGCCCGCCAGGGCACGAAGGCAGGGCTGGAATGGCGGCCCTGGTTCTGCGGCCTCAGCAGGCTTTGGATCTCGCGCAGCTCTACGCCCATGTTTCTGAGAACTTGCCGTCGTATGCTCGGCCTCGGTTCCTAAGGCTCCAGGTAAGCAGCCGCTGCTGCCCTGACCTCTTAGCCTGCATGTCTACAGCTGTTGCTGGTTCCTATACTCCACAAAGGGATCCACACCGACCACTCCGTAAAGAGAAAGGCCAGCTCCCTCCCAGACACACCCTTCCCATCTTTCTTTCTTTTCTTTTGTTTTGGAGAGAGACAGAGAGAGAGGGAGAGGAAGACAGATAGAGATGGGCGTGCCAGCAACCTCTTAGCTGCAAACGAAGTCCAGATGCGTGCACCCCCCTTGTGGTCAAGTACGGCATTGCACCCTTGCATCACTTTGCATCTGGCTAAACGTGGGACCTGGAGATTGGAACTGCTGGAAATTGGAACCAGCGTTCTTAGGGCTAGGAGGCAGGAGCCTTAACCGCTAAGCCATCTCTCCAACCCTCTTTCTTTAAAAAAAAAAAAATATATATATATATATATATTAGCAAGAGCAAGAGAGAAAAAGGCAGAGAGAGTATGGGTGCGCTAGGGCCTCCTGCCACTGTAAACAAACTCCAGATGCATGTGCCCCCTTGTGCATCTGGCTTTACATGGGTACTGGGGGGGTTGAGCCTGGATCCTTTAGCTTTGCAACCAAATGCCTTAACCAGTGAGCCATCTCCACAGCCCTGTTTTTGTTTTGTTTTGTTTTGAGGTAGGGTCTCACTCTAGCCCAGGCTGGCCTGGACCTCACTCTGTAGCTCAGGCTGGCCTCCAAACTCATGACGATCCTATCTCAGTCTTCCAAGGGCCAGGGTTATAAGCGTGGGTGGGTCACTAGGCCCCATCTTCCTCTTTTATGTTTAATAAAATTTAGGCAACTTTTCCTGAATCAATTGGCAGACAGCTTTTCCTCCTCCTCCCTTTAACCACAACCTCTTCTCCTCAGGAGTCTTTGGCCACCACAGAGACCTTCAAACAGCAAAAGGTTCGGATGGCAAATGAGGGCTTCAACCCCAGCACACTGACCGACCCCCTCTACATTCTGGACCAAGCTGTGGGTGCCTATTTGCCCCTCACACCTGACCGATACAGTGCCCTCCTGGCAGGGGACCTCCGAATCTGAAACACCACTGTGGGGGAGGCACAGGGTATTGCAGCCATACTAGAAGCTATTTTATATATCAAGTCCATGTCGTTATTTTGTAATAAACAGAGCTTCTTTGGTCATCGTTCCGGTCCTGGTGTGTTTGGAGAGCTGCTGCCCCTCTGCGCCACAGGCTTTTCACCTGTTCTCACCTGGTGTGGGCTTGAGCTGTGTGTAGACCGCTGGTTTTCCTCCCTGGTGACCCCATTGGATCCTGGTCCTGGGAGAATCACATTCGAGCCTGGCGTGGTGACTCATGAACACCTCTGATCCCAGCACTCGGAGGCAGAGGTAGGAGGATCAATGTGAGTTCAAGGCCAGCCTGGGACTACAGAGTGTATTCCAGGTCAGCCTGGGCTAGAGTGAGACCCCACCTCAGGGGAAAAAAAGAGAATCGTATTCTAGTTCTTTGAATTTTTTTTTTTAATTTGAGCGAGAGAGAGAATGGGCATGCCAGCAACCTCTCAGCCACTGTGAATGAACTCCAGACATATGCGTCCCCTTGTGGACACGTGCTGGTTCCTTCCCCTGGCAGGTAAAGCTGAAGAGAGAGCCGGGCCAGCGGCTCCTCTTGAGGCTGAGCGGGAAGACAGGTGTCGGCGGCTCAGACCCTTCCTCAAAACACCGGAGAGAAAGAACACACTGAGCCGGGAGTCATGTCGAGGCAGGAACTCGTTTTATTGTAATGAGAAGGTGTATATATAGTTTTGAGAAAGAGGGTGGGTCCCAGGATGGGAAAAAGGTGTAAGGGCCAATAGTATTTCACCACGTCGGCAGTAGCTGGGCGGAGGCAGTTTCGGCTTAGGCCTTGATGAGTCACTCTTAAGCGGAGGTAGGCCAAGGACAGGTCGCCAAACTCTAGTCAGGCTTAGGAAGTTCCACTAGGCCTCACACCCGGGCCTCATAGGGCCCAACATCTCCCCCTTTTGTTTTTGTAAGAACGGCGGAGATCATGGCCCCTGTCTTAGGTTGTCCCCCTCTGGGGATCTTACCCGTCACTGGATATCATGCCTCTAGCCCATTGAAAATCCACTCCATGACCTGTCTTAGGTTGTCTCAGCCTGTCTGAGATCTTACCCGTCATTGGTTCGATGGAGGGCAGGGGAGGGATGCTAGGTGGACAGCCAGTCGGAAGAAGAGTCCAGCTTCTGAGTTGCGAACCTGTGGTATTTTGACCTGATGAAGTTTAATTGTCTCTAGCTGTTGGTGAATGAATTGTGTAATCTTATTAATTACACAGGGCCCGAGAGTGAGGATAAGAAGAAGGAGAAGGAGGGGTCCAAGGGGAGGGAGAAGGTAGGGTAAAAAGCCATGTAAGCCCATCCACAGTGGGTTGTCTTGGAAGTCCTGTCTCCTCTTTTTCAAATCTTTCTGGAGCTTTTCTAGCTTCATTTGGGTCTAGCAGCATCCACACCTCCAATCGTTCCTGGGGAAGAAACAGAGGCACAGTTCTCAGGGGTGGAACACTCCCTGGAGAGTTGATTGTCATTGTCCCCTTGTTGGGGTAAATATTTTAGGTCTCTTGCTGGTACCCAAATGGGTCTTTTTTCCTCTTGAGGGAAGACACATTTAAATCCTCTCCCTGCTGTGAGGAGGGGGTCTGGTCCTCTCCAGGCCCCAGTCAATGGGTCCCTCCATTTGACCCAGATAGAGCTGTAACAGCTGAGGTCCAATGTTTTTGAAAAGGGGACAAGTGTCTATCTTCTTTAGAAAAATTTAAAATATTTAGGGTTAATAATGCCTTTTTTAGTTGGTCGTGTGGGGGTAGGGATTCCCCCTTTTGTTTTTGTTTATGATGGCCTGGCCCCATGGCTATTAGAAAATTTGACTTGATCTGGCAATCTAAGGGTGGCAAAGCATTGAAGCATATGGCTAATAGTATGTTTAGTGTTTTCCCCGGCGTGTGCCGATGTCCAGCAAGTATGGGAGAAAGTATCAACTGAGAGAAAAATATATTTAAGTTTTTTAAATGGAGAATAGTGTGCAACATCAATCTGCCAAAGGTGATTAGGGCGTAGCCCTGAGGATTTGCTTCTGTAGTTTGAAGAGGAGGTACCTGGAGGAAAGGCTGACAGGATTTGTAAGTTTGGACAATTTTTTTTTTAATGTGGGTTAATAAGTGGAAGCGTGTAGCTTTTGAGACTGTATTACACTGAGGCAGAGAAGTCAGTTTGTAAATTTTGATGGCCTTTGAGATGTTGAGGCTTACAGATCTAGGGGAAGTTCCATAATGGCAGAAGAAGTTGGCCTGCCTTAGGGCCAAGCAAAAGAGAAAAAAAAAATCAATTAGTCACACAGCACACAGAGCAAAACTATTGCAGCCATGCCACAGCAAGCTTCAGGAACTCTTGCTAGGCACACTTTGTATATCTTTACAATGGAATCTCAAACCCACCATTAACACCTTAAGACCAGCCCCCAGTGACATTAAGTAGGAAGCGGGCTTAGTCCCATGCTCTACCGACTGAGCTAGCCGGGCTTGAATTATTAAATGGAACATTTGGTGTAAACGTTTAGCTTGTTCTAAGGGTGGCAAGGAGGAGACAGTAATAAATTTGTCTACCTGTGAATCCCCATTAGCAATAAAGTCAGGCAGACCAGTGTGTGAGTGAAAGTGGTCAGTAAGTCTGGAGGTGGATGGCCCATTGTATGTAAAAGGACCTGTTCCTGGGCTCTTATGGATAAAAGCCAGATCAGAGAGGGGGTGGGGTACCAGGGCCTGGATGTTGCCTCCAGCCCTACATTAATGGGAAGGCAGTGAAGGGTGGGACATAGTCATAAAGACTTGAAAAGCAGGTTTTTTTCCAGTCCACTGTTTCCAAGAGTTTGTATTTTAACAGTCTTTCCTCAGGCATCCTCTCCATTGTTTTAATGTAAAGCAGTCAGGCCACCTTCCTTCCACCTTCTTTAAGATTGCTAATGTGTTGACAATAGCAACTCAGTAACCTGAAATTAGTCTTAGTGATTTAAATTTGTTTGAGGTTTTTAAACTTAAAATCTTAGTCTGATATTTTTAGTTAAGCATATCAGTCCATTATAAATTTAACCTTGATCAAACTTTTTGGGCCTGGATAGCAAAATGTAGCCATTCCTTATGTTAGTAAAGTCTTTTGTATTTTTTCTTTCCAAGGCTAAAGAGGGGGAGGGGTGGTTGTGAGCGCTATTGCCACAGGCAGTGGTTACCCGTTGAAAAGACAGCGGGCCGGTGGCAGTTTGGGGGTTTGGGTGGCGGCCTTGGGAGGAACGAGATTTTAAAAGCCAGTTTTAGTTTTTCCTTACAACTTTTTTTTTTTTAATATTTTATTATTTATTTATTTGAGAGAGATACAGAAATAGACAGATAGAGAGAGAGAGAGAGAACGGGCACGCCAGGGCCTCCAACCACTGCAAACGAACTCCAGATGCATGTGCCCCCTTGTGCTTCTGGCTAACGTGGGTCCTGGAGAATCGAGCCTCAAACCGGGGTCCTTAGGCTTCACAGGCAAGCGCTTAACTGCTAAGCCATCTCTCCAGCCCCCTTACAGCTTTTGTTAAGGGCAGAAATGACATCCTTCACAGAGAAGCCTTTAAGGCTGGCAATTAAGGCATGGAGGATTGAATTAATCCATGGGGCTAAAACAAAAGTTTTGTCCCAAAAGCCATGGAGGTTTGTTTTACTTTTAAGCCACATTGTAAGAGGAGTATTTGTAAAATCAGGGCAACAGTAATACACATGAGTACAACACAAGCATAAAGGCCCAAAAAATAGCGAAACATGTTGTAGACTTAAGTTTAGATTTAGATCCGTGACAGCCAGACAAGCCTGTGTCCTCAGGGGACGGCTCGATGATACCAAACACAGTACAGATGGGAGCAGATCTCCCCAACAGGTTTGTTCTGTCTTTTGAGATGGAGCCCCCACTCAAATGAGGGGGCAAAACGCTTTGAGTTTTTTCCAGGTCTGCCCACGTGGTGAGTCTCCTCTAGGTCTGCCCACGTGGTGTGTCCACCAGAAACGTATGACCCGATCAGAAATACAGGCGCCACAGATGCGGTTTGCCGGCAACCCGGAAATGAAAGAGAAAGGAAGGAAAAGATGTTGAAGCAAGCACAGGTTGCAGAAGCAAAGGTTAGAACATTAGATATGAAGACTACCTCATAATTCATGAGGGTACACCCATCCAGATTAGCCCGTCAGCATACTTCCGTGTTTTTCCTTCCTCACACGGGGCACCAGTCTGCCGGTTCCTCTCCCCCAGCAGGTAAAGCTGAAGGGAGAGCTTGAGGCTGAGCGGGAAGACGGGTGTCGGCGGCTCAGACCCTTCCCCAAAACACCGGAGAGAAAAAACACACTGAGCCGGGAGTCGGGTCGAGGCAGGAACTCGTTTTATTGTAATGAGAAGGTGTTTATATAGCTTTGAGAAAGAGGGTGGGTCCCAGGATGGGAAAAAGGTGTAAGGGCCAATAGTATTTCACCACGTCAGCAGTAGCTGGGCGGAGGCGGTTTCGGCTTAGGCCTTGCTGAGTCACTCTTAAGCGGAGGTAGGCCAAAGACAGGTCGATAAACTCTAGTCAGGCTTAGGAAGCTCCACTAGGCCTCACACCCGGGCCTCATAGGGCCCAACAGACATGCACAGCATTGTGCGCTTGTGTCACTTTGCGGCTGGCTAAACGTGGGACCTGGAGAATTGAAAGGGCGTTCTTAGGCTTTGCAGGCAGGCTCCTTAACCACTAATCCATCTCTCCAGCCCTAGTTCTTTTAAATTTTTTTTTTTTTCGAGGTAGGGTCTCACTCTGGTCCAGGCTGACCTGGAATTCACTATGTAGTCTCAGGGTGGCCTCGAACTCTCGGCGATCCTCCTACCTCTGCCTCCCGAGTGCTGGGATTAAAGGCGTGCGCCACCATGCCCGGCTCAGTTCTTTTAATTTTTTTTTTTTTTTCGCGGTAGGGTCTCACTCTGGTCCAGGCTGACCTGGAATTCACTATGTAGTCTCAGGGTGGCCTCGAAGTTCTTTTAATTTTTAAGAAATATTTTTATTTATTTGCAAGCATGTGCAAACTGGTGTGCTTGCATCACCATGTGTGTCTGGCTTACATGGGACCTGGAGAGTCAAACCTGGGTCCTTAGGCTTTGCAGGCAAGCGCCTTAACTGCTGAGCCATCTCTCTAGCCCAGAAAGGCCTATCCTCACCTCCTGAAAGTTCAGAAAAGTCACCATCTGGAAGCGTTAAGTGGCGGCGTTCCTGCGTCTCCCAGGACCAGCAGCACCGTCTATTTTTTTTTTTTTTTTTTTTTTTGGTTTGCGAGGTAGGGTCTCACTCTGGTCCAGGCTGACCTGGAATTAACTATGTAGTCTCAGGGTGGCCTCGAACTCTCGGCGATCCTCCTACCTCTGCCTCCCAAGTGCTGGGATTAAAGGCGTGCGCCACCACGCCCGGCTTAGCACCGTCTATTTTGAGCTGTGGTTTCTACTTTGCTTAGGCCGTCTTTGTCCTTCCAACCACTTTCCCCAGCAGGAGACGTCGGAAGCCACATGTCATCTCCAAGTGTGGGTCCCCTTTGCCGGGCCCTACATCCACCTGCGAGCCCCATTCAGCCTGGCAGTCAAGCCCTCAGCAATGGAGAGGAATCTGGCTTATGCAGGAAGAGTACAACAGTGAGGTGGTCCTGGGTGGTCTGGGCAGCAGATGTGCCAGCCACTTTATCGCAGCTTCTCCCATGACCGCTTTCCTACTGCCTCTGCCTGGTCCTCCAGGCCCAAGAACTGAGTGGCCACCTGGTCCCTTGTCCCTTGTGGAATCACACTTTAGGCCCAGGTCTGCACTGTGATAGCTAACTGCTGGCCACATGTTGCTATTGAGTACTTATAGTGTGGCTGCTCAAAAGTGGCCGGGCGTGGTGGCACACGCCTTTAATCCCAGCACTCGGGAGGCAGAGGTAGGAGGATCACCTTAAGTTCAAAGACACCCTAAGACTACATAATGAATTCCAGGGCAGCCTGGGCTATAGTGAGACCCTACCCCCGAAAAAAATAAAAGAAGAAAAAAAAAAAAACACACACACAAAGACCTGGGGCCAGGCGTGGTGGCACATGCCTTTTAATCCCAGCACTTGGGAGGCAGAGGTAGGAAGATTGCCATGAGCTTGAGGTCAGCCTGGGCTAGAATGAGACCCTCCCTCCCCCTCCCCCCAAAAAAGGGCTGGAGCCAGGCGTGGTGGCGCATGCCTTTAATCCCAGCACTCGGGAGGCAGAGGTAGGAGGATCGCCATGAGTTCAAGGCCACCCTGAGACTACATAGTTAATTCCAGGTGAGCCTGGGCCAGAATGAGACCCTACCTGGTTTAAGACTTTAAAAAAAGCACCTGTAGTTAACCATAGGGCCCTGCATAAAAAAAAAAAAAAAAAAAAAAAAAAAAAAAGGGCTGGAGAGATGGCTTAGCGGTTAAGGCGCCTGCCTGCTAAGCCTAAGAACGCTGGTTCCAATCTCCAGGTCCCACGTTTAGCCAGATGTAAAGTGACGCAAGGGCGCAATGCCGCACTTACCCACAAGAGGGTGCACACATCTGGATTTCGTTCACAGCAGCTGAGAGACTGCTGGCACGCCCATCTCTGTCTCCCCCTCTCTCTCTCTCTCTCTCTCTCTCTCTGTGTCTCTCTCCAAAAATAAATAAAAAATAAATTTAAAAAAAAAAAAAAAAAAAGACCCAGGCTGAACTTGGCAGTGGATCGTGTTTCTCCAGATGCTGGCTAACCACAGTGCTAATGGAAATACCAAATATGTTTCCTTCTGTGTCCCTCCTGTCACCGGATCAGGACAGCGTTCCCAACACTGTCTGAAATCTTCCATGAGGGACCTTGGGCCATGCATCCTTGAACATAGCAGGAAAGGGGGCGGGGCAGCCTGTTCAGGAAGGTCTCAGGGCAGAGTCCACAAACCACACTCCCTGCTTCCGTGCCGCCAGCAAGCTAACGAGTAAAAGGGTTTTTCTATTGTTAGGTGGCTGAGAAAAATAATATGTAAAATTATAGGGGCTCAATTTTCAGTGTCATTCAAAGTAATATTTGGGCGGGAGAAAAGCTAAGTGGTTAAAGGCACTTGCTTGTAAATGCTGCAAGCTTGGGTTCCATTCCCCAGAAGCTATGTAAAGCCAGATGCACAAAGTAGTGCATGCATCTGGAGTTAGTTTGCAGTGGCTTTACGTGGGTCCTGGGGAATCAAACCTGGGTCGTTTTGCTTTGCTGGCAAGCGCCTTAACCATTAAGCCATATCTCCAGCAGCCCCCAATTTTTTTTGTTTGTTTTTTGTTTTTTGAGGTAGGGTCTCACTCTGGCCCAGGCTGACCTGGAATTCACTATATAGTCTCAGGGTGGCCTGGACCTCATGGCGATCCTCCTACATCTGCCTTCTGAGTGCTGGGATTAAAGGCGTGCGCCGCCACACCCAGCCAAAATAATTTTTTTTTTGTTTGTTTTTTTTTTTGAGGTAGGGTCTCACTCTGGCCCAGGCTGACCTGGAATTCACTATGTAGTCTCAGGGTGGCCTTGAACTCACAGCAATCCTCCTACCTCTGCCTCCCGAGTGGTGGGATTAAAGGCGTACGCCACCACGCCCGGCTCAAAATAATTTTTAATTAATTTATTTCCAAGCATAGAGACAGACACAGAGAATGGGTGCACCAGGGCCTCTAGTCACTGCAAATGAACTCCACATGCATGCGTGTTGCAGTCAGGTTCAAATTGCTGGCAGAAGTCACCCAACCAAGAGCCAGCTTTTGGGAAAAAAAAGGTTTATTTTAACTTACAGACTCGAGGGGAAGCTCCATGATGGCAGGGGATAGCATGAGCAGAGGGTGGACATCACCTCCTGGCCAACATCAGATGGACAACAGTGACAGGCGAATGTGCCCAACACTGGCAAGAGAAGACTTGCTATAATACCCATAAGCCCACCTGTGGTGGTTTGATTCAGGCGTCCCCCATAAACTTAGGTCTCCCCAGCTGATGGCAATTGGGAGTTAACGCCTCCCGGAGGTGGTGTATTGTTGGGGGCGGGCTTATGGGTCTAATAGCCAGCTTCCTCTTGCCAGTGTTTGGCACACTCTCCTGTTGTTCTTGTCCACCTTATGTGGTAAGGAGGTGATGTCCACTCTCTGCTCATGCCATCGTTTTCCCCTGCCATCATGGAGCTTCCCCTCAAGCCTGTAAGCCAAAATAAACCTTCTTTTCTCAAAAGCTGCTCTTGGTCAGGTGATTTCTGCCAACAATGTGAACCTGACTGCAACATTGCCCCGACAATACCCTGCCTCCAGGAGGCGTTAATTCCCAATCTCCATTGGCTGGGAACACCTAAATTTATGGGGGACACCTGAATCGAACCACCACAATGTGCCATTGTGCACCTGGCTCACGTGGGTACTAGGGTATCAAACTGGGCTGTTAGGGTTTACAAGCAAGCACCTTGAGCGCTGGGCCATCTCTCCAGCCCTAAAAATACTTTTTAAGATTTAATTTATATGGTTGCAAACAGAAAGATAGACGAGAGACAGGCAGAGAGAATGGGTGCTCCAGGGCCTCCAGCCCCTGCAAACGAACTCCAGGTGCATGTGCCACTTTGTGCATCTGGCTTTACGTGGGTTCTGGGGAATCAGACTTGAATTGTTAGGCTTTGCAGGCAAGCTCCTTAACTACTGAGCTGCCTCTCCAACCCTAAATGTGTGTGTATCTTAAATATTTTATTTTTATTTATTTAAGAAAGAGAGAATGGGCACACCAGGCTCTCTAGCCACTGCAAATGAACTCCATATGCATGCACCACCTTGTGCATCTGGTTTACATGGGTACTGGGGAATCTAACCTGGGTCCTATGGCTTTGCAGGCAAGTGCCTTAACTGCTAAGCCTTCCCTCCAGCCCTCTTATTTTATTTTATTTTTTTTATGAGAGTGAGTTAGAGCATCAATGCTTAGCCACTGCAAATGAACTCCAGGCATGTGAGCCACCTGTGCACATGTGTCATTTTGTGCATCTGGCTCACGTGAGTTCTGGTGAGTTGAACCTGGGTCCCTAGGCTTCACAGGCAAGCGTCTTAACCACTAAACCATCTCTCCAGCCTTTTTTTTTTTTTTTTTTTTCCAGTTTTTTTTAGGTAGTGTCTCACTCTAGCTCAGGCTGACCTGGAATTCACTCTGTAGTCTCAGGGTAGCCTAGAACTCACGGTGATCCTCCTACATCTGCCTCCTAAGTGCTGGGATTAAAGGCGTGCACCACCATGCCCAGCTCCAGCCTTGTTTTTTTTTTTTTTTGTTGTTTGTTTTGTTTTGTTTTTCAAGGTAGGGTCTCACTCTGGTCCAGGCTGACCTGGAATTAACTATGTAGTCTCAGGGTGGCCTTGAACTCTCAGCGATCCTCCTACCTCTGCCTCCCGAGTGCTGGGATTAAAGGCGTGCACCACCACGCCCGGCTTCAGCCTTGTTTTTTAAAAAAATTATTTATTTATTTATTTATTTATTTATTTACTTGAAAGAGAGAGAGTCAATGGGTACACCAGGAAGGGCCTTTAGTCACTGCAAATGAACTCAAATTGCATGCACCATCTTATGCATCTGGCTATGTGGGTACTGGGGAATCAAACCTGGGTCCTTACGCTTTGCAGGCAAGTGCCTTAACCTCTAAGCCATCTCTCTCCAGCCCCAAAAGTCTTGATTTTTTTTTTTTTTTTGGTTTTTAGAGATAGGGTCTTGCTCTGGCCCAGGCTGACCTGAAATTCACAAATTCACTCTGTAGTCTCAGGGTGGCCTTGAACTCATGGCAGTCCTCCTACTTCTGCATCCTGAGTGCTGGGATTAAAGGTGTGCACCACCACACCCGGATACATACATACATATAATATATAATACATATAACAGATAATATTAAAGTATATATAATATATATTATTTATTTGCAAACAGAGGAGAGACAAAAACAAAGTGACAGAGTGAATGGGTGCACCAGGGCCTCCTGCCACTGCAACTGAACTCCAGATGCATGTGCCCCCTTGTGGGAAAGTGCAGCATTGCATCCTTGCATCACTTTTTGCATCCGGCTAAATGTGGGACCTGGAGATTGGAACTGGCATTCTTAGGCTTGGCAGGCAGGCAGGCGTCATTTCTCCAGCCCTAAAAAAGCTTTTTTTTTGCAGGGTTTTTTTTTTTTTTTTGCAGTTTTTTTCTTTTTTGTTTCCTTTTGTGACCTTGCAGATGCTAGGCAAGCGCTGTACTGCTGAGCTACAAACCCAGCCTAAAAAATTTTTTTACTTGATATAACAGTCTGACAGAGAGAAAGCATGGGCGTGCCAGGGCCTCTTGTCACTGCAATGAGTTCCAGGCACATGTTCCACTTTGTGCATCTGGCTTTACGTGGGTCCTGGGGACTAGAGCCCCGGCCAGCAGCCTTTTCAAGTAAGTGCCTTTAACTAGTGAGTCACTTCCCAGCTCCTGTTTTTTTGTTTGTTTGTTTGTTTGTTATTGTACTTTTGTATTTATTTTATTTTATTTATTTGAGAGAGAGAAAGAGGCAGAGAGAAAGAGAGAATGGGCATGACCAGGCCTCCAGCCACTGCAGACGAACTCCAGATGCATGTGCCCCCTTGTGCATCTGGCTTGTGTGGGTCCTGGAGAGCCGAACTGGGATCCTTTGGCTTTGTAGGCAAACGCCTTAACTGCTAAGCCATCTCCCCAGTACTTGTTTTGTTTTTCAAATTAAGGAGCTGGGCATAGTAGCACATTCCTAGTTTCTACACTCTAGAATTTGAAGTAGATTTCAAGTTCAAGGGCAGCCTGGTCCACACACCAAGATGAAAAGAACAACATACTTTTAAGATTTTATTTTATTTTGCATTATTATTATTTTGGTTTTTCGAGGTAGGGTTTTGCTCTAGCTCAGGCTGACCTGG
Source organism: Orientallactaga sibirica (assembly GCA_036365145.1). NCBI lineage: Eukaryota > Metazoa > Chordata > Mammalia > Rodentia > Dipodidae > Orientallactaga > Orientallactaga sibirica. The sequence goes on from JAEOAD010000025.1 coordinate 26,182,874, forward strand.
AATTCACTATGAAGGCCTCAATGTGGCCTTGAGCTTATGGCGATCCTCCTACCTCTGTCTCCCGAGTGCTGGGATTAAAGACGTGTGCCACCATGCCCAGCTGATTTTATTTTTATTAGAGACAGAGAGAGGGAAAGAGTGAGGATGGGTGCACCAGGGCCTCTAGGCACTGCAAACAAACTCCAGACACGTGCGCCACCATGTGCATCTGGCTTACGTGAGACCTGGAGAATCGAACCAGAATCCTTTGGCTTCACAGGCATGTGCCTTAACCACTAAGCCATCTCTCCAGCCCGAGAACAACACACTTAACAGAGGAAAGTGAAGTGTTTATAGTCCACAGGGTCATGAACTTGAAAGCACAAGGCTGCACAGTGAGGAAATCAGCAGGTGAGTGGCAGATATAGGAGAAGATGTGGGCTGGCCCTGGCACAGCCAGTAGGTGCTCATATGTTCCACCCCCATCCTCTAGGCCTACCCGGCTTCCACCAACAGCCAGAGTCAGTCAAGGTGGAGTGGGGTCTCATGCTTCCAGGGGTGCCTGAGCCCTCTGTCTCCTGGAAGCACAAGGGCACAGCCCTGGACACTGCCAACCACCAGTGATTGCCAGCCAGGAGTGTGCTGGGTAGTGAGCTAGGGGCCTCCTGCTTGCAGGGCTCCTTGGAGCGCATCAGCTGGTGGAGGAGATGTGGGGATCAGTCCTAGGCCTGGGCCAAGGGATTGGAGACCAAGGTCATGAAGAGAGGGAAGGCAGATAAAATGTACAAGTGAGAACAGCGGGTACACTCGGTTCATAAAGGTAGTGTAAGGCTGCTGAACCCCAGAAGGGTTAGAAGACTTGCTCCAAAGGGAAGTGGGAGCCCTGAGTGGGGGTGGGGTTGGGAGGTTGTTGGAGTGAGGTCTCAGCCAGCCTGTTTCAAGCATGTGTATGTGTAAGAGTGTGGGTGTGTGCTCATGTCTACAGGTATGCGTGCAGACTTGCACACCTCCTCCCTGGGGTGAGGATGCAAAGGTTTGTAACTGAAGCAGCTAATACACACACAGGTGCTGACCACATAAGGACCATAGCAGAGCCTGTGAGGCTGTGGTGGGAAGCAGGCTGGGTAAGGGAGACCAGGGCTCTGCAGGTGTCCATGAGGGGACGTCATGCCGTGAGCAGCCACTAGGGGGCGCCAGAGTAGACATAAACAAGTCGGCTGAGCATCTGCCCAGCCTGCAAGACTAGGAGGCGAAACTATGCTGGCGCCAGACTTTCAAACATTTCTGACAAAATTTCACTAATCATAACCATAACGTAGCTCCAGGTATGGTGGTGCACGCCTTTAATGCCTGCACTCAGGAGGCAGAGGCCTGGAGTTCGAGGCCACCCTGAGACTACATAGTGAATTCCAGGTCAGCCTGGGCTACAGTGAGACCCTACCTGAAGCCTAAGGACCCCGGTTTGATTCCTCAGGACCCACTGCACAAGCGGGCGCATGCGTCTGGAGTTTGTTTGCAGTGGCTACAGGCCCTGGCGCACCCATTCTCTCTCTCTCTTTCTGTCACTAATAAATGAAAATAAAATCTTTTTTCTTTCTTTCTTTCTTTCTTTCTTTCTTTCTTTCTTTTTTTTTTTAAAGGGTTATAGGAGGATCACAGAGAGTTCGAGGCCACCCTGAGACTACATAGTGAATTCCAGGTCAGCCTGAGCCAGAGTGAGACCCTACCTCAAAAAAAAAAAAAAAATAAATAAAGGGTTAGAGGGCTGGAGGGATGGCTTAGCGGTTAAGGAGTTTGCCTGCAAAGCCAAAAGACCCACATAAGCCAGATGCACAAGGTGGCACATGCATCTGGAGTTTGTTTGCAGTAGCTGGAGGCCCTGGCACACCCATTCTCTCCCAAATAAATAAATAAATAAATAAATAAATAAATAAATAAATAAATAAATAATTTCAAAAAAAAAAAAACCAAAAACCAAAACCCATTCATGAAGCCCTCTGGACATGTTGTGACACTGCCTCCTTGACCGGATGCAGGTCTCCAGCAGCAAACTGAGGAGCCCCTGGCCCAAAGCCGGCTTTCATAACCTCTCTCTCTCCACCGAGAAGGGATGGAACCCTTCTCCACACTTTGAGAGCAATTTGAAGATGTGCAGGACTTTTTTGGGGCCACACTGCAGTGACTTTCATTTGCAGTAACTACAGAGCCCACTCGTGAATGTCACTGGAGACTGAAGCTCAACACCTCATGCTTGTAAGGCAAGGGCTTTGCCGCTGAGCTGTATTCCCAGCCCCAGGCTTGAACTTGTAATACTCCTGCCTTAGCCTTACAAGAAACTGGGATCAGGGATGGAGAGATGGCTTAGTGGTTAAGGCACTTGCTTGCAAAGCCAAAGGACCCAGGTTCAATTCCCCAGGACCCACACAAGCCAGATGCACAAGGGAGCACATGCATCTGGAGTTATTTGCAGTGGCTGTTGGCCCTGGTGCACCCATTCTCTCTCTTTCTCTCTCAAATAAGTAAATAAAAATAAAATTGAAGAAAAAAAAAGAAGCTGGGATCAGAGGCATGTACCACCAGGTCTACCTAAAGCTTTCATGTTAAGAACTCAGCTTTTCATCTGAGCTTTTTCATTCTCTCATATATATTATTTATTTATTTTGGTTTTTCAAGGTAGTGTCTCACTCTACCCAACGCGGACCTGGAACTATGTCCTCTCAGGGTGGCCTTGAACTCACAACGATCCTACCTCTGCCTCCTAAATGCTGGGATTAAAGGTGCGCGCCACCACGCCTGGCACACAACCCTTCTTTCCTAAACATTTTTATTATTTGACAGAGAAAGAGGGAGAGAGAGAATGGGCATGACAGGGCCTCTAGCCACTGCAAACAAACTCCAGACATGACCCCAGGGCATCTAGCCACTGTCAAACAAAGTCCAGACATTTGCACCGTCTTACCTGTGCCACCCTTCCAGCCCTCTTATTTAATTTTTTTTTATTTTTTTTGGTTTTGCAAGGTAGGGAGTCACTCTGGTCCAGTGACCTTTCAGTTTGCAGGCAACTCTCGGCGATCCTTACCTCTGCCTCCCAGTGCTGGGATTCCAGCCCTCTTATTATTTAATTTTGAAGCAAGCCCAACAGACTGGCCTTTTTTATGCAAGACAGCGAGAGTGGGAGCTAGAGTGAGAAAGAGGGAGAGAGAAATTGGCACACCAGGGCCTCCAGCCACTATAATCGAACTCAGATGTGTGTGCCATCCAGTGCTCATGTGCAACCTTGTGCACTTGTGTCACCTTGCATCTGGCTTATGTGGGGCCTGGAAAGTCAAACATGGGTTCTTAGGTTTTGCAGGCAAGTGCCTTAACAGCTAAGCCATCTCTCCTGCCCTACAACTTTTTTTTTTTTTTTTTCCAAGGTAGGGTCTCACTCTAGCCTAGGCTGACCTGGAGTTCACTCTGTATTCTCAGGGTGGCCTTGAACTCACAGTGATCCTCCTACCTCTGCCTCCGGAATACTGGGATTAAAGGCATGTGCCACCATGCCCGGCTACAACCCTTCCTTTTATAAATATTTATTTAGGTCTGGAGAGATGGCTTAGTGGTTAAGCACTTGCCTGTGAAGCCTAAGGACCCCGGTTCGCGGCTCAATTCCCCAGTACCCACGTAATTCAGATGCACAAGGTGGCACATGCATCTGGAGTTTGTTTGTAGTGGCTGGAGGCCCTGGTGCACCCATTCTGTCACTAATAAATTTTTTTAAAAGTATTTATTTACTAGAGATAGAATAGTCATGCTAGGGCCAATAGCCAATGTAAACAAACTCCAGATGCATGCACAACCTTGTGTATCTGGCTTAGGTGGGGAATCAAACCTGGGTCCTTGGGCTTTGCAATCACCTTAACCACTAAGCCATCTCTCCAGCCCATACAACCCTTCTTGAACCAGCGCAAAGACTTACAGATTTAAGAGCCCTCTGGTGGAGGGGCAGTGTGAGGGCTGTCATCACCACCTCTCATGACCCACCTGTCCTCTTCAAGTGGAACAAGCAGGTGCTCAATTCTTTGCCCCACTTCCCCTCCACCATCAACCCTGGACACCTGAGTTTACGAACCACTGCATTCCTTAACTCCCCCGCCCCCAAGCACTGGCTCATCTCTAAGGGGGCATCCTTCCCTCATTTTTTTTCAGGTCAATTAGTTTGATCCAGGATTTGTGTCTTTGAGTCCTTTGTTAGCATAAGCAGAAACTGTGGGGCACTCCACCTATCTAGGGGCCCCCAAGGATGCCTTTCTTCACTCTACCCTTTGCCAGCCATGACACCCAATGGCCCAATCACTCATCCACTTGTGTCATGATTTAAAGCCAAAGCTCCAACCACCCCCTCAGTCCATCTCTTCCTCCAGGGCTGCCCCATACTGTACAAAAAGAAGGGAAAGGCTGGGCGTGGTGGCACTCGCCGTCAGTCCCAGCACTTGGGAGGCAGAGATAGGAGGATTGCGGTGAGTTCAGGGCCACCCTGAAGCTAAACAGTGAATTCCAGGTCAGCCTGGGCTACCTCGAAAAAACAAAAACAAAACAAACAAACAAAAAAAAAAAAAACCCAGAGCCTGGCATATGGTGGCACAGGCCTTTAATCTCAGCACTTGGGAAGCTGACGTAGGAGGATCACTGTGAGTTGGAGGTCTGAGACTAATTCCAGGTCACCCTGGGCTAGAGCAAGACCCTACCTCAATCCCCCCACCCACAAAAACAGTATCTGATTAATGCTTTGGGGTGAAAGGCAAACTTGGGAAAAGCGTGATTGTGTTGAGACAGCATTTCTAGTTCTTTCTGGGCATGCTAAGGAATCCTACCTAACTCTCCACCTAGACAGCACAGCTCAAACAACGCCATCAGCAAAGCAGCGAGCTGGGGTGCACGAGTGAGGTCAGGCATGGCCAGCAGGGCCAGCTGCCCCAGCAGAGCAGGTTCTCGTCCTGGCCCCTCCGCACATAGAGGTGGAGGGAAACAGTGACCAGTCAGGTACACCTGAGGAAAAGGTAGCTCTCTAAGGTACCCGCGGTAGGACTGAGTCAAGGGTAAGGCACGTGGCACCTGGTGTGTGCTAACGCTCTCTCTGCTCGTGAGTCACTACCATCCCCATCCCCGCCACAACCAAGCACAAACCACAGGGAAGTTTAGAAACCATTCCTTTCTTTATTAAACATAGCTTGCAAGTGATAAATATTACAAAGTTTTTTTTCTTTTAATCCTTTCTCCAAAAATTAGCTTATTATTTGAATCTGTCACTGCTGAAATGATAGGCAGCATCTGAAACAGATGGGAGTGTATTTGCCTTTTTTGAAAACCAGTTTCTATTGGTCTTAATTTTTTTTTACTTTATTTCCCAAACACAATGCAGAAAATTAGAATGAGTTTAAAAAAAAAAAGAAAAAAAGAAAAAAAAACTTAAGAGAGTTGTGCAAAAGGGTCTTGTTCCCCTCCCACCCACCCTATTCAGGGAAGGCCATTCCCCATCCCACCTCCATGTCCCACCTCCCCCACCCCTCTCTCCTTCCACCTTCCCCAAGGCCTCACCCTTTATCCTGTAACCCTCTAGGATTTGAAGAATCTAGAGGAGTACTGAGCCCAGGCCACGGAGAAAGTGGGGCTCTGCAGACAGGCTGAAACAGCTGCCTGAGTGAGGGATTAAATGAGATCTGTGGGAAGGAGAGATGTGGGCAGCATAAGAGATTTCCTTTTGTCATCAAGATGAGGGGCGCTCCACACCCTACAGCTCACAAAGGGGATAATAACTAGGGCACCAACCTGGGGCATTCAACCACCCCACAGGGACTGTGGTTGGTTGTGAGGGGCTTGATCCTGGTCCCTGCCCTCAGACAGCTAGAAACACAAGGGCAAAAGGTCTTGCTAGCCTGACGCCACTGCTACCTCTCCCAAGCCACGGTTAAAGTAGGGACTGGCAGGCGTAAGGACGTCATACAAAAATGACCCCCAACACTAGTCGCTTTGGAACCCTCCCTGGCCTTTCAGCCCGGTTCAAACTGCCATTTACTTTCAGCAGGCGGGAAGCACGTGGAACTTTAAACTTAGTGGCCAGGTGGCTCACCCCTTCACCTCAGGCCAGCACATGGGTTCTAGCAAGAGCCCACAGCAAGTCAGCAGGACCCAGTCTCTAGATGGCCACCCTGTGCTGTGGCTCTCCTCCTCCCCAGTCCTGACCAGAAACCAGCCTCCCTCGATCCAGAGCCGAGAATGGCGCAGGTGGACACGAGCATCTCTAGGTGAGACATCCTTAGATGACTTCTATACCCTTTCTTCCTACGGTCCCCTGACAATCAACCCTCAAAGGTCCATGAAACCAGCTTCTTTTCCTGAAGGGTGGGTGGGGGAGATCCTTTGCATAAGAAAGCTTGACACTGATTTTTGTTATATAGGTATATTGTATATATGCTGATGCAATCAGAGGGGAAACAGTGCAAATACAATTACAATTCATAATACTTGGTTTTGATGCCCCCAGGAACTGCCCATTCCTCAGCTAACCCCAACTCCCAGCACTTCCCCACAGTATCAACCTAATGCTGGGAGTGGGGGGTAGGGAGGGTGGGCAGGTTAGGGTAGGGAGTGGGCTCTGCCAAGGCAGTGCTGGTGACCTGGAGGGACTACTCCAGGGTGGGGAGGCAAGGCACAAATTAGGGGTGGGTGGTGGGGGAGGTGGCATCTCTGAGGAGGGATGGGGTTGGAGCAGCTGCCAGTCTCAGTATGCTGGGCCCGGCCCACTCCCCTCCCCACCCTCCACAGCCCTGCCTCCCTACACCCTCCCCTTCCCCAGAAACCCTTTTGCACGGATCATACACAAACGGGCACATTACAAAATGACATAACACAGTTTCACAATATCCATGGCTAGGGCTTTTTTTTCTCTTTTTCGTTTTTTTTTTTTCTACACAATGTACAATTCCTTTTAAATGGATCAAGAAATAGCTTATATACATGAATGAGTCCTTGTTATAACATCTCGGCAGCAAATATCATAAGCTAATGAGGATCTTGATGGAAGGAAAGGAAACAGGGTTTGGAGAGAAGGGTTATGCCTTCTGGAGAAATGGGCAGATCAGGGCAGGAATGGCCGGGAAAGGAACCAAAGTAAAATGTCAAGAAGCATCTTCACAAAGCATCTACAGCTAAGTCCTTTAAAGGGGAGGAAAGGTAACCAAAGCAGGAAAACAGTTATCTGTGTCTTTAAGAAAAAAAAAATGTCTACCATACATATATCCAAAAATGTGGGGAAAATACTTATTTCAGCGATGGAAGGAGTCCAGATGCTGTGGTCAAGTGACAAAACTGACATAAGGACCTCTGTCTCCTCATCTTGCCCAAGCCTTACCACTAACCCACCCTCTTTAGATTTCTAGAGTAAGACACCATCCACAAATGACTGGATCTGGGGGAAGCCCCACAGAACTGGTGGGACCCTCACTCTGTTGAAATCTTGAGATTCAGAGACGCAAGGGTAAAGGACAACTGAACACAGGGTCTTTCGACTATCATCAGGGCATGAGGCCTGGAGATGACAGCAACAGATTTGCAGGGACACAAGGCAATCAGTGATAGAAAAAGTGGAGGCTTTCAGGACAGGGACAGGGACAGGGACAGGGAGGGAAGTGGAAGGCTAATACTTTACCATGATTAAGGAGATTCCCCCATTGCTAATCCCTGGGAGAAGAGAGACAAAATCAAACCTCAGCGATCGAGCAAAGGGTCACGGAGCAACACTAGTCAAGAAGCAGCTTCTATGAAATTGACTCGGAAAAGACCAAAGCAGGGAAGAGTCTACCCTCCCCCTGCGGCCTCAGCACCTACACAGGCTCTGGACTGTGGGCTTTCCCTCTTTACTACTGCCCGTCTCTGCATTTCACTTCCAAACCCCACTTAATGTGGCCTGGCTCCCGGGGAAGGGAGTTAGCTCAGGGCAGGGAGACCCCAGCTATTAAGGTATTGCACATTCTCTGATCCTTACTTTTAATCTCAACTGACAAACTTGGGCACCTTGTACCTCTGAGCACCTCTGAGCTGGGGGTCAGGGAGACATAACAGAAATGGCACTTCATCATGGAATGGAGAGGGAGGGGCTAGACAGACATGCCACAAGGCAAGATGACTTATAGGAAAAACATTTAAAAAAGAAGAAAAAAGCTTCCAATTTTGTGGAAGAGAAAAGCAAAACCAATTTATCCAGTGCTTTCAAAGCACAGAGGGCAAAGAAAAGATGTAAGAATATATATTTATATATATATATGTATATAATTTTAAAATAATCCCAGACCCAGTTTCATTAACCCCCCTCCCTTTCCCACCACTTAGTCAGGGGTACCATATTCCCCAGAAAAAATACTCGAAATGATCCTCACACTACTTGTGACTAGCATCTAGCTTCCGGATCATCTCACCACTTGGGAAGCCCAGACGCGGCTGCATCACGGCTCCTTTATTAAGTGCTCAATGAGTTTGAGGAAAGAGAGGAAAGACAAAAACCCAGGAAGGCCCGTAGGGCCAGTATAATCACCCACAGTGCACTGGGGTGTGGGGAGCAGAGGCGAGTGAAGGAATGGAGCTTGATTGCAGCTTTTCTTCCCACCCTACCCCCACATTTTATGGGAAAGATGTGCAGTTTGTATGGTTAATTTTAAAAGTGCCTTCTTACTTTAAAAAAATTATTTAACTTTTAAAAATAAAAATGAGGGAACTTCCTCAGGTGGCTTTCCAGGGCAAACTACTGTACAAGTCCTCACGTCTCTCTGCGAGTGCCCTGGGTGCCCCCGGGCTCCAGAGCTGCAGAGGCGGCACACACACTGAGGAGAGCAGAGGCCCCTCCCCTTCAGGGGCTTCTCTACTCAAAACAGCTCCGTCCCTCCTTCCTCCCACAGTGTGGGCAAATGGGGCGCTGATCTCCTTAACTCCCAGAACAGCAACATTGCACAATTCAATTCATTCTCTATATTAGTAGTGACAAAAAAAAAAAAAAATAGAATTCAGAGGACCAGGTCTTGGGGAAGACAACACTTGTGTAGCCGAGGTACGGGATCGGCTGGCATGAGTTGCTTGGCTGTAGCTGGTTCTGCAGTCACCCCAGTGGTCAGGGAGGACTGCAGCCTGACTAGAGTCTTCCTCCTCACTTCTAGCACTCAGGAGGACAGGGACAGAAAACCCGAGACTCTCAAATGGTGGGAGAGAAATCTCTTCTTCTAAGCCCTATTTCCTTCTTTTGTCATACACATTCCAACTTCTAGGACATCCAGCAAATTTCAGCCTGGAAATAGCTGTTCTTCTGGGACTGTGTTTAGAGGAAGATGATCAGGATTTTTCAAAAGGGTGTGAGGGTGTGGTGGGAGACAATTCTTCAAAGAAAAGAAGATGAAACAACTTGGGACTCGTCGGCCTGGAACAGACTTCTGTGCAGCCAGTGGGCTCAGATGACCAGTCTTATCCCCCAGCGACTAGAAGGCCAGGACCTGATCTCAGGTCTTCGTGGGCAGCATTATGCTTATTCTCACACCTCTTGGCCACTCTCCAAGGGTAAACCGCAGGCAGGCAGTTGTTTTAAAGCTGCCCCTCCAGGCTCTTTCTCCTCATTCTTAAGAGCCCGACTTCGATTCTAAAATGCCGCCTCCCAAACTGTCCAGGCCCCAAAACCACCGCAGCGAGGTGCTCCTCCTCCTCCTCGACACGACACCACTGACCCCACTTAGGTTAAGTGCGCTTACAACATCTGTCCCGAACATTCTGTTATGTTACCTACTTGGCAGCTGAGGACCCTACTGCAATCTGCAATGCTCTCATCATTGAATTGTGTAGCATTTGTGTTTATAAAAACAAACAAACGAAAAAATGGAGAGGGAGGAAAAAAAAAAAAAAAGATTGGGGGGGGGTTAACCGTCCACTGAACAAAGGGAAGACACACAATATAATTAAATGATAATAATTATAGCACAAAGCAAACTTTAGAAACACGTCAAAGGATTGAAATCTCCCCAGGACCTCATTTTGACCTCTATCAGAGGCAAAGATCCACCTCACTGTCAGAGAAAATCGAAGAAGACAGAGCAGCAGGAGAACAGATCGCAGCAGTGTGAAATAAAGGGAGGTGGCGGGGCAAGGGCATGTGTTTTCTTGTTGAATTCTATTTTTTTGTCTTCTGTTTTTTTCAGTTTTGTTTTCCGTGTATGGTAGGCACCAGTACAGGCACTGCATGCGACGGAATTTGGGCGCAATGGGAGAGGAAAAGGGTAAAAGATTCAAGGTTGGGCAGTACAAGATAAACAGGCGTTATTTCTGTCCACTGATGGACTGCGATATAGACCGGGGAGGGATCATGTCTAAAAGGTATTCACGCTGTCGGTCCGCCAAACTGGGGGCTTTATGTCCTCCAATGCCAGTGTTCAAGTATGCAATGTTGACACCTAGATACAGGAGACAAAAGCAGAGGGCAGGTATTAGAGGAAGAAATGACACTGTCTTCTATTCTACCCTGGGGCTGCTGAGTAAGAGATGGGAAGGAAACATTAGCAATGGCCTACATCTGTCACCCAGATGTAGCTAGCATTATTTTAAAGATTTATTTATTTATTAGAAACAGAGGGAGGGAGGAAGAAAGAGGGAGGGAGGGAGGAAGGAGGAAGGAGGGAGGGAGGGAGGGAAGGAGGGAAGGAGGGACAGAGTGTGTGTGAAAATGGATGCGCCAGGGCCTCCAGCCACTGCAAACGAACTCCAAATGCATGCCCCACCTGGACCTGGAGAATTGAACCGGGGGTCCTTAGGCTTCACAGGCATGTGCCTTAACCGCTAAACCATCTCTCCAGCCCTAGAATTATTTTAGTAGCAACTATAACATTACTTCCAAGCTTTATGGAAAGAGATCTTCCAGAACTTCAATCCTGCAAGGAATGCTGAATAGTATTGATGACAGAAGGAAAACTGGTTAAACAGTGATCAGAGGAAAAACGATAAAAACAAAGAAAACGATCTGCTCTAATTTTAGGGCCACTGACTATGGAGGAACATCTCAGGATCCTCAAAGTCAGAGTTGACTCTGCCCTATGCATGATGAAGGCACACCAGACATTCATTTATAATGGTAGGACATTTTAGTGCACTATGGCTTGTACTTAACAATGACTTAGCAAAGATATGTTGACTGAAGAAAGAGTCAGTACACACAAGGACAGAACAAAAACTAAAGGGACACTGAATCTACAGGGATGAACAAAGCTCTACAGTAAAGATGCATCTATGGTTATGCACACTCTGTAATCCCAGCAATTGGGAGGTCGAGGCAGGACAACCACACAAGTTTGAGTTCAAAGCCAGCCTTGGTGGAGCTGGAGAGATGGCTCAGCAGTTAAGGTGATTTGCATACAAAAAAGCCTAGCAGCCAGGGTTCAAGTCCCTAGTACCCAAATAAATCCAGAGGCACAAAATGGTACATGTATCTGGAGTTTGCAATGTTGTTTGCAATGGCTAGAGGGCCTGGCATGCCCATTCTCTCCTAAATACAGATCTCCCTCCCCACCCCCGATCTAATAAATTAAAAAAGAAAAAAGCCAGCCTCAGTTTCACAGCAAGCTAAAGGCCAGCCTATGCTACATGAGAAACCATCTCAAAAAAATTAACCAAGCTGGGGGCTGGAGAGATGGCTTAGGGGTTAAGGTGCTTGCCTCCTAATCACACATGTTTGATTCTAAGGTCCCACGTTTAGCCAGACGCAGTGATGCAAGGGTGCAATGCTGCACTTGTTCACAAGGGGGCGCATGCATCTGGAGTTGGTTGACAGTGGCTGAGAGGCTGCTGGCGTGCCTATTCTCTGTCTCTCTCCAAAAAATAGAATAATAATAATAGTAATAAAAATAGGCCGGGCGTGGTGGCGCACGCCTTTAATCCCAGCACTCGGGAGGCAGAGGTAGGAGGATCGCCGAGAGTTCGAGGCCACCCTGAGACTACATAGTTAATTCCAGGTCAGCCTGGACCAGAGTGAGACCCTACCTTGCAAAACCAAAATAAATAAATAAATAAATAAAAAATAAACCATGCCGGGAGTGGTGGCACATGCTTTTAATCTCAGCATTTGGAAGGCAGAGGTAGGATTGCCGTGAGTTCAAGGGCACCCTGAGACTGCATAGTGAATTCCAGGTCAGCCTAGGCGAGAATGAGACCCTACCTTGAAAAACCAAAAACAAACAAACAAACAAAAATAAACCAAATTGGGCATGGTGGTGCACACTTTTAATCCCAGCACTCGGGAAGCAGAGGTAGGAGGATCACCATGAATTGGAGGCCACCCTGAGACTACATAGTAAATTCCAGGTCAGCCTGGGTTAGAGAGAGACCTTACCTTGAAAAACCAAAAATAAATAAATAAATAAAAACCAGGGGACTGAAGAGATACCTTAGTGGTTAAGGTGCTCAACGGCAAAGCCAAAGGACCCAGGTTTGATTCCCTAGTACCCATGTAAAGCCAGATGCACAGGTGATACATGCATCTGGAGGTTGTTTGCAGAGGTTAGAGGCCCTGGTGTGCCCATTTCTCTGTCTCAAAAAACAACAAGCTGGGCATGGTGGTATATGTCTTTAATCCCAGTGCTCAGGAGACAGAGGTAAGAGGACTGTTATGAGTTCGAGGCCAACCTGAGAGTACATAGTGAATTCCAGGTCAACCTGAGCTAGAGTGAAAAAAAAAAAAAAACAAAACAAAACAAAACAATAACCCCAACAACAAAAACCAGGGATGGGGACATGGATCAATGGTTAAAGGTGTTTGCTTACAAAGTCTGTGGGCCTGAGTTTGATTCTCCAGTACCCACATAAAGCCAAAGCAAAGTGGCATGTGTGTGGCATGTGTGTGCTTGTGCGCGCGCGCGCACACACACACACACACACACACACTTTTTAAAAATTTGGAAAAAAAAGTTGGGGGCTGGGGAGATGGCTCAGTAGTTAAAGGTGCTTGTTTGTAAAGCATGCTGGACCCTGGGTTCAATTTCCCAGTGCCCACATAAAGCCAGATACACAAAATGCTGCATGTATCTGGAGTTTGCTTGTAGTGGCAAGAGGCTCTGGTGTGCCCATACTACCACCACCCCACTTCTTTCACTTTCTGTAAATAAAACGAACTTTTTAGGGCTAGAGAGATGGCTCAATGGTTAAAGGTGTGTGTTTGTGAAGCCTAACGGGTGGGTTTGATTCCCCAGTACCCAAGTAAAGCCAGATGCACAAAGTGGTACATGTGTCTGGAGTTCCTTGCAGTGATAGAAGACCATGGTGCCCCCAGGCTATGCCTTCTCTTTCTCTCAAATAAATGAATTAAAAAAACAAAGAATTATGCACAAACTAGTGACCCCCCTGAGGTAAGTTTTTAGATCAATCCCTCTTACCTGGCATACCAAGGAGACCACCTGGCACAGATAATTGGGGTGCCTGTGCAAAGTTTGAAAGCATGGAGCGGGCTGATGTGGGGATACCACGTTGGAGACTGCTCTGGGGCTGTGGAGCCTGCAACAAGGAGACAGTTGATACAACCTTGCATTGTAGCAGGTTAAGTGGGAGACAAAGACCCAGCAGTAAAAAAAGAGCAGGTAGACAGGATGGACCCTCAAGAGAAATCAGGGTCGGGGCAGCAGGTTCCTTACCTGCCGCAGTGTATGATGTCTCATTATGGTCTCTTGTTTACTGACACTGGATACAGCTGGAGCTGTAGTAGGGGAAAGTGCTGCCTGCTGCTGTAATCGCTGTTCAATTTCCTGTTGGAAGCCATCATATTAAATTGGATAGGAAAGCACCTAATTTCCTAAGTAGAAACCTAGGGGTCTTACTTCTCTAATGATGCCAGCTAGTTAGAGGAATATGAACATGATAAAAGAGTTTAGTGGTGGGCTGGATAGATGGCTTAGCAGTTAAGGCACTAAAGGACCCAGGTTCAAATCCCTAGGACCCATGTGGTGCATGCTTCTGAGGTTTGTTTGCAGCGGCTGAAGGCCCTAGTGTACTCATTTTCTCTCTCTCTCTGCCTCTTTCTCTCAAATATAAATAAAAATTTAAAACAATTTAAAAAAAGAAGAGTTTGGTGGGGTGTCTATACTGAGATCTCCAGGTATGTTCCCTCCAGAAAGCTGGCTCACAGAGGATGGCTACAGGAAGCTGGATGGTGGTGATAAGCTGACTAATGTAATTAAAGCTGATGAATTATTCAGGTTTTTATTTTATTTTTTGTTTTTCAAGGTAGGGTCTTGCTCTTGCCCAGGCTGACCTGCAATTCACTATGTAGTCTTAGGGTGGCCTGAAACTCACAGTGATCCTCCTACCTCTGCCTCCTCCTGGTGAGTGCTGGGTGAAGGCTCACAGGGCCTCTTTCTCTCCCACAACCTCAGCAGTGTGTTACTATGCTCTCACCTAGTCAACAATAGTCAAGTTGCCGGGTGTGGTGGCACAGGCCTTTAAATCCAGCACTCAGGAGGCAAAGGCAGGGAGATGGCCAAGAGTCTGAGGCCAGCCTGGCACTATAGAGCAAGTTCCAGGTCAGTCTGATCAAGAGTGAAACCCTGCCTTGAAAAAAAAAAAAAAAAAAAACACAAAAAGAACAACAAAAATATAGTCAAACGAAGGAACCAAAGACAGAAAAGGGGGGGAGGAATCTAGGTTTCTAGGTCGGAGGTCTCTAGGGATCACTCGGCTAATTCTTCCAATGTAGAAGTGACAACCCTTGGCCAGGTGTGGCGGCGTACGGCTTTAACCCCAGAACCTCGGAAACCAAGGTAGGAGGATGACTATGAGTTTGAAGCCACCCTGAGACTACAGAGTGAATTCCAGGTCAGCCTGGACTACAGCAAGACCCTACATGGGGGGAAGGGGGGATCATGACGACACATTAGAAGATAAATCCGAATTCTTACCTGTTCCTGCTGTAGGGCTTTAACAAAAGCATTTTTCAGCCGGTTGGTATGTTCAGCTTTCAGAGCCTTCTTCTGGTTGGAAGTCATACACTGCTCACACAGTATCTTACCATTCTTTTCTTGCTTCCAGTGCGGGGTGAAGTCTGTGCGGCACTGGGCACATACAAAAGGTTCGACCCGCAGAAGTGAGGCACAGCTTTTGCCTAGATGCCAACGAAAAGAATAATCAGGGCCTCCACATTTCCCATTTCCTCTGTCTTTTACCAAACAGACTCTACCAAAGAACAATACAATTCCATAAATACTTTCACTTGACTGTAAAATCACACTAAGAAATTCAGATGGTAGTGCACTCCTCTAAAAATAAGGAAACGTAGAAGAAAGGCTTACCCTGGCTGTCAATGACACTCTGTACGACTTCTTCCAAGCCTACCATGTAGATGAACTCGCTATTGGCTGCACTAGGCAGGAAGTGAAGCAAAGGAGCAGGAGGTTTCGGAGGTGGAATCTCCAGGAGGGTCTTTTCCAGCTGTTTACGAAGAGCCAATTTGGCTGCAGCCTGTGAGTTGGCAGCATCAGTCATGGTACTGGGGCTGGGAAGTGGTGAGGACACTCTGTTCACAGTCCCTGGTTGAATATGGGAGGCGAGGTTCATGTAGATGGCAGACGATGCTGTGCGCTGACAGGGAACAGAGGAACTTGACTGCTGAAAGAAAACGGGAATGGGTCAGGTAGTTGCTAAGTTGAAGAAGACCAATTCTTTTTTGATATATATATATATATATTTTTTTTTTTTTAATTTTGGTTTTTCGAGGTAGGGTCTCACTCTAGTCCAGGCTGACCTGGAATTCACTCTGTAGTCTGAGGGTGGCCTTGAACTCAGGCGAACCTCCTACCTCTGCTTTCCAATGCTGGGATTAAAGGCGTGCACCACCACACCTGGCTTTGTTTTTCAATTGATTTGAAAAGAGAGAAGAGAGAGAGAGAGAGAGAATGGGCTGGCCAGGGCCTTTAGCCACTGCAAACAAACTCCCCCTTGTGCATCTGGCTTACGTGGGTCCTGGAGAATCAAACCTGGGTCCTCTGGCTCCGCAGGCAAGCGCCTTAACCACTAAGCCATCTCTCCAGCCCAAGACCAATTCTTCTATGTATGTGTGTGTGCTGGCATGCGAGCACACGTGTATGGGGGGGGGGGAGGAGCTCAAATGACTTTTTTTTTATTTTTTGAGGTAGGGTCTCGCTCTAGCCCAGGCTGACCTGGAACTCACTATGTAGTCTCACGGTAGCCTTGAGCTCACAGCGATCCTCCTACTTCTGCCTCGGAAGTGCTGGGATTAAAGGTATGCACCACCATGACTGACTGACCTCTTTTTGAGAAAGGGTCTCTCACTGGCTCACAATTCACCAATTAAGTTAAACTGACTGTCCAGGGAGCTCTAGGGATCTGCCTGTCTCCTCTGCTGCCCCAGTGCTGGGATTACAGGCATGCCACCATGCCCAGCATTTTTTTTTTCAAGGTAGGTCTCACTGTAGTCCAGGCAGATCTGGAATTCACTACATACTCTCAGGGTGGCCTCAAACTCATGGTAATCCTCCTACCTCTGCCTCCAGAATGCTTGGATTAAAGGCGTGTGCCACCACAACCCAGCATTTTTCATGTGAGTACTGGGGATCAAACTCAAGTCCCCATGCTTGTGAAGAAAGCACTTTACCAAATGAGCTGTTTACCTAGACCAGAAAGACAGTTCTTGCTTTATTGGCAGGGGACATGTTTGACCTTAGTCTGGACTGCTTAGTTTCTTCAAAATATAAGTATTCAATTCATTCATTGACTGAACACTCTGGCACACAGGAAAAAAATTATGACACTTATAAGCTAAGACTGCAATGAGGGAAAAACCGAAGATTAAGGATGTGTTCTGGCATCTATCTATATGTCAGGGCACATGTGCCACAGAATGCATATGGAGGGCAGAGGAAAATGCAGGTGGTGGTCATCACCTTTCACTTTGTTTGAGCAAGGTCCTTCATTGATTACCACTTCCTTCACCAGGATAGCTGACCCATGAACTTTTGGGAGATTTTCTGCCTATCTCCCTTGCTTAGAGGCACACCAGGATTACAGACCCCTTCCTTCCACAGTAGATATCTTGTATGTGGCTCCAGGGAGCCCACTCGTACTTTACCCGAGTCATCTCCCAGCTCTTCCTTATGCTTATCTTCACATGTCTCCCTCTATCTATTTTCTTGGGCAGATGTTAGCTAATTCAACTCTGCTGTGTAATCGCTTTTCCCACCACGGTTTTTATATAATTTTTCAAAGCTTCTACTTTTCAGAATGCTTTCTAGTCAAGCTCTGTTCCTATCACTCTGTGGTTTTATTTTGTCTATATACAAATCTTAAGACCTTTGGCGCTTTCAAAAAGAAAAGCGAAGCCAGGGCTGGAGAAATGTCTTAGTGGTTAAGCACTTACCTGTAAAGCCTAAGGACCCCAGTTCGAGGCTCAATTCCCCAGGACACCACGTAAGCCAGATGCACAAGGTAGCACATGCATCTGGGGTTCGTTTGCAGTGACTGGAGGCACTGATGTGCCCATTCTCTCTCTATCCCTGCCTCTTTCTCACTATTGCTAATAAATAAGAAATAAACAGGAATTTAAAAAAATTATTAAAGAAGAGCGAAGCTGGGCGTGGTGGCACACACCTTTAATCCCAGCACTTGGGAGGCAGAGGTAGGAGGATCACCATGAGTTCGAGGCCATCCTGAGACTACATAGTGAATTCCAGGTCAGCCTGAGCTAGAGTGAAACTCTACTTTGAAAAGCAAATGAAGGACTTCTCTCTTTCTACATTAGGGCTCTCTTACTGGTTGATAATTGATGGCAGGATTCATATTAGGCGTTGTGGTGCGTACAATGCCAGGCTTCGGTGGGCCCCGTTGGCCCTGTAGTTGGGCTGGATTTGGTGCAATAACACGTTGAGACATCAACATGTGAGGGAGGGTGGTATTGGTTGCTGAACGGATGACACTGTGACCCTAAAAGGGACAAGAAAAGAACTAGTTACAGGTGATATAATACTACATAAAATGTAAAAGGACAATACTGCTTCCAACGCACAGCTCAGCAGAACCACAGGACCACAGACTGGTCATTTTGTCTAACAATCTATGAGATAAATTGATCATTATGTTAAGTGCTGATAAAACAGCTAAGCTTTTTGGTATAAACTAATCCAAATTGGGTTAGATAATGGGAACCCTAACTTTTCTCTTAGAGAACCTAGAAACCATCTCTAGAGCAAGGAAACTAGAGGGAAGCAGAGGACTATATAGCAAGAGTACCTCTATCGTGGTCAGATTCTTTCTACAGAAGTCCTCAAAGAAACAGGGCAGACAGGGTTCTGACACGAAGACCTCACATGGGCTCACATACCTGTAATGTTCTCAAATTCTGAGGTTCAACCCCTTGGGCCCCAGGCCGGGAAGGAAGCTTAGATAAGCCCTGTTGTCCCACATGGGCAGGAGATGGTTGGACAATAGATGCTGCATTCTGTACAACTGGTGTCTAGGAGTGAGAAGAGAAGAAGATTGTGAAAAAGGCCAATAAGTGGGCTGGAGAGATGGCTTAGCGGTTAAGGCGCCTGCCTCCTAAGCCTAAGAATGCTGGTTCCAATCTCCAGGTCCAGTCGGGCATGGTGGTGCACGCCTTTAATCCCAGCATTTGGGAGGCAAAGGTAGGAGGATCACCATGAGTTCGAGGTCACCCTGAGATCACATAGTGAATTCCAGGTTAGCCTGGGCTAGAGTGAGAACCTACCTTGAAAAAACTGGAAAAAAAAAAAAAGAAAGAAAAGAAAAACCAATCTCCAGGTCCCACATTTAGCCAGATGCAAAGTGACACAAGGGCGCAATGCCGCACTTGACCACAAGGGGGTGCATGCATCTGGATTTTGTTCACAGCAGCTGAGAGGCTGCTGGTGCGCCCATCTGTATCTCTTCCTCTCTTCCTCCTCTCCCTCTCTCCAAAAAAGGCCAATAAGTCAGAGGCAGAATCTAATACAGTCCTAGACTTTTAAATTTCCCTGTTAACCAGGATGAAAGACTAAAAAATTGGAATTAAGGCGTGTGTGTGTATGAAAGGTTTAGTGAGATTTTATTAAATTATACATAAAGTTTTTTTTTTTTGGTTTTTCGAGGTAGGGTCTCACTTTGGCCCAGGCTGACCTGGAATTCACTATGTAGTCTCAGGGTGGCCTTGAACTCACGGTGATCCTCCTACCTCTGCCTCCCGAGTGTTGGGATTAAAGGTGTGCGCCACCACACCCGGCTTTTTTTTTTTTTTTTTTTTTTTTTTCCGAGGTAGGGTCTCACTCTGGCCCAGGCTGACCTGGAATTAACTATGTAGTCTCAGGGTGGCCTTGAACTCTCGGCGATTCTCCTACCTCTGCCTCCCGAGTGCTGGGATTAAAGGCGTGCGCCACCACGCCCGGCAAATTATACATAAAATTTTAAGAGAAAAAAGGAATACAGAACTCATGCCCAAGAGGCATGAGTAGGTAAAGCCTGTATTTTTATTTATTTTTAAATTTTAATTAATTAATTAATTAAATTTTTTGAGGTAGGGTCTCAATCTAGCCCAGGCTGACCTGGAATTCACTATGTAGTCTCAGGCTAGCCTCGAACTCATGGCAATCCTCCTACCTCTGTCTCCCAAGTACTGGCATTAAAGGTGTGTGCCACCACACTCAGCCTGTATTTTTATTTTTTTGAGACGGAGCCTCATGTAGCCTATGCTGGCCTTGAATTCCTGATCATACTACTTCTACCTCTCAAATGCTGGGATCACAGGTATACATAACCATGGCCACTTAAGGTTTTCCTGATCAATGTCTATGGAAAACAAGTGAAAGAATGGACTACAGGGGGCAGGAGGGATGGCTTAGTGGTTAAGGTGTTTGCCTGCAAAGCCTAAGGACCTAAGTTCAACTCCCCATAGCCCCCATAAGCCAGCTTGCTCATGGTGATGCATGCATCTGGAGTTTGTTTGCAGTGGCAGAAGGCCTTGGTGTGCCCATTCTCTCCCTTCCTCTAATAAATAAATAAATATATTTTAAAAAGGGCTGGAGAGATGGCTTAGCAGTTAAGGCGTATGCCTGAGAAGCCTAAGGACCCAGTTCAATTCTCCAGGTCCCACATAAGCCAGATGCACATGGTGGCGCGTGCATCTGGAGTTCATTCATAGTGGCAAGAGGCCCTGGTGCACCCATTCTCATTTTCTCTCTCTCTCTCTCTCTTCCCCTCTCTATCTCAAATAAATAAATAAATATCTTTTAAAAAATTTAAAAAATATATTAAAAAAAAAAAAAGGACTACAAAGCTGAATTCTTCCTGGTGTTCTCCAACTAGTTTTTATTCCCTTTGTGCTATTTCCTTCTTCCCTTATTTCTGAAGCATATTACCTTCTGGACCACATTCTCTTTCTGTAGCTGACTCTGTCTCAGTTTCTTTAACAGCACCAGTCGGGCTTCTTCCAGTCGTAGCTCATCCCTCAGTTGTTTGATAAGCTGCTGCCGCTCCTCAATGCCTTTTCCCTAAGGAAATATGGAGATTGTCAGCTGTAGCAGCAGGGACCCCAAAATCCATTCCTGCAGAAGATGATCTGTATTTTTTAGGTCAGAAACCTTCATCTTATGAAGTAGAAATAAAACTGCCATCTTTATAGGCCTGGGGAGAGGGAGTACCTCACATTCGGTGGGTATTCAAAAAAGTGTTTACAGGGGCTGGAGGCTTAGCAGTTAAGGTGCTTGTCTGCATAGCCAAAGGTTCCAGATTTGATTCCCTAGGATCCATGTAAACCAGATACACAAGGTGGTCCATGCATCTGGAGTGTGTTTACGGTAGCTGAAAGCCCTGGCATGTCCATTCTCTCTCTCAAATAAATAAAATAAAATAAAATAAAATTTTAAAAAAGGCAGATCTTGCTGTTATTAAAAAAAAGTGCTTATACGCCTTTAATCCCAGCACTCAGGAGGCAGAGGCAGGAGGATCGCCGAGAGTTCGAGGCCACCCTGAGACTACATAGTGAGTTCCAGGTCAGCCTGAGCCAGTGAGACCCTACCTCGAAAAACAAAACAAACAAACAAAAAAGTGCTTATAGAATGAGATAACATATAAATGCCAATTAGTTAGGTTCTTGGCCAAATAGGGAGACATTGTTTTCTTTTAAAATAATGTTTCTTTTTTCTTTTTTTTTCTTTATTGGTTTTTTGAGGTAGAGTCTCACTGTAGCTCAGGCTGACCTGGAATTCACTATGTATTCTCAGGGTGGCCTTGAACTCATAGTAATCCTCCTACCTCTGCCTCCCGAGTGCTGGGATTAAAAATGTGCACCATACGCCTAGCTCTTTCTAAATCTTTTAAAGCTACATTTGCTATAGATATATTTTAAACTTAAGAAGCTCTTCCTATACTAAGGCTGTGGATAGTGTAGAGGGCGTCCTTCCAGGTAAGTATCTAATTTATGTGACCTCAACTGTGAAGCTCTGGTTTTATTTTCCAAAGACAGATTACACTGAGATGATTATTTATATGCATGCTTTATTAAACGACCTTTTCTACTTGCTTCTAATAGATACTTCAAAAAATATGCAACATAGAAGAATCACCATAAAGAATTTTCACCAATAGGTAGTTATTTAGATCTAAAAAGTAAAGGGAGTATGAAAATATCAAAAATGAAAAAAATATAAACAAAACTGACACTCATAGAATTAAAGAGATTGGATGGAGCATGAAATCATGAAGTCTTCCTTTCTTTTTACCTTAAACATCTCTAGGTTGGCTGCTTTGAGTCTTTCTTCCATTCGGGAGCTGGACCGGGGACTAGAAGCCTCATTGTCAGACAAAACAATTATGTCTGGGGAAGGAGTTAGCCTTCCTCGGTCTGGCTCACTAGACAAGAAAAGAAAAAATTACTGTATTTCCAATCAGTGAGAGTTCATTAAAAAATTTATTACACTGAACAAAGAAATCCAAGAGAGCATAAGACTGTTCTATTCACCAAGGGAAAGGCAGACAGACAATTCCTAGAATAAAACAGCAAGATGTGATGGAAGAACTCAGGTTGGGTGTGGTGTTACCTTTAATCCCAGCACTCAGGAGGCAGAGGTGGGAGGATCACAGTGAGTTCAAGAACATCCTGAGGCAACATAATGAATTCCAGATCAACCTGGGCTAGAGTGAAACCCTACCTCAAAAAACTTAACAAAATACCTTTTCTAATCTAAATGCCTTACAAAGATTTCAGACACAAATATACAAAGTAATGACTACCTTTAAGAATAAGAGATGAGCTGGGCGTGGTGGCGCACGCCTTTAATCCCAGCACCCGGGAGGCAGAGGTAGGAGGATCGCCGTGAGTTCGAGGCCACCCTGACACTACATATTTAATTCCAGGTCAGCCTGGACCAGAGTGAAACCCTTGAAAAAAAAAAAAAAAAAAAAGAATAAGAATAAGAGATGAGGACTGGAGGGGCTGGAGAGATGGCTTAGGTATGGGTAAGGTGTTTGCCTGCAAAGCCAAAGGATTCTGGTTTGATTCAACTGGACCCACGTAAGCCAGATGCCACAAGTGGGCACATGCATCTGGAGTTCGTTTGCAGTGGCTGGATGCCCTGGTACACCCATTCTCTCCTTCTCTTTCTCTCTCTCAAATAAATAAATATAAAAAGAGAGAGAGAGAGAGAGAGAGAGAGAGAGAGAGAGAGAGAAGGGCTGGAGAGATGGCTCAACAATTAAAGGTACTTATTTACAAAGCCTGCTGGCCTGGGTTTGATTCCCCAGTACCCACGTAAAGCCAGATGCACAACATAGCACCTGTGTCTGGAGTTTGTTTTTGCAAAAGCAAGAGGCCTTGGCATGCCTATATTCTCTCTCTTTAATAAAATCAATCAAGTTAAGCTGAGAAAACAGAACTGAATGAGAATGAGGAAAATTAGTATTTTTCAAATATTGTGTCTGGATTGCACTATAGTTACCTGTAGGTCAGACATTAAATTGAGAATGTGGAGTTACTCACTCTAGCCCAGGTTGGCCTGGAACTCCCAACAATACTCACACCTCAGCATCCTGAGAGCTGAGATTAAAGAAAGGCATGTACTGTCTCCCCAACATCTATCAGAAACCTTTTGAAATTCTGGTCCTGACAAGATAAATTCATTACAGGAGACTTTCTAAGAAAAAAATTCAACCTTGTACACAAATGAATTCCACCTTTGCTTAGGACTGCTGAGTACCAAGAAGGGCAGATATTCCTGAATGAAGACTTTGGACCTGTGTGATATTATCAGGAAGTGATACAGAATATTTTATACCCAAATACAATCAGAATCACATTAAACAGATATGCCATAGATAAAGTCCATATCAAATCTTATTCCTTGATCTCTTAAAAAAATAGTAATATTTTAATTTTATGGGGGGGGGGCAGAGGGAGAGAGAATGGGCATGCCAGGGCTTTTAGCCACTGCAAACGAACTGCAGATGCATGTGCTCCCCCCCTTCTGCATCTGGCTTACCTTGGTCTGGGGAACTGAACTGAGGTCCTTAGGCTTCACAGGCAAAAGACTTAACCGCTAAGCCATTTCCCCAGCCTTGATTTTTTTTTTTTTTTTTGGGGGGTAGGGTCTCACTCTAGCCCAGGTTAACCTGGAATCTACTATGTAGCCTCAGGCTGGCCTTGAACTCAGTAGTTCCCCTACCTCTGCCTCCTGAGTGCTGGGATTAAAGGCGTGCGCCACCACACCTGTCTGACCTAGCTCTATTTACATGCGAGTGTGCACACATACACACACACGTGTGCATGCACTCTTACTCTCTTCTCAATTTGCAATGAGTCTTATGAAGCCTTTCTTATTAGAGATTATTAGAAGTTCAACCTGGAAGCGGGTGTGGTGGTGCCCACCTTTAATTCTAGCATTTGAGAGGCAGAAGTAGAGGACTGCCATAAGTTGGAGACCATCCTGAGACTACTTAGTGCATTCCAGGTCAGCCTAAACTAAAAGTGAGACCCTACCATGAAACCCTCCCCCCCCCGCCAAAAAAAAAAAAAAAAAAAAAAAAAAAAAAAAAAGTTCAAACTGGGCTGGAAAGAGGGCTTAGCAATTAGGATCAGTTCCCTAGAACCCATGTAAAGCCAGATGCACAAGGTGCAGCATGCATCTGGAGTTTGTTTGCAGTGGCTAGACACCCTGGTGCACCTATTCTCTCTCTCTGCCTCTAATAAATAATCTTTTCTCTCTCTGCCTCTAATAAATAATCTTTTAAAAGCCTGGGCCAGTGAGACCCTACCTTGCAAAACCAAAAAAAAAAAAAAAAAAAAAAAAAAAAAAAAAAGGCGTGGTGGCACACGCCTTTAATCCCAGCACTAGGGAGGCAGAGGTAGAAGGATTGCCTTGAGTTCAAGGCCACCCTGAGACTACATAGTTAATTCCAGGTCAGCCTGGACCAGAGTGAAACCCTACCTCGAAAAACCAAAAAAAAAAAAAAAAAAAAAAGTTCAGCTCACTGCTGACATCACTTGTTCTCTTAATCCTTATCCTAGTAGCAAAAAAAACACCAAAGGAGAGCATGGTGGTGCACACCTTTAAACCCAGCACTTGGGAGGCAGAGGTAGGAGGATCACTGTGAATTCAAGGCCACCCTGAGACTACATAGTGAATTCCAGGTCAGCCTGGGCTAGAGGGAGCCCCTACCTTGAAAGCAAAACAAACAAACAAACAAACAAACAAACAAACAAACAACAACAAAAACAAAATAGGGATGGAGAGATGGCTTAGCAGTTAAGGTGCTTGCCTGTAAAGCCAAAGGACCCAGGTTCAATTCCCCAGGACTCACATAAGCCAGATGCATAAGGTGGCTCAGCACATGTTTCTGGAGTTTGTTTGCAGTGACTGGATGCGCTGGCATGCCATTCTCTCTCTTCCTCTCTCCCTGCCTCTTTCTTTCTCTCAAATAAATAAAACTAAAAATATTTTTTATTTTTATTTATTTTTGGAGAGAGACACAGAGAGAGAGAGGGAGACAGAGATGGGTGCGCCAGCAGTCTCTCAGCTGCTGTGAATGAAATCCAGATGTGTGTGCCCCCTTGTGGTCAAGTACGGCATTGCACCCTTGCGTCACTTTGCATCTGGCTAAACGTGGGACCTGGAGATTGGAACCAGCGTTCTTAGGCTTAGCAGGCAGGCGCCTTAACCGCTAAGCCACCTCTCCAGCCCAATAAAAATATTTTTAAAAAGCTTTCTTTCTTTCTTTTCTTTTCTTTCTTTCTTTCTTTCTTTCTTTCTTTCTTTCTTTCTTTCTTTCTTCCTTTCTTTCTCTTTATTTCTTCTTTTTCTTTCTTTTTCCAAGTAGGGTCTCAGTCTAGCTTAAGTTGACCTGGAAATCACTATTTAGTCTCAGGCTGGCCTTGAACTCACAGCAATTCTACCTGTGCCACCCAAGTGCTAGGATTAAAGGGTACACCACCACGCCTGGCTCCTTCTCTTCTTTTTAATTTTCATTTATTTATTTATGAGAGGAAGAGATAGACTGAGAGAGAATGGGCACACCAGGGCCTCTAGCCACTGCAAATGGACTCCAGATGTATGTTCCACCTTGTGCATCTGGCTTTACGTGGGTCCTGGGGAAATCAAACCCGATTCCTTAGGCTTCACAAACAAAGCACCTAAGCTGCTAAGCTGTCTCTCCAGGCCCCCCCCCTTTTTGGTTTTTAATATTATTTATTTATTTATTTATTTATTTATTTATTTATTTATTTATTATTTATATGAGAGAGAGGTAAATAGCAAGAAAGAATGGGCATGGAGAAGCACGCCTTTAATCCCAACTCTCAGGAGACAGAGGTAGGAAGATCGCCGAGAATTCAAGGCAACCTTGAGACTACAGAGTGAATTCCAGATCAGCCTGGGCTACAGTGAGCCCCTACCTCGAAAAACCCCAAAAGAATGGTCGTGTCAGGGCCTCCAGCCACTACAAACAAATTCCAGATGCATGCACCACCTTGTGCATCTGGCTTATGAGGGTCCTGGAGAATCAAACCTGGGTCCCGAGGCTTTGCTTACAGTGCCTTACCACTAGACCATCTGTCCAGTCCTAAAAAAAAAAAGATTTCTAATTACAAAGAGTGTAGGAGCCGGGCATGGTGGCGCATGTCTTTAATTCCAGCACTCGGGAGGCAGAGGTAGGAGGATCGCCAAGAGTTCAAGGTCACCCTGAGACTACATAGTTAATTCCAGGTCAGCCTGGACCAGAGTGAGACCCTACCTTGCAAAACCAAAAAAAAAGAAAAAAAGAGTGTAGGGCTGGAGAGATGGCTTAGAGGTTAAGGCATATGCCTGCAAAGCCAAAGGACCCTGGTTCAATTCTCCAGGTCCCATGTAAGCCAGATGTACATGGTGGCACATGCGTCTGGAGTTCATTTGCAGTAGCTAGAGGCCCTAGCATGCCCATTCTCACACACACACACTATTTCTAATAAATAAATAAAATAAAAAATAAACAGACTAAAAAAAAAAAAGAGAGAGAGACTGATGGTGCAGACTGAGGCTAAGGCAGGAGGGACTTTGAGTTTTGAGTCCAGCTTGTGCTATGTAGCAAAAGCTTGGCATAAAAACAAAAACAAGGGCTGGAGAGATGGCTTAGTGGTTAAGGTGACTGCCTGCTAAGCCTAAAGAACCCGGTTCCAATCTCCAGGTCCCACATTTAGCCAGATGCAAAGTGACACAAAGGCGCAATACCGCACTTGCCCACAAGGGGGCGCACACATCTGGATTTTTGTTCACAGCAGCTGAGAGACTGCTGGTGCTCCCATTCTCTGTCTCCCTCTCTGTCTCATTCTCCCTCTCTGTCCTCTCTATGTCTCTCTCCAAAAATAAATAAAATAAAATAAAATAACTTAAAAAAAAAAAAAAAAAAAAAGAACTCCTGGGGCAGGAGGTTAAGGCACTTGCCTGAAAAGCCAAAGAACTCGGGTTCAATTCCCCAGTACCCAAATAAGCCACATGCACAAGGTGGTGCATGCATCTGGAATTCATTTGTAGTGGCTAGAGGCTCTGGTGTGCCTATTCTCTCTCAGTCTATCTCTTCCTCTGCCTCTGTCTTTCTCTCAAATAAATTTAAAAAAAAATTAAAAATAAAAAACCCCTGTGTTTCTCTACCATTCTAAAAAAATTAAGTAGTGGGCTGGAGAGATGACTCAGGGGTAAAAGGCATTGTCTGCAAAGCCTAATGGCCTTGGTTCCATTTCCCAGTTCTCACATAAAGCCAGATGCACAAAGTGGTGCATGCATCTGCAGTTCATTTACAATAGGAGGCCCTGGTGCACTTACACTCGCTCAAATAAATAAAAAAAAATTAAATATAAGCAGGAGGCTGGAGAGATGGCTTAGCGGTTAAGGTGCTTGCCTGAGAAGCCTAAGGACCCTGGTTTGATTCTCCAGGTCCCACAAGAGCCAGATGCACAAGGTGGCGCATGCATCTGGAGTTCGTTTGCAGTGGCTGGAGGCCCTGGCGCAGCCATTCTCACTCTTTCTCTCTGTCTCTAATAAACAAACAAACAAACAAACAAATAAAATGTTTAAAAAACAGAATAAAATATATACAGTACTAGCTTCACTTCACATATATCTTGTTTCATAGATATCAGATACTCAGGCAATTAATACATAACACTTGGGGCTAGAGAGATGGTTTAGTGGTTAAGGCACTTGTCTGTAAAGCCTAAGGACCTAGGTTTGATTTCCCAGTACCTGTGTAAGCCAGATGCACATGGTGGCGCATGTGTATGGAATTTGTTTACAAGTGGCTAGAGGCCCTGATGTACTCTCTCTCAAATAAATAAAATTTAGTATTAAAAAAAAAAAGACATAACACTCAGGTTACAAACTCCTCAGAAACTTTGTTTTATTCGCCCCCCCCCCCGAGGAATTCACCATGTAGTCTCAGGGTGGCCTCGAACTCACATCAATCCTCCTACCTCTGTCTCCCAAGCACTAGGATTAAAGGTATGTGCCACCACACCCAGCTTTAAAAATTTTTGTTGTTGTTATTGTTTTCTCAGTTTTCTTTCTTTATCAAAGAGACCATAATTTTCCTTGGGAATCTATCAACTTGGTTCATTCTTTTTTTTTTTTTTTAGTTTTTCAAGGTAGGGTCTCACTCTGGTCCAGGCTGACCTGGAATTAACTATGTAGTCTCAGGGTGGCCTCGAACTCTCGGCGATCCTCCTACCTCTGCCTCCCGGGTGCTGGGATTAAAGGCGTGCGCCACCACGCCCGGCTTTTGGTTCATTCTTATAAAATAGTTTAGGGTTAAGTGGAAATAGTTATCATTAAACTTGGTGCTCCCCAGCTTCTACAGGCCTGTGTTTCAAAAGTTTACCAACTCCCAAGTAACATTAAATGTAATGGTTTTTAGGGCAGTCCACTTTTTTGGAGGGGGAGGAATGAAAGCAATGGAAACTGACCCTAGGGCCTTGCATATGCTCAGGCATACATTCTGACTTTGTACTAAATACAGTAAAATTATATTAACTGTATTTATTTGCATATGGGTGTATGTGTGTGTATGTACATCAGGGCCTCTTGCCACTTCAAACAAATGCCAGCTTTTGCTACTTAGGAACTGAATCTGGGTTGGCAGCTTTACAACCAAGCAGTGCTAACCACTGTGCGATCTTCTCAGCCCCCAACATTGTGATCTGATCTAAGATATGCAATAGTGGGCGTGGTGGCGCACACCTTTAATCCCAGCTAAGGTAGGAGGATCACTGTGAGTTCGAGGCCAGCCTGAGACTTCATAGTGAATTCCAGGTCAGCCTAGGCTAAAATGAGACACTACCTCAAAAAACCAAAATTGTGCTGGGCGTGGTGGCACACGCCTTTAATCCCAGCACTTGGGAGGCAGAGGTAGGAGGGTCGCCGTGAGTTTGAGGCTGCCCTAAGACTACATAGTGAATTCCAGGTCAGCCTGGGCTTGAGTAAGACCCTACCTCGAAAAAACAAAACCAAAAAAACCCAAATTGCAATAATGTTGTCTATGTAAAATATACTTTAAGGGCCGGAGAGATGGCTTAGCGGTTAAAGCACTTGCCTGCAAAGCCAAAGACCCAGGTTCAATTCTCTAGGACCCATATAAGCCAGATGTACAAGGGGGTGCATGAATCTGGAGTTCGTTTGCAGTGGCTGGAGGCCCTGGAGCACCCATTCTCTCTCAAATAAACAAACAAACAAACAAACAAATAAATATTTAAAAAAAGAAAAAGAAAAATACACTTTAAGGGGTAGGAGATGGCTCAGTGGTGAAGTGTTTGCTTGCAAAGCCTGATGGCCCAGATTCCTTTGCCCATGTGAAGCCAGATGCACAAATGCATGCATGTGTCTGGAGTTTGTCTGCAGTGATGGAGAGGCCCTGGTACACCTATTCTCTCTCTCTGTTTGAAAATAAATTAAAAAAATTTTTAAATGTACTTAAAAGAGCTCAATTTGGGACGTGAGTAATCAACCTAGTATTTCCAATGAAGTAGGTCCATTCCCTCGCTCCAGGGTTAGGATGATTATGGGGTAAGTGAGTTGTTAAGGTACACAATCTTATTCACCTACTACACCTTTTCTTCTTAGGAATATAAAGGTTAAGCTATGTTATATAACATTCCTAACATTACTTGTAGCTTCCAATGAATTTTATTTTTTTTTAATATATTTTATTTTTATTTATTTATTTGAGACAGAGAGAGGAGAGAGAGAGAGAGAGAGAGAGAGAGAGAATGGGCATGCCAGGGCTTCTAGCCACTGCAAACAAACTCTAGATGCACACGCCATGTGCCTCTGGCTTACATGGGACCTGGAGAATCAAACCTGGGTCCTTAGGCTTCGCAGGCATGTGCCTTCACTGCTAAGTCATCTCTCCAGCCCGAATTTTATTTTCTTCCAGGACCACTAGGAAATTTATCTGAACTTTACAAGGCCATTTAATATTATTCCCAAGAATATTTCCCTCATAGAATGAGGTTTTAAAAATAAGTTCTAGGGCTGAAGAGATGGCTTAGCAGTGAAGGCACTTGCCCGTGAAGCCTAAGGACCCAGTTTTGATTCCCAGGTACCCATGTAAGCCAAATGCATATGGTGATGCATCCATCTGGAGTTAGTTTACAGTGGCTATTAGCCCTGGTGCACCTATTCTCTTTCTCTCTCTCTAAATAAATTCTATATATTTACTTGAGAGAGAAAGAGTCAGCACTTGGGAGACTACATAGTGAATTCCAGGTCAGCCTGGACTAGAGCTAAAAATAATTAAGTTCTACACAAAAGTGGTGGTTCACACATTTAATTCTAGCACTGGGGAGGCTGAGGCAGGAGAATGGACCAAAATTTGACACCATCATGGATAGCTTTTCAAGGTGAGCCTAAGCTAGAGTGAGATCCTGCCTGGGCTAACATGAGACCCTATCTCCAAACACAAAAAAATATTCTCCATTCTTTTTTTTTTTTTTTTTTTTTTTGGTTTTTCAAGGTAGGGTCTCACTCTAGCTCAGGCTGACCTGGAATTCACTATGTAGTCTCAGGGTGGTCTCGAACTCATGGCGATCCTCCTACCTCTGCCTCCCGAGTGCTGGGATTAAAGGCGTGCGCCACCACGCCCAGCAATTCTCCATTCTTTTTCCTCCATTAGTCCACTTTTTTCTTCTTCGTATTTATTTTTATGTTTCTTCAAGGTAGAGCCTCACTCCAGCCCAGGCTGATCTGAAACTGACTCTGTAATCCCAGGCTGATCTTGAACTCACAGGGATCCTCCTACCTGGGCCTCCCAAGTGCTGGGATTAAAGGCGTGCCACCATCCCTGGCTTAGTCCAACTTCTTCTTCTTCTTTCTTCTTCTTTTTTTTTTTTTTTTTTTGATTTTCAAGGTAGGGTCTCACTCTGGTCCAGGCTGACCTGGAATTCACTATGTAGTCTCAGGGTGGCCTCAAACTCAGAGATCCTCCTACCTCTGCCTCCCAAGTGCTGGAATTAGAGGCATGCACCACCACACACGGTTCTAGTCCAGCTTCTTAAGGACCCTGATTTAGAAGGCCCTAGGGCAAAGTGAGCAAGGTCAGATGGAGGTAAGTGAACACTAAGTAATTCTATTTCTATCAGCTGTTTCTGAACTATTAATAAATTGAATATTCTCCAAACTAGGGCTGTCTATAGTGGGAATCGCTGTCATGGCCAATTCCAATCTCATTTGTGAAACGATGTGTGTTTGAGAAAAAAAGAATATGAATGAGTACATGTGTACAAAGGAGTGTCTATGTAGGGATGGAGGGACATGAATGACACAGATGAAGCAAAAATGTAGGAATTTATCACAATAAGGCAACTTTCTTTCTGACACAAGAAAAACCAGGTATCACGCCCACCCCTCCTTTGTTTATGGAACCGAAGCTGAGGTTCCTGAGACACTGCCCTTCCTGAACTGATCTGCTAGACTGCCCACACACTGCCTTCCTGGACTCATATGCAGGCTGCTTTTTCTCTTCTTAGATGGCTACAGGATTAGAATGAAGGAATACATATACTGGGCTATCAGCTCTCTAGTGCCACCTTTACCCAGAAATAACCATTTTATCTTCTGGTAAGAAATATAGATTCTGCCTCAAAAAAAAAAAAAAAAAAAAAAAAAAAAAAAAAAAAAAAAGGATGATTTTTAAGCTATCCCGAGCTAGAGAGAGACAGAAAGACAGATGCACAAAATGGCACATGTGTACAGAGTTTGTTTGCGGTGTACCCATTCCTTCCCCACTTTTTTTCTCTGTTGCTCTGCTTGCAAATAATTAAATAAACAAGTGGTATAGAGCACCCAGCTTCATGGTCAAGTCACATGACATAGATCTTCTTTCAAGAAGCCTTAGCAAGGTGTGGTGGCTCACATCTGTAATCCCAGCACTGCGAGGCTGAGGCAGGGGTATTGCCATTGTTTGAGACTAGCCTGGGCTACTGTGTGAGATCCCGTCACAAAACAGCAATTTTTTTTTTTTTTTTTTTAAATTTTTCAAGGTAGGGTCTCACTCTAGCTCAGGCTGACCTGGAATTCACTATGTAGTCTCAGGGTGGCCTTGAACTCACGGCAATCCTCCTACCTCTGCCTCCCGAGTGCTGGGATTAAAGGCGTGCGCCACCACGCCCGGCACAAAACAGCAAATTTTAGGATGAAGACACCCTCCTCTCACTGGAATTCATTTACTTTCACAACTCAGCATCCCTGCAGGCAGAGAATCCACGCCATACCTCCGCCTGGCACTCATATCCACAGGCTCATCGCTGATGTTCTCTTTGCCTGATCTTGCAGCTGTCCTGCTGTCTCCATGAGGCCTGAGATTACCATTTAGTTTCTCTTCATAACCCTTGACACCAGTGCCATCTTGTTTGCTAGGTAACTCATGTGGCACCTCAAGATTTGCCAAATCTTTCCTTTTTAGCAGTGCTAACATTTTCAGGCGTTCCATAGCCTCATGCCCCTCCATTTTGAGTCGTTTTGCCAAGACATCATCTCGTTCATCTGCTGGGTCTAAACTCCTCTTCAGAAGATTCAGGCGAAGAGCATCTTCTGTCATTCTATCCATCCTATGGGGAAAAAAACAAAACCAAACCAAAATACAGGTGAGATCAGAATGACCTTCCTTAAACAGTCCACAAAGAAAGAGTAGGCAGTGTTAAGGCCGTTCAGAAGAATTGCTATTGTATATACATTGATACAATTAAGTCCAAAGAGCTAACCTCCAATACTATATTGTCCTAGAACATCTATATTAAAAGCTTTCTTCAGTCAATCTCAATAATGAACATTAACTTCAGCCAGATGTGGTGGAGCACGCCTTTAATCCCAGCACTCGGAAGGCAGAAGTAAGAGGATCACTGTGAGTTCGAGGTCACCCTGAGACTACATAGTGAATTCCAGGTCAGCCTGGGCTAGAGAGAGACCCTACCTTGAAAAATCAACAAAAAAGAAAAGAAAAGAAAAGAAAGAAAAGAAAAGAAAAGAAAATTAACTTCAAATACATTCCAGTCATCAAGGACTTTACAGTAAAAAGACACTGAACATGAAACATCACACTCACCTGGATGGAGCATTAAAAAAAAAAAAAAGGCAAGAGGCGGGGTGACACCTGATGACTAGAGTTCAGATCCTCAGAACTCAGGTATAAGCAGTGGCACAGGCAACCACAGCAGATGGAGGAGGAGCCAGGAGAAAGTCAGAAGCCTAAAGGCCAGCTAGCCTGGCCTACACAGCAGCTAACGAGAAACTGTCAAACAAGGGGGAAGGCAAGGACCAAGGTTATCAACTGACATCCCTATGCATGCATGCCAAGTGCGTGCACACATACACAAAGTAGACATGTATCCAATAAAAGAGAATTTAGGGCTAGAGAAATGGTTTAGCAGTTAAGGGACTTGCCTGCGAAGCCTAAGGACCCAGGTTCAATTCCCACATAAAGCCAGATGCAGAAAGTGGCTCGTGAGACTGGAGTTTGTTTGTAGTGGCTGAGGTCCTGGAGAGTCCATTCTCTATCTGCCTTGTTCCCCCTCACCTTGCACTCAAATAAATTTTTTAAAAAATATTTTATGTGACAGAGAGAGAGGAAAAGAGGCAGATAGAAAGAAAGAATAAGCATGCCAGGGCCTCTAGCTACTGCAAAAGAACTCCAGACACTTGTGCCCCCTTGTGCATCTGGCTTACTTGGGTCCTGGGGAATCGAACCGGGATCCTTAGGCTTCACAGGCAAACACCTTAACCACTAAGCCATTTTTGGTTTTATGAGGTATGGTCTCACTCTAGCTCAGGCTGACCTGGAATTCACTCAGTAGTCTCAGGGTGGCCTCGAACTCATGGCGATCCTCCTACCTCTGCCTCCCGAGTGCTGGGATTAAAGGTATGCACCATAATGCCTGGGTCAATATTCTTCTTCTTCTTTTTTTAATTTTTATATTTTTTTGAGGTAGGGTCTCACTCTAGCCCAGGCTGACCTGGAATTCACTATATAGTCTCAGGGTGGCCTTGAACTCATGGCGATCCTCCTACCTCTGCCTCCCGAGTGCTAGGATTAAAGGTGTGCGCCACCACGCCCAGCTTCAATATTCTTTTTAAAATATTTTACTTCTTTGAGAGAAAGAGGGAGAGAAAGAGAGAGGGGGGGAGAGGAGAGGAGGAAGGGAGAGAATAGACGTGCCAGAGCCTCCAGCCACCGCAAACAAACTCCAGACGCATGCGTCCCCTTGTGCATCTGGCTTACATGGGGCCTGGAGAATAGAACCGGGATCCTTTGGCTTTGCAGGCAAGTGCCTTAACTGCTAAGCCATCCCTCCAGCCCTCAATATATATTTTTTTAAATATTGGCTGGAGAGATGGCTTAGGGGCTAAGGCGCCTGCCTCCTAACCCTAACAACATTGGTTCCAATCACCAGGTCCCACGTTTAGCCAGATGCAAAGTGACACAAGGGCGCAAAATGCCGCACTTGACCACAAGGGGGTGCGCACATCTGGATTTCGTTCACAGCAGCTGAGACACTGCTCACACGCCCATCTGTCTTCCTCTCTCTCTCTCTCTCTCTCTCTCTCTCTCTCTCTCTCTCTCTGTGTCTCTCTCCAAAAAAATAAAAATAAAAAATAAAAAATAAAAATAAATAAACAAACTGGGATTGGAGGGATGGCTTAGCGGTTAAGGCATTTGTCTGCAAAGCCAAAGGATTCCCTAGGACCCACACCAGCCAGATGTACAAGGTGGTGCATGCATCTGGAGCTCATTTGCAGTGGCTGGAGGCCCTGGTGCGCCCATTCTCTCTCCCTCCATCCCTCTCTCTCTCTCTCTGTGTCAAATAAATAAATAACTAAATAAATAAATAAATAAATAAATAAATAAAATAAAATAAATTAAATATTTAATCTGGGTGTGGTGGCACACACCTTTAACCCTAGCACTTGACAGGCAGAGGTAGGAGGATCACCATGAGTTCAAGGCCACTATGAGACTGTTTCACAGTGAGTTCCAGGTCAGCATGGACTAAAGTGAAATCCTACCTCGAAACCCCCCCCCCAAAAAAGAGAAAGAACATTTAAAGCCCAGAAATAAACTCTAGTATTTATAGTTAACTGGTTTCCAACAAGAGTGCCAAGATATTTGAGACCAAGAATAGTTTTTTCAATAAATGATTCTGAAATAACTGGCTATTCATATGCAAAACACTATACATAAGAGTTAAGCAAAATTTGCCTTTAATCCCAGCACTTGGGAGGCAGAGGTAGGATGATCACCATGAGTTCAAGGCCTTCCTGAGACAACATAGTGAATTCCAGGTCAGCCTGACCTAGAGTGAGACCCTACCTCAAAAAAAAAAAAAAAAAAAAAAAACTGGAACAAAACTATAAACATAATAGCTAAAACTATAAAATTCTTAGAACTTTTATCAAATAATCTTTGTCACCTTCAATTTGAAAATGTATTTCTTCAAAATCACAAAAAAAAAAACCAAATTTGACTTACTTAAAAGTTTTTGCACTTTCAAAAACACTTCCGAGAATATGACAGATGCAATGTAGAGCGCTTACAGAGTATACTCAGGCCCCAGTTCCTCCCCAGCAGGTAAAGGGAGATGGGGATGGAGGGAGAGGGGGAGTGGGAGAGAGAAAAAAGGAAACACTTCATATAATGGGTTGTATCTAAAATACAAAAAGAGCTCTTACAAGTCAGGTGCAATGGTGCATGCCTTTAATCTCAGCACTCACTCGGGAGGCTGAGCTATAAGGGTTGCTGTGAGTTTGATGTCAGCCTGAGGTAGACTGAGACCCTACAAAAAAAAACAAAAACAGGGCTGGAGAGATGGCTTAGCGGTTAAGGCATTTACCTGCAAAGCCAAATGACTCTCCAGGCCCCACATAAGCACAAAGGGGCACATGTGTCTGGAGTTTGTTTGCAATGGCTGGAGGCCCTGAAGTGCCTGTTCTCTCTCGCACACACTCTTTCTCACTGCCTCTTTTTCTCTCTCAAATAAATAAATAAATTAAAAAAAAAGAAAAAAATGGACTGGTTAGATTTCCTAGTGGTTAAGGCGCTTAGGTGAAGCCTAAGGACCCAGGTTCAACTCCCAAGGACCCACATAAGAACTCAAGTTCAATTCCCCAGGACCCACATAAGCCAGATGCACTAGGTGTGGTGCATGCATCTGGAGTTCATTTGTAGTGGCTGGAGGCCCTGAAGTGTCCATTCTATTTCTCTCTCATAAATAAATAAATAAATAAATATAAATTTAAAGAAAGTTAAAGGAAAACAGTGCTGGAGAGATGATGGCTCAATGATTAAGAGCACTTGCTTGCAAAGCCTGATGGCCTGGGTTTGATGATTCCTTAAAAGTGGCATATGCATCTGAAGTTTGTTTTTAGTGGCAAGAAGCCCTGGTGTAGTAAGCCCATTCCCTCCCTCTTTCTGCTTATAAAAAAAATAAAAAAAAAAAAACTCTTACAAGAATAAAAAGTGCAATAAGAGACTGGGAAGATGGCTCTGTGGTTAAAGGTGCTTGCTTACATAGCCTGCTGGTCCAAATTCAATTCCAAAGCCATCCACTATAAGCCAAACATAAAAAAGTGGCACAAGGGCTGGAGAGATGGCTTAGCGGTTAAGGCGCCTGCCTCCTAAGCCTAAGAACCCGGTTCCAATCTCCAGGTCCCAAGTTTAGCCAGATGCAAAGTGACACAAGGGCACAATGCCGCACTTGACCACAAGGGGGCGCACACATCTGGACTTCGTTCACAGCAGCTGAGAGGCTGCTGGCACGCCCATCTCTATCTGTCTTCCTCTCCCTCTCTCTCTGTGTCTCTCTCAAAAAAAAAAAAAAAAAAAAACAAACAAACAAACAGTGGCACAAGTGTCTGGTGTTCATTTGCAGAAACAAGATCTGCTGCATCCATACACACATGCAAATGAATAAAGTGCTTCAAGGGGCTCAAGAGATGGCTTAGCGGTTGTCACCTGCCTGGGAAACCTACAGACCCACGTTCAATTCTCCAGGACCCATGTAAGCACATGATGGTACATGCATCTGGAGTTCGTTTGCAGTGGCTAGAGGCCCTGGTGTGCCCATATTCACTCTCTCAAATCAATTTTTTAAAATGTTTTTTTTTTTTTCTGAGGTAGGATCTCACTCTAGCTCAGGCTGACCTGAAATTCACTATATAGTCTCAGGGTGGCCTCAAACTCACAGCGATCCTCCTACCTCTGCCTCCCGAGTGCTGGGATAAAAGGCGTGCACCACCACGCCCAGCTAAAAATAAAATTTTTTATAAATATTTTAAAACATGGGTTTTTTTTTTGTGATGACACAAAGAGGGTGTGGTGGTTTGATTCAGGTGCCCCCCCATAAACTTAAGTGTTCTGAACACTAGTCTGCCCAGCTAATGCCAATTGGAAATTAAGCCTCCTAGAGGCAGAGTATTGTAAAGGGCAGGCTTATGGGTATTATAGCCAGCTTCCCCTTGCCAGTGTTTGGCACACTCTCCTGATGCTCTTGTCCACCTTATGTTGGCCAGGGAGTGATGTCCACCCTCTGCTCATGCCATCGTTTTCCCTGCCATCATGGAGCTCCCCCCTTGAGCCTGTAAGGCAAAAACCCTTTTTCCCCCACAAGCTGCTCTTGGTCGGGTGATTTCTACCAGCAGCGCGAACCTGACTGCAACAGAGAGAACGCAGGTGCACCAGGACCTTTTGCTGCTGCAATCTTGTACACCTGGTTTTACGTTGTAGGTATTAGGTAACTGAACTCGGGCTGGCAAGCATCCACAAGCAAGTGCCTTTAACTGTTGGGCCATCGCTCCAGCCTAGCAGTGACCTTTGTGAGCGAACTGGAGGTGGCCAAGAACTTAAGATGGGTGCTTGGGTACAACATGAAACCCTTAACTGTGTTAGGTGAGATATTACTCAATAATTTTTAGGGGATGGGAGAAATTTTTTTTTCAAGGTAGAATATCTCACTCTAGCCCATGCTGACCTGGAATTCACTATATAGTCTCAGAGTGGCCTCAAACTCACAATTCTTCTACCTCTGCCTCCTGAGTGATGGAATTAAAGGCATGCACCAACACATGCCAATTTTTTTTTTTTTTTTTTTTTTTTTTTTTTTGGTTTTTCAAGGTAGGGTCCCACCACTCTGGCCCAGGCTGACCTGGAATTAAAAGGCCGGGTGTGGTGATTCTTTAATCCTAGCACTTGGGAGGCAGAGATAGGAGGACTGCCATGAGTTTAAGGCCACCTTGAGACTACATAGTGAGTTCCAGGTCAGCCTGGGCTAGAGTGAGTCCCTACCTCAAAACAAAACAAAACAAAACAAAACAAAACAAAACAAAACAAAACAAAACAAAACAAAAATACCTTAAGACTGGGCTAAGGAGATGGCTCAGTGGTTAAAGGCATCTGCTTGCAAAGCCTAATGGCCCAGGTTTGATTCCCCAGTTAAAAAAAAAAAAAAAAAGCCAGATGTACAAACTGACATAGGCATCTGGAATTTGTTTGCAATAGTAAGAGGTCTTGGTGCAATCACACACACACTTTCTCTCATGCCTTTAATCCCAGCACTTGGGAGAGAGAGGTAAGAGGATCACCATGAGTTCAGGGCCACCCTAAGGCTACATAGTGAATTCCAGGTGAGCCTGGACCAGAGTGAGACTCTACCACAAAAAACCAAAAAATAAAATAAAATAAAATAAAATAAAATAAAATAAAATAAAATAAAATAAAATAAAATAAAATAAAATAAAATAAAATAAAATACACACACACACACACACACATATATAACTTAATTTTCTTAAAATATTGTTAATAATTTTATTTATTTATTTATTTATTTATTTATGAATGAGAGGGAAGCAGAGAAAGAGAAAGACAGAGAGAGAAAGAGAATGGGCATGCCAGGGCCTCCAGCAAATGTAAACAAACTCCAGAAACATGTGCCACCTTGTGCATCTGGCTTACGTGGGTCCTGAGAAATCAAACCTAGGTCCTTTAGCTTTGCAGGCAAGTGCCTTTACTGCTAAGCTATCTCCCCAGCCCTTAAAAATATTTTTATTGGGCTGGAGAGATGGCTTAGTGGTTAAGCCCTTGCCTGTGAAGCCTAAGGACCCCGGTTTGAGTCTTCATTCCCCAGCCCTGATGTAAGCCAGTTGCACAAGGTGGCGCATGTTTCTGGAGTTCATTTACAGTGGCTGGAGGCCGTGATGTGCCCATCTGTCTCTCTCTACTCTTTCTCTATCTGTCACTCTCAGATAAATAAATAAATAAACAAATAAATAAACAAATAAATAAAAACTTTAAAAAAATAAAAACCAGGCGTGGTGGCGCATGCCTTTAATCCCAGCACTTGGGAGGCAGAGGTAGGAGGATTGCCATGAGTTCAAGGACAGCCTGAAACTACATAGTGAATTCCAGGTCAGCCTGCGCTGGAGTGAGACCCTATCTCGAAAAACCAAAATAATAATAAAAATAAAATAATTTATTTATTTGTAAGCAGAGAGAGAGAGAGAGAGAGAGAGAGAGAGAGAGAGAATGGGCATGCCAGGCCCTCTAGTAACTGCAAACAAACTCTAGATGCATGCACCACTTAGTGCATCTGGCTTTACATGAGCACTATGGATTCTAACCAGGGCCGTTAGGCTATGCAAGCAAGAGCCTTTAACTGCTCAGCCATCTCTCCAACTTAAGCTTTTTAAGAAAAAACAAAAAGCTTAGCCAGGTGTGGTGGCACACGCCTTTAATCCCAGCACTGGGGAGGCAGAGGTAGGAGGATTGCCATGAGTTCAAGGGCAGCCTGAAACTACATAGTGAATTCCAGGTCAGCCTGCGCTGGAGTGAAAACCCTACCTTGAAAAAACAAAAAACAGGCTGGAGAGATGGCTTAGCAGTTAAGGCGCATGCCTGCAAAGCCAAAGGATCCCAGTTCGATTCTCCAAGTCCTACATAAACCAGATGCACAAGGGGGCACATGTGTCTGGAGTTCGTTTGCAGTGGCTAGGAGCCTTGGCACACCCATTCTTCCTCTCCTTCTCTCTTTCCCTCTCTCTAATAAATAAATAAGCAAAAAGAAAAACCAAGAATAAAAATTAAAAACAAACAGCTTAAGCCCATGTACATGCTGCTCCCTCTGCAGATGCCATTGTCTTCCCAACATTGACCCTGGCCTGGGTGTGCAGACTCCCTACACACACATCCAGGAACTCACGTCTCCCTTTGCTGGTCACCGTCCCTAGCATTCAGCACACCATCATCTCACACCAGTACAGTCACTGAATAAATGACTTCCTGTCCTTGCAGCCTCTCCTCTCACTGACTGAAATGTGGAGGCCAGAACCACGCCATTTTCTTGATATCCCTGGACTATCTCAGTACTTCAACTTCCTTTCCATGTAACTCACCATCAACTTGGCTTCAGAACCACAAAATGAGTCTGTGCTTTTCAATCTTGTATCTCTTTCCAGCTATAACTGGTAAGTTAATCAGCGTCAGCAGGTGAAATAGCAAGTGGAAAGTTTTCCTCAAAAGTGTTTCTAGATAGAGCTGGAGAGAGTTCAGGGATAAAAGCCCTTGCTTACAACGCCTGATGGTCTGGGTTTCACTCCTTAGTACCCACATACAGCCAGACGCACAAAGTGGTGCATGTGTCTGAAGTTCATTTGCAGTCACAACAGCTGCCCCCCCCCACATGCCCATTTCCTTTTTCTCATTCTCTCACTCTCCACCCCTCTCTCCCTGCTTACAAATAAAATATGTATGTTTTTTTTGTTGTTGTTTTTGGTTTTTTTCCGAGGTAGGGTCTCACTCTAGCCTAGGCTGACCTGGAATTCACGATGTAGTCTCAGAGAGGCCTCGAACTCATGGCAATCCTACCTCTGCCTCCCGAGTGCTAAGATGAAAGGCGTGTGCCAGGCTGGACAGATATGCCTTAGTTGTTAAGGTCCTTGCCTGCGAAGCCTAAGAGCTCATGTTTGAATCTCCAGGTCTCGCCTAAGTCAGATGCACAGTGATGCAAGCACACAATATAACACAGGTACCACAAGCGGCACGTGTATGGAATTCATTTGCAGCAGCTGAAGGTCCTGGTGCACCCGATAAATGTATCTCTCTCTGTGTCTCTCAAAATTTTAAAAAAGGGCATGCACCACTACACCTGGTTCCACCTTGCTTTTTTATTTAGTTATTTATTTTAGAGAGAGCAAGAGAGACACACAGAGAGAGACAGACAGATGGAGGAAAAAGAACTGGCACACCAAGCCCTCAGCCACTAACTTTCACCACCTAGTGGGATTGTGCGACCCTGCACTTGCCTCACCTTTGTGCTTCTGGCTTATGTGGGATCAGGAGAGTCGAACAAGGGTTCTTAGGCTTCACAGGCAAGCGCCTTAACCGCTAAGCCATCTCTCCAGCTTTCTACCTTGCTTTTGAGACAAGGTCTCACTGAACACAGAGTTCACCCAATTCACCTAAACTAGCGAGCCATCAATCCTCTGGGAGCATTCTGTGTCCATCTCCCCATGCTGGATTACAGGCAGAGGCTACCATATCC
Organism: Orientallactaga sibirica; assembly: GCA_036365145.1. Classification (NCBI taxonomy): domain Eukaryota; kingdom Metazoa; phylum Chordata; class Mammalia; order Rodentia; family Dipodidae; genus Orientallactaga; species Orientallactaga sibirica. The sequence continues at coordinate 26,224,437 of JAEOAD010000025.1, forward strand.
CGTTTATATTTATGTGAGAGCAAGAGATCAGAACCCAGGTCCTCATAACTTAGCCATCTCCTTGGCATTTTTTTTTTTTTTTGAGTCAGAGTGTCCTGCAGCCCAGGACGGCCTTGAACTCGGTACCTTCTGCCTCTACTTCCAGAGTGTTGGGATTGTATACCACCATGACTAGTTTACTAGCACCATGCCCCACCCAACTGAGCTAACTGACTGGAAGCATGCCGAGCTTAGAATGTTTTTAAAAATTATTAATATATTTTATTTATTTATTTGAGAGAGAGAGAGAGAGAGAGAGAGAGAATGAATGGGTGTGCCAGGGCCTCCAGCCACTGCAAACAAACTCCAGATGTATGCACCACCATGTGCATCTGGCTTATGTGGGTCCTGGAGAGTCGAAACGGGATCCTTTGGCTTTGCAGACAAACACCTTAACTGCTAAGCCATCTCTCCAGCCCAGAATATTTGATTTTCAAATTGCTGTTGGGATGGCTTAGCGGTTAAGACATTTACCTGCAAAGCCAAAGGACTCTGGCTGGATTCCCCAGGACCCACATAAGCTAGATGCACATGGTGGTGCATACATCTGGAGTTCATTTGCAGTGGCTGGAGGCCCTGGCATGTGCATTCTCTCTGTCTCTGTCTGTCTCTCTCGAATAAATAAAACTTAAAAAAATAAGCCGGGCGTGGTGACACACACCTTTAATCCCAGCATTTGGGAGGCAGAGGTAGTAGGATCACCATGAGTTCAAGGCCACCCTGAGACTACATAGTGAATTCCAGGTCAGCCTGAGCTGGAGCAAGACCCTACCTCAAAAAAACAAAAACAAAAAAAAAATTAATTAATTAATTAAATAAAATAAAACTGCTGTTTAAGTTGCTGACTTGAGTTCACCAGAAATCATTCATTGAATTTTTTGATTGGGATTAGGACAGAATTTCCAACAATTTCAGCAAAGTTCTGCCATTTTGTACTACGTATTAAGGGGCATTGTCAGCATTAATAATTATAAAATTAAAGCTGGACGTTGTGGCACATACCTTTAATCCCAGCATTTGGGAGGCAGAGGTAGGAAGATTGCTATGAGTTTGATGCCAGCCTGAGACTACATAGTGAATTCCAGGTCAGCATGGGCTGGAGTGAGACCCTACCTCAAAAAACAAAATAAAAAAATATATAAAATTAAAGTATCAGGCTGGAGAGATGGCTTATCAGTTAAGGCGCCTGCCTGCTAAGCCTAAGAACGCCTGTTTGATTCTCCAGTTCCCATGTTTAACCAGATGCAAAGTGATGCAAGGGCGCAATGCCACACTTGCCCACAAGGGGGCGCACGTGTCTAGAGTTTGTTCACAGCAGCTGAGAGGCTGCTGGCACACCCATTCTGTCTCTCTCTGAAAAAATAAATAAATATAATTAACGAATAAATGAACTCTGAAAATATTGAAGATACTCAACATCCTGCAGCATGGAATATTTATCCAAGAATTCTTTTCTCTATATATGCATATGTGTATAGGTGTGTATGTGCTGTGGCATGCATGTGGAGGTCAAGGACAATCTAGAGTGTCCGTTCTTGTCTTCTACCTTGACTCTCTCCCATTCTAGCCCAGGCTGACTTGAAACTCACTCTATAGCCCCAGACTGGCATCAGATTTACAGCAATCCTCCTACCTCCCCCTCCCCAAGTGCGAGGTGTGAGTCACCACACCTGGCTTAACAGGGTCTCTCTCTCTTTTTTTTTTTTTTTTTTTTTTTTTTTTTGCCACTGGTAAGGTTATTCTAGCTGTTCTGAACACAGAATGTCTGGATTCTCCTGTAGCCTCAGACTGACCTTGAACTCATGATGATCCTCCTACCTCAGCCTCCCACTGGAATTAAAGATACGAACCAGGGCTGGAGAGATGGCTTAGTGGTTAAGGCACTTGCCTCCAAAGCCAAAGGACCCAGGTTCGCTTCCCCAGAACCCACATAAACCAGATGCACAAGTGGCACATGCGTCTTGAGTTGCAGTGGCTGGATGCCCTGGAGTGCCTATTTTCTTTCTCTCTCCCTTTCTCTAGCTCTTTCTCTCTCTCAAATAAATAAAAATAAAACATTTAAAAACAAAGATGTGGGGGCTGGAGAGATGGTTTAGTGGTTAAGGTGCTTGCATGAAGAAAAGCCAAAGGACCCAGGTTTGATTCCCCAGTACCCATGAAAAGCCAGATGCATGAAGTGGCAAATGCATCTGGAGTTGGTTTGTAGTGGCTGGAAGCCCTGGTGTACCCATTCTCTCTGTCTACTTCCCCCCCTCAATAAATAAATAAAAATAAAATTTTTAAAAGATGTGAACCACTATACTTGGCTTAATTTTTTTCATTATTATTATGGGGGAGAATTCAAGCAAACACAAAAATTGCTGTCCCCATAGTTTAAAAAAACGACAAGGCTGGGGAGATGGCTCAGTGGTTAAGGTGCTTACCAGCAAAGCCGAATAATGACCTGGGTTTAATTCCCCAGTACCCACGTAGAGCTGGATGCACAAAGCAGTGAATGTATCTGGAGTTTGTTTGCAATGGCTGGAGGCCCCGGCACGCCCATTCTGTTTGCTTCTCTCTCTCTCTCTGCTTGCACCTGGCTAATTTTGAATTAATTTTTGGCCACTGCAAGTTTAGAAACTTTTAATAGTTGCCAAATTTTTACAACATGAGCTGGGCATGGTGGTGCACGCCTTTAATCCGAGCACTTAGGAAGCAGAGGTAGGAGGATCACCGTGAGTTCAAGGCCACCCTGAGACAACATAGTGAATTCCAGGTCAGCTTGGGCTAGAGTGAGACCCTACCTAAAAAAAAAAAAAATTTTTTTTTAATAACATGTACAGTTGTGACCCACCATTTTAAGAAGCTAAGGTGCTACTGGGTGTGCTGGTGCATTCCTTTAATCCCAGCACTTGGGAGGCAGAGGTAGGAGGATTGCTATGAATTCAAGGCCACCCTGAAACTCCATAGTGAATTCCAGATCAGCCTGGGTCAGAGTGAGACCTTTCTTTGAAAAACCAAAACTAAACAAACTGAGGTGTGAGGCCAGACGCACAAAGTGGCAGATGTCTTGAGTTCATTTGCGGTGGCAAGAAGCCCCAGCATGTCCATTTTCATTTTCTCTCTCTCTCTGCTTGCAAATAAATAATACCTAGACTGTTGTTTCTAGAAAGCTGCACATGGTGATGCACACCTTTAATCCCAGCACTAAAGGGAGTCAGAGAGGGGCGCATACATCTGGAGTTTCTGTGCGGTGGCTGGAGGCCCTGACGTGCCCATTCTCTCTCAAACAAACAAACAAACAAACAAACAAATTAGAAATGATTAGCAAGGTCCCTTTCACCCTTAGTAGTGTCCCAGTTTGGAGGGTTAAACTGTATGGTCACCCTATCCATAAAACCTCCCCTTGCCCAAAAACATTTTTTCTTTCTGTATGTTGGAAAAACATTCTGAATGTACCTGGCTGGTAAATTACTTGTCAATTTCTCGGGGGGGGGGGGACACTGAGCTCTCAGGGGTCGAGAACAATAATATTTAGTAATTCATTTTCTTATCTTTTTTGTACCTAACTTGTACATAAACAGGTATTCATTTTTTAATTTTTATGTTATTATTATTATTATTATTTTTTTTTTTTTTGGTTTTTCAAGGTAGGGTTTCACTCTGGCCCAGGCTGACCTGGAATTAACTATGTAGTCTCAGGGTGGCCTCGAACTCTCAGCGATCCTCCTACCTCTGCCTCCCGAGTGCTGGGATTAAAGGCATGCGCCACCACACCCGGCTTTTTTATGTTATTTTTGAGAGAGACAGAGAGAGAGGAAGGGAGAAAGGGAGGGAGAATGGGCACACCAGAGCCTTTCAGCTGCTGTGAACTCCAGATGCGTGCAACTCCTTATGGTCCATGTGCAACACTGCACACTTGTGTCACCGCATCTCGCTACATAAGACCTGGAGATTTGAACATGCCTTCTTAGGCTTCACAGGCAAGTGCCTTAATCACTAAGCCATCTCTCCAGCACAGTCTAGGACATTTTTATTAAACTGAAATTCAATAAACTCTCTCAGTGCCAACCTGTGGCAAGCACACATTTGAAAGTCCTTGTCACGTGTCTCCTGCCCCGGCTGCCTGCAGGGTCCTTGCTCAGTAATACTTCAACTAATGTTTGACAACTGTAACTTTCTAATTTACAATGGATTTTTTTCTTTTTTTTGAGGTAGGGTCTCACTCCAGCCTAGGCTGATCTGGAATTCATTATGTATTCGCACGGTGGCCTCCATCTCATGGTGATCCTCCTACCTCTGCCTCCCGAGTGCTGGGATTAAAAGCGTGTGCCAGCCCGCCCGGCTCTACAGTATAAATTAATTAATTAATTTATTTATTAATTTATTAGCAGCAGACAGAGAAAGAGGCAGAGAAAAAGAGAGAATGGGCACCCCAGGGCCTCCAGCCACTGCAAATGAACTCCAGATGCATGTGCCCCTTGTGCATCTGGCTTACGTGGGTTCTGGGGAATCAAGCCTCCTTGATTCCCCTCCTTAGGCTTCACAGGCAAGCGCTTAACTGCTAAGCCACCTCTCCAGCCCCACTACGATGTACTTTAAAAATAAATTATTAATTTCGTTTGAGAAAGAAAGAGACAGGGAGAGTGAATATGGGCATGCCAGGGCTTCTTGCCACTGTAAAGGAACTCCAGACGCATGCACCACTTAGTGCATCTGGCTTTACATGGGTACTGGGGAATTGAACGTGGGTTGTCAGGCCTTGAAAGCAGGCTCCTTTAACCACCGAGTGATCTCTCCAGCCCTAAAATGTATTTTTATTCATGTGATCCTCCTAATTCTCCCCACCCCCCAACCACCAAATAAAGCAAAGCAATGAAATGCTGTCAATTTTATAGATACATAAAATCTGGCTTTCTGGGACTAGCAGCTGTCAGCTTTGGTAGTACATGTGTAGTGTGTGTGATGTGTGCAGACACTTGTGCTCCAAGCACGTGTATGCGGAGGCCACATGCAGAGGATGATGCCATGTTCTCCTCTATCAAGCTTCTGCTTTTCTTTCTTGAAACAGTTTCTCAGTGAACCTGGAGCTCACGGGCTATACTGGCTGATGAGGGACCCTCAGTGACCCTCTTGTTGTTGCCCTGCTCAGTGCTGGGGTTACAGATACCTGAGGCTCTGTCTGACTTTTTATGTTGACGTTGGGATTGAGTTTAAGTCTGCAGGCTTGTGCAGAAAGTGCTTTTACCCAATGAGCCATCTCCCTAACCTACAGGCATGCTAGTTTCAACAAAATGTTATTTTTCATTTTCTGAAAAGCAATGGGGAGGGAGGGAGAGACACTGAGATTGACTAGGTGTGCCAGGGCCTCTTGCTCCAGACACATGAGCCACTTTTTGTCTGGTTTTACATGGGTACTGGGGAACTGAACCTGGTCCATCAGGCCCTACAAGAAATTAACCACTGAGTCATCCCTCCCCAGACCTGCTTTTGTGTCTCATGAAGCTCAGATTGCCCTAACACTCTCAAGGCTGGCCTTAAACTCCTGATTCTCTTCCTGCACTTCTCAAGGGTTGATATTATACTACGCATAGAATGCCATCACAAGCTCTGTTGCTTCTGACACAGAGTCTCAGTACTATATACTCAGACTGGCCAGAAAATCACCATCCTCCTGCCTCTGCTTCTAAAGTGCAGAATTTTCAGGCATGTACTACCATAGCTATGCAGTTCATGTATTTTAAAGGGACAAACATAATTACCCAAATTAATTGTCTCACTTGTACTGAGAAATTAACAGACCTGTGACTTCTACTTTTAAACTCTCAGGTGAAGGTTGGGGTGTATCCCAATGATAGAGTACTTGCCTAGTATTTCCAAGGCCCTTCTATGCAAGACTTGAATGAGTCAGGCATGGTGAAACATGATTGTAATCCCAGCATTTGGGAGGCAGAAATAGGAGGATCACTGTGAGTTCAAGACAAACCTGAGACTACATAGTGAATTCCAGGTCAGCCTGAGCTACCTCAAAACCACAAAAAACAAGAGGCTAGAGAGATGGTTCAGTGGTAAGGCGTTTGCCTGCAAAGACTAAGGACCAAGGTTCAGTTCCCCAGGACGCTTGTAAAGCCAGCACAAGGTGGCACGTATGTCTGGAGTTCATTTGCAGTGGATAGAGGTCCTGGCGTGTCTATTCTCTCCCTCTCTCTCTGCTTCTTTCAAATAAGTAAATAAAATATTTTAATTAAAAAAAACTTGAGAGCTGGGCGTGGTGGCGCACGCCTTTAATCCCAGCACTCGGGAGGCAGAGGTAGGAGGATTGCCGTGAGTTCGAGGCTACCCTGAGACTACATAGCTAATTCCAGGTCAGCCTGGACCAGAGTGAGACCCTACCTCGAAAAAACCAAAAAAACCAAAAAAAAAAAAAAAAAAAAAAACTTGAATGAAAGACTATTTGTCTTTCAACAAACTGGAAGTAAAATATGCTTTTAGGTCCTGGCTATGATCACAGAACATGGTCCTATCCTGCACCATTTCTTAACTACCAAACCAGATAGTTGAGTGCCTCTCAAAGCTAACGCATAATGCTTCCTAATGTCAACTATTCCCAGCATTCTCTAAGAATAAAACTTCTCCATTTCATTTTCCTAAAGGAACTTAAATACATACAAACCAAAATACAAAATGAATTCCTCAAATGGGGCTATAAAAACCCCTAACAGAAGGCAAAATGACTACAGAGCAAGTTTCATTTTGATGTTACAAAGAATGAAATTATCTCCAAATATACCATTTAATGAAATTACTTCTCTACCATACTAGAAGTAGTAATCTGTGGTACTTAGCAATTGTGAAAGATTGACAAGAGCTTAATAAAAACACGGTTATCAGTGTGGGTTTTTTGAGTGCTACTGTTTCTCATTAGGAAGAGAGAGAGGGGAGACACTGAAACCATCCTGATCTCTGTAAAGGATAGACACACAAAGGGTGTATCAGAGCTCAAATGAATGGGGCTTATGTCTTTAACCCCAGCATTCAGGAGGCTAGGCAGGAGGATGGCAGTGATTTCCAGGACAACCTGGGCTGCACAATAAACCTTGTCACAAACTAACAAACAGGACCAAGATTGCTGGGTGGTTATTCATGTTTATAATCCCAGCACTCAGGAGGCTGAAATAGGACTGCAGTGAATAAGGAAGGCCAGCCTGTGGCTACAAAGTTAGTTCCAGGTCAGCCTGGCCTACAGTGAGACCCTGCCTCAAAAACCAACAAGAAGCCAGGTGTGGTGGGCGCACACCTTTAATCCCAGAATTCGGGAGGCAGAGGTAGGAGGATCACCAAGCCCATCCTGAGACTACATTGTGAATTCCGGGTCAGCCTGAGCCAGAGTGAGACCCTACCTTGAAAAAACAAAAGAAAAACAAAAAATAAAAGAAGTGAGTGGAGGGGTGGCTTAGCAGTTAAGGCATTTGCCTGCAAAGCCAAAGGACCCAGGTTCAATTCCCCAGGACCCACGTTAGCCAGATGCACAGGGGAGCGCACATGTCTGGAATTCATTTGCAGTGGCTAGAGGCCCTGGCGTGCCTATTCTCTCACTCTCACCCCCTCTTTCTCTTTCAAATAAATAAACAAAAATATTAGAAAAAAAAAAAAAAAAAAGCCAGGCAATTTACAGGGCTGGAGAGATGGCTCAGTGGTTGAGGTGCTTGTCTGAAAAGCCTAAGGTCCAGAGTTCAACTCCCCAGTACCTGCTTAGAGCCAGATGCACAAAGTGGCACATGCATCTAGAGTCTGTTTGCAGCAGCTGGAAGCCCTGGTGTACCCATTCCCTGTTTCTCTTCTATCTCTCTGCTTACAAGTAAGTTTGTTTTTTTGTATTGGTTTTGTGACGTAGGGTCTCACTCTAGCCCAGACTGACCAGGAATTCACTCTGTATTCTCAGGGTGGCCTCGAAATCATGGCCATCCTCCTATCTCCACCCCGAGTGCTGGGACTAAAGGTGTGCGCCACAATGCACGGCCAAGTAACTTTTTTTTAAATTTGTTTTTATTTATTTATTTGAGAGCAACAGGCAGAGAGAGAGGTTAAGGCATTTTCCTGCATAGCCTAAAGACCCCAGTTTAATTCCCCAGGAACCACATAAGCCAGATGCACAAGGGGCACATGCATCTAGAGTTCAATTGCAGTGGCCGGAGGCACTGGTGTGCCCATTCTCTCTGCCTCCTCTTCTCTCTCTCTCTGAAACAACTAAATAAATTAAATATTTAAAAACAAAAAACAAAAAACAAAAAAACAGTGGCTAGCTTTTCCTGTCAGCAGCCTGAGGTGACCTGTAAAAATGGTTTGCTACTCTCTTGACCCAGAAAACCTCACAAAATCATGCAAATCAAGGGGCTCAAATCTTCATGTTCACTTTAAGAACACCAGTGAAACTGCCCAGACCATCAAAGGTATGCATATCCAAAAGCCACCAGGTGTCACTTTAAACAAACAGTGTGTGCCATGGTGGAGTTGGTAGGTGTGCCCAGGCTAAACAGTGGGGCTGGACACAGGGTCGGTGGCCTGAATTTCTGCTGCACATCCTTAAAAATGCAGAGAGTAATGCCGAACGTCAGTGGTTAGCTGTGGACTCTCTGGTCATTGAGCATGTCCAGGTGAACAAAGCACCCAAGATGCGCCGCTGTACTTATAGAGCTCATGGTCGGATTAACCCTTACATGAGCTCTCCCTGCCACACTGAGATGATCCTCACTGAAAAAGAACAGAATGTTCCTAAGCCAGAAGAGGAGGTTGCACAGAAGAAAAAGATATCCCAGAAAAAAAAAAAAAAAAAAAAAAAACTCATGGCACAGGAAGAAATTAAGCATAAAAATAAATGGAAATAAAAGTAAGAGGGAGAAAAACAGTGTTTACAATTGTTTACAGATCAGCCAGGGCTAGAGCAAGATCCTACCTCAAAAAAAAAAAAAAAAAAAGCCGGGCGTGGTGGCGCATGCCTTTAATCCCAGCACCAGGAGGCACTCGGGATGGTGAGGCCACCCTGAGACTACATAGTTAATCCCAGCACAGAGTCAGGAGGCAGAGCCTTTAATCCCAGCACTCAGGAGGCAGAGGTAGGAGGATCGCTGTGAGTTCAAGGCCTCCCTGAGACTACAGAGTGAGTTCCAGGTCAGCCTGGGCTACAGTGAGATCCTACCTTGAAAAGCTGGGTGTGTTACTGCATGCCTCTCTAATAAATAAATAATTTTTTTTAGGGCTGGAGAGATGGCTTAGTGGTTAAGGCGCTTGCCTGCAAAGCCAAAGGACCTAGGTTCGAGTCCCCAGTACCCAATGTAAGCAAGATGCACAAGGTGGCACATGCATCTGGAGTTCATTTGCAGTGGTTGGATGCCCTGATGCACCCATTGTCTCTCTCTCCTTTCCCTCTCTCTGCCTTTCTCTCTCTCAAATGAATAAATAAAAATAAATTAAGCTGCCGGGCGTGGTGGCGCACGCCTTTAATCCCAGCACTCGGGAGGCAGAGGTAGGAGGATCACCAAGAGTTCAAGGCCACCCTGAGACTACATAGTTAATTCCAGGTCAGCCTGGGCCAGAGTGAGACCCTACCTTGCAAAACCAAAAAAAAAATAAATAAAATAAAATAAAAATAAATTAAGCTGGGTGTGGTAGCACACTCGGGAGGCGGAGGTAGGAGGATTGCCATGAGTTCGAGGCCACCCTGAGACTACATAGTGAATTCCATGTTAGCCTGGGCTAGAGTGAGACCCTACCTTGAAAAACCAAAAGGAGAAAGAAAAAAAAAATACATACATACATACATATATATATACATATATGAAAAATGATGGCATTAAAATAGAGGAGATAGGATACAGAGATGGCTTAGCGGTTAAGTGCTTGCCTGTGAAGCCTAAAGACCCCGGTTCAAAGCTCGATTTCCTAGTACCCATTTAAGCCAGATGTACAAGGTGACGCATGCATCTGGAGTTCGTTTGTGGTGGCTAGAGGCCCTGATGCACCCCTTCTCTCCCTCTTTCTCTGTCACTCTTAAATAAATAAAAATAAACAAACAAAACTTTTTAAAATAGAAGGAAGACTAGTTGGAAAGAAGGGATTCAGTGGAGGGGCTTGTAAGGAGGTGAAGAAGAGTGATGGGAGGGGATTATGGTCATAGTATATTGTCTGTATTTATGGAAGTTGTTAAAAACGTGGCTATAATAGAAGGAAGAGATGATGACATCAAAATAAAAGAGACTGATTGAGAGGGGGAAGGGGTATGATGGAGAGTGGAGTTGCAAAGGGGAAAGGGGGGAGGGAATTACCACGGTTTATTGTCTATAATTATAGAAGTTGTCAATTAAAAAAAAACTTAAGGGTTGGGGAAATGGCTTAGCAGTTAAGGCATTTTCCTACAAAGCCTAAGGACCCCGGTTCGATTCCCCAGAACTCATATAAGCCAGATGCCCAAGGGGGCACATGTGTCTGGAGTTCGTCTGCAGTGGCTGGAGGTCATGGCACGCCCATTCTATCTATCTGCCTTTTCCTCTCTCTCTAATAAATAATAAATAAAATATTTAAAAAAAAACCTTAAAACAGTGGCTAACATTTCTGGCTCTTATTTGCTAGACACTGTGCTAAAGTGCTTTACAATGTATTATCTTATTTTTAAGTCCTTTAAAGGAAGTAACTATCCTTTTCCAGAGGAAAACAGGAATGGATAAACCACCGAAATACCCAGTGTTACAGACTGTAAGTCTGGTTAAAACACTATCCCATCATAGCATGCTGTCTGTATCACTGTTTTGTTGTTGTTGTTTTTCGAGGTAGGGTCTCACTCTAACACAGGCTGACCTGGAATTCACTATGTAGTCTCAGAGTGGCCTTGAACTCACAGGGATCCTCTACCTCTGCCTCCCAAATGCTGGTATTAAAGGTGTGCACCACCACACCTGGCTCATTTTTGGTGTTTTGACCCAAACAGATTGGTAAGATAGTAAGTTGTACAACATAAAAATGAGCTGGGCGAGGTGGTGCATACCTTTAATCCCAGCACTCAGGAGACAGAGGTAGGAGGCTTGCCGAGAGTTCGAGGCCACCCTGAGACTACACAGTGAAATCTAGGTCAACCTGAGCTAGAGTGAGACTCCACCTCCAAAAAACAAAAACAAAAAAAAATGGTTGTCTGCCCTGAGACTACATAGTGAATTCCAGGTTAGCCTGGGCTAGGGTGAGACCGCATCTTGAAAAAAAAAAAAATAAACAGTCTGAGTTTACTTCACTAACTTTTGGTTCATACCCTAAGCCAAAGGACTTTGCAATAGGTGGCACACTGTTTAGTAATAAGGACCTATGAGTATAAAAACTTCTATCCTTACATGTGATAAACTAGTCCATACATCCTAAAGCTAATGGACAGGAAGGAGGTCAACACCCCTCTCCTTGTCATGGTTTTGTTCGTTTGTTTTGAGAAAGGACCTCATGTAGCCCAGGCTACTCTGGAACTCACAATGAACTGAGGATGATCCGAAACTACTGATCCTCCTGCTTCCACGTTAAAGGTGTGTACTTCCACACCAGCCTCCCATTGTCACCTTATAAATTAACACAAAGTTCTAACATATCCAAAGAAAACCTTATACACACAGATCATTTAGGACAGCTGACATTAGAATGAAGGGGACGGAGGTACTCAGAGAGCAGATTTCTGATGTCCCTCAAAATACTGATGAATACTAGCCTAGAATCTATTAGATTACCATCAGTAACATGCACTAGCTTAGGTGTCACTGATTATGAACACATAATCACAGAAATTGTCTTTACTGGGGCTGGAGAGATGGCTTAGCAGTTAAGGCGCATGCCTGCGAAACCTAAGGACTCCAGTTCAATTCTCCAGGTCCCACATAAAGCCAGATGCACATGGTGGTGCATGCATCTGGAGTTTGTTTGCAGTGGCTAGAGAGAGGCCCTGGTGCGCCCATTTCTCACTCTCTCTCTGCCTCAAATAAATAAATAAATAATTTTTTTTAAATTAAAAATTGTCTTTACTAGGGCTGGAGAGATGGCTTAGTGGTTAAACACTTGCCTGTGAAGCCTAAGGACCCTGGTTCAAGGCTCTATTCTCCAGGACCCACGTAAGCCAGATGCACAAGGGTGCATATGCATCTGGAGTTCTTTGCGTGCCCATTCTCTCTCTCTACCTGCCTATTTCTATATCTCTCTCTCAAATAAATAAATAAATAATAAAATATTAAAAAAATTGTCTTTACTAATCTGGATCCAGCAGCCAAGAGAAAAATTTAAAACAAGATCTGGGGAGATGGCTTAGCAGTTAAAGGTACCTGCTTACAAAGCCTGCAGGCCTAGGTTTGATTCCCCAGTCCCCACGTAAAGCCAGATGTACAAAGTGGCACATGTGTTTGAAGTTAATTTGCAGTGGTGGGAGGGCCATGTGCTCCCATTTTCATTCTCTCTGTCCTTGCAAATATATAAATATATCTTTAAAAAATAAAGAATACAAAGCCGGGTGTGGTGGCATATGCCTTTAATCCCAGCATTCCGGAGGCAGAGGTAGGAGGATCACCATGAGTTCAAGGCCACCCTGAGACTACACAGTGAATTCCAGGTCAGCCTGAGCTAGAGTGGGACCCTACCTCGAAAAACCAAAAAGAAAGAAAGGAAAGAAGGAAGGAAGGGAGGGACGGAGGGAGGAAGGGAAAAAGAGAGAAAGAAAACAAAGTTCTTCTTTGAAACACCTTCAGACTAGTGAACAAGCACCATGTTCATCATGTTCTCTTACATTAAGAGAAGATGGTAAGGTATTTAAATAAGCCTGACATCTTCTCTTCCTTTACATTTAATGTAAATCAATCTAACAAGTAAACACGCTAATAATCATACAAGCACATTTGTAAAATGGTTAGTTAGCATAGAGAAAACTACCAACCAATGCTATAATGAATAAATACTGACAAAGGGGGGGGGGTGCTGGAGAGATGGCTTAGGATTAAGGCCCTTGACTGCAAAGCCTAAGGACCTAGGTTCAACTCCCAGAACCCATGTAAACCAGATGCACATGGTAGCACATGTGTCTGGAGTTTGTATGCAGTGGCTAGAGTCCCTGGCACACCCATTCTGTATATATATGTCTCTCTCAAATAAATAAAAATAAAAAACATTTGAAAAAAAAAAACAGGGGGCTGGAGAGATTTGCATAGCAGTCAAGGCGCTTGCCTGCAAAGCCAAAGGACCTTAGTTGGATCTCCAGGACCCACATAAGCCAGATGCACAAGGTGGTGCATGTGTCTGGAGTTCATTCACAGTGGCAGGAGACCACAGTGCATTCTCTCTCTCTCTCAAGTAAACAAAAATATTTTTAAATATTTATTTATTTGAGAGACATAGAGAATAGGCACGCCAGGGCCTCCAGCCACTGCAAACAGACTCCAGATACATGTGCTGACATGTACATCTGACTTACATGGGTATTGGGAAATTAAAACTGGGTCCTTGGGCTTTTCAGACAAGTACCTTAACCTCTCTCTGCTTGAAAATGAATAAATAAAACTTTTAAAAGTTTAAATCTGCCGGGCACGGTGATGCACACCTTTAATCCCAGCACTTGGGAGGCAGAGGTAGAAGGATCACCATGAGTTCGAGGCCACCCTGAGACTACAGAGTGAATTCCAGATCAGCCTAGGCTAGAGTGAGACCCTACCTACAGAAAAGGGGGAAATTTTTTTAATCCAAAACAAGAAGCAACTCTTTTTTGGTGTGTATGATGTATGTGCCACAGTACACACATGTGGAGGTGGTCACCTCCTTTAAGGAAGGGTCTCTCAGTTACCACTCTTTTGGCCAGGCTCGCAAGTCCCTAAGCTTCCAGGAAATTCTTTGCTGTCTTTTTCCTTGCCTGTAAATGTGCTGGGGTTACAGACTCCCATTACAGGGTCCAGATTTTTTTTTGTTTGTTTGTTTGTTTTTTGCAAGGTAGGGTCTCACTCTGGCCCAGGCTGACCTGGAATTAACTATGTCTTCTCAGGGTGGCCTCGAACTCTCAGCAATCCTCCTACCTCTGCCTCCCGAGTGCTGGGATTAAAGACGTGCGCCACCACACCCGGCTATAGCTTCCAGATTTTATGCAGTTTACATGAGGATCTAAACTCAGGTACTCAAGTTTGTGTGCCAAGCACTTTACCCACGGAGCCATCTACCCAGCCCCTAATTTTTGTTTACTTGTATGTATGCATGTTCATGTGTATGTAGGATGACAGGTCAGTCTTAATCACTCTCTTGTTTTTGCATGTGTGCATGTGTGTGTGTTGCAGATGCACACTCCATGCACATGCACATGCACATGCACGTGGAGGTCAGAAAGAATGTCAGGGGTCTTCTTGCTCATCTGTCTATTTCTTTCCTTGAGACTGGATCTCTCCCTCCACCTGGAGTAGCTGTCCAGTGTTTTACATGGGTTCTGGAGAGAACTTGGAGGTCTCTGGCCTCATGCTTAAGTGGCAAGTGCTCTTAACCACTGAGCCATCTATCTATGTCACTATATATATATCATATATATATATTTTTTTTTTTTTTTTTTGGTTTTTTGAGGTAGGGTCTCACTCTGGTCCAGGCTGACCTGGAATTAACTATGTAGTCTCAGGGTGGTCTTGAACTCACAGCTACCCTCCTACCTCTGCCTCCTGAGTGCTGTGATTAAAGGCATGCGCCACCACACACAGCTAAAATAATTATTATTATTATTATTATTATTATTATTATTATTATTTTGGAGAGAGACAAAGAGAGAGGAAGACAGAGATGGACGCGCCAACAGTCTCTCAGCTGCTGTGAACGAAATCCAGATGTGTGCACCCCCTTGTGGTCAAGTACGGCATTGCACCTTTGTGTCACTTTGCATCTGGCTAAACGTGGGACCTGGAGATTGGAACCGGGTTCTTAGGCTTAGCAGGCAGGCGCCTTAACCACTAAGCCATCTCTCCAACCCTAAATTATTATTTTTTGAGACAAGGTCTCTCACTGAACCTGAAGCTCACTGATTCAGCTAGACTAGCTGACCAATGAACTCCTGGGATCCTCCTGTCTACCTCCTTAGTGCCGGGATCACAGACACGTATGCCGCCTCACCTGACATTTTTACATGGGTGCAGGGGATTTGAATTCAGGTCCTCATACTCGCACTTTACTGACCAAGCCATCTCTCCAGTCTGTTTTCGTGTGTGTGTGTGTGTGTGTGTGTGTGTGTGTGTACGTGTGCATGTATAGGTGTGGATTTATGTACACATGTGCATGAGTATGGAGGCAGGGGTACAAGCTTGGGCTTCATCCTTATGATCACTACCCACTTCCTTTGAGACAGGGTCTCTCACTCATCTACCAATTAGGCTAGACTAGCTGGCCAGAGAGTCCTAGGAATCCTCCTGTCTCCAGTTACCAGCATTAGTATTTCAAGTGGGCACTGCTATGCCCAGCACTTTTACATGAATATGAGAGATCAAACTCAGGTACTCATGCTTATAAGGCAACCACCTCACTGACTGAGCTATCTCCCCGGACCCAGAATTATGATTTCCAAATGAATATAGGTCTCCAAACAGATAATAAAAGATAGAATCACTAACCAGGTGTGGTGGCACATGAGTTCAAGGCCACCCTGAGACTACATAGCGAATTCCAGGTCAGCCTGGGCTAGAGCAAGACCCTACCTCAAACAAAAACAAAAACAAAGCAAAAAGATAGAATCACTCTATAAATGAACCCCAGTACTGGAATGCTCTCTCCCCCATACACTACCTGACTTTCCTTGTGTACAACTCAAGCTCTAAAGCAGATGGTAAAGGGAAAGTAAAGCATCTTTTTTTGTTTGTTTGTTTGTTTGTTTGTTTGTTTGTTTGTTTGTTTTCCGAGGTAGGGTCGCACTCTAGCCAAGGCTGACCTGGAATTCATTATGTAGTCTCAGGGTGGCCTCGAACTCATGGTGATCCTCCTACCTCTGCCTCCCGAGTGCTGGGATTAAAGGTGTGTGCCACCACGCCCGGCTAAAATACAGCCTCTTTATAGTGTCATCTAAATACAGTACAAATACAGCAAGAAGAAATAAAAAATGAGAGAATTCAAAAGGGCAGCCAAAATTTATTACCTGCTTTATTATCTGGCTTTTTTCTTCTCCTTAATTCCTTTCACCCACCCATCCAGGCACCTATGGGAATTCTGAACGCTTAGGAAGAGTTTGGCAGGGCTTCTAGTGATCCCTTAGAAGTATCTTAACAAATTAGATCTGCTAAACTTACAAGGCAGAATTTTTCTTGTAGTTACCTACTTCAAATACACATGCCTCTGAACAGGGGTGGGACATAGTCACTATTTGCACGTAGACGCTCTTCTTTGCCACAAAATGTGTATGTGTCAGAAAGACTTGGTGTGGTGGCACATGCCTTTCAACCCAGCACTAAGGAGGCAAAGGTAGGAGGATCACTGAGTTTGAGGTCAGCCTAGAACTACAAAGTGAGTCCCAGGTCAGCCTGGGTTATGTTAAGACCCTACCTCAAAAAAGAAAAGAAAGAAAAGAAAAAGAAAAAAAAAAGAAAGATACTTTTTCTTGTTCTAAACTCCTCCCCCACCTCCTTGTCCATTAACTCAAGCAAGCAGAGATGACGTAGATGTCTTTATATAACAGTCTGTAATTTCCTAGACTGCAGGCCTTTCTCTTTGTGCTCTGTATAGACTTACACACGAGCATGCGCACATGCTTACTGCCTTGCAGCCCCTGGCATGATGCCAGCACTCAGTCAGCTGGTTGACTCTGTTCACAGAACAGGGTTGGAGCTGACACGAGGGGGTGTAATAAGGGTATAGAGAAGCTAGCATCATCTTGCTACAGACAAAAGAAAAATTTTTAAAGGAGAATGAAAGAGAGAACCTTACTATAAACCTTTGCTTATGGTTTCAGCTTGAATACTAGAGCCAAAACCCTTAACATTGCAGTAAACAAATGAAAACGAGGGAACAGAAGATCCAACATAAAGAAGATTGGTACAAAAAATAATTGTCCCAGAACAGATTGTCAAAAGCAACAGTGTATCATTATTTCAATTCCACTAGAAGGAACCTGCTCTGAAGAACTCAGAGCAATAGGGTTTCTGCTTTTAGAAAAAAGGTGTGGTAAGGAACGATAGTTAAGAAGTACCGGCGTGGACACACACCTTTAATACCAGCATTTGGGAGGCAGAGGAAGGAGGATTGCTGTGAGTTCAAGGCCAGCCTGAGACTACATAGTAAATTCCAGGTCCGCCTGAGCTAGAGTGAGCCCCTACCTAGAAAGAAAAGAAAAGAAAAGAAAAGAAAAGAAAAGAAAAGAAAAGAAAAGAAAAGAAAAGAAAAGAAAAGAAAAGAAAAGAAAAGAAAAGAAAAGGAAAAGAGAAGAAAAGAAAGAGAGAAAAGAAAAGGAGAGAGATAGAAAGAAAGAAAGAAAGAAAGAAAGAAAGAAAGAAAGAAAAAGGAAGGAAAGGAAGAAAGAAAGGAAGGAAGGAAGGAAAAAAGGAAGGAAGGAAGGAAGGAAATAAAAGAAAACTGGAGTGAGACAGGGCAACACAAACCTAAAAGGAAAAGGAGTAAGAGCCGGCTTGGGCTGCTGTCTCCTTCCTCTCTGTTGGAGGGAGGCCCGTTCTCTCTTCTATCCTGTGTCTCTTTTCTGTACTGAGAAGCACTTTCTGTAGCCCAGGGCTGACCCCATGCAAGGAAGATGCTTTGAGAGACCGGCACAAACCTGGTCTCCAAGCGGGAACTGCCCTGCCAATCACATGGCATACTGTTATATTAAACAAAAGAAACAGGGGGATGCTTTTTTTTTTTTTTTACCCATAATGCCTAGCAGGGGCAGAGGGGGAGGGAAACCAGTTGTAGCCGGTTTATAACCTCAGGACATGGAATTATCTCTTAATTTTTAAAAGTCGTTTGTGGCACAAAAGTCGGTTATTCTTCCCGCCCTAACTATCCCCCATTATTCTGGCCTACTGCCAAAATTTGTCTTCATTCATGAGACCCAGTTTCCTTTCAAATCATGATGCTTTAACTGTTTAGTTTCCGAAGCCAATATCCAAGACAAGACATCACAGAATCAATACCAAAGAATACCGCAAGCTACAACACAACAAAGACATACTGCCTCTGACTCTCCTTTGTTGTTCTTTTCTGCTAGACACAGACTCACTCTATAGACCAGGATGGCCTTAGACTCAAGATCTTCCCACCTCAACCTTGTGAATGCTGGGATTACAGAAGTGTGCCACCATGCCAGGTTCAAGCTATTTTTCTTCATTCCTTATTGCAGTGTGATGGGAGAGTTAGATGAGTTAATCATACTTTTTTTTTGGGGGGGGGGCAACCAGGCACACTATAATCCATCTGGGCTTGAACTCAAAGTAATCCTCTTGCCTCAGCCTTCTAGGTGTTGAGATCATAGATGAGCCACCACACCTAACTTCATCAAAGAACTTTTTTCCTGAAATTCTGATTTAGTCCTCTCAATAGACACCAGTCAGGACAGTTGAAGCCAAACCAAACACAAATTACAGCAAAGTTTTACAGCCAAATAGTCATGACAGTAGATACACACGCTGGGCTTGGCTTATCTTCAGCAGCTATAGTGAGGGAGTGTACACTCATGCTAGACGGACATTCTACCACTGAGCTGCATCTCCATCCCTTTTTGTTCGCTTGTTTGCTAGTGTTAGGAACGGAACCCAAGGGCATGTGTGTGTGTGGATGGCTTAGCGGTGAAGGCATTTGCCTGCAAAGCCAAAGGACCCAGGTTCGATTCCCCAGGACCCACATTAGCCAACTGCACAAGGAGGTGCATGCATCTGGAGTTTCTTTGCAGTGACTAGAGGCCCTGGCACACCCATCCTTTCTCACTCTCTCCCCCTCTTTCTCTGAGTCAAATAAATAAAAATTAAATTAAAAAAAATAGCTTATGGGCCTGGAGAGGTGGCTTAGCAGTTAAGTGCTTGCCTGTGAAGCCTAAGAACCCGGGTTCAAGGCTCCGATGCCCCAGGACCCACGTAAGCCAGATGGGCAAGGGGGCGCATGCATCTGGAGTTCCTTTGCAGTGGCTGGAGGCCCTGGCGCACCCATTCTCTTTCTATCTGCCTCTTTCTCTGTCTGTTGCTCTCAAATAAAAAATTTTTAAATAAATAAAGCTTGCGTCAGACTAGGGACATTCTATCAGTGGCAGAGTTCTTGTTTAGCATGTGCAAATCCCTCAGGACTGGACAAGTTGCTCAGGGATTAAAGGTGCTTGCTTGCAAATCCCTAACTTTGATCCATCCAACAAAGAGGTAAGGCATTTAGGCCTTTGCTATGTGTTTTACTATAATTTATTTTTTTTTTTGGTTTTTCAAGGTAGGGTCCATAGTACTGGGATTGTAATTTTTCTTTTTCAGGAGGCAGAGGTAAGAGGGGATCACTGTGAATTCCAGGTCAACCAATGAATACAGAGTGATTTCCAGCTCAGCCTGAGCTAGAATGAGACCCTACTTTGAAAGAAGAAAAAAAATTATTTATTTGCCTGTGTGTAGGAGTGTAATGTATGAGTGTGGGGGCATACCATGGCCTCTTGCCACCACAAACAAAACGCTCATCCACTTTTAAGTGGATGTTTAAAGAATTGAACTCAGGCTAGCATGCTCTGCAAGCAAGTGCCTTTAATCACTGAGTCATCTACCCAGCTCCTATTTTACTTTCTTTTCTTTCTCTTCTCCTATCCTTCCTCCCTCCCCTCCTTTATGAGACAGAGAGAAAATAGACAAGCTAGGTCCTGCCACCACTGCAAACCAACTCCAGACACATGAGCACTCTGTGTGTCTGGCTTTACGTGGGTACTGGGGAACTGAACCTGGATGTCAGGCTTTGCAAGCTAGCACATTTAACCACTAAGCCCATCTCTCTAGTACTACTGTTAACTTTTCAAAAAAAAAATTTTAGTCAGGCGTGTTGGCACAAGCCTTTAATCCCAGTACTCAGGAGGTTTAGATAGGAGGAATTCTGTGAGTTCAGGGCCACACTGAGACTACATAGTGAATTCCAAGTCAGCCTGGACTAGAGTGAGACCCTACCTCAAAAAAAAAAAAAATAAAATAAAATAAAATTTTTAGCTGGGCAGTGGTGCACACCTTTAATCCTAGCATTTGGGAGGCAGAAGTAGAACTTCTGAGTTTGACGCCACCCTGAGACAATATAGTAAATTCCAGGCCAACCTGGGCTAGAGTGAAACCCTACTACAGAAAAACCAGGTAAGGTAACGTAAGGTCTCATTCTAGCCAAGGCTGACCTGAATGAAACTTGCTCTGTAGCCCAGGCTGGCCTCAAAGTCATGTCAATCCTCCTATCTCAGCCTCCTAAGGGCTAGAATTAAAACTGTGAACTAACATATCCTGCTTATTATTTTTTTTGTTTATTTTTATTTATTTATTTGAAAGTGACAGACAGAAAGGGGTAGAAAGAGAGAGAGAGAATGGGCACACTAGGGCCTCCAGCCACTGTAAACGAACTCCAGATGCATGTGCCCCCTTGTACATCTGGCTTACATGGGTACTGGGGAATCAAACCTTGAACCAGGGTCCTTAGGCTTCACAGGCAAGCACTTAACCGCTAAGCCATCTCTCCAGCCCCTGCTTATTATTTTTAATTCTTAAGTATGGTTGTAGTGTTGCTCCATTTTGTGTAACTCTGGCCTCTGCATTTCCTCCCTCTTTAACTCACCTCACACCCACATAGCACCCTTGTAACATTTTTACCCAGATTTGAGTCTGATTCCTTGATCAACTTTCCTTCTTCTGTTTTAGAGCAACTGAAATCATGATATGAAGAATTTTCAGGCTGAGGACGCAGCTCAGTTGGTACAACGCTTGACTAGCAGGCATAAAGCCCTAGATTACACCTCTAGCAACAGCATCAACTAGGCATGATGGTGTGTGCTTCTAATCCCAACAAGCAGGAGGTTTATAAAGTGGAAGATCAGTTCACCCTCAGCTACACAGTGAGCCTGAGTGAGGTCAGCCTAAGCTATGTAAAACAGTAAATTGGGGGATGGAGAGATGGTTTAGTGCTTACATTTGCTTCCTGTGGGCCTGACGGGACCTAAGACCACCTGAGTTTGAATCTTCCAGAACCCATATGAACAGCTGGGCACGGCCACAAATGTTTATAACTCTAGTCCTGTGGAGAGCAGAGAACTAACTGCAAAGGCTTGTGAAGAGCAAGCGCAGTGGGAATCAGTAGGAAAAACAAGCCATGAGTGGTAGAAGGGAGACACCTGATACTCTCCAGGTGAATGCACTAGGTGCCACATCAGCACATACACATGCATAAACCATGCACACCACACCACACCACATACTATGTAGATGGCAGGAACTCTGGGATCAATTTCCAAAAAGCCAGAGGATAGGCCAGGTGGAAACACCAAGCACAGTCCCTGCAAAGCCCTAGGTTCTATCCCTAGCACCTCCAAAAAGACAGAAAAGAAAAGAAAAAGTCATACTCTACGCGCAATGACTTAATACATATGTAGGAAAAAGAAACATGAAAATCAACCAGAGTTTTAAATAAGTATTTAATATTTTAAAAATTATAATTAATCTCTTCTAAAAGTCAAAACCCTGCTGGAGTTCACAAGATATCCTAAAGTCCTAATTCATTCTTTTTTTTGGGGGGCTTGAGGTAGGGTCTCACTTAGCTCAGGTGCACCTGGAAATCACTCTTTAGTCTCAGGATGGCCTTGAACTCACAGCGATTCTCCTGTCACCCAAGTGCTGGAACTAAAGGCGTGAGCCACCACACCTGGCTTTTAACATTTTTATTTAGTAATGGGATTACAGAAGCCCACTAGTGCTTACAACTTTTTTTATTTTAACGTCTTATTTTTATTTACAAGAGAAAGGGGCATGAGAGAAGGGGGGGGAATAGACACATGAGGGCCTCTTGCCCACTGCAAACAAACTCAAGATGCATGTGCCACTTTGTGTATCTGGCCTTAGGTATGTACTGAGGAATCT
Organism: Orientallactaga sibirica; assembly: GCA_036365145.1. Classification (NCBI taxonomy): domain Eukaryota; kingdom Metazoa; phylum Chordata; class Mammalia; order Rodentia; family Dipodidae; genus Orientallactaga; species Orientallactaga sibirica. The sequence goes on from JAEOAD010000025.1 coordinate 26,246,522, forward strand.
AAGTAGAGCCATCCAGGCTTTGCAAGCAAGTAAGTGCCTTTAACCACTGAGCCATCTCTCCAATCCAGCTTCCAGCTTTTTTTTCTTTTTTCTTTCTTTCTTTTTCTTTTTTTTTTCTTTTTGCTTATTTGAGAGAGGAAAAGAGGCAGAAAGAGAAAAAGAGAATTGGCATCCCAGGGTCTCTAGCCACTGCAAATGAACTCCAGACGCATGCGCCCCCTTGTGCATCTGGCATTACATGGGTCCTGGGGAATCAAACCTGGGTCCTTTGGTTTTACCAGCAAGTGCCTTAACTGCTAAGCCATCTCTCCAGTCCAGCTTCCAGCTTTTACATGGGGGCCAAGGTTCCTGAACTCAGGTACACAGCAAGTGCTTTATCCACTGAGCTATCTCCCCAGTCCCATGGCCTCAAGTTGTTCGTTCTTCTCCTGCCTAAGTCTCCAGCCTGATTCATTCTCTTTAAAAAATATATATAGCCAGAGTGAGACCCTACCTCGAAAAATCAAAAAATAAATAAATAAATAAATAAAAATATATATATAGCCGGGCGTGGTGGCACACGCCTTTAATCCTAGCACTCGGGAGGCAGAGCTACGTAGGAGGATCACTGAAAGTTCAAGGCCACCCTGAGACTACATAGTGAATTCCAGGTCAGCCTGAGCCAGAGTGAGACCCTACCTCGAAAAACAAACAAACAAACAATATATATATACACACACACACACACACATATACATACATACATATATTTATTTATTTGCAAGCAGAGACGGAAGCGGGGGGCATGGGGCCTCTTGCCACTGAAAAAGAACCCCAGATCTGTGTGCCACTCTGTGCACCTGACTTTATATAAGTGCTAGGGAAATTAATCTGGGACATCAGACTTTGCAAGCAAGTGCTTTTAACTGCTGAGCCATCTCCCAGTGCCTGGATTCATTTATTTTCTCTCTTTCTTTCTTTCTTTCTTTCTTTCTTTCTTTCTTTCTTTCTTTCTTTCTTTTTTCTCTCTCTCTCTCTCCCTCTCTCCTTCCTTCCTTCCTTCCTTCCTTCCTTCTTTCTTTTGGTTTTTCAAGGTAGGGTCTCACTCTAGCACAGGCTGACCTGGAACTCACTATGTAGTCTCAGGCTGGCCTTGAACTCATGGCAATTCTCCTACCTATGCCTCTCAAGTGCTGGGATTAAAGGCGTGCGCCACCACGCCCAGCTCCCTGGATTCATTTCTTTCTTTCTTTCTTTTTTTGGTTTTGTGATTTTGTGAGGTAGGGTCTCACTCTGATCCAGGCTGACCTGGAATTAACTATGTAGTCTCAGGGTGGCCTCAAACTCTCGGCGATCCTCCTACCTCTGCCTCCCGAGTGCTGGGATTAAAGGCGTGCGCCACCACGCCCGGCCCTGGATTCATTTCTATTTGTACCTTTCCTCTACCTTCATAAAGGCAAAAGCTCTGTTTTATGATAATCACAAATGCAAAATAAAATTCAACCCTCTGCCAGGTATAGTGTCACACATCTATAATTCCAGCCCTCTAATACTGGGAGGCAGAGCCATAATGCTGGAAATTGATCCCAGGGATTTACCCACACTAACCACTGAGCTACTGGCCTATACCTGTTCCATTGCTTTATATTTTTATTTTTGGTTTTTCAAGGTAGGGTCTCACTCTAGCCCAGACTGATCTGAAATTTACTATGCAGTCTCTCAGACTGGCCTCAAACTCACAGCACTCCTTCTATCTCTGCCTCCAAGTGCTGGGATTAAAAGTGTGTGCCAGGGGGCTGGAGGGATGGTTTAGCGGTTAAGGTGCTTGCCTGAAAAGGTTAAGGACCCAGGTTTGATTCCCCAGTATCCACATAAGCCAGATGCACAGGGTAGTACATGAGATTGGAGATCAGTTGCAGTAGATGGAGGCCCTGTGCACCCATTCTCTCTATCTGCTTCTCTTTTTCTCAAATAAATAAAATGTGCTAAAAAAAAAAAGTGTGTGCCCGCACATCCAACTTGCTTTATTTTTTTATTTGTAAGCAGAAAGAGAAAAGGAGAAAATGGCTGGCCATTTACATACTTAAAATTTTTTTTTCTCAGGCTGGAGAGATGGCTTAGTGGTTAAGGCACATGCCTAAGAAGCCTAAGGACCCTGGTTCAATTCTCCAGGTCCCACACAAGCCAAAAGCACATAGTGGCGCATGCGTCTGGAGTTCGTTTGCAGTGGCTAGAGGCCCTTGCGTGCCCATTCTCTCTCACTCTCTCTCTCTCCACCCCTTTCTCTCTGTCTCTAATAAATAAAATAAAATATTTTAAAAAAGAAATTAAGAGCCGGGCGTAGTGGCGCACGCCTTTAATCCCAGCACTTGGGAGGCAGAGGTAGGAGGATAGCCTTGAGTTCAAGGCCACCCTGAGACTACATAGTGAATTCCAGGTCAGCCTGGGCCAGAGTGAGACCCTACCTCGAAAAAACAAACAAAAAAAATAATAATAATATAATAATTTTTTTAAAAATTAGCCAGGCGTGGTGGTGCACGCCTTTAATCCCAGCACTTGGGAGGCAGAGGTAGGAGGATCAACAAGAGTTCGAGGCCACCCTGAGACTACATAGTTAATTTCAGGTCAGCCTGGACCAGAGTGAGACCCTACCTCAAAAAACAAAAAAAACAAAACAAAAAAAAAAAAACAAATTAAAAAAAAAACAAAAATAAATAAATAATAAAATAAAATTTAAAAATAAGTAAAAAATTTTAGAAGGGCTGGAGATACAGCTTAGTGGTTAAGCCTAAGGACCTGAATTGGATTCCCTTGTACCCATGTAAAGCTAGATACACAAAATGACACATTCATATAAGTCCATTTGCAGCAGTTAGAGGCCCTGGCACACCCGTTCTCTCTGTGTGTCTCTCTCTGCAAATAGATAAATTTAAAAAATTGAGCCAGAGGCTGGAGAGATGGCTTAGTAGTTAAGGCGCTTGCCTGCAAAGCCAAAGGACCTCAGTTCGATTCCCCAAAACTCATGTAAGCCATATGTACAAGATGGCACATGCATCTGGAATTCACTTGCAGTAGCTAGAGGCCCTGACATGCCCATCTTTTTCTCTCTTCCTCTGCCTCGTTCTCTCTCAAATAAATAAATAAAAATAAAATATTAAAAGAAAATTGAGGGCTGGAGGGATGGCTTAGCAGTTCAGGTATTTGCCTGCAAAGCCAAAGAACCCAGGTTTGATTCCCCAGGACCCACGTTAGCCAGATGCACAAGGGGGTACATGCATCTGAAGTTTGTTTGCAGTGGCTAGAGGCCCTGGTGCACCCATTATCTCACTCTCTCCCCCTATCTTTCTCTGATAAATAAATAAATAAATAAATAAATAAATAAATAAATAAATAAAAATTTTTAAATATTTTAAAAGAAAATTGAGGACTGGGCAAATGACTTAGCGGTTAATGTGCTTGCCTGCAAAGCCAAAGGACCCCTGTTCGATTACCCAGGACCCACGTAAGCCAGATGCACAAGGGGGCACATGCATTTGCATGTGGCTAGAGGCCCTGGTGTGCCCATTCTCTCTCTCTCTATCTTCCTCTTTCTCTTTTTCTCTCAAATAAATAAATAAAATATTTTTTAAAAAAATAACAAAATGAGGCCGGGCGCGGTGGCACACGCCTTTAATCCCAGCACTCGGGAGGCAGAGGTAGGAGGATCGCCGAGAGTTCGAGGCCACCCTGAGACTACATAGTTAATTCCAGGTCAGCCTGGACCAGAGTGAGACCCTACCTCGAAAAACCAAAAAAAAAAAAAAAAAAGAAAAAGAAAAGAAAACTGAGCCGGTGTGGTAACCCACGCCTTTAATCCCAGCACTTGGCAGTCAGAGTTAGGAGGATTACCATGAGTTCAAGGCTACCCTGAGACTACCAAGTGAATACCAGGTCAGCCAGAGCTAGAGTGAGACACTACCTTGAAAAACCAAAAACAAAAAGGCTTAATTTATTTTTTTGCATGGGTGGGGGGGGGAGGTACACCAGTCTCTTGACACTAAACAAACACCAGATACTTGTGCCACTCTTTGTATCCAGTTTACATGGTGGTTAGGGAGTTGAATCCCGGACTGGCAGTGTTTGCAAGCAAACTCCTGATCCTTCTGCTGAGGATCAAACCCTCCTACATGCAAAGCAAACAGTTTGCCACCTGAGTTGCATCCCCAGGGGCTCTGACTTGACACTGCTTGGCATCCCCATCCCTGGAAACAGTATAACCTTGCAGAGATAGTAGTCTTCACGTAGTCCTTACTCCTCAGATCACCACTGATTTTAACATATCACGGGAACAATAATCAAGTCATTAAAACCTTCATATTTAGACTGGCAATTGTAAAGTTTGAAGAACATTTCAAAGAACAAACTTTTTTAAATTCCTATTCCTGGGCTAGAGAAATTGCTCAGTGGTTAAAGATGCTTGCCTACAAAGCCCGAGGGCTGGGGGTTCAATTCCCTAGTACCCACACAAAAACCGATGCATAAAGGGGTTCATTAGCAGCGGTAAGAGGCCATGGTGCACCCATAATCAATCAATCTCTCTCTGCTTGTAAATAATTTTTTAAAAATGTTTACAGCCTATTCCTAGACAGATAGCTCAGCAGTTAAAGGTGCTTGCTTCCAAAGCCTGAAGGTCTAAGTTCAATTCCCCAGTACCCACATGTAAAGCCAAATGCACAAAGTGGTGCATGCATCTGGAGTTCGTTTGCAGTGATGAAAGGCCCTGATGTGCCCATACTCACTGGTTTTATTTTATTTTGTTTTTTGAGGTAGGGCCTCACTCTAGCCCAGCTGACCTGTAATTCACTATGTACTGCTGGAATTAAAGGTGTGCACTATCACACCTGGCTCTGCCAGTCTCTTTGTTTCTCTCAAAGAAATAAAACTATTTAAAGAACAAAAAAATCCTGTTCCTTTTTTTTTCAAGAACCAGGCTGTGGTCACATGATCACTAACCAAAATCCAGAGATATTTAATTGCTAGAAAGAAAATGTTGCTGGGTGTGGTGGCGCATGCCTTTAATCCCAGCACTTAGGAGGCAAAGATAGGGAGATCCCATGAGTTCCAGGCCAACCTGAAACTATCTAGTGAATTGTGAATTCTAGGATTCTAGAACTAGAGTGAGACCCTATATCGAAAAGAAGAAAGAGAGAAGAAAGAAAGAAAGAAAGAAAGAAAGAAAGAAAGAAAGAAAGAAAGAAAGAAAGAAGGAAGGAAAGAGGGAGAGGGGAAGGAAGGAAGGAAGGAAGGAAGGAAGGAAGGAAGGAAGGAAGGAAGGAAGGAAGGAAGGAAGGAAAATGTTAAAGCTGGGCAGAGGTAGGACAATCGCTGTAAATTCAAGGCCACCCTGAGACTACATAGTGAATTCCAGGTCAGCCTAATCTAGAGCAAGACCCTACCTTAAAAAAACAAAAGAAAGGCCAGGCCGGGTGTGGTGGCGCACACCTTTAATCCCTGCTCGGGAGGCAGAGGTAGGAGGATCACCTTGAGTCCGAGGCCACCCTGAGACAAAATAGTGAGTTCCAGGGCAGCCAGTGCTAGAGTGAAATCCTACCTCGATAAACAAACAAAAAAAAAAAGAAAGGGAGGGAGGAAGGAAGGGAGGGAGGGGATAAAGAAAGAAAATATTAACAAGGTATTTGAAAGTTTCCAAAATCACTTGAAAGCCAACAGGTATCACTGGCCAGCCACAGTATTTTCATTAAGTCAACCTCAGCTATAAAATGAGTTCATATAAGAGGCTGGAGAGGCGGCTTAGCAGTTGAGGAACTTGCCTGTGAAACCTAGGGACCCAAGTTTGATTCCCCAGAACTCACGCCAGCCAGATACATATAGTGGCACATGCATCTGGAAGTTCGTTTGTGATAGCTAAAGTCCCTGGTGTGCCCATTTCCATATTCTCTCTCTCTCTCAGAAATAAAAATAAAATTAAAATTAAATTGAGTTCAAGACTTGCCTGGGCTACATGACACCCAGTCACAACAAAAAGTTATGGGGGGGGGTTGGAGATATGGCTTAGCAATTAAGCACTTGCCTGTGAAACCTAAGGACCCAGATTTCAGAATATTCCCCAAAACCAAAAACAAAAGGCTTAATTTATTTTTTGCATGGGTGGGGGAGGTACACCAGTCTCTTGACACTAAACAAACACCAGATAACTCTTTGTATCCAGTTTACATGGTGGTTAGGAGTTGAATCCCGGACTGGCAGCAAGCAAACTCCTGATCCTTCTGCTGAGGATCAAACCCTCCTACATGCAAAGCAAACAGTTTGCCACCTGAGTTGCATCCCCAGGGCTCTGACTTGACACTTTGGCATCCCCATCCCTGGAAACAGTATAACCTTGCAGAGATAGTAGAAATACTCCTCAAAATTTTAAAAATGAACAATAATCAAGTCATTAAAACCTTCAATTTAGACTGGCAATTGTAAAGTTTGAAGAACATTTCAAAGAACAAACTTTTTTAAATTCCTATTCCTGGGCTAGAGAAATTGCTCAGTGGTTAAAGATGCTTGCCTACAAAGCCCGAGGGCTGGGGGTTCAATTCCCTAGTACCCACACAAAAACCGATGCATAAAGGGGTTCTAAAAGAGGCCATAGTGCACCCATAATCAATCAATCTCTCTCTGCTTGTAAATAATTTTTTAAAAATGTTTACAGCCTATTCCTAGACAGATAGCTCAGCAGTTAAAGGTGCTTGCTTCCAAAGCCTGAAGGTCTAAGTTCAATTCCCCAGTACCCACATGTAAAGCCAAATGCACAAAGTGGTGCATGCAAAGTTCGTTTGCAGTGATGAAAGGCCCTGATGTGCCCATACTCACTGGTTTTATTTTTTTTTTTTTTTTTGGTAGGGCCTCACTCTAGCCCAGCTGACCTGTAATTCACTATGTACTGCTGGAATTAAAGGTGTGCACTATCACACCTGGCTCTGCCAGTCTCTTTGTTTCTCTCAAAGAAATAAAACTATTTAAAGAACAAAAAATCCTGTTCCTTTTTTTTCAAGAACCAGGCTGTGGTCACATGATCACTAACCAAAATCCAGAGATATTTAATTGCTAGAAAGAAAATGTTGCTGGGTGTGGTGGCGCATGCCTTTAATCCCAGCACTTAGGAGGCAAAGATAGGGAGATCCCATGAGTTCCAGGCCAACCTGAAACTATCTAGTGAATTGTGAATTCTAGGATTCTAGAACTAGAGTGAGACCCTATATCGAAAAGAAGAAAGAGAGAAGAAAGAAAGAAAGAAAGAAGAAAGAAAGAAAGAAAGAAAGAAAGAAAGAAAGAAAGAAGGAAGGAAGGAAAGAGGGAGAGGAAGGAAGGAAGGAAGGAAGGAAGGAAGGAAGGAAGGAAGGAAGGAAGGAAGGAAGGAAGGAAGGAAGGAAGGAAGGAAGGAAAATGTTAAAAGCTGGGCAGAGGTAGGACAATCACTGTAAATTTACATAGTGAATTCCAGGTCAGCCCTAATCTAGAGCAAGACCCTACCTTAAAAAAACAAAAGAAAGGCCAGGCCGGGTGTGGTGGCGCACACCTTTAATCCTGAAGGGAGGCAGAGGTAGGAGGATCACCTTGAGTCCGAGGCCACCCTGAGACAAAATAGTGAGTTCCAGGGCAGCCAGTGCTAGAGTGAAATCCTACCTCGATAAACAAACAAAAAAAAAAAGAAAGGGAGGAGGGAGGGAGGAAGGAAGGGAGGGAGGGATAAAGAAAGAAAATATTAACAAGGTATTTGAAAGTTTCCAAAATCACTTGAAAGCCAACAGGTATCACTGGCCAGCCACAGTATTTTCATTAAGTCAACCTCAGCTATAAAATGAGTTCATATAAGAGGCTGGAACTTAGCAAACTTGCCTGTGAAACCTAGGGACCCAAGTTTGATTCCCAGAACTCACGCCAGCCAGATACATATAGTGGCACATGCATCTGGAAGTTCGTTTGTGATAGCTAAAGTCCCTGGTGTGCCCATTTCCATATTCTCTCTCTCTCTCAGAAATAAAAATAAAATTAAAATTAAATTGAGTTCAAGACTTGCCTGGGCTACATGACACCCAGTCACAACAAAAAGTTATGGGGGGGGGTTGGAGATATGGCTTAGCAATTAAGCACTTGCCTGTGAAGCCTAAGGACCCAGATTTGAGGCTCAATTCCCCAGGACCCACAAGATGGCGCATGCATCTGGAGTTTGTTTGCAGTGGCTGGAGGCCTTGGTGCGCCCATTCTCTCTATTACTAATAAATAAAATAAAAATTAAAAATCATATTTTTAAAAAAGTTATGTGTCTGGCTAAATGTATATACTATGCTCACCAAACTGCCCAGTAAGCACTTCTCTTAATGTTCATACCAATATATTATTGCTAATCTCATTTTTGGTTAAAAAACCTTCTCTTTTCAGATGGTGGTGACCTTGAGATGACTCAGAAGGCACCATGGGGCTGAAAAGAAGGACAGAGGAGTGCTCAGCACTGAAACATCTCTAACACAACTTCCAAGGCTCAGGGTCCATTGCGGAAGAGGGGGCGGAAAGAATTTAAGAACCAAAGGAAGAGTAGGACTGCTTACAACGTGCTCCTCCAGACACAAAATGGCCTGGATATCCATGACCTCAAAGTGCCTGACACCACCTACCTAAGACCATCATAATAGGAGGAAAAGATCATGATATCAAACTGAAAAGAAACTGAGAGGGGGAGGGGATATGATGGAGAGTGGAGTTTCAAAGGGGAAAGTGGGGGGAGGTAGGAAAGTACCATGGGATATTGTCTACAATTAAGGAATTTGTCAATAAAAATAAAATTTAAAAAATTAATTAATTTTTAAAAAGTTATGGGTCCACTGGGGAGGGGAAAACATTTTCTTTAGTTCTTCAATATAGCCACAGGTAAGCTGTAACCCTTCACCATGCTCATATAAGAGCATGTGATCCTTAGACTCAGTAATCACAAAAGACATCATCAGCCAGACATGGTGGTGCACGCCTTTAATCCCAGCACTTGGGAGGCAGAGGCAGGAGGATCGCCATGAGTTCAAGGCCACCCTGAGACTGCATAGTGAATTCCAGGTCAGCCTGAGTTAGAGTGAAACCCTACCTGAAAAAACCTAAATAAATAAATAAATAAAGCAGGCTGGTGAGATGGCTAGGCAGCAAAGAGCACTTCCTGCACAAGCAAGAGCGTCTGAGGAGGCACCCATAGAAACAGCTAGGTGTGGCTGCACACGTCTGTAGTCTGTCCTGTAGGGGATAGGGAGACCCAAGATTCACAGGAGCTCATGGAAAAACAGCCAACTGTGGGATTAGTAAGAGACTCGATGAAAACAACCGGCCACAGAGCAATGGAGCAGGACACCTAGCATTCAGCTTAGTCACCACGGGGAGCACACCCTACTGCAGGCCAAGTGTCACATGGGCACATGCATGTGCACACACCATACATACACAGGTCATGATGGCACATGCCTTAATCCCAGCACCTGGGAGGCAGAAGTAGGAGGATTGCTATGAGTTCAAGAAGTGAGTTCCAGGTCAGGCTGGGCTAAAGACCCTACCTCAAAAAAAAAAAAAAAGCCAAAATTGTAAAGCAATGGGTAATTATATTACTGTCCTTCTTTAATACTACTTTGAACTATAACAGTATCCTTTATTTAGTCTTTTTGCGTCCTCAACCCAGCTGACCATAAGACACAATATAAAAGCCATACTTAAGGAAGCCAGGTGAGGTGTGGCAGCCTATCCCTGGGATGCCACCATTGGGAGGTGAAGCTGAAAGAAAAGGAGTTGAAGGGCAGCCTCAGTTACATAGTGATCACAGGCCAGACTGAGGTGCGTGAGGCCTTGTCTCAACCTCCCTAAACAACCCCAAGTCACCCATAACTACAGATACTTTTTGCAGGGGAGGCTGGTTTCTGAGACATTGTCTCACTATATAGAGTACTGGCTGGACTAGAACTCACTATGTAGATGCTCAAGGCTGGCCTCGAACTTGCATCAGTCCTTCTGACTCTGCCTCCTGAGTGCTGAGAGAATACAGGCATATGGAACTATGCCCGTATGCTCAGTTCTCTTTTCTTTTTCCCCCAAGGTAGGGTCTCACTCTAGCCCAGGCTGACCTGGAATTCACTATGTAGGCTCGGGCTGGCCTCAAACATAAGGCCATCCTTCTACCTCTGCCTCCCAAGTGCTGGGATTAAAGGCGTGTGCCACCATGCCCAGCCCGAGTTTCATTTATTGATGCAACTTTATCACATCTATGACATATTTGTATAATTCATTAGATCTAGATCTCAAATTAATTACCACTATTTAATGTTCTTTAGTTCTTTAAGGAGCAACTGCAAATTCTATGATGACTCTTGACAACGGCAAAACCAGCTCTCAAGGATTGTTCTTCACTCATCCACATTCCTTGAACTCTCTCTCAGCTCAGTATTCATGCATTATATCTAAGCCCAGTGGGTAATACCATTAAAGCAAAAGATGAAGAGTTAAAAATGCAAGCTAGGCTGGTCTTGGTGGTGCAAGCCTTTAATTGCAGCACTAGGAGGCAGAGGTGGGAGAATCACTGTGAGTTCAAGGCCACCCTCAGACTACATAGTGAATTCCAGGTCAGCCTGAGCTCGAGTGAGACCCTACCTCAAAAAAAAAAAAAAAAAAAAAAAAAAAAGAGTTCAAGTTTCTTCTACAGATGTCAAGCCACCACAATTCAAAGCGACCCTGTCCATCGATTCCTGAAATATCTTATATCCTTTGAGAACCAATGTGATCTGATTCTGGGACCCTTTATGTTTTGCACAGTAGGTTTTTTCTTTGTTTGTACCACCCCCCCAACCCCCGGGGTAGAGTCTCAGGCTGACCTGGAATTAGCCTCAGGGTGGCCTTGAACTCACAGTGATCCTCCTACCTCTTGACTCCCAAGTACTGGGATTAAAGGAGTGCTCCACCACGCAGTGAGTTTTTTGTTTTGTTTTGTTTTGCTTGGTTTGGTTTTGATTTTTTGAGGTAGGGTCTCACTCTAGCTCAGGTTGACCTGGAATTCACTATATAGTCTCAGAGTGACCTCGAACTCTGGAGTGCTGGGATTTACACCACCACACCAGGCCTACAGTAGGTTTTTTTTTTTGGTTTTTAGTCTCAGGCTGACCTGGAATTAACTATGAACTCATGGCCTCAAACTCCTCCTATCCTCTACCTCTGCCTCCCGAGTGCTGGGATTAAAGGCGTACACCACCACACCAGGCCTGCACAGTAGGTTTTGACTGTGTGTTTTAACGAGTGGGCGACAGGACCATCCTGTTCTGGAAAGTTCTTCCCTTCACATCTGCTGTAGACCTCTCTCAAGACCCATGTGGACTGTGCTCACTGGGACATATGAATATTGACTTAATTTTTATAGATAATATGTGACAGAATAGTGTCAGGCAGAACCTCTAAGAGAGTGACCAAGAAGGTAGAAGCTAAAACAATACAAAAAGCCATAAATGGCCAGGCATGGAGGCTCTTTAATCCCAGCACTTGGGAAGCAGAGGTAGAAGTATTGCTGTGAGTTTGAGGCCACTCTCAGACTACATAGTGAATTCCAGGTCAGCCTAGGCTAGAGTGAGACCCTACCTCAAAAAGAAAAGAAGAAAAGAAAAGAAAAGAAAAGAAAAGAGAAGAGAAGAGAGAGAGAGAGGAAAAGAAAAGAAAAGAAAAGAAAAAAGAAAAGAAAAGAAAAGAAAAGAAAAGAAAAGAAAAGAAAAGAAAAGAAAAGAAAAGAAAAGGAAAAAAAGCCCTAAACGAACTGTTAACTATTACTTGGTCTTTGAACTGTAAAAGTACAATGTATATGTAAAAATATATAATTTTTACATTTTTTTTAAAGTTAGTATTGTGGGATTCTTTTGTTTGCTAAGTGAATTTCCTATGTATAGCCACATTGAACCTTGTAAACCAGTGATACACTAAGGCAGGTTTGGGAGGAGCCTAGCATTATTAACAGAATCCTCTTCTATTGCTTAGAGTCTGCTGTTGGACAGCACTATATAGTCCATTGATTTTAGGAGTTAGGTGACACTGCCAGTGTGCACCATGGTTTCTTAAAGAAAATAAAATGCACCATGGTTTCTTAAAGAAAATAAAATCGGGGTTTAGTGGTTAAGGTGTTTGCCTGAAAAGCCAAAGGATCCCGGTTTAATTCTCCAGGATACACATAAGCCAGATGTACAAGGGGATGCATGCATCTGGAGTTCATTTGCAGCTGCTGGAGGCTCTGGCATGCCCATTTTCTCTCTCTTTATTTCTCGTCTCAAATAAATAAATAAATAAATAAATAAATAAATAAATAAAATATATTTATAAAAAAAGAAAAGAAAAGCCAGGTATGGTGGTGCACGCCTTTAATCCCAGCACTCAGGAGGCAGAGGTAGGAAGATCACTGTGAGTTCGAGGTCACCCTGAGACTACATAGAGAATTCCAGGTCAGCTGGGCTACAGTGAAACCCTACCTTGAAAAAAAAAAGGTGGAGGGTGCTGGAGAGATGGTTTAGTGGTTAAGGCGATTGCCTGTGAAGCCTAAGGACCCAGGTTCAATTCTTCAAAACCCACATAAGCCAGATGCACAATGTGGCACATGTGTCTGGAGTTTATTTGCAGTGGCTAGAGGCCCTGGCACGCCCATTCTCTCTATCTGCCTCTCCCTTCCTTCCTTCCTTCCTTCCTTCCTTCCTTCCTTCCTTCCTTCCTTCCTTCCTTCCTTCTTCCATACATACATACATACATACATACATACATACATACATACATACATACATAAAATTTTTAAAAACTGTCAAGACCGAAAAAAATCAACAAAAAGAAGATGGGGTAGGAGAGATGGTTTAGTGGTTAAGGTGCTTGCCTCCAAAGCCTAAGGACCCATGTTCGATTCTCCAAATCCCACATAAGCCAGATGCACATGATCGTACATGCATCTGGAGTTCATGTGCAGTGGCTAGAGGCCCTGGTGTGCCCATTCTCTCTCTCTCTCTGTCTCAAATAAATAATAAAATATTTTTAAAAAGAAGATGAAGGGCTGGAGAGATGGCTTAGCGGTTTAGGTGCCTGCCTGCTAAGCCTAAGAACTCTGGTTCCAATCTCCAGGTCCCACAGTTAGCCAGATGCAAAGTGAGACAAGGGTGCAATGCCGCACTTGCCCATAAGGGGGTGAACGCATCTGGAGTTCGTTCACAGCGGCTGAGAGGCTGCTGGCGCACCCATTCTCTGTCTCCCTCTCCCTCTCTCAAAAAAAAAAAAAAAATGATGATGAAGCAGGGCATGGTGTCGCACACCTTTAATCCCAGCACTCGGGAGGCAGAAGTAGGAGGATCACCATGAGTTCAAGGCCATCCTAAGAGTATATAGTGAATTCCAGGTCAGCCTGGACGAGGGCAGTGAAACCTTACCTCAAACACCGCCGCCCCCCCCAAAAAAAAAAAAAACACAGAAGGAGGAGCTGATTCTAGTGCAGTTTTTCTTGTCTATAAAGCATTTAAACCCTGCTCCCCATACACAAAGCTCACTCCTTTCAAAAAGAACAATATTTAAGAATGTGCAAGATTTGTTTTTAAACTATACAGCTGTCTTTTTTTTAATAGTTAACACACTATGGAATTTCTACAGATTATTCTAACCCAGTAGCAGAGGATGAGGGCCCTGATGTGTCCATTCTTTCTTCCTCCTCCCTCTGCCTCCTCAAGTCTCTCTCTCTCAACTAAATAATAAATAAATAAATTTTTAAAAGTGCTTTTACCCAGACATGGTGGCACGCGCCTTTAATTCTAGCATGCGGGAGGTAGAGGTAGGAGGATCACCATGAGTTCAAGGCCACCCTGAGACTACATAGTGAATTCCAGGTCAGCCTGGGCTAGAATGAGACCCTACTTCAGAAAACAAAAAAAAAGGGTGCCGGGCATGGTGGCGCACACCTTTAATCCCAGCACTCTGGAGGACTGCTGTGAGTTCAAGGCCACCCTGAGACTACATAGTTAATTCCAGGTCAGCTGGGCTAGAGTGAGACCCTACCTTGAAAAACCAAAAAAAGTGTCTTTAAAAAAATCTTTTCTTGGGCTGGAGAGATGGCTTAGTGGCTAAGGCGCCTGCCTCCTAAGCCTAAGAACGCTGGTTCCAATGTCCAGCAGTTCCAATCTCCAGGTCCCACGTTTAGCCAGATGCAAAGTGACGCAAGGGCACAATGCTGCATTTGCCCACAAGGGGGCACACACATCTGGATTTCATTCACAGCAGCTGAGAGACTGCTGGCACGTCCATTTCTGTCTCCCTCTCCCTCTCTGTCTATCTCTCTGTGTCTCTCTCTCCAAAAATAAATAAAAAATAATTTAAAAAAATTTTAATCTTTTCTTGGAGCCGGGCGTGGTGGCGCACGCCTTTAATCCCACCACTCAGGAGGCAGAGGTAGGAGGATCGCAGAGAGTTCGAGGCCACCCTGAGACTATATAGTTAATTCCAGGTCAGCCTGAACCAGAGTGAGACCCTACCTCGAAAAACCAAAAAAAAAAATAAATCTTTTCTTGGGCCTGGAAAGGTGGCTTAGCGGTTAAGGTGCATGCCTGCAAAGACTAACCCCAGTTCAACTCTCCAGGACCCACGTAAGCCAGTTGCATAAGGTGGCAAATGCATCTGGAGTTCGTTTGCAGTGACTAGAGGCCCTGGTGTGCCCATTCTCTCCCTCCCTCCCTTCCTCCTTCCCTCTCTCTCAAATAAATAAAATATCTTTTAAAAAAAAAAAGTCAATGGGCTGGTGAAATTGCTTAGTAGTTAAAGCGCTTGCCTGCAAAGCGAAAGGATTGCGGTTCAATTCCCCAGGACCTACATAAGCCAGATGCACAAGGGGGCACATGCATCTGGAGATCATTTGGAGTGGCTGGAAGCTCTGGAGCATCCATTTTCTTTCTCTCCCTCTCCCTGCCTATTTCTATTTCTCTCTCTCTCTCTCTCTCTCTCTCAAATAAATAAAATTAAAAATATTAAACCAGATACACATGGTGGCACATGCGTCTGCAATGGCTAGAGGCTCGGTGTGCCCATTCTCTCTCTGTTTCTAATAATAAATAAAAATAAATCTGTTTTTTAAAAGTCAAAAATATTTTGGGCTTGGGGAAATCGATCCATGGTTAAATGCACTTGCTTGCAGGGCTAGCTGCTGGCTGAGGTTCAGTTCCCCACTACCCATGTAAAGCCAGATGCACAAAGTGACACATTCATATGAAGTTTGTTTGCAGGAACTCTGGTGTACCCTTCTCTCTCTGTCTCTCTCTCTCTCTCTGCTTGCAAATAAATAATAAAAAACATATTTAAATATTTATTTATTTGAGAAGGGGGAGAGGGAAAGAGGCAAACAAGAAGAGAATGAGCACTCCAGAGCCTACAGCCACTGCAAACAAACTGCAGACACATGCACCACCTTGTGCATCTGGCTTTACAGGGTCCAAGGGGATCGAATCTGGGTCTTTTTTTTTTTTTTTTTTTTTTTTTTTTCCCGAGGTAGGGTTTCACTCTGGTCCAGGCTGACCTGGAATTAGCTATGTAGTTTCAGGGTGGCCTCGAACTCTCAGTGATCCTCCTACCTCTGCCTCCCGAGTGCTGGGATTAAAGGCGTGCGCCACCGCGCCCGGCTTTCGAATCTGGGTCTTGAGGCCTTGCAGGCAAGCACCGTAACCACTAAGTCACCTCTCCAGCCCTTTTTTGAAATATTTTAATTCATTTATTGGAGAAAGAAAGGTAGAGAACCAGGTGTGGTAGTGCACACCCTTAATACCAGCACTCAGGAGGCAGAGGCAGGATTACAGTGAGTTCAAGGCCAGTCCAAGACTACATAGTGCATTCCAGGTCAGCCTGGGCTAGAACAAGACCCTACCTTGAAAAGCCATAAAAAAAAAAAAAGGATTTTCAATAAATGATTACTTTTTTTTTGCATTTTATATCTCTACAAGACAAAGCAGTCGTTGTCATTTATAAGCTTAGGAAACTAAGGCTCAAACGACGACTTCAAGTGACTTAAGGCAGAACCAAATACCTTCAGAAGAGACATCTTGAAGTCTAGGCAGCACTTTATCAACATACAGGGTACTCACTTATTCAGCAACTACTCCTAGCCAGGCACGGTGGCTTTAATTCCCACACTCAAGAGACTGAGGTAGGAGGATTGTCATGAGCTCCAGGTCAAACCTGGAAAAAGTGAGATCCAGATCCAGATCAGCCTTGGCTAGAGATGCTGCCTCAAAAAACAAAAACAGGGCTGGAGAGAGATGGATTAGCGGTTAAGGCATTTGCCTGCAAAGCCAAAGGATCCTGGTTCAATTCTCCAGGACCCACGTAAGCCAGAACTAGGGGGCACATGCATTTGGAGTTCATTTGCAGTGGCCAGAGGCCCTGGTGCACCCATTCTCACCCCCGCCTCTTTCTCTCTCAAATATATAAATAAAATATATATTAAAAAAACAGAAACAAACATACAAAAAAACAAATATAGGGCTGGGCAGGGTTGTGCACGCCTTTAATCCCAGCACTCGGGAGGCAAAGGTAGGAGGATTGCCATGAGTTCTGGGACACCCTGAGACTACATAGTGAATTCCAGGTCAGCCTGAGCTAGAGTGAGACCCTACCTCAAAAAACAAAACAAAAGAAAAAAAGCAAATAAATATACCTGAATGCTTTTTAAGAGAGAGAGTGTAGCAAGGTGTAAGGCACTGAAGATTCAAGAGTGAAAGCCATGGTATCTTTTGCTTTTAGAATCCTTCTAGACAACTACAGGAAGATAAGCAATATACTATAGTGAGATCAAAGAAAATGTATTTAAATCTTTATGGGCAATGAAGGAAAGTGTTCCAGAGAAAGAAGCATGAGATGAGATTTGGAAACTGATCTGGGAACAACAAATTCTATTTGCTCACATATTAACTGTAAGGTAAAGAAAAATGGTTAGAAAGGTCAAGGTCATAAAGGGCCTTGAATACTATGCATGCTTACATTTTTTAATTATCTAATTGAGGGACAGAAACAGGCAGACAGCAAGTGAGTGAGTATAGGTGTACCAAGGCCTCTCACCACTGCAAATGAACTCCAGACACAAACGCCACTTTGTTTTACATAGGTTCTAGGGAATCAAACCGGGTCCATCAGACTTTGCAAACACTCTTAATCACTAAGCCATCTCTCCAGCCCCTACATTTGATCTTTTTTTTTTTTTTTTTTTGGTTTTTTGAGGGTCTCACTTTCAAAAAACACACACATCCTCCACCTCTGCCTCCCGAGTGCAGGCGTGGCTCCTACATTTGATCTTTAAAAAAACACACACACACTCACTCACTCCCCAGGCGTGGTGGCACACACCTTTAATCCCAGCATGCAGGAGACAGAGGTAGGAGGATCACCGTGAGTTCTAGGCTACCCTGAGACTACGTAGTGAATTCCAGGTCAGGCTGAGCTAGAGTGAAAACCTACCTCGGAAAACCAAAAAAGAAAGAAAGAAAAGAAAGAACGAAAGACCAACTGACCAAAAAAAAGCCAGGCGTGGTGGTGCACGCCTTTAATCCCAGCACTCGGGAGGCAGAGGTAGGAGGATTGCCATGAATTCAAGTCCACCCTGAGACTACATAGTGAGTTCCAGGTCAGCCTGGGCTAGAGTAAGACCCTGGAAAAAGCAAAAAACAAAAACAAAACAAACAAAAAAAAAAAAACCACAATTTAATCCCAGCACTCGGGAGGCAGAGGTAGGAAGATTGCCATGAGATTGAGGCCACCCTAAGAATACATAGTAAATTCCAGGTCAGCCTGGGCCAAAGTGAGACCCTACCTCGGTGGGGGTTGTCTGGAAGATCTCTGTGAGTTCAAGGTCAGCCCAGGACTACAGAATACGTGCCAGGTCAGGTCAATCTGGGCTACAGAAAGACCCTACTTTGAAAGAAAAAGAAAAGAGGTGGATATGTCTAGTACACAAATAGAAACACAAAGCTATAGTTTAGGAGGAATATAAAAATATGTATGAATACATTTTAAATCTTTTTTTAGTAATTAAGTTTTACCATTTCAATGGGAAGGCAATCATTTTATCATTATTTATACAATGCTATAAAGTTTATAAAACATGATTGCATGTTCATTTTTTTTCATATTTAATTTGTTGTAAACAAATTATGCCAGGTGTGGTGGCACACACCTCTAATTCCAGCACTCAGGAGTCAGAGGTAGAAGGATAACTGAGTTCTAGGCCAGCCTCCAACTACACAGTAAGTTCCAGATCAGCCTGGGCTAGAGTGAGACCCTACCTCAAAAAACCAAAAAGGTTATTATTCCTATATGATCAATAAATATTTATTGAGTGTTAACAGTATACCAGCAATTATACTAGGCACTAAACAAAATAACAAAATAGCTAGGACATTAATCCATACCTTCGAAAGCATTATGTCATAGGAGGGAAACAACTAAGCAATAAACAAGTAAATGTTTATTGGAAAAGATGATGCAGTGGTTAAGGTTCTTGCCTGCAAAGCCTAAAAACCCAGGTTCAAGTCCCCAGTACCCACATAAAGCCAGATGCACAAGGTAAAGCATGCATCTGGAGTTCATTTGCAGTGGCTAGAGGCCTTGACATGACCATCCATTCATTCATTCTTATTCTCTCTCTCTCTCTGCGCCTCTTTCTCTCAAATAAAAAAAAACAACAATATTAAACAAGTAAATGTTAGAAGTTGTTAGGTACTAAGGAAAAGAAAACAGAGCAGATAAAAACAATTGGGCCTGGAGAGATGGCTTAGCGGTTAAGCACTTGTCTGTGAAGCCTAAGGACCCCGGTTCGAGGTTTGATTCCCCAGGACTTCATGTAAGCCAGATGCTCAAGGTAGCACACGCATCTGGAGTTCGTTTGCAGTGGCTGGAGGCCCTGACACACCCATTCTCTATCTATCTGCCTATTTCTCTCTCTGTCTGCCACTCTCAAATAAATAAAAAATTAAAAAATTTTTAAAATAAATATATAAAAACAATCCTGGTGGTGCACGCCTTTAATCCCAGCATTCAGAAGGCAGAGGTAGGAGGATCACTGTGAATTCAAGGCCACCCTGAGACTACATAGTGAATTGCAGGTCAGCCTGGGTCAGAGTGAGACCCTACCTCAAAAAACAAACAAAAACAATAATAAATAAAATAAAAATAAAAACAAGAAAAAAAAAAGAAAACAGAGCAGAGAAGACCTTTTATGGGAGAGTTGCGGGGCTGGAAAGGTGGCTAAGTGGGAAAAGGCACTTGCTTATGAAGCCTGATGGCCTGGGTTTGATTCACCAGTACCCATGTAAAGCCAGACACACTAAGTGGCACATGCGTCTGGAATTCATCTGCAGTAAACAGGAGGCCCTAGAACAACCATACTCCTTCAGTCTCCCTATTTCTCTCTCAAATAAATTATTAAAAAAAGAAGCCAGGTGTGGTGGTGCAAGACTTTAATCCCAGCACTCAGGAGGCAGAGGTTGGAGGATGGCTGTGAATTCAAGGCCAGCCTAAGACTACACGGTGAATTCCAGATCAGCCTGAGCTAGAATGAGACACTACCTCAAAAAAAAAAAAAAAAAAAAAAAAGCAACAAAGGAATGTTTCAGAAATATGAAATTATCATTTTCCTTAATTTCCTTAGTAGTCTACTGTTTAAGAACAATTAAACTAGGTGTGGCCTATAATGCCAGGCTTGGGAGGCTGAGGCAGAGGTATCAGGACTATGTAGCAAGATCCTAACTCAAACAAACAAACCAGGCATGGTGACACATTCTTTAATCCTTGTACTGAGAAAGCTAAGTATTGTACTGAGTTCAAGGTCCGCCTGTGCTACAGTGATACCATCTCAAAAAATACAAGTAACAAGGCTGGAAAGATGGCTTAGCAGCTAAGGCATTTGCCTGCAAAGCCAAAGGATCCTGGTTTGATTACCCAGGACCCATGTAAACCATATGCACAAAGGAGTGCATGTATCTGGAGTTTATTTGCAATGGCTGGAGGCTCTGACATGCCTAGTCTCTTTCTCTCTCTCAAATAAATAAAATATTTTTTAAAAATGACTATGGAGTCTTTGAGGTCTGAATATTTAATACCTCAAAAGAAACAAAGTGTGTGTTATTTGTTGTTCCTGGTACTACAACCCCCAACTCTTGATAGCTTGCCAGATGGTAGCAGTTGATAGAAGATTTAACACATTAACAAGCCACTACCCAATATATCCACTTTATCCAATAAATATCTCAATAGACAGGTTAAGCCCTGGCAGCCATGGGTCACTCCCATCCTGAATGATAAACTCAAGCCAAAGGGAAGTTAAGTCTTATCTACAAGAGGTGAGAAAGTGAGCAGTAGGAAGGCTACACTTCATATCAGACCTAGTCTTCAACTTATTATTATTTTTTTTTTTTGGAGCAAGACACAAAGAGAGACAGAGGGAGAGGGAGACAGATAGAGATGGGCGCGCCAGCAGTCTCTCAGCCACTGTGAACGAAATCCAGATGCATGCGCCCCTTGTGGTCAAGTGCGGCATTGCACCCTCGCGTCACTGCATCTGGCTAAACATGGGACCTGGAGATTGGAACCAGAGTTCTTAGGCTTAGCAGGCAGGCGCCTTAACCGCTAAGTCATCTCTCCAGCCCAAGACCTAGTCTTCAACTTTTTAAAAAATATTTTATTTTTAACCAGGCATGGTGGCACACGTCTTTAATCCCAGCACTTGGGAGGCAGAAATAGGATAGCCATGAGTTCAAGGCCACCCTGAGACTACATAGTGACTTCCAGGTCAGCCTGGGCTAGAGCAAAACCCTACCTCGAAAAAACAAAAAAAAAAAAATTTTACATATATATAGCCGGGCATGGTGGTGCACGCCTTTAATCCCAGTGATCGGGAGGCAGAGGTAGGAGGATTGCCATGAGTTCGAGGCCACCCTGAGACTACATAGCTAATTCCAGGTCAGCCTGGACCAGAGTGAGACCCTACCTCGAAAAACCAAAAAATAAAAATAAAATTATATATATATAGAGAGAGAGGCTGACCAGGAATTCACTTCATAGTAGCTGGCCTTGAACTCACAGCAATCCTACCTCAGCCTCCTGAGTGCTGGGGTTATAGGCATGCGCCACCTTGCCAGGCTTCCTTCATACTCTTTATCACTACTTCACAAACAAAGGAGGATCTCTAGGCTGGAAAGATGGCTTAGCGATTAGGGCACCTGCCAGCAAAGCCTAAGAACGCTCGTTCAAATCTTCAGGTCCCATGTATATAGCCAGACACCAAAATGACACAAGCACGCAAGGTTGCGCATGTCCACAAGAGGGTGCACACATCTGGAGTTCGTTCACAGCATCTGAGAAGCTTTGGCACATCCATTCTCTCTGCCTCTTCCTCTCTCTGTCTCTCTCAAATAAATAAATAAATAAATAAGGGAGGATCTCTGTTTCACCATTCTGTAGCCACCAAAACCGCAACTAGTATCTACAGAAAGCTTCATAGACTACTGAGGATAAAACAAAATTGGTAATAGAAGCCTTCTTTCCAAAAGCCAGTCCTTTTCACAGGAACAAATTCTGTACATACCTTCCCCATGCTAAACCAAAAACAGAGAAACTGCAACTTTGTGTGTCATTGTCTAAGAGGTTGGATTTTTCCCAAGCAATAGGTAGTCAACTTTACACTAGGACTATCTAGTCAATATGTGTGGGGGTGGAGGGGTCTCCATCACCTCCTTCTCTAAACTACCTCAGAAAATGCCTAGCTGGGGGCTGGAGAGATGGCTTAGCAGTTAAGGCATTTGCCTGCAAAGCCAAAGGACCTTGGTTCAATTCCCCAGGACCCACATAAGCCAGATACACAAGGTGGCACACGTATCTGGAGTTCGTTTGCAGTGGCTGGAAGCTCTAGCACACCCTTTCTCTCCCTCGCTCTCTAGCTCTGCCTCTTTCCCTCTCTAAAATATATATATAAAGAAAAACTACTTAAAAAAAAAAAAAAAAAGAAAATACCTGGCTATTTGCCTTGACACATATCTTAAAGGCCTTGTAGTCCTGAAAAGAAAGTACCTTAGGGACTGGAGAGATGGCTTAGCAGTTAAGTCAAAGGAACCATATTCAATTCCCTAGTACCCACATAAAGCCAGATGCACAGGTGGCGCATGCTTCTGGAGTTCATTTGCAGTGGCTAGAAGCCTTGACATGCCGATTCTCTCTATCTGCCCCTCTCTCTCAAATAAATAAATATTTAAAAAAAAAAAAAAAAAAAAGCCAGCCTTGGAAGAGCCCGCCTTTAATCCCAGCATTTGGGAGGCAAAGGTAAGAGGATCACCCTGAGACTACACAGTGACTTCCAAGTCAGCCTGGACTAGAGTGAAACCCTACCTCAAAAACACAAAACAAACTAACAAAGCCAGGCATGGTGGTACACGCCTTTACCAGCACTTGGGAGGCAGAGGTAGGAGGATCACTGTGAGTTTGAGACTACCCTGAGACTACATACAGTGAATTCCAGGTTGGCCTGGGTAGAGCAAGACCCTACCTCGAAATATAAAAAAATAAAAACAGAGCTTCATAGAGCCCAGGTTGGGCTCCTAACTCAAAATGCAGCCAAAGATGACTTTGAACTGATACTGCTCCCACCTCCTTAGTCCTGGAACTACAGGGGACCCCACACAGCCCAGATTTCACTTCTTGTTTTGTTTTATTCACTCAGTAGCTCTGGCTGGCCTGGAGATCACTATGGAGTCCAAGCTGCCTCAAACTCAGCAATCCTCCTGCCTAAGTCTCCTAAGTGCAAGGATAGGTGTAAGCCTCTGCACTTGATTACAAGCTTTTTAAAATAAATTTATTTATTTATTTATTTATTTTGATTTTTAGAGATAGGGTCTCACTCTAGCTCAGGCTAACCTCTGAAATTCACCATGGAGTCTCAGGGTGGCCTCGAACTAACGGCAATCCTCTCACCTCTGCCTCCTGAGTGCTGGGATTAAAGACGTGTGCCACCACACCCGGCAACATACAAAGCTTTTGAAAATATTTCTTAAATTTTTATTTACTTGTGAGCAGAGAGAGAATGAGCACACCCCACAGCTTCTTTCGATTGCAAGACAATTCCAAGCCCTCGCACCATTCTGTACATCTGGCTTTACGTGGGCACAGGGGAATGGAACCAGGAGGGCCAGGAGACTGCAAACGAGGGCCTTTAACCCCTGAACCATCTCCCAAGACATTTTTGGAAGTTTTTTTTTTTTTTTTGAGATAGAGACAGAGAGACAGAGGGAGAGGAAGACAGAGATAGGCGTGCTAGCAGCCTCTCAGCTGCTACGAACGAAATCCAGATGCGTGCGCCCCCTTGTGGTCAAGTGCAGCATTGCGCCCCTGCGTCACGTTGCATCTGGTTAAATGTGGGACCTGGAGATTGGAACCACCATTCTTAGGCTTAGGAAGCAGGTGCCTTAACTGCTAAGCCATCTCTCCAGCCTGGAAGTTTTTTTTAAAATATATTTTATTAATTATTTGAGAGAGAGAAAGAGGCAGAGAGAGAGAGAGATAATGGGCGTGCCAGGGCCTCCAGCCACTGCAAAGGAACTCAAGATGCATGCGCCCCCTTGAGCATGTGTGTCCTGGAGAGTTGAACCAGGATCCTTTGGATTTACAGGCAAAACGCCTTAACCACTAAACCATCTCTCCAGCCCCTTTTTATTTTTATTTATTTTTTTTATTTATTTATTTATTTATTTATTTATTTATTTATTTTTTTTTTTGAGATAGGGTCTCACTCTAGCTCAGGCTGATCTGGAATTCACTATGTAGTCTCAGGGTGGCCTCGAACTCATGGTGATCCTCCCACCTCTGCCTCCCAAGTGCTGGGATTAAAGTTGTGCGCCACCATGCCCGGCTAATTTTAATTTTATTTTTATTTATTAGACAGAGGGGAGAGAGAAAGAATGGGTGCACCAGGATCTCCAACCACTGCAAACGAACTCCAGACACATGTGCCACCTTGTGCATATGGTTAACGTGGGTCCTGGGGAAATCAAACCTGGGTCCTTTGGCTTTGCAGGCAAAAGCCTTAACTGCTAAGCCATCTCTCCAGCCCGGCTTCTGAAGTTTTTTAAGACCAATTCCTCACATTATCTCTTTCCCAGCATCAAGTGGCCCTATGCTAAACACAAGAGTAAAAGTTACTACCAGAGAGCCTGGCGTGGTAGTGCACGCCTTTAATCCCAGCCCCTGGGAGGCAGAGGTAGGAGGATTACAATGAGTTGGAGGTCACCCTGGGCTAAAGCAAAACTCTACCTTGAAAAAAATAAATACATAAAGAGCCAGGCGTGGTGGCACATGGCTTTTAACCCCAGTACCTGGGAGGCAGAGGTAGGAGAATGGCCAGAGCCAGACCCGACCTCAAAAAAACAAACAATAATAAAAAAAAAAGTTACTGCCAGAGTCAGATTCTACCTCAAGAGAAAACAAAAGTTACTGCCAGAACATATACTTGAAAGGCTGATCAGGATACCTGGTAACATTGTTTCTACTCAAGTATTCAAATGTAGCCTTTTCAGACCCTATTAGGGCTATCTCCAAACAAGGAAAACACATTCAGCCAGGGGAAGTGAATGAACCAGTGTCACAAAGATGGATGCTCTGTCAAGCACAAATCACTCTCACCTCATCAAGAATGTTTTCAACTAAGGAATAACAGATAGGACAGAAGTCTATAAAACCTCATCACCTCTTCTCAAACTAGGTCAATCAGCCTCAGGTCCAGCATTCTGATTCCAGCTGATCAATACTTCACTACTTCCTTCCAAGATGGTTTTCACTGCTTCTAAACAGAAAATTCAACTGATGGGGCTGGGAAGATGGCTCAGAAGTTAAAAGTACATCTTGCAATGCCTGCAGGCCCAAGTTCCATTCCCCAGTGCCTATTTAAAGCCAGACTCAAAAAAAGTGGTATGTGGGCTGGAGAGATGGCTTAGCAGTTAAGGCGTTTGCCTGCAAAGCCAAAGGACCCCAGTTCGATCTTCCAGGACCCACGTAAGCCAGATGCACAAAGGGGCACATGCATCTGAAGTTCATTTGCATGGCTGTATGCCCTGGTGTGCCCATTCTCGATATCTCTCTCTCAATCTCTCTCTCTCACAAATAAATAAATATACTTTTTTTAAAAAAGTGGTGTGTGCATCTGGCATTTGCAGTGGCAAGAGACCCTGGCATGCTCATACACATACACACAAATAAGTTAATTAATTTAAAAAAACTGATGACAGCCTTACCAGGTTGATATGATTCACTGCTGACTAATTTTTCATACAACCTATGTGTTTAAAAAAAAGTCCAAAACAAAAAAAAAAAAAGCTGGGCTTGGTGTCGCACGCCTTTAATCCCAGCACTCGGGAGGCAGAGGTAGGAGGATCGCCATGAGTTCAAGGCCACCCTGAGAATACATAGTGAATTCCAGGTCAGCCTGGACCAGAGTGAGACCCTACCTCAAAAAAAAAAAAAAAAAAAAAAAAAAAAAAGACCAAGGAGCATGAGTGGTTCAATGCTAGAATCTTGCCTCACACATCAGAGGCCAGGGTTCAATTCCTGGCCCATGAAACCTCAAGTTCCATTTTGGGTGCTGGGCAGATGGCCCAGCAGTTAAAGGCACTTGCTTGCAAGGCCTATTAGCCCAGGTTTAATTCTCCAGTATCCACGTAAAGCCAGATGCACAAAATAGAGAACGCATCTGGAGTTCAACTGCAGTTCCAAGAGGCCCTGGCATGCTCATTTTCTACAGTCATATATTCATTCATTCATTCATTTTCGCTTTCCTAACAAATAACAAATAAGAATTATTTTTTAGAAAGTCCAGAGTGGGACTGGAGGAATGGCTTAGTGGATAAGGTGCTTGTGGGCAAAGCCAAAGGACCCAGGTTCAATTCCCCAGGACCTACATAAGCCAGATGCAAAAGGTGGCACATATTTGTTTGCAGTGGCTGGAAGCCCTGGCACACACATTCTTTCTCTCTCTCTAATAAATAAATAAATAAATATCAAAGCCAGGTGTGGTGGTGCACACCTTTAATTCCCAGTACTGTGAAGTCAAAGGTAGGAGAACCAGGATCACCCTGAATTCAAGCCCACCCTGAAAATACAGAGAATTTCAGTGAGACCCTACCTTGAAAAACAAAAAAATTGCAAAGCCAAAGGACCCAGGTTTGACTCCCAGGACCCACATAAGCCAAGATGCACAAAGTGGCACATACATCTGGAGTTCATTTGCAGCAGCTGCAGTTCATTTGCAGCAGCTGCACACCATGGCATGCCCATTCATTCTCATTTTCTCTCTCTCTCTCCTCTCTGTTTGCAAATAAATTAAAAATTAAAAAGAAAGGAAAGAAACAAAGAGAAGGGCTGGAAAGATGGCTTATTGCCTGCCAAAGGACCCAGGTTAGATTTCCTAGTACCCACATAAATCAGATGCACAAGGTGGCACATGAGTCTGGAGTTCGTTTGCAGTAGGAGTGGTTCAATGCTAGAATCTTGCCTCACACATCAGAGGCAAGGGTTCAATTCCTGGCCAATGAAACCTCAAGTTCCATTTTGGGTGCTGGGCAGATGGCCCAGCAGTTAAAGGCACTTGCTTGCAAGGCCTATTAGCCCAGGTTCAATTCTCCAGTATCCACGTAAAGCCAGATGCACAAAATAGAGAACGCATCTGAGTTCAACTGCAGTTCCAAGAGGCCCTGGCATGCTCATTTTCTACAGTCATATATTCATTCATTCATTCATTTTCGCTTTCCTAACAAATAACAAATAAGAATTATTTTTTAGAAAGTCCAGAGTGGGACTGGAGGAATGGCTTAGTGGTTAAGGTGCTTGTGGGCAAAGCCAAAGGACCCAGGTTCAATTCCCCAGGACCTACATAAGCCAGATGCAAAAGGTGGCACATATTTGTTTGCAGTGGCTGGAAGCCCTGGCACACACATTCTTTCTCTCTCTCTAATAAATAAATAAATATCAAAGCCAGGTGTGGTGGTGCACACCTTTAATTCCCAGTACTGTGAAGTCAAAGGTAGGAGAACCAGGATCACCCTGAATTCAAGCCCACCCTGAAAATACAGAGAATTTCAGTGAGACCCTACCTTGAAAAACAAAAAAATTGCAAAGCCAAAGGACCCAGGTTTGACTCCCAGGACCCACATAAGCCAAGATGCACAAAGTGGCACATACATCTGGAGTTCATTTGCAGCAGCTGCAGTTCATTTGCAGCAGCTGCACACCATGGCATGCCCATTCATTCTCATTTTCTCTCTCTCTCTCTCCTCTCTGTTTGCAAATAAATTAAAAATTAAAAAGAAAGGAAAGAAACAAAGAGAAGGGCTGGAAAGATGGCTTATTGCCTGCCAAAGGACCCAGGTTAGATTTCCTAGTACCCACATAAATCAGATGCACAAGGTGGCACATGAGTCTGGAGTTCGTTTGCAGTAGATGGAGGCCCTGGTGCACCATTCTCTCTCTCAAATAAATAAATACATGAATAAATAAATATATAGAATGTTTTTTAAAAGTCCAGAGTGAGACCCTGCCTCAAAAAAAAAAAAAAAAAAAAAAAGTCGGGAGGCAGAGGTAGGAGGAGCCAAGCCACCCTGAGAATACATAGTTAATTCCAGGTCAGCCTGGGACAGAGTGAGACCCTACCTTGCAAAACCAAAAAGTCCAAGCCAAGCATGGTAGCACACGCCTTTAATCCCAGCTCGGGAAGCAGAGGTAAGAGGATCACCATGAGTTCAAGGCCACCCTGAGACTACATAGTGAATTCCAGGTCAGCCTGAGCTAGAGTGAGACCCTACCTCGAAAAAAAAAAAAAAAAAAAGTGGCGCACGCCTTTAATCCCAGCACTTGGGAGGCAGAGGTAGGAGGATTGCTATGAGTTCCAGGCCACCATGAGACTACATGGTGAATTCCAGGTCAGCCAGAGCTATCGTGAAACCCTACCTGGAAAAAGCCAAAAGAAAAAGTCCATACCAGGCCAGGTGTCGTGGCCCACACCTTTAATCCCAGTACTCAGGAAGCAGAGGTAGGAGAACTACCATGAGTTCAAGGCCACCCTGAAACTTATATAGTGAATTTCAGATCAGCCTCGGCTAGAGCGAGTCTCTATCTCGAAAACAAAACCAAACAAAAAAAAATGTCCATGCCAATCCAACACAGCCTGTCTGTGTCTCTCCACCCCAGACCCCTCCACACACACAAAGTGCAGCATTTAGGAGCCTGCCCTGGAAACGTGCCCTTTCACAGCACCTTTACAGTGATTTCCAGATCTTGCCTCTTTCCCAACTAAATACCCAGAGAAATGCCATTGTTTTTGTACAATATTCTTATCAAAACTTCCCACACCAAAAATATGAATCAAAGTGGTTGTAAAACTTAAAGGAAGAATTTTTAAGTTGGTGTATCAAAGAAAGATCAATAAAGAACTCAGCTTCCAGAGGGAGTAATCGCCAGCAACATACAGACGCCGCACTGCTGCCAGACACCACACCGTCAGTGATGCGCCTGAGGAGGAAAAGTCGTCTTTCACGCGGTGCCACATGCACCCATTGTCTAGTCAATAGACAATTTTAGAAAGGAAAATGTCCACAGAACTGCAGAATCCTCAGTTGTTCTCCACACACATGTGTGAACCTGCTTTTCCTCATAAAGCACTAAATCCAAATCTCAGACGAGCATGAAAATGCTCTCTCTGCTAAAACGTCGTTACCCCCGCTGCTGTCACACACACAAAAAGCCCTCCAAATAATCATTTATCAGATGAGAAACACTGGTTGTCGGGGGACCGAGTCTCCAGAAGAGAAAACAAGAGTGAGACCCAACTTCAGCATCTACATGCCACCCACGGCAGAAGCCTTCAAGTGCACCTGAGCGCCAATCTTGCGAGCTAACACCTTGTGTCCTGGAGGAACGTGGTGCTGAGGACGAACCCAAACACTCGGTACCGTACCTGGATGGAGGAGGAGGAGGGAAGCCGTCCCGGAGGCAAACCGCACCTGAACTGAACCCTCCAAAGTACTCAGCTCCTTGACGTGTGGGAGTTGAGCAAGGGAGGCTTTGCAAAGTCCTCCAAAGTCCCAGGTCGGCTGGGAAGGGTGATAAGTTCGAGCTCCATCAACCCTCAGAGGCACAACAGACCCCGATGGGTCCCAAAAGCCCAGCTTGAGAAAATGGTTGAAGGTTTGAAGTCGCTACGGATGATAAGTTTACCACCACCACCCCACCCACCCACACCCCCAACACCACACACGCAGGACAAGACAATTCCCTGGTGGTGGGGGGTGGGGGCGGGGGAAGGCAGACGACGACGAAATAAAGGGGGTGAAAGTTCTGCACGACCCGACCCTCTTCCCTAAATAAAAGGTGATAATCCTCCCGCGCTTCCTCTGCCCCCCAAGGATCTCCCCCCTTACACACACACACACATATACATATATATACACACACACACTATTGGTCCACCCGCCATCAAAACCCTAAGACAGCGCACCCCCACACCCCACACCCTGAGGGCGCCACTGGGGGAGCGGGAGGGGGTGGGCGAAGAGTTTTACATTTAAAGAAAAAAAAAATTTTTTTAAAGAGGGGGTGGTGGTGGGAGGGAGGGCGCTAGAGAGAGGAGAGGAGGGGAGCATGGCGGGCATGAGGTAGTGAAGTGAATGCAGGGATGGCAGGCCGGGGAGGGGGAGTGGGGGGAAGGTGTGGGTAAAAACGGGGCGCCAGGGAAGAGAGTAAAAAAAAAAAAAAAAAAAAAAAAGGAGGAGAAGAAACGCAGAGGGGGGGACCCCGGGGCTGGGTGGAGCGAGGCCGGAGTGAAAGGCCCCGTGGGGTGGGGGATGGGATGGGATGGGATGGGGAGGGGGCGCGGTGGAAGTGGGGTGGGAGGACGGGGCGCGCGGGCGCGGCGGGGGCGCGCGGGCGGGCGGGCGCGCGCGGGGAGGGACGCCGGGCGAGGCGGGGGCGCGCGGGCGGCGGGCGGCGGCTCCGGGCGGCCCCTCCCCGCCCACCACCTTTCCCTTCCCCCCACCGCCGCCTCCTCCCTCCCTCCTCTCTGTTCCTCGTTCCTCACCGCCCCCGGGCGGACGGACGGACGGACGGACGGCCCAAGCCCCCCCGCCACGCTCCTCACTCACCTGGCGGTGGCGGTGGTGGTTGTAATGTCGTCCCCCCCCCACCACCACGGCTTCGCTCGTCTCCTCCTCAGGCGGGCGGCGGCGGCGTCAAAAAATATATATATTTATATATTTAAAAAAAAAGGGGGGGAAGGAAAGGAAAGAAGCGACGGCACAGTGGGTTCGGGACCCCACTGACGGGTCCCCGGGACCGGAGGTAAGGGAAAGGGGAAGGGGCGGGCCGGACCCGGGCGGACGGGAGGAGCAGACACTGCGGTACAGACTACAGGGGGGGCAGCGGCGGTGGCGGCGGCGGCTGCACCGGCGGCGGCGGCGGCACCACACAAACAAGGACGCTGATTGGGCAGCTGCCAAGCGCCTCGACTCCGCCTTACCCACACGCCACGACGCCCATTGGGTAGCCTCAGCCGGCCACCCACCCTCGTCTTCACGGATCCGCCAATAGGAAGCGGGATCCCGAGACTTCGCCCCACCCTGGATGGGTGAATGGCTGAGGAGGTGATGACGGACGTGCCGAAGACCCAATCGGCCATAGAGAAGGGGGATGGTCTAGCGGGGGCGCGTTAATGGGTACCTCGGCCAGTCCCAGACACATCCGGGTCTTCGATAGCCCATTAAGTGTCGGGGGTCAAAAAATCGCTTCAGGCTGCAACTTTACCTTGGAGACGTTTTGGTCCCCAGGCAGCCGCCGTACCCCAGTCTCCAAAAAAAAAAAAAAAAAACCCGGGATTCCCTTTTGGCCAGCTCTCATTCTTTCAGTTCTTAAAGATGGAGACTGGGGACAGACATCGCTGAGCTTTGCCTTGGGATGGTGTTCGCCGTGACAGAAAGAATCCGGGAATTGAACGGCACAGAGCTAGCTGTAGGCGCTGGGGCCTTGCTGTCTCTTCGGGGTGTGGCCTGCCTTGTTCTGCCGAAGGCCTTGAGCTTCCTGGTGATCATCTACCTGTGGTCGCTCCTGTCGTGACTCAAACACAGCAGCAGGAAGGGGAAAAAAAAAAACATTGTTTTTAAAGGCAGCTAGTCAAATGAACTGAGGAATTACGGTGCAGCACCTTCCCTGCTACTTCCTCGAAGCAGTTAGGTCCGCCTAAACTCACCATTTATTACTACTCTTCTTGATGAGCTTTAAGGATTAGGACCAAGGGGGCTGGGGAGATGGCTCGGCGGTTAAAGGCGCTTGCCTGCTTTGCAAAGGCTGCTGGCCCTGGTTCAATTCCTCAGCACCCATTTAAAAAGCCAGATGCGAAAAGTGGCACCACTTGTGTTCGTTGGCAGGAGTGCAAGAGACACCCTGGAGCACACACACACACGAGCAAATAATTTTATATATATATATATATATATATATATATTTGAAATACAAAACAATAGCAGGGTGTGGTGACTCAAGCTATAATCCCAGCACTCTGGAGGCTGGGATATGAGGATTGAAGGGTCATGGACAGTGGGAGGCCAGCCTGGGCTAAAGAGTGACTGTCCAGGTCAGCCTGGACTAGAGTGAGACCAAAAAAAATCTCAAAAATATATATATTATACATATGTATATATAAAAATAAGAGGGCTAGAGAGATGGCTTAGCGGTTAAGACGTTTGCCTGCAAAGCCAAAGAATCCCCATTCGACTCTCCATGGACCCAGTAAGCCAGATGCACATGGTGGAGCATGCATCTGGAGTTCATTTGCAGAGGCTGGAGGCCCTGGTGCGCCCATTCTTTCTCTCCCTCTCTCTGCCTCTTTCTCTCTCAAATAAATAAATTTTGGTTTTACCTTGTGTAGATGTGTGTGTATATATATATATATATATATATATATATATATATATATATATATATACACACACATCTCTTTCAAAATATTTACAAAACAATTAAAATTTAAAATAGAATCAAATATGACAAAACCAGCATGTTTGAAGGAATAATAGTCAACGTTTAGGGGAAGAAAGTATTGTAGGAAGAACTGAGCTTAGAGCTTTATTAGGAATACCTGTTTATTTCTCCTAAACGAGATATCCTGTCTTAGAGATGGGAAAATCAAATACTTTCCAAGTTATACACGGCAAGTAGCACAGCTGAAAGCTGGACCCAGGGATATGAGGAAACAGGCTCAGGAGAGGTCAAGCACGTGAACTAAATCAAGATCAGGCAGCTCGTGACCAAAGCAGTGGTCAAAACTCCAAAATAGCTAGTTCTGGGGCTGCAGAGATGGCTTAGCAGTCAAGGCATTTACCTGCAGAGCCAAAGGACTCTGGTTTAATTCCCTAGGACCTATGTAAGCCAGATGCACAAGGTGAAGCATGTGTCGAGTTTGTTTGCAGTGGCTGGAGGCCCTGGCATGCCCATTCTCTCTCTCTGACTCTCTCAAATAAATAAAAATTAAAAAAAAAAAAAAAAAAAAAAAAAAAGCCAGGCGTGGTGGTGCACACCTGTAATCCCAGCAGTCAGGAGGCAGAGGTAGGAGGATCACCACGAGTTCAAGGCCACCCTGAGATTACATAGTGAATTCCAGGTCAGCCTGGGCTAGAGTGAAACCCTACCAAAAAAAAAAAAAAAAAAAAAAAAAAGCTAGTTCCAGACACACTGGAACACATTTTTCAAATCATTTAGAAGTCACGCTGGGGCCAGGCATGGTGGCACACACCTTTAATCCCACACCCAGGAGGCAGAGGTAGGAGGTTTACCGAGAGTTGAGGCCCTGAGACCACAGAGTGAATTCCAAGTCAGCATGAGATACAGTGAGACCCTACTTCAAAAAACCAAAAAAAAACAACAAAAAAAAAGTCACGCTGTACAATGGAAATACAATTGTAAATTGGGCATTGTGCACAACTAAAATTCAGCACTAGGGGGCTGAGTTCCAGGTCAACTTGGGCTACATAGGGACACTCTTCCTAAAAAAAAAAAAATAAATAAATAAAAATGCCGGGTGTGGTGGCGCACGCCTTTAATCCCAGCACTCGGGAGGCAGAGGTAGGAGGATCACTGAGAGTTCGAGGCCACCCTGAGACTACCTAGTTAATTCCAGGTCAGCCTGGACCAGAGTGAGACCCTACCTCGCAAAACCAAAAAAAAAAAAGGGTCTGGGGTTAGAGTTAATCAGAATTCTGCCTAGCAGTACCACAAAACAACAACAGCAAATACACCCACACACACACATTATTTATTTGGGGGCTAGGAAGATGGTTCAATGGTTAAAGGCACTTGCTTGCAAAGCCTGCCTACCCACACACATAAACATGTATATGAATATATATGTGTATATAATAAATAAAATAGCATACCCATGCACACATGAAAATAGATAAAAATGCTTGCTTACATATACATGTATTACTGTTGCCATTATGAAAATTTATAATCTTGGCTTTCTTTTTTTTTTTTTTTTTTTTTGTTTTGTTTTGTTTTTTGTTTTTTCTAGGTAGAGTCTCACTGTAGCTCAGGCTGACCTGGAATTCACTGTGTAGTCTCAGGGTGGCCTCGAACTCACAGTGATCCTCCTACCTCTGCCTCCCGAGTGCTGGGATTAAAGGCGTGCGCCACCATGCCCAGCTTGGCCTTTCATTTTTACTTTTTTTACAGGGCCAAAGAGAGACGTTAGCTACTTTCACAACCTTGATGTGAACTCCAGGACTATCACTAAGAGCATGACCCTTGCCACCAGAACTTCACTGTTTTCCTCCATGGAGTTCAAGCCATCATCCCTGGGCACAAACGCTGTGATTGTGCCATTCTGAGCTGGACACACTTCCAGATAGGCTGCTGAGCTTCAGTTTAGCTTCAACACCTCCTAACCTCGTCTCAGGGTGGTCTTGAACTGAGGGCAATCTTCCCACCTCTGCCTCCTGAGTGCTGGGATTAAAGGCGTGGGCTACCACGCCCGGCTCAACACCTGCTTTTTTCAGCACAAATCCCCTGTGCATGAGAAGCATCGTCGAAAGGGTTGGCCTTCAGGGCAGTGCCCAGGTGGGCTTTATTGTATTGTTGATCATGCCCCTTCTGGTCCTATCAGTGGTTACAGAACTTCCTGGCACCTGGCACTTCCATGACACTTGCCCGTCCTGCCACGGCTAGAGCAAAAGAGGTACATAATCCTTAAAAAAAAAAAAAAAAGCTGGGCGTGGTGGCGCATGCCTTAATCCCAGCACTCGGGAGGCAGAGGTAGGAGGATCCCCATGAGTTCAAGGCCACCCTAAGACTACATAGTGATTTCTAGGTCAGCCTGAGCTAGAGTGAGACCCTACCTCAAAACCCACCCCCCCCCAAAAAAAAAGGAATTGTAAAGCCAAGTGTGGTCGCACGCCTTTTTAATCCCAGCACTGGGGAGGCAGCCCTAGGAGGATCACTATGAGTTCAAGACTACCCTGAGGCTACATAGTGAATTCCAGGTCAGCCTGGACAAGACACTACATCGAAAAAACAGAAACAAAAAAAGGAATTGTAATGGAAGACATATCCACATAAAAACAAGCAGAGGGATCTGGGAAGATGGCTCAGCAGTGAAAGGTGCTTGCTTACAAAGCCTGGCAGGCTGTGTCCAATTCCCCAGTCACCCAAGTAAGCTGAACAGACATTCATTCATTTGCAGTGGCAAGAGACCCCAGTGTGTACACGCGCATACACACACATAAGTAAATTTAAAAAAATAAAACTTAGCCGGGCATAGTGGCGCACACCTTTAATCCCAGCACTTGGGAGGCAGAGATAGGAGGATCACTGTGAGGTCAAGGTCACCCTGAGACTACATAGTGAAACCCTACCTCGAAAAACCAAAAAATAAAATAAAACTTGAGACTGTGTAGTGCACGCCTTTAATCCCTTCAATTTGGGAAGCAGAGGGAAAAATTGCCACAGATTCAAGGCCATCCTGAGACGACATAGTGAATTCTAGGTAAGCCTGGCCTAGAGTGAGACCCTACCTCAAGAAAAAAAAAAAAAAAAAAAGGTAAAATGAGGTTGGGAAGATGGCATAGCAATTAAAAGCACTCACAAAGCCAGCTCCAGGTTTAATTCCCCAGTACCCAAATAAGGCCAGAAACAGAAAGTGGTGCATACACCTGAGTTCATTTTTAGCAGCAAGAGACCCTTTTACACTCTTTCTTTCTTTCTTTCTTTCTTTCTTTCTTTCTTTCTTTCTTTCTTTCTTCTCCTTCTCCTCCTCCTCCTCCTTCTTCTTCTTTTTAATTTTTTTAAATTGTTCGTTTTTATTTATTGTTTAATTTTATTTTATTTATTTGCAAGCAGAGAAAGATAGAAGAGAGATAGAAGAGAGGCAATCACAGAGAGAATGGGCATGCCAGGGTCTCCAGCCACTGCAAACAAACTCCAAATCCATGCGCCCCCTTGTGCATCTTGTTTACGTGTGCATCTCCAGGTTTCTTTTTAATTTTTAAAAATTTTTTTTTTTTTTTTTGGTTTTTCGAGGTGGGTCTCACTCTGGCCCAGGCTGACCCATCTCTCCAGCCCCCCTTCTTTTTTAATTTTTTAAAAATATTTTTATTTAAGGGAGAGAGAGAGAATGGGTATACCAGAGCTTCCCGCCGCAAACGGAACCCCAGATGCATGTACCACCTTATGCATCTGGCTTAGGTGGGTCCTGTGGAATCAAACTGAGGTCCTTTGGCTTTGCAGGCAACTGCCTTAACCACGAAGCCATCTCTTCAGCCCTTCTTTCTTTTTTAGGGAGAAATAAAGAATGAACATGTCAGAGCCTCCAGCCACTGCAAACAAACTCCAGATGCATGCGCCCCCTTGTGCATATGGCTTACGTGGGTCCTGTGGAATTGAACCTGGGTCCTTTGGCTTTGCAGACAAGTGCTTTAACTGCTAAGCCATCTTCTTTAGCCATCTTTCTTTTTATATTTTTTAATTTATTTTCAAGCAGAGAGATACAGACAGACAGAGAGAGAGAGAATGGGCCTTCCAGGGCCTGGAGCCACTGCAAATGAACTCCAGATGCATGTGCCACCTTGTGCATGTGGCTTTTTGTGGGTACTGGGGAACTGAACCTGGGACATTAGGCTTTGCAGGCAAGTGCCTTAACCACTAAACCATCTCTCTAAACCCCTAAAATACTTGAGGGGCTGGACAGATTGCTTAGTGGTTAAGTTGCTTATCTATGATTCCTAAAGACCCAGGTTCAAATCCCTAGTACCCACATAAAGCCAGATACACATGATGGTGCATGTATCTGGAGTTCATTTGCAGTGGCTACAGGGCCTGACATGCCCATTCTCTCCTCTCTCTCTCTCTCTCTATATATATATATATATCTGTCTCTTTCTTTCTGTGTTTCTCTCAAATAAAATAAAAATTAAATTTAAAAAAACTTGTTTGAGGGCTGGAGAAATGACTTAGCAGTTAAGGCACTTGCCTGCAAAGCCTAAAGACCCATGTTCAATTCTCCAGATCCCACATAAGCCAGATGCACAAAGGTGAGGGAAACAGAAGGTTGCACATGTCCACTAGGTGGTGCAAACTTTTGGAGTTCAATTTCAGTGATTGAGGCCCTGGCACGCTTATTCTCTCTCTCTCTCTCTCTCTCTCTCTCTCATTCTCTAAGAAGAATAAAAATAAATTAAAAAAAAAAAAACTTGAGGCATTTGCCTGAAGAGATGGTTCAACTCTCCAGGACCCACATAAGCCAGATGCACAGTTACAAAGCTCTCTCTCTCTCTCAAGTAAATAAATAAATAAAAATGAAATAAAGAAAACAAGGACTTCCTTTTTCAATTCTTTTTTCTTATTTTTGTTTTTTCCAGGACATCTTACTCTAATCCAGGCTGACCTAGAATTCACTATGTAGTCTCAGAGTTGCCTCAAATGATCAACCTCTGGGGCAGGCATACCATCAACTGGCTTTTAAACATTATTTTATTTTATTATTTTTATTTTTATTTTAATTT
The DNA here is from genome assembly GCA_036365145.1 of Orientallactaga sibirica. Taxonomy (NCBI): domain Eukaryota; kingdom Metazoa; phylum Chordata; class Mammalia; order Rodentia; family Dipodidae; genus Orientallactaga; species Orientallactaga sibirica. Next base: position 26,283,619 of record JAEOAD010000025.1, read on the forward strand.
TTTTTTTTTTTTTGCTTGCAGTAGGGCTGGCTGGGATGCCTCAAATTCATGGTAATCCTCTACCTCTGCCTCCCAAGTGCTGGAATTAAACCTAAATAAATGAGAGAGAGAAAGAAAGAGAGGGAAAGACAATGGGCTTGCCAGGGCCTTTAACCACTGCAAACGAACTCCAGATGCATGCATGCCCTTGTGCATCTGGTTTATATGGTGGCTGGGTCCTTAGCCTTCACCAGTAATAACCCATCTCTCCAACCCTCACACAAGACTTTATTCTATTTTATTTTTATATATTTATTTTTGAGGTAGGGACTCACTGTAAGGACTGACCTGGAATTCACTATGTGGTCTCAGGGTAGCCTCGAACTCATGGGCCTGCCCCTGGGATTAAGACTACACGCCCAGCTAAGACTTTGAAGGTAGGGTTCACAGGCCAGGATGGCCTGGAACTCATGGCGATCCTCCTACCTCTGCCTCTAAGTGCTCAAAAAAAAAAAAAAAAAATATTTAGAGATGGTTTTGTTGTTGTTCCAGGCCAGCCTTTTTTAAATAAAAAAAAAAAAATTTATTTATTTATTTTTTAATTTTTTTAAATATTTTTATTTATTTATTTGAGAGAGAGATACAGAAATAGGCAGGGAGAGAGAGAGAGAGAGAATGGCAGGGCCTGGGCTTCCAGTCACTGCAAACAAACTCTAGATGCATGTGTTCCCTTGTGCATCTAGCTTATGTGAGTCCTGGAGAATAGAGCCTTGAACCGGGGTCCTTAGGCTTCATAGGCAAGCGTTTAACTACTAAGCCATCTCTCTAGCCCTTGTTGTTGTTTTGAGATAGGATCTCTCACTCTAGCCCAGGCTGGCCTCAAACCCACAGTGATCCTCCTTACCATTGCCTCCTAAGTGATGGGATTAAAGGCATGCACCACCTTCCCAGCCCAGTTTTTAAAAAAATATTTATTTATTTGAGAGGGAGAGAGAAAGGCACATAGAGAGGACAGGACTACCAGGATCTCTGGCCACTGCAAACAAATTCCAGATGCATGCACCACCTTGTGCATCTTACATGTAGCTTACAGTAGCTTACATGGCTACTGGGGAATCAAACCTGAGTCCTTAGACTTCACAGGCAAGGGCTTTAACCACTAAACAATCTCTCCAGCCCCAAATTTATTTATTTTTATTTATTTATTTATTTATTTATCATTTATTTGAGAGGGAGAAATAGAAAAGAGAGAATGGACACACCAGGTCCTCTAGCTACTACAAAGGAACTCCAGACACATGTGCCATCATATGCATCTGGCTTATGTGGGTTCTGGGAACTTAAACCTGGGTCCATAGGCTTCATAGGAAGAGTTTTAACCACTAAGCCACCTCTGAGCCCCCCAAATTTTTAAATATTTTCAAAACAGAGCCAGGTGTAAACAAAAACAAAAAACAGTAGCTGTTAAAATAATTATTCTTACTCTTTTGTTTGTTTTCGAGGTAGGGTCTCTCTAGCTCAGGCTGAGCTGGAATTCACTATGTAGTCTCAGGGTGGCCTCGAACTCAATGATCCTCCTACCTCTGCTTCCCGAGTGCGAATGCATTTGTCATCACGGCCAGCTTTCTTACTTTTCTAACTTTTCCACTACAGTAGCTCCAAATTTGGCTTTTGCCCATATTCTACCCACAGTTTGTCTTGTACTACACTGAAAATTCTCTCTCACAGCTCCATCATTTTCATGTTTTTGCTGACTCATTTTGGTCACTGACCACATATGATAAAGCACGCATTATGTTATCCGGCACTTTTCCATGTACTGGGGGCAGAGCGGGGAATGGGCTGGGAGCACATTCCTTCTACTGCTGTGTCCCTTGACAGGGCAATGTACTTTCTGCAGTCTGAAAGGCTCTTCTTCGAGACTTTGAGGTTACTAGAAGAAACCTGAAGAAGATGACACGAGGCCTCAGAAAAATGTCTTCCAATGAAATAAAAATCAAGGGCTGGAGAGAAGGATTAGTGGTTCAGGTGTTTGCCTGCAAAGCCAAAAGACCTCGGTTTGATTCTCCAGGACCCACATAAGCCAGATGCACAAGGTGCATCATTTGCAGTGGCTGGAAGCCTTGGCGTGCCCATATTCTCCCTCTCTCCCTGCGTCTTCTCTCTCTCAAATAAACAAAATAAAATTAAAATTAAAAAATAAAAATCAAGGCTTGGACAGAGACTTTCCATCAGAAATTATCAAATGCGAGCCGGGCGTGGTTGCGCACGCCTTTAATCCCAGCACTCCGGAGGCAGAGGTAGGAGGATCGCTGAGAGTTCGAGGCCACCCTGAGACTACATAGTTAATTCCAGGTCAGCCTGGACCAGAGTGAGACCCTACCTTGCAAAACCAAAAAAAAAAAAAAGAAATTATCAAATGCTAGAAGAAAACTAAATGAAGCCACTCTTGTAGCAGACATGACTTTTGCCCTATGCCTGCTCTGTTTTCTCTCCTATTATTTGCAAGGAGGTGATAGACAGACAGACAGACAAATAGATAGATGATAGAGAATGGGTATGCCCCAGGGCCTCTTGCCACTGCAAACGAACTCCAGATGCATGTGCCACTTTGTGCATCTGGATTTACGTGAGTACTAGAGAATCAAATCCAGGCCAAGCACCTTTTAACCACTGACCCATCTCTCTAGCCTATCTCCTAGTCGTTTCGGAGACAGGCTGGTTATATAGACCAGGCTGGCCTTGAACTTATGGTGACCCTCCTTCCTCTGCCTCCCAAGTGCCTGGCTATTTTCTCTGTGAATCCTGCTCCCAGTGAGCATGCTTCCACTTCAATTGCATTGGGATTTGAACAGAGGGCCTCATTCTAAGTACTCTATTAGAGCTATATCCGGAGCCTCAGAGTTGTTTCATTTGAGACAGAGTTCTGCTGCCTTGTCCATACTAATCTTGAACTCGCTCTGCCTCCAATATTGTACTATGAGGTTATATAACTTTTTTGGTATAAAATCACTTTTTTTTTTTTTTTTTTTTTTTTTGGTTTTTCGAGGTAGGGTCTCACTCTAGCCCAGGCTGACCTGGAATTTACTATGTAGTCTCAGGGTGGCCTAAAATTCAAGGTGATCCTCCCACCTTGGCCTCCCAAGTGCTGGGATTAAAGGCATGTGTTACCACAGCCTGGCACTACCTTTTTATATATTTTATTTTTATTTATTTGTGTATGAGAGAAAGGCAGGTAGAGAGAGAATGAGAATGGGTACACCAAGACTTCCAGCCCTTACAAACGAACTCCAGATGCATGTGCCACCTTGTGCATCTGGCTTATGTGGGTCCTGGGGAATAAAACCTGGGTCTTTTGGCTTTGCAGGCAAGTGCCTTAACCACTAAGCCATTTCTCCAGCCCACATATTGCTTTTTTTTTTCCTTCTTCTTTGTCTCAGGCTGGCCTCAAACTCATGGAGATCCTCCTACCTCTGCTTCCCAAGTGTTGGAATTAAATTTGTAGGCCACCATGCCGGGCTTGCCTAGATTTTTACGTGGATTTTTGGGCCCCTCTACTTGAGAGCTCCTTACACTTAAGCAGCAATCCTCCCATCTCAACTTTTGTTATTGTTCTTTTGTTTTCTGAGGTGGGGTCTCACTCGAGCCCAGGCTGACCTAGAATTCACTATGTAGTCTCAGGGTGGCCTCAAACTCACGGCGATCCTCCTACCTCTGCCTCCCAAGTGCTGGGATTAAAGGCATGCGCCCCCACAGCCGGCTTCTCATGTATGACTTTTGCATCTGGCTTTTACGTGGGTACTGGAAATTAAACCTGGGCCAGTAGACTTTATAAACAAGTGCCTTTACTCACCGAGCCATCTCCCCAGCCTTCCTGACAGTTTCTCTTCCCATATAAATATATGCTCCAGTATCAGTATAAAGAAAAGTGAGATAAATCTTTTCTGTCACTATTTTTTTTTTTTTGTTTTTTTTGTTTTTCGAGGTAGGGTTTCACTCTGGTCCAGGCTGACCTGGAATTCACTATGTAGTCTCAGGGTGGCCTCGAACTCACGGCGATCCTCCTACCTCTGCCTCCCGAGTGCTGGGATTAAAGGCGTGCGCCACCACGCCCGGCTACTGTCACTATTTTTTTAAATTTAGTTATATATATATATTGTTGCAGTCAGGTTTGCATTGCTGGCAGAAATCTTCTGAATAAGACTCGAGGGGAAGCTCCATGATGGCAGGGGGAAAGCAATGGCATGAGCAGAGGGTGGATATCACCTCCTGGCCAACATCAGGTGGACAACAGGAACAGGAGAGTGTGCCAAACACTGGCAAGAGGAAACTGGCTATAATACCCATAAGCCCACGCTCAACAATATGTTGCCTCCGGGAGGTGTTAATTCCCAAATCTGCATCAGCTGGGAACCTAGCATTCAGAACACCTAAATTTATGGGGGACACCTGAATTAAACCATAATACATATACATATATATATATAATATATATATATATGTATATACTTTTCTGGGAGGGTTTTCAAGGTAGGGTCTTGATCTGCCCAGGCTGACCTGGAATTCACTATGTCGTCTCAGGGTGGCCTTGAACTCACAGCGATCTTCCTACCTCTGTTTCCCGAGTGCTGGGATTAAAGGCGTGCACTAGCTGTCACTAATTTTATATCAGTCAAGTTACTTAAATCCCGTGCCTCAGTTTTTCCTGTGGGGAGGTCATTTAACATATATCCACCACTTACGACCATGTTATTTTAAAGACAAATGACCATGTTTACTGCCTTGTACTACCTGGCTTGACAAAGTCTTTGACTAAAGAAGCAATAGCATGTGGTGGCACACACCTTTAATCCCAGCACTCAGGAGGCAGAGGTAGGAGGATCGCCGTGAGTTTGAGGCCACCCTGAGACGACATAGTAAATTCCAGGTCAGCCTGAGCTAGAATGAAACCCTACCTCAAAAAAACAAAAAACGAATGAACAAAAAAGTGATACATGAGTCTGGAGTGTGTTTGCAATGGCAAGATGTCTGGACTACCTACACACACACACAAAAAATAAAATAAAATAATATAAAATAAAATATAAAATAAAATAAAATAAAATAAAATAAAATAATAAAATAAAACTTTGCCGGACATGGGCATGGTGGCATACTTCTTTAATCCCAGCACTCAGGAGGCAGAGGTAGGACGATCGCCATGAATTTGATGCCACCTGAGACTACATACTGAATTCTAAAGTCAGCTTGGGCTAGAGGGAGACCTTGCCTTGAAAAAAAAAAAAAATGAAATGAGAAGCGTAAGCTAGAAGGCAGAGTTATCATTATTGCTTGGCAAACAAAGAGCATTCTAGACCAGTAAGATTATATGCTAAGTGCTGGGACTGAGCCCTAAAATTTTCTATCCATAGTTAAGCACAGTACACTCAACAGACACTTATTTTGCGAGGACAGGTGAGTGGAATGCTGGGGTGCAACCCCTCATAGGGTGAAAGTACTTGTCCAGTGAACATGAAGTTCGGGATTTGACCCCAGCACCACAAAAAAAAAAAAAAAAAAAAAAAAAAGGAAAAAGTTTGCTACTCTCAATGGACTCAGAGGCCTACTATTGATTATGTGATGTCACGACTAATGTGTAACTCATGGGGCAAGTTCAGAAGAAGCACGCCTTCCCGCCTGATGTGAGGGAGCAGGACGTCAGCACGTGCCCTGTGCTCAGAGGAGTGGGATGGAGCGTCACCGGGCAGCCTGTGCTTCCACTAGTATCAGTGTGTAGATGCCATTCTTTTATTTTTTCTCTTTCTCTCTCTTTTGGTTTTGGAGGTAGGGTGTCACTCTAGCACAGGCTGACCTAGCACAGGCTGACCTCTGCCTGGAATTCATCCCAGTTCGATTCTCCAGTCTCAGGGTGGCATCTGAGTTTGTTTGAACTGGTAGGACCCTGCATACCCATTCTCTCTCTGTCTGCCTCTCTCTTATCTCTCTGCTTGCAAATAAATAAATAAATAAATTAAATTAAAAAAAAAAAAAAAGGTCCATTCAGATGAGTGGGGTGGGTTTAATCAGAAATTAGGGTGCTATAAGGATTCCTTTCTGAAAAGGGCATCTCCCACCCAGCACATCAAGTGCCATGGCCTAAGCCTGAGTTCCCTCCTCGGCAACTCCTTTGGAACCCTGGAAAAGGCAGAAGGATGCGGAAGGATCTTACTCTCCAGAAATCTGCACTGAAAACCTTCTGTAAGTCATGTTCTCCAAGTCATTTGTTAACTAATTCCCTTTGGTAATTGGTTTTGCAGCTCTGGTAGAGTTTATTTCATTATATGGAGGGAGGGGACAGAAGGGAGAACTATGAGTGGGTCAGAGATTAGAAAAATTATGCCCATGGAGGACCACCACTGAGTCCTAGACCAGCCTGGCCTAGTGAGACTCTGCCTCAAAAAAAAAAAAAAATTATGTCCATCTCCCGACATTCCCACGTAACAAGTCCCCTTCTTTTTTTAAGATTTTATTTATTTTACAGAGAGAAAGAGAATGGGCATGCCTGAGCCTCCAGCCCTGCAAACAACTCCAGACGCATGTGCCCCTTGTGCATCTGGATTACATGGGTCCTGGAGAATTGAACTGGGATCCTTTGGCTTTGCAGGCAAACGCCTTAACCGCTAAGCCATCTCTCCAGCCCCAAGTCCCCTTCCTCTTTGCTCCTATTCTTCCCAGTGCTGCTTTCAGGCTGAGACCCTAAGTTGGAGGAGCACTGCCAGCGACTACAGCAACTAACCAGGGCTAGGATGGCTGCCAGAGTCCCTGGGAGACAGGAGGACGGCCAACATCAACTCCTGGAGAAAGCTGTCATCTCTGTGGAGGTACTGAAGAAGCTGGGGTGTATGTGTGGGGACGGGGAGGGAGACACTGGGAAAGAGGAAATAAGGCAAAGATGAGCTCAGGGTCCCCCTGAGAATGGAGCCTTTGTGTGGGATACAGATGAGGGACAAGGGGGTGATTGTGTGGGAGGGCCGGAAGTGCTCTGCAGACTGGCACTGCCATAGCCAGCACCCGATTCACCCCTCTCCTGCTCCAAGGGGCCAATACTGGACACGATCAGCAAAAACAGGGCAAAGAGCGGGCGTGGTGGCGCACGCCTTTAATCCCAGCACTGGGGAGGCAAGAGGATCGCCGTTAAGTTTGAGGATACCTGAGACTACATAGTGAACTTCAGGTCAGCCTGAGCTAGAGTGAGACCCTACCTCAAAAATCCCAAACCAAACCAAAACAAAACAAAACAAACAAACAAACAAAAAAAACCAGGGCTGGGAGATGGCTTAGCAGTTAAGACGCATGCCTGCAAAGCCTAAGGACCCTGGTTCAATTCTCCAGGTCCCACGTAAGCCAGAAGCACAAGGGGGCGTAAGCATCTAGAGTTCATTTACAGTGGATAGAGGCCTTGGTGCGCCCATTCTCAGTCTCTCCTTCTCTCTCTTTCCCTCTTTCTGTCTCTAATAAATTAATAAAAAACAAACAAGCCAGGCGTGGTAGCGCACGCGTTTAATCCCAGCACTTGGGAGGCAGAGGTAGGAGGATTGCCATGAGTTCGAGGCCAGCCTGAGACTACATAGGGAATTTCAGGTCAGCCTGAGCTAGAGTGAGACCCTACCTTGGAAAACCAAAAAAAAAAAAAAAAAAAAAAAAAAAAGCAGGGCAAAAGACGGCAAATGTTTAGCCAGATGAAACTGTGAGGTGAGGTGTTCTCCACGACTCCCCCAAATAAATCCAAGGAACAAGAGGCAGAAGAAAAAAAGACAGAGCATATTTTACTGTATTTACATCCAACAAAACTTTGCAAGGGAACAATCCTTATTGCACAGGTCAGAACCCTCGGTGGGCGAGACATTCCCCAAGGTGGAGGGGACAAGAAGGACAAGGACTGGATGAGGCACCAACTCTTCCTTCCTAAGGGTAGCCTGAAATTCCTCTCGGTCCCACTGCCTGGCTTGCAAGGAGCTACAAAGCATGGTACCCGGTGCCTTTCTCTTTATTACTCTCCATGACAATTTCCTATGCATGGGAGCTGTGGCTCCAGAATAAATAACTTAAAATAAAATATAAAACTAAGATCAAAAGGCATGGAGAGCTTTGAGCTCCTTCAGCAACAGTAAGGACGGGAGCCGTCAGTGGTGGGGATGGGATCCCTCCCTTCCATTCAGGCCAAAGGCTCAGTAGCGCTGTAGCTTTCCAGTTGTTTTTTAAAACAAAAACTTCTAAGACTACCAGGGCATTATAGATCTAGGGATGCCCTGGAGAGGAGTTCCTAGACAGAACAGGGGCGGAACAGAGTTGTGCCAAGTCCCCCAGCTCTCCCCAACATCAAGATAAACAAAATGAGCAGGTTGGAGATTGGGGAAGTGTGGCTTTGGGTAACAGTAGGTCCCTCTTCCTGCTGTTCCCACTTGGAGCCTATGGCTGAACAGGCTTCCGGGCCTCTTCTCACCTCCCCTATGAAGGGAACAGGGAAGACGCTAGGTCTGGGTCCTTCTCCCTCACCTCCCAGTCCCAGGCTGAAGAGGGGAGCTGAAGGGTCCCCTAGCATTCCAGAGGTGCTCCAAAACATTTTCGGCAATCAATGGCCTTGGGAGTGGGCATCTGTGCCCGCCGCTGTCGCAGTTCCTCCTTGCCCATGCTGCTGGCCAGTTTGTTAAAGGCAGACTTGTACTTCTTGTCAAAGGCCGCTAGGGAAAAAAGATGGAAGTCGATGCATTAGGGTCCCAACCTCTCACGCCTGGTCCCACATCCCCAACTCCTCAGCCCCCCTCTGCTGCCTTACCAATGTCTACATGGTCTTTGCCCAGAGCAGCCATTGTCAGGAATAAGATCTCACGGTAGATGCCCCTGTGGTAGACACAGAAGGATGTGAGTGAGGAAAAAAAAGGAGGTGTGAAGAACAGAGCAAGGCCGGGCGTGGTGGCGCACGCCTTGAATCCCACCACTCGGGAGGGAGGCAGAGGTAGGAGGATCGCCATGAGTTTGAGGCCACCCTGAGACTACATAGTGAATTCCAGGTCAGCCTGGGCCAGAGTGAAACCCTACCTCGATTTAAAAAAAAAGGGGGGGGGCATGGAGAAATGGCTTAGTGGTTAAGGCATTTGCCTGCAAAGCCAAAAAATCCCAGTTTGATTCTCTAGGACCCACCTAAGCCAGATGCATGAGGGGTACATGCATCCGGAGTTTGTTTGCAGTGGTTAGAGGCCCTGGCGTGCCCATTCTCTCTCTGTCTGCCTCTCTTCTATCTCTCTCTCTCTCTATCTGCTTGCAAATAAATAAATAAATATTTTTAAAAATCTTAAAAAAAAAAAAAAGAACAGAGCAAGGACCACGCAGGCGGGAGCACCATACCTCTGAAGGTGGAGGCCAGTGGGAGGGGGCCCTAGAGTTTCCAGCAGGAGCCCCACAGCTTTGTGCACCTCATTGAGTCCGACGTGGCACAGCACTGACTCCAGTAAACTCAAGCTAAGACATGATGGCACCGGCCCTGGCCATACAATCCGCTGTGGGATCTGGCCTTCGGTGAAAGGAAGGAAGGTCAGCACTAGGGTCACCAAATGGGGATCCCAGCCCTTTGAACCCTAAATCAAATATACCAAACTCACTATGGACCCTCCAGAGCACGTAGAGAGGTGGGCAGCTATTAGGATCAGGGGTCAGGACATCCCACAGCAATCGCACCTGCACCGAGGCTGGATCGGGGGTTAGCCAAGGAGAAGGTGCCTGGGAGAATGAAGATGGGGAAGACAGCTTAAGCTCACTGAATGGGAAGCAGAGCACAAGAAACAGAGAGGCAATGTTCACAGAAACAGGGACATTACAGAAGAGAATCAAGAACAGGAGAAAAAGGAACCCTCATCTCCCATCTCTTGAGCAAAGATTTTATTTTAATCTGTTATTTTTCTAATACCTGGAACCTAAAAGATGTTCAACAAATATTAGTGGAATGAACAAGTACAAATGAATTGGTTTCTAGACATAAGAAAGCATATAAAAAAAATACCTATTCAATAGCTGGGCGTGGTGGCGCACGCCTTTAATCCCAGCACTCGGGAGGCAGAGGTAGGAGGATCGCCGTGAGTTTGAGGCCACCCTGAGAATACAGAGTGAATTCTAGGTCAGCCTGGGCTAGAGTGAGACCCTACCTTAAAAAACAAAAACAAACAACAACAACAACAACAAAAACCCTATTCAATAGCCCTGTGAGGTTGCTGCTTATGCCACATTGCTGGTAACAAAACTGAGGCTCAAAGTAGTAAAATACAAGGGCCAGCTACAACAGACTCCACAGCCTAGGCTTTCTTCAGTGCCAGGGACAGACAGAACTAAGAGGCAAAGAGCTGGGAGGTAAGGGGGGAAGACATTCAGGAACACGTGGAAGTACTGACCTGGCTGGACTGGGGACCATCATAGGAGGCCAAAACCAAGCCTGGTAGAATACTAGGCAGGCGTAGCCGTTGGAAATACCACAGAAGGTTCCAGAAGATGATGGGGTGAGCAGCCGGCAGTTCAGGCAATGCCAACACCTCACTGCCTTCATTCTCTACCAGTGACTCCAGCTCCTTGCGCAGCACCAGGGGGCTCAGGTATGCCCAGGCCCCACCCTCAATCTGCTGGGAGGCACCCTGTCAGGCACAAAGCACAAGGGTGGTCAGGGGCTTGTAACGAAGGACCCATACCCACAGCATTGCTTCACAAGGAGCCAGCAAGTCTAAAAGCTTCTGGACTTGCACTCAGTGCTCATCTACCTGGCACCACCTCTCATCCCTTCCCCACACAAGACATTCCCCATACTCGGGTCAGGCATGATGGCATACACTTTTTTTTTTTTTTTTTTTTGCAGAGAGTGAGAGAGAGAGAGACAGAGAATGGGCGCACCAGTGGCCTCTCAGCCACTGTGAACGAACTCAGGAGGCAGAGGAGGGAGGATCGCCGTGAGTTCGAGGCCACCCTGGACTACACAGAGAATTCCAGGTCAACTTGAGCTGGAGTGAGACCCTATCTCAAAAAAAAAAAAAAAAAAAAAAAAAAATCCATTTCCATACCCCTCTGGCCCAGTTCTTACCCCCGTATGTCCATTGTAGAGCTGGGGCTCATCGAGGGCCAGGCAGAGCCTGCGGTCACTGAGCACAGGGCCAGGACCCCCAGGGACAGGAGCATCTTTGCTGCCACTGGCACCAGCAAGGACAGGCTTGGGACTGAGGGCACTGCAGGGGGACAGCAGGAGATGTGTCAGCTCTTGGAGCACCGCCTGCCCGTCCCACCCATGGCACTCCCCTTGCTCTGGGCACCTGGGTCGGGAATCAAGGGTCTGGACGCTGAGCAGAGGCACAAAGGGGCAGGCGCAGAAGGGGCAAGTTGTGTTGAGGTTAGAGTCATCAGGTGCCCAGCCGGCCATGATGTCCTCATCGTACACCAGTGAATCACAGGCACGGCACAAGGAGCAGCTGGACAGCAGGATCTACAGGCAGGAAGACCCCACGGAATAGGTCCGGCTGGGCTTGGTCACTTCCCACCTCCTCCCCCTCCCCTGCCTTTGCTGGGGGAAGGAGCGGGCTGTGGGCTGTGGGTTATCCTCACTTCAAGGGAAGGTGGCTGGAAGGGTCCAGGGGCGTCACTGAGGCGCTCTGAAGAACGGCGGAGGCTGTGGCTGCTGAGAGAAGACTCTGAGAGGTCCCACTCACTGCCCAGAGAGGCTGAGCTCTGCCATTACATGAGAGATCACAGTCAACCAGCCCCCTGCCCCTTCATGCAGAATGCTGGCTCCATCCACTCTCAGAGCCCCCTCCTGGGGCATCCTCCCAGCCTGCAGTCTCTTGCCCTCAAGGCCCATCTCTCTGGTACCACCCCAGGCCTTCTCATCAAAAGGTAACTGGACCTGCCCTCCCTGGCTACCTCAGAAGCTGTGGATCCAGGGCGCTCCCGGGGCCACAGAAGGCTGTCCATGGGACTGCGGAGGGCTGCGGGAGGCAGGTCGGAGGGCAGATCGGGTGGGGGGATGCGAGAGGCAGCAGGGGAACGGCGGGAAGGAGTGAGCAGCTGTTGGAGGCGGGCGCCCAGCCCTCGTCGGGGGGTGCCTGCCTCATCCTGGCGTCCACTAGCTTTGGATCCCCGTCCACTTAGCCCTTCCAGGGTATCAGCGGACTGGGTACTCAGTGCTGAGCCTGAGCCCCCTGGGCTCCCTCCAGGTGCCAGTTCCTCCCCTGTCAGGCTCAGGTCTGAAAGACTTCCATCATGCCAAGGCAGGGATGATCCATGGGGTTCCAGGACCCCCAAGGCCTCGATCACTGCAGGACCAAAGAGACGTGAGAAATGAAGTCCAGCTCTCTCCCAGCTGCCTCTCTCCAGAGTGAAGACCATTCCCGGCTATGGAAACGCCAGCACCACAACCCACCGGGACATTCCAGGCAAGATTCCCTCAGACGATACAGTGCCACTGCCTACTACAGAGGGCCACCCTCTAACCTGGCCCTAGTTTCCCCCCTTGAAAGCTCAGTGGGAGGGAAGGAGCGGGCTGACCAGTGCACTCACTGTGAGCCACACCCGCCTCTACGGTGGGCTGTGCCCCTCGGGCACTACCTAGGCTGCCACTCTTCACCAGGCGCCCAGTGGGTGACGCTGATTCCTTCAGACTTCGCCCAGCCCAAGTAGTCTGGCGCTGAAGGGGGCGGGTTGGGGAGGGGCGCTCCAGAAAGGACTCTACAGAAGACAGAAGAGTTTGCCCCTGTTCCAAACAGCCCCTTGGATGGACCTGGGTTTGCAGAGTTCCGTCAAAGTAGAAATACATGCCTTTTACTACCAAATGCAATTGATGCATCCCCAGAAACCCCATGCCAAGGCCCAGCTCTCCATCTGAACCTAGCCACCCCTATCCCAAGCCCCACCTTTTCTTTTTTCTATGTTTGTTTTGGTTTTTTTCAAGGTAGGATCTCGCTCTAGCCTGGGGCTGAGCTAGAACTCAATTTATAGTCCTAGGCTGGCCTTGAACTCATAGCGATCCTCCGACCTCTGCCTCCCGAGTGCTGGGATAAAAGGCGTGCGCCACCACGCCCGGCTTCTAGCTATTTTTTTTTAAATGGCATCTCTAAGTATGGCAGTCTAGCTAGGACCTCACTAAGCAGTACAGGCTTGACTTAAACATGCAGCAATTCTCCTGCCTTAGCCTTCCAAGTGCTAGAATTGCAGGCATGATCCACCACAGCTGACCCCACGGCTGCCTTGTGAGGCCCGACCCACCTGTCTGAGAGCTGTCTGTCTCCTGGTGCGTGGCCACCTGTTGTGGCTGCCGCCACTGCTGCTGCTGCTGCTGCCGCTGCCGTTCTCTCAAGGGCTGGCGGAACTGAGCAGCCCCCAGGACAACATTCCGGAGCTTGGCCCAGCGCAGGCGCCCACCAGGTGTACCAGATGGCCACTTGCTTTCCAGCACGGCCTGCCAAGCACAGTCCCCAGAAGGATGGTCTAATTCCATGCTCTGACCCCAGTGATACCTAACCTTCTGTCCTAGGGCCCCAGGGACCACCTTTCCCTTCAGATATCCTGCCAAGGACTATCTGGCCAATGGCTCAGCCATTATCAGGAGCAGAGCCAAAAAATGTGTAACTAGACTATACTGTTTTTTTTTTGTTTGTTTGTTTGTTTCAAGGTAAGGTTTCACTCTAGCCCAGGCTGACCTGGAACTCACTCTGTAGTCTCAGGCTGGCCTCGAACTCACAGTGATCCCCCTACCTCTGCCTCCTGAGTGCAGGGATTAAAAGGCATGCGCCACCACAGCTGACTAGACTGTACTATTTAGAAATTGAATGGCTTTGAAAATATAATTTCAGGGCTGGAGAGATGGATTAGCAGTTAAAACGCCTATGTGAAGTGTAAGGAACCAGGTTCAGTTCCCCAGTACCCATGTAAATAAGCCAGATGCTCAAGATGGCCTATGTATTTGGAATTTGTCTGCAGTGGCTGGAGGCCCTGGCATGCCCATTCTCTCTCTATCTCTCTCTCTCTCTCTCTCTCAAATAAGTAAATAAATAATTTAAAAAACATCATTTCAATTTTTTGGTCATTTAATTTCCACATTTGAAAAATAGAAGGCACTTTAGGATCATGGTTAAGAGGCCAAGTTCAGGAAACGTGGGTGTGCGTTCACTCACATTCTGACCCTGACTTATTCACTGCGGGATCTTGGGAAAACTATGAATTCTGTACAACTTTGACTCATCTACCCCCTTGATCACTGTAGCCTATGGGGCACTGTGGAGAGAAAATGCTTTAAAATGTGTAATATAGCTGGGCATGGGGGCATACACTTTTAATTTCAGCACTTGGGAGGCAGAGGTAGGAGGATCACTGTGAGTTCAAGACCACCCTGAGACTACATAGTGAATTCTGGGACAGCTTGAGCTAGCGTTGAGACCCTGCCTTGAAAAAAATAAATAAATAAATAAATAAATAAATAAATAAATAAATAAATAAATAAAAAAAAAGAAAGTATAAGCCAGGCGTGGTGGCACACGCCTTTAATCCCAACACTCAGGAGGCAGAGGTAGGAGGATCTCCTTGAGTTCAAGGCCAGCCTGAGACTACAGAGTGAATTTCAGGTCAGCTGGGCTAGAGAGACACCCAACCTCAAAAAGCCAAAAAAAAAAGAAAGAAAGGAAGTGTAATGTATGTGGAACAGTGTGTCCAGTGTATTGGCTCTCTGCTCACTGCAGATGAGGGCTGCCATGAGTGAGAAGCCAAAAGAGGAAAACCTCCAATCAGTGCGAAGGCGCCTCCAAAGCCCAGGAGGTGGAAAGGCCTGGGAGACAGGCCTGATCGCCAAGGAGTGGGGACATCCTCCCCAAACACACCCCAACACAGGCCGCACCCACTCCTTACACCAGACTAAGTACCTTGTTGTAGTAACCATAGGTAATGGTATTGGGCACGATTCCCGCACGCCGCATCTCCAGCATGACCCGCACAGACAGCACAGGCTGCCCATAGTGTGAGCAGAGCTGCATCAGCACCCGGTAACACACCTGGCCGAGGGAGGACAGAATAAACAGCCCAAGCCAGCACCCTTTCCACCTCTCTCTCTCTCTCCCTCCCTCCTTTCCTTTCCTTTCTTTCCTTCCTTTTCTTTTTTTGGCTTTTCGAGGTAGGGTCTTGCTCTAGCCCAGGCTGACCTAGAATTCACTATGTAGTCTCAGGCTGGCCTTAAACTCATGGCGATCCTCCGACCTCTGCCTCCTGAGTGTTGGGATGAAAGGCGTGCACCACCACACCTGATTTGTTTTTCGGTTTTGTCAGGTAGGGTCTCATTCTAGCCCAGGCTCACCTAGAATTCACTATGTAGTCTCAGGGTAGCCTCAAACTCCTACTTCTGTCTCCCAAGTGCTAGGATTAAAGGTGTGCACCACCACACTGGGCCTTTTCCACCTCCTGATCCTCACAGGCCCTCAGGACCCCTGATAGCCGCTTGCTGCTCTGCAGTCTCCGTAGCCTTCCCCTGAATACACTCATTGAGCCTGTGAATGTTGACGGGCACCTGCCCACTTCTTTCCTTGGTCTCCATCAACTTCCCCTCACAGCCACCGTGATTGTACAAGCCTGTCTGGGACTAGGGACGGCTGTGCTGCGTAAGTAGTAGTTGCCTACCTCGTCAGGGAGCACCACCTTGCGGTTCTCCATCTCACGCAGCACATGGTAGGCCGTGTGCAGTGCCCGCACCCGGGAGGGTGCCGACCGCACATAGGCAGGCAGACACAGGAACCACAGCCCATAGCAGTGCCCCAGTAGGCACCGGGCCCAGAGTTCAGGTACAGTCGCCGACTTCTGTGCCATCCGCTGTGCAATCTTCATCTCCTGGGCGGGGCAGGGGAGGGGGAGACACACTAAGAGGAAAGGCAGATTTTCTTTCATTTTCTTTTTTTTTTTTTTTTTTTTTTTTTTTTTTTTGGTTTTTCAAGGTAGGGTCTCACTCTGGTCCAGGCAGACCTGGAATTAGCTATGTAGTCTCAGGGTGGTCTCGAACTCATGGCAATCCTCCTACCTCTGCCTCCTGAGTGCTGGGATTAAAGGCGTGCGCCACCACGCCCGGCTGATTTTTTTTTTTTTTTTTAATAATTTTATTTTATTTATCTGAGAGAGAGAGAGAGCAACAGAGAGAATGGGCATGCCAGGGCCTCTAGCCACTGTAAATGAACTCCAGATGCATGCACCACCTGTGCATCTGACTTACATGGGTACTGGGGAATCAAACCTGGGTTTTTTGGCTTTGCAGGCAAGCATCTTAACTGCTAAGCCATCTCTCCAGCCCTTTTTAAAAAAAATATAATTTTATTTATTTATTTGAGAGAGAGAGAGAGACAGAGAAAGAGAGAGAGATTTTCTTTATTTACTTATTTGCAAGCAGAAGAGACACAATTGGAGACATGGGTGTACCAGGGCCTCTTGCTGCTGTAAATGAACTACAGATGCATGTACCATTTTATGTAAGAACTGAGGAATTAAACCTGGGCAGTCAGGCTTTTCAAGTAAGTACCTTTAACCACCAAGACATCTCCCCAGCCCTCTTTCTTTCTTCTTCTTTTTTTCCCCCTTGGTTTTTTGAGGTAGGGTCTTGCTTTAGCCCAGGCTGACCTGTAATCCACACCTGGTCTTAGGCTGGCCTCAAACTCATGGCAATCCTCCTACCTCTGCCTCCCGGGAGCTGGGTTTTATTAAAGGCTTGCAGCACCACGCCTGGCTCCTCCTCCTTTTATTTTTTAATATTATATTTACTTATTTATTTATTCATTCATTTATTTATGAAAGAGAAAAAAAAAGAGGCAGATAGAAAGAGAGAGAATGAAGCCAGGTGTGGTGCTGCAAGCCTTTAATAAAACCCAGCTCCCGGGAGGCAGAGGTAGGAGGACTGCCGTGAGTTTGAGGCCAGCCTGAGACTACATAGTGAATTCCAGGTCAGCCTGAGTTACAGTGAAACCCTACCTCAAACCCCCAAAAAAAAAAAAAAGAGAGAGAGAGAGAGAGAGAAAGAAAGAGAGAGAATGAGCACAGCAGGGCCTCAAGCTACTGCAAATAAATTCCAGATACACGTGCCACTTTGTGCATCTGGCTGGCTTTATGTGGGTCCTGAGGAATAGAACCTGGGTTCTTTGGCTTTCCTAGCAAGTGCCTTAATGCCTAAGTCATCTCTCCAACCCTATGTTTTGCTTTTTATTTATTTGCAAGCAGAGAGGTTATGCGTGAGAGTGAGGACTGGAGAGATGGCTCAGTGGTTAAGGAACTTACTTGCAAAGATTGATGACCTGAGTTCGATTCCCCAGTACTGCTGCAAAGCCAGATGCACGAAGTGGCACCTGCATCTGGAGTTTGTTTATGGTGGCTAGGAGGGCCTAGCAGCATGCTCATACTCACTCTCTCTGTCTGCCTCTTTCTGTCTCAAATAAATAAAAATAGTTTTTAACAAAGGTGATGAAGTGGCTGTAGAGATGGCTTAGTGGTTAAGGCGCTTGCCTGTGATGCATAAGGACCCATGTTAGACTCTACATATCCCATGTAAGCCAGACGCACAAAGATGAGGCAAGTGCAATGTTTCACATGCCCACTAGGTGGGCACAAGCATCTGGAGTGCAATTTTAGTGGCTGAGGCCCTGGCACAACAATTCTCTCTCTCTCTCTCTCTCTCAAACAATAAATAAATAAATAAATAAATAAATAAATAAATAAATAAATACACACACACACACACAGCCAGGTGTGGTGGTACACGCCTTTAATCCCAGTACTCAGGAGACAGAGGAAGGAGGATCACAGTGAGTTCAAGGCCACCCTGAGACTACAGAGTGAGTTATTGGTCAGCCTGGGCTAGAGTGAGACCCTACCTTGAAAAACCAAAGAAAAAGAACAAGAACAAAAAGATGATATAATAAGAAAGACAGTACTAACAAAAAGTGCTGTTTGTAGAGTGCTTTGGCTGTGCCAGGCTTATGTAACCCTCCTAACAGCTTTGGGGGATAAGTACCATTATTATCCTCAAATGATACATGAAATGGAGGTAGAAGCCCTTGGCCTGAGCCAAGTTCCCCTGTGGAGCCCACCTGCTGGTTACCTGTTTGGTGCGGCGAGGGGCAGGACTGCTGGGAGTGCTGCGGGATGGACCTGGCACAGGCAGGGCCCCTTGTTTTGCTTGGGGAGACTCAAACAGCTCAGCCTGTAGCTCTGGGAACCCATCGTAACTGGAGAGGCACAGAGAAGCAAGATGGGGCACTGGGCCCAGGCTCTCCAGGCACGGGTCTTGCACTGTGTGAACGGAGAGTGTGCTCACCATATATTATTCCCAATTGCTGCCCTGGGGACACTACACTAAATGTTCATGTCCACATATTAACGCTATTCTCACTTCTGGCTAGAGAAGCTTCTCTTTTCAGATGGTGATGACCACTGGGATGACACAAAAGGCAACATAGTGCTGAGAAGAAGGGATGGAGGAGTGCCCAGCACTGAAACACCTCTGTCACATCCTCCAGTGGCTCAGGGACCATTGTGAAGAGGGGCGGATAGAATGGAAGAGCCAAAGGAAGGATATGACCTCTTACTCATGCAGCTGCCCAGACAGAAATTGGCCTCTGATATCCATGATCTTGCAGTGCCTAGCAATACCTTTGCAAGACCCTCAAAATAGAAGAGAAAGATGATGTCATCAAATTAGAGAGAGACTAATGGAGAAAGGGAGGGGATATGATGGAGACCAGAGTTCTAAAAGTGAATTCCAGGTCAGCCTGGGCTAGAGAGAGAAACCCTACCTCAAACCCTCAAATAAAAAAAGAAGTGCCTCCTCTACTAACTGGCTACCTAAGGAATACTAGGCCAGCCTGGGATATGTGAGACCCGAGAGAGAGAGAGAGAGAGGCAGACAGACAGACAGAGCAAGGGTATCTGGAAGATGGCACCTCCCAGGAAAGCATATGCACAGAGTCTTGAAGACACAGCTGGGGGATGGAGTTATGAGTGGGCGGACAGTAAGCATATGAGGCTACTGTGTCCAGTTTCATGGGCTGTACTTTATACATCACTTCAGAGGTGTCACTGTGGTCACAGATAAGGTGTGCATTGTGTTTATAGTAGCTCGGGGACAACAGAGACAACCAGGAGGAGAGCAGTACGTACAGAATGCCCAGTACCTTGTCAACACAAGAGTCAAAGAACTCAAGGGCGGCGTGCCGAGCAGAGCCGAAGGAGCACTCCTCAATGAACTGCGAGAACATCTGGGTGCGCAGCAGCTGACAGTACAGTTTGTGGCTGGAGCGCTCCCGGGACTTGAGGAAACCTGAGGGGGGTGAGAACAGGTCCAGGGGGCTGGGGAGATGGCTTAGTGGTTAAGGCACTTGCCTGTGAAACCTAAGGACCCAGGTTCAATTCCCCACATCCCACATAAGCCAAATGCACATGGTGGCACATGCATGTGGAGTTTGTTTGCAGTGGCAAGAGGCCCTGGTGTGCCCATTCTCTCTTTCTCCCTCTCTCTCTGTCTCTACTGAATAAAAAAATAAAAATAAAATCTTGGGGAAAAAAAAAAAGAATAGGTCCAGAGCGACAGATCACCAGACCTCTCTACCATAGCCGTACCCTCCTTGCATCTGCTCTTAGTTCTCTGCCCACCTAGGAGCCCTCGCTGTCAAAGTCTGACATCTCTTTGGCATCCCTGGGACATTCGCCTCAAAGACCAAGTAAACAGGGTTCCGTTCCCCAGCACCATTATCCCACTGAACCCCTTCCTTTTATCTGTCATATAGTCTATTAATATCGCCACCCAAGGGCTGTACCCCTGGGTGCCACTCACCACAGGGTGACTATGTCCACCCTATGCCCAGGGCTTCTAGAAAGGAGTGCATATCTGGTTTGGCCCTGTGCTCTGAGTCACTACAAGACAAGAAGAGTGAATGGCTTAAAGCACGTGCCCATAAAAACATTTATGAGTGGAGGCTGGAGAAATGGCTTAGTGGTTAAGGCGTTTGCCTGTGAAGCCAAAGATCCCAGTTCAATTCTCTAGGATCCACGCAAGCTAGATGCACAAGGGGCGCATGCGTCTGGAGTTGTTTGCAGTGGCTAGAGGCCCTGGCGTGCCCATTCTCTCTCTGTCTGCCTCTCTTCTATCTCTCTCATTGCTTGCAAATAAATAAAATATTTAATTAAAAAAAAACCAAAACATTTATGAGTGAAGAAATAAGCAGCAATCTAGCGGCTCCCTAGCAGTCCCCAGCCCCTGGCCATTCCCTCCCTGGAGACTTTGCAAGCAGTGAGAGGCCCTCCTTACCCTGAAGGTAGAAAAGGTTGTCAACATCTCGAGCCCCCTCAGAGGGGGCCTGGGTGAGGGGGCGGAGGAAGTCCCGATAGCCTTTGAGCAGACAGGCCATGAAGCGTAGGAAGGCTCCCTGGACTTCTCGCTCCAGGCGGGCCCGGCGGCCACATACTGCCTCGTAGTCTGTCAGCAGGAACTCCAGGGAGGTCTCTTCCTCTGGTCCAGTGTAAGCTTGGGAACAACACGCCCGAGAGTCAAGGCCAGCACCCATAGTGCTCTCCTCACCCAGCTCTTCACACCAGTGTTTCCATCTTGACCATCATCCTCTGACAAACCTTGCACCAAGAATGGCTAAAAACCCAGCCAGGTGTAGTGGCGCACCTTTAATCCCAGCACTGGGGAAGCAGAGGTAGGAGATTCGCCCCGAGTTTGAGGCCGCCCTGAGAATACATAGTGAATTCCAGATCTGCCTGACCTAGAGTAAAATCCTACCTTGAAAAACCAAAAAGAAAAAAAGAATGGCTAAAAACCCTACCTTTAGGGCTGGAGAGATGGCTTAGTGGCTAAGGCGCCTGCCTGCTAAGCCTAAGAACGCTGGTTCCAATCTCCAGGTCCCACGTTTAGCCAGATGCAAAGTGACGCAAGGGCACAATGCCGCACTTGACCACAAGGGGGCACACGCATCTGGATTTTGTTCACAGCAGCTGAGACTGCTGGTGCGCCCATCTCTGTCTCCCTCTCCCTGTCTATCTCTCTCGCTCCAAAAATAAATAAAAAATAATAAAAAAATTCAAAAACAACCTACCTTTAAGCACGAAGTTTCAAGCCTCCCCTACTGACAGGTTCAACCTTCTCTTTTATTTTAATTTAAAAATTATTTATTAGGGCTGGAGAAATGGCTTAGTGGAAATAAACGCTTGCCTTTAAAAGCCAAAGGACCCAGGTTCATTCCCAGGACCACATAAGCCAGATGCACAAGGGGGTACATACATCTGGAGTTCATTTGCAGTGGCTGGTGGCCCTGGAGTGCCCACTCTCCTTTCTCTCTCTCTCCCTCTGCCTATTTCTCTATTCTCAAATGAAGGGAAAAAATATTTATTAGAGATGGCGACGTGGGAGAGAGAGAGAGAGAGAATGGGCACACCAGGGCCTCTAGACATTAAAAAGGAACACCAGACATATGTGTCACCATGTGCATTTCATTTACACGTGACCTGGAGGATCTAACCTGGGTCCTTGGGCTCTCACAGGCAAGTACCTTAACCCTTAAGCCATTTATCCAGTCCTTCTCCCCTCAAAGATAGGGTCTCACTGTAGCCCAGGCTGACCTTGAAGTCACTATGTAGTCTCAGGGTGGCCTTGAACTCACAGTGATCCTCCACTCTGCCTCCCAAGTGCTGGGATTAAAAGCGTGTGCCACCACGCCCAGCTACTGGTTCAACTTTTTTTTTTCATTTTTAAAAATTTTTATTTATTTATTTAAGAGTGACAGACAGAGAAAGAGGCAGAGAGAGAGAGAGGGAGAGAATGGGTGCACCAGGGCCTCCAGCCACTGCAAATAACTCCAGATGCATACATCCCCTTGTGCAGCTGGCTTATGTGGGTCCTGGATAAACAGAGCCTCGAACCGGGGTCTTTAGGCTTCATAGGCAAGTGCTTAACCACTGAGCCATCTCTCCAGTCCTGGTTCAACCTTCTTGATGTATTCAGAATTCTGCCCTCCCATTCCTCTAGCTTCATTTCACTCCCGCCACATCCAAACTCTAACCTCTTCAAGGAAGAAGAACCCCACAGATTTCCCCCAGACTGGAGCTCTGAGACCAACAAACACCAGTTTCCCGCCTCCCACGCCCACCAAGCTTCTCACTCTGGTCCAGCTGCTGGTAGAGATTTGTCAGTGTGGCCAGCAAAAGCTTGTAGGGTCTGCGGGGCAGGGTCCGAGGGGACAGGAGCTTCTTTCTTCTGTCCTGAGAAGGATGTTGAGGTTTCTCACAAGCCTCCCTTTCTTGTTTTTGCCTAAAGCTCCTTTTGAGCCAAGAGCACCACACCGCAGGCTCACCACCAACCACCCTGTAGGCCCCAAGTGAGAGGCAGCCTCTTACTGGAAGAGCGTGTTGGTATCGAGATCGACACAGATGACATCAGGAGGTGGATCGTAGATCAAAATAGCTGGAGTGGATGCCCACAATGAAGGGCACAGGGCACTCAGCACATCCGCCCAACACCAGTGGGCACAGGGGAATGTAGGGGCACTGCCAATGCAGTGGGAAGATCATCTAGCCACCGGAGAATGAGAAAACCAGTGAGTAGATGCTGGGGCCTCAGCTCGGGGTTCAGGGGATGCAGGGGTGAGAGAGCACTGGCCTTGGGAAGGTGGAAAGAAGCC
Organism: Orientallactaga sibirica; assembly: GCA_036365145.1. Lineage (NCBI taxonomy): Eukaryota > Metazoa > Chordata > Mammalia > Rodentia > Dipodidae > Orientallactaga > Orientallactaga sibirica. Next base: position 26,306,295 of record JAEOAD010000025.1, read on the forward strand.
ACTGGAGCTGGTCTTCAAGAAGGACCCCAGCCCCGAAGGCTGTCCTCAAGGAGAGAGACTGAGGACACCCGCCTCCCCAAAACGGCCAAGGGAAAATGCAGATCTCGAGAGAGGGACAGCGCCGGGCATAGTGGCACATGCCTTTAATCCCAGCACTCGGGAGGCTGAGATAGGAGGCTGAGTTCAAGGCCACCCTGCAGCTACAGAGTAAATTCCAGGTCAGCCTGGGCCAGAGTGAGACTCTACCTTGAAACCACCACCACCACTCCTCCACCCCACAAAAAAAAAAACTAGAGAGAGGGACAGTCAAATGGACAAGTGGACATGGTGGCGCTCACCGAGACAAGAGCCTCACAGACGCTGGTGAGCAGGTCTGGCCGCAGTGAGTGGACCAGGAGCTTGTGCCCGTGAGCACAGCCAGCAGCAATGTAATAGCCAGCTCAGGGGCCCAGGCTCTGAAGCAGCTGCAAAAGCTGGCACCACTGCAGGTGGTGTAAAGAGGAAAAGGGGTCACCAGGAGACTGTGGGGCCTCTTCCCCAGACAGTGGCCACAGACACCACCTGGGCCAGCCTGCAGAATCCTTAACAGACGCACCCACATCCTGTGTCATCAGAGGCCACCTCCCCCCACCCAACTTGGGCACATACCTAAGGGGTAGGGGTGAGGATACAGGTTGACAGAGGAGCAGGTTGTCATAGGGAGACATCTAAGAGGGCAGAGGAGCCATGAGTCAGGATACTCACAGCTAGCCCCTGTCAACTCCCTCCTTGCATCCAGCCCAGCCCCAGGCTCAGTTCTCACCTGCACGAGGATACGGGGTCTCTGTGGGAAGGGAAAGGGACGTTGTGAATGAAGTGGAGATGTGCCTGGGGAGAGAGGGAAACCAGTGAGACAGACTCCCTGTCTACCCCGGACCTTCCCTACCACACATTCCCATCTCGTGCCCTCAAGCGCCTCATTCCTTCCTGAACCCCACCGAGCCATGGACAAGCCTTATTCACAGAACTTATCAAATCAAAAAAAAAAAAAAAGAGCTGGGTGTGGTGTCGCATGCCTTAATCCCAGCACTTGGGAGCAGAGGTAGGAGGATCGCTTAAGTTGAGGCCACCCTGAGACTACAGAGTGAATTCCAGGTCAGCCTGGGCTAGAGTGAGACCCTACCTCAAAAACAAAAACAAGGGCTGGAGAGATGGCTTAGCGGTTAAACGCTTTGCCTGTGAAGCCTAAGGACCCTGGTTCAAGGCTCTATTCTCCAGGACCCACATAAGCCAGATGCACAAGGGGCATATGCATCTGGAGTTCGTTGGCGTGCCCATTCTCTCTCTCTACCTGCCTATTTCTGTATCTCTCTCAAATAAATAAAAATAAATGAATAAAATTAAAAAGAATTGAATTAAATTGTTTTAAAATAAATAAATAAAGGGGGACACTTTTACTAGGCGTTGAGCTGTACACCTACATAGAGAGTTCAATGCCAACCAGAGCTCCATACTAAGATGACTCTGTCTTGAAAAAAGAAAAAAGGAGCCGTGCATGGTGGTGCACGCCTTTAATCCCAGCACTCAGGAGGCAGAGGTAGGAGGATCGCCGAGTTCAAGGCTACCCTGAGACTACATAGCCAATTGCAGGGCAGCCTGAGCTAGAATGAGACCCTACCTTGAAAGACCAAAAAATTAAAAAAGAAGAAAAAAAGAAAAAAGAGGGCTAGAGAGATGGCTTAGCAGTTAAGGCACATGCCTGTGAAGCCTAAGGACCCAAGTTTGATTCTCCAGGTAAGCCAGATGCACATGGTGGCACATGCGTCTGTAGTTCTTTTGCAGTGGCTAGAGGCCCTGACGCCCATTCTCACTCTGTCTCTCCCTCTCTCTCTGTATCTAGTAAATAAATAAAAATAAACCTTTAAAAAAAAAAAAAAAAAAAGAGGGCTGGAGAGATGGCTTAGCAATTAAGATACTTGCTGTGAAGCCTATGGACCCAGGTTCAATTTCCTAGAACCCACATAAGCCAGATGCATATGGTCACAGAGCTTTTTGATGCACAGCAGGGCCTCAAGCTCACCAAATAAATTCCAGATACGTGCCACTTTGTGCATCTGTCTGTATTTTCTGGGTCCTGAGGAATAGAACCTGGGTTCTTTTGGCTTTCCTTCAAATTGCTTTAATGCCCTAAGTCATCTCTCAACCCTATGTTTTGCTTTTTATTTATTTGCAAGCAGAGAGGTTAGCGTGAGAGTGAGGACTACCATTATGGCTCAGTGGTTAAGGAACTTACTTGCAAAGATTGATGACCTGAGTTAGATTCCCCCAGTACTGCTGCAAAGCCAGATGCAGTGGCACCTGCATCTGAGTTTGTTTATGGTGGCTAGGAGGGTTTTGCAGCATGCTCTCACTCTCTCTCTGTCTGCCTCTTTCTGTCTCAAATAAATAAAAATAGTTTTTAACAAAGGTGCTGGGCTGTAGAGATGGCTGCAGTGGTTAAGGCGCTTGCCTGTGATGCATAAGGACCCATGTTAGACTCTACATATCCCACCTACCTCGCAAAAAGATGAGGCAAGTGCAATGTTTCACATGCCCACTAGGTGCCAAGCATCTGGAGTGCAATTTTAGTGGCTGAGGCCCTGGTGAATTCTCTCTCTCTCTCTCTCTCTCAAACAATAAATAAATAAATAAATAAATAAATAAATAAATAAATAAATACACACACACACACACACGCACGCACACACAGCCAGGTGTGGTGGGCATGCTTTAATCCCAGTACTCAGGAGACAGAGGAAGGAGGATCACAGTGAGTTGAGGCCACCTGAGACTACAGAGTGAGTTATTGGTCAGCCTGGGCTAGAGTGAGACCCTACCTTGAAAAACCAAAAGAAAAGAAGAACAAGAACAAAAGATGATATAATAAGAAAGACAGTACCTAACAAAAAGTGCTGTTTGTAGAGGCTTTGGCTGTGCCAGGCTTATGTAACCCTCTAACAGCTTTGGGATAAGTACCATTATTATCCTCAAATGATACATGAAATGGAGGTAGAAGCCTGGCCTGAGCCAAGTTCCCCTGTGGAGACCCACCTGCTGGTTACCTGTTTGGTGCGGTAGGGCAGGACTGCTGGGAGTGCTGCGGGATGGACCTGGCACAGGCAGGGCCTTGTTTTGGCTTGGGGAGACTCAAACAGCTCAGCCTGTAGCTCTGGGGAACCCATCGTAACTGGAGGCACAGAGAAGCAAGATGGGGCACTGGGCCCAGGCTCTCCAGGCACGGGTCTTGCACTGTGTGAACGGAGAGTGTGCTCACCAGTACTGTGGAGTGGATTCACCGCCCTCCGCTCCCGAGGGCTCCTCTGGGGGTGTGATAAAGACGGTGAGTTCACTTCCGGACAGTTCCTCCAGTTCCACCAAGGGTGTGGGCTCAGGCTTCTCCTGCTCTGGATGGACCTGGAACAGGATGGTCAGAGAGTCAGCACTGGGCTGGGGGTGGAGTTCCACTGGCAGAGTGCGCGTGCAGCACGCAGGAAACCGTGAATTCATAAAGCCGGCGCGGTGATTGAGGCCTGTTCTATCAGTAGAGGCAGAAGGATCAGAAGTGGGTCCTCAAAGCTGGGTGTGGTGGCGCACGCCTTTAATCCCAGCACTCGGGAGGCAGAAGTAGGAGGATCGCCATGAGTTCAAGGCCACCCTGAGACTACAGAGTGAATTCCAGGTCAGCCTGGGCTAGAGAGAGACCCTACCTCAAACCCCTCGCCCCCCAAAAAAAGAAGTGCCTCCTCATACTCGGCTACCTAAGGAATACTAGGTCAGCCTGGGATATGCGAGACCCTAGAGAGAGAGAGAGGCAGACAGACAGACAGACAGAGCAAGGGTATCTGGAAGATGGCACCTCCCAGGAAAGCATATGCATAGAGTCTTGAAGACACAGCTGGGGGATGGAGTTAGGAGTGGGTGGACAGTAAGCATATGAGGCTACTGTGTCCAGTTTCATGGGCTGTACTTTATACAACACTTCAGAGGTGTCACTGTGGTCACAGATAAGGTGTGCATTGTGTTTATAGTAGCTCGGGGACAACAGAGACAACCAGGAGGAGAGCAGTACGTACAGAATGCCCAGTACCTTGTCAACACAAGAGTCAAAGAACTCAAGGGCGGCGTGCCGAGCAGAGCCGAAGGAGCACTCCTCAATGAACTGCGAGAACATCTGGGTGCGCAGCAGCTGACAGTACAGTTTGTGGCTGGAGCGCTCCCGGGACTTGAGGAAACCTGAGGGGGGTGAGAACAGGTCCAGGGGCTGGGAGATGGCTTAGTGGTTAAGGCATTTGCCTGTGAAAAAAACCTAAGGACCCAGGTTCGATTCCCCACATCCCACATAAGCCAAATGCACATGGTGGCACATGCATGTGGAGTTCGTTTGCAGTGGCAAGAGGCCCTGGTGTGCCCATTCTCTCTTTCTCTCTCCCTCTCTCTCTGTCTCTACTGAATAAAAAAATAAAAATAAAATCTTGGGGAAAAAAAAAAGAATAGGTCCAGAGCGACAGATCACCAGACCTCTACCATAGCCGTGCCCTCCTTGCATCTGCTCTTAGTTCTCTGCCCACCTAGGAGCCCTCGCTGTCAAAGTCTGACATCTCTTTGCATCCCTGGGACATTCGCCTCAAAGACCAAGTAAACAGGGTTTCGTTCCCCAGCACCATTATCCCACGGGAACCTTCCTTTTATCTGTCATATAGTCTATTAACATCGCCACCCAAGGGCTGTACCCCTGGGTGCCACTCACCACAGGGTGACTATGTCCACCCTATGCCCAGGGCTTCTAGAAAGGAGTGCATATCTGGTTTGGCCCTGTGCTCTGAGTCACTACAAGACAAGAAGAGTGAATGGCTCCCAAAGCACGTGCCCATAAAAACATTTATGAGTGGGGGCTGGAGAAATGGCTTAGTGGTTAAGGCGTTTGCCTGTGAAGCCAAAGATCCCAGTTCAATTCTCTAGGACCCACGCAAGCTAGATGCACAAGGGGTGCATGCGTCTGGAGTTTGTTTGCAGTGGCTAGAGGCCCTGGCGTGCCCATTCTCTCTCTGTCTGCCTCTCTTCTATCTCTCTCACTGCTTGCAAATAAATAAAATATATAATAATAAAAAAAAAACATTTATGAGTGAAGAAATAAGCAGCAATCTAGCGGCTCCCTAGCAGTCCCCAGCCCCTGGCCATTCCCTCCCTCGAGACTTTGCAAGCAGTGAGAGGCCCTCCTTACCCTGAAGGTAGAAAAGGTTGTCAACATCTCGAGCCCCCTCAGAGGGCGCCTGGGTAAGGGGGCGGAGGAAGTCTCGATAGCCTTTGAGCAGACAGGCCATGAAGCGTAGGAAGGCTCCCTGGACTTCTCGCTCCAGGCGGGCCCGGCGGCCACATACTGCCTCGTAGTCTGTCAGCAGGAACTCCAGGGAGGTCTCTTCCTCTGGTCCAGTGTAAGCTGGGAACAACACGAGAGTCAAGGCCAGCACCCATAGTGCTCTCCCTCACCCAGCTCTTCACACCCAGTGTTTCCATCTTGACCATCATCCTCTGACAAACCTTGCACCAAGAATGGCTAAACCCAGCCAGGTGTAGTGGCGCACTCTTTAATCCCAGCACTGGAAGCAGAGGTAGGGAGATTAAGCCGAGTTTGAGGCCGCCCTGAGAATACATAGTGAATTCCAGATCTGCCTGACCTAGAGTAAAATCCTACCAGAAAACCAAAAGAAAAAAAAAAAAAAAAAGAATGGCTAAAAACCCTACCTTTAGGGCTGGAGAGATGGCTTAGTGGCTAAGGCGCCTGCCTGCTAAGCCTAAGAACGCTGGTTCCAATCTCCAGTGGTTCCAATCTCCAGGTCCCAGCCAGATGCAAAGTGACGCCAAAGGGCACAATGCCGCACTTGACCACAGGGGCACATGCATCTGGATTTTGTTCACAGCAGCTGAGAGACTGCTGGTGCGCCATCTCTGTCTCCTCTCCCTGTCTATCTCTCTCGCCAAAAATAAATAAAAATAATTTAAAAAAATTCAAAAAACAACCTACCTTTAAGCCACGAGTTTCAAGCCTCCCTACTGACAGGTTCAACCTTCTCTTTTATTTTAATTTAAAAAATTATTTATTAGGGCTGGAGAAATGGCTTAGTGGTTAAGTCGCTTGCCTGCAAAGCCAAAGGACCCAGGTTCAATTCCCAGGACCCACATAAGCCAGATGCACAAGGGAGTACATCCATCTGGAGTTCATTTTGCAGTGGCTGGTGGCCTGGGTGCCCACTCTCCCTCCTCTCCCCTCTGCCTATTTCTCTCATTCTCAAATGAAGGGGAAAAAAATATTTATTAGAGATGGCGGCGTGGGGAGAGAGAGAGAATGGGCACACCAGGGCCTCTAGCCACTAAAAAGGAACACCAGACATATGTGTCACCATGTGCATTTGGCTTACAGGACCTGGAGGATCTAACCTGGGTCCTGGGCTACAGGCAAGTACCCAACCTTTAAGCCATTTATCCAGTCCCCTCCCCCCCTCAAAGATAGGGTCTCACTGTAGCCCAGGCTGACCTTGAAGTCACTATGTAGTCTCAGGGTGGCCTTGGAATTCACAGTGATCCTCCTACCTCTGCCTCCCAAGTGCTGGGATTAGCGTGTGTCACCACGCCCAGCTACTGGTTCAACCTTTTTTTTTCATTTTTAAAAATTTTTTTTATTTATTTAAGAGCGACAGACAGAGAAGAAAGAGAGAGAGAGAGAGAGGAGAGAATGGGTGCACCAGGGCCTCCAGCCACTGCAAACGAACTCCAGATGCATACATCCCCTTGTGCAGCTAATATGTGGGTCCTGGATAAACGAGCCTCGAACCGGGTCTTTAGGCTTCATGGCAAGTGCTTAACCACTGAGCCATCTCTCCAGTCCTGGTTCAACCTTCTTGATGTATTCAGGAATTCTGCCCTCCCATTCCTCTAGCTTCATTTCCTCCCGCCACATCCAAACTCTAACTCTTCAAGGAAGAAGAACCCCATGCCAGATTTCCCCAGACTGGAGCTCTGAGACCAACAAACACCAGTTTTTCGCCCTCCCACGCCCCACCAAGCTTCTCACTCTGGTCCAGCTGCTGGTAGAGATTTGTCAGTGTGGCCAGCAAAGCTTGTAGGGTCTCTTGACTGGGCAGGGTCCCGAGGGGACAGGAGCTTCTTTTCTTCTGTCCTGAGAAGGATGTTGAGGTTTCTCACAAGCCTCCCCTTTCTTGTTTTTGCCTAAAGCTCCTTTTGAGCCAAGAGCACCCACCCCGCAGGCTCACCACCAACCAACCCTGCAGGCCCCAAGTGAGAGGCAGCCTCTTACTGGAAGAGCGTGTTGGTATGAGATCAACACAGATGACATCCAGGAGGTGGATCGTGTAGATCAAAATAGCTGGAGTGGATGCCCACAATGAAGGGCACAGGGGCACTCCAGCACATCCGCCAACACCAGTGGGCACAGGGGATGTAGGGGCACTGCCAATGCAGTGGGAAGATCATCAGCCACCGGAGAATGAGAAAACCAGTGAGTAGATGCTGGGGCCTCAGCCTCGGGAGTTCAGGGATGCAGGGGTGAGACAGCACTGGCCTTGGGAAGGTGGAAAGAAGCCACTGGGCTGGTCTTCAAGAAGGACCCCAGCCCTGAAGGCTGTCCCCAAGGGAGACTGAGGACACCGCCCCTCCCCAAAAGCGGGGCCAGGGAAAATGCAGATCTCGAGAGAGGGACAGCGCCGGGCATAGTGGCACATGCCTTTAATCCCAGCACTCGGGAGGCTGAGATAGGAGGCTGAGTTCAGGGCCACCCTGCAGCAGCAGAGTAAATTCCAGGTCAGCCTGGGCCAGGAGTGAGACTCTACCTGAAACCACCACCACCACTCCTCCACCCCACCCCAAAAAAAAAAAAACTAGAGAGGGACAGTCAAATGGACAAGTGGACATGGTGGCGCTCACCGAGACAAGAGCCTCACAGACGCTGGTGAGCAGGTCTGGCATGCATGAGTGGACCAGGAGCTTGTGCTCCGTGAGCACAGCCAGCAGCAATGTAATAGCCAGCCTGGGGCCCAGGCTCTGAAGCAGCTGCAAAAAGCTGGCACCACTGCAGGTGGTGTAAGAGGAAAAGGGGTCACCAGGAGACTGTGGGGCCTCTTCCCCAGACAGTGGCCACAGACACCACCTGGGCCAGCCTGCAGAATCCTTAACAGACGCACCCACATCCTGTGTCATCAGAGGCCACCTCCCCACCCAACTTGGGCACATACCCTAAGGGTAGGGGTGAGGATACAGGTTGACAGAGGAGCAGGTTGTCATAGGGAGACATCTAAGAGGGCAGAGGAGCCATGAGTCAGGATACTCACAGCTAGCCCCTGTCAACTCCCCCTCCTTGCATCCAGCCCAGCCCCAGGCTCAGTTCTCACCTGCACGAGGATACGGGGTCTCTGTGGGGAAGAAAGGGACGTTGTGAATGAAGTGGGAAGTGTGCCTGGGGAGAGAGGGAAAACCAGTGAGACAGACTCCCTGTCTACCCCGGACCTTCCCTACACACATTCCCATCTCGTGTCCTCTGCCGCCTCATTCCTTCCTGAACCCCACCCACCGAGCCATGGACAAGCCTTATTCACAGAACTTATCAAAATCAAAAAAAAAAAAAAAGAGCTGGGTGTGGTGGCGCATGCCTTTAATCCCAGCACTTGGGAGCAGAGGTAGGAGGATCGCTTTAAGTTTGAGGCCACCCTGAGACTACAGAGTGAATTTCAGGTCAGCCTGGGCTAGAAGTGAGACCCTACCTCAAAAACAAAAACAAGGGCTGGAGAGATGGCTTAGCGGTTAAACGCTTGCCTGTGAAGCCCTAAGGACCTGGTTCAAGGCTCTATTCTCCAGGACACATAAGCCCAGATGCACAAGGGGGCATATGCATCTGAGTCTTTTGCGTGCCCATTCTCTCTCTCTACCTGCCTATTTCTGTATCTCTCTCTCAAATAAATAAAAATAAATGAATAAAATTTAAAAAAAGAATTGAATTAAATTGTTTTAAAATAAATAAATAAATAAAGGGGGACACTTTTACTAGGCATTGAGCTGTACACCTACATAGAGAGTTTGATGCCAACCAGAGCTCCATACTAAGATGACTCTGTCTTGAAAAAGAAAAAGGAGCGTGCATGGTGGTGCCGCTAATCCCAGCACTCAGGAGGCAGAGGTAGGAGGATCGCAGAGTTCAAGGCCACCCTGAGACTACATAGCCAATTCCAGGGCAGCCTGAGCTAGAATAAGACCCTACCTTGAAAGACCAAAAAATAAAAAAAGAAAAAAAGAAAAAAAGAAAGAAGGGGGCTAGAGAGATGGCTTAGCAGTTAAGGCACATGCCTGTGAAGCCTAAGGACCCAAGTTTGATTCTCCAGGTCCCGTGTAAGCCAGATGCACATGGTGGCACATGGTCTGAGTTCTTTGCAGTGGCTAGAGGCCCTGACGCCCCATTCTCACTGTCTCTCCTCCTCTCTGTATCTAGTAAATAAATAAAAATAAACCTTTAAAAAAAAAAAAAAAAAAAAAAAGAGGGCTGAGAGATGGCTTAGCAATTAAGATACTTTGCTGCAAACCCCTATGGACCCAGGGTTCAATTTAATGGAAACATAAGCCAGATGCATATGGTGGTGCATTCATCTGGAATTGATTTGCAGTGAATTCCAGGACAGCCTGAGCTAGAGTGAGACCCTACCTTGGAAAACCAACCAACCAACCAACCAACCAACAAGCAAACAACCACAACAAAAAAGGCCTTGCCCAGACCCAACTAAAAAGGACAGGCTGGATTTCAGTCCCCACTTACCACCAGCCAGTGACATTTTCCACCGTACAAAATGCACACACACTGCAGCCCTTCCCCTACCCAGGTGCTCTGTGCTCCCCTGCCCATCTCGGTGCCTCACAACTCCTTCCAGGGGCGAGGCAAGTCATACTCACGCTTCCAAGGGCAGGCGATGGGGCCCGACACAGAGTACCGGTAGGAAGGAAGGTGAGGAAGGCTCGAAGGCTGGAAGAATGGCTAAAAACCCTACCTTTAGGGCTGGAGAGATGGCTTAGTGGCTAAGGCGCCTGCCTGCTAAGCCTAAGAACGCTGGTTCCAATCTCCAGTGGTTCCAATCTCCAGGTCCCACGGTTAGCCAGATGCAAAGTGACGCAAGGGCACAATGCCGCACTTGACCACAAGGGGGCACATGCATCTGGATTTTGTTCACAGCAGCTGAGAGACTGCTGGTGCGCCCATCTCTGTCTCCCTCTCCCTGTCTATCTCTCTCGCTCCAAAAATAAATAAAAAATAATTTAAAAAAATTCAAAAACAACCTACCTTTAAGCACGAGTTTCAAGCCTCCCTACTGACAGGTTCAACCTTCTCTTTTTATTTTAATTTAAAAAAATTATTTATTAGGGCTGGAGAAATGGCTTAGTGGTTAAGTCGCTTGCCTGCAAAGCCAAAGGACCCAGGTTCAATTCCCCAGGACCCACATAAGCCAGATGCACAAGGGGTACATCCATCTGGAGTTCATTTGCAGTGGCTGGTGGCCCTGGAGTGCCCACTCTCCCTTTCTCTCTCTCTCCCCTCTGCCTATTTCTCTCATTCTCAAATGAAGGGGAAAAAAATATTTATTAGAGATGGCGACGTGGGGAGAGAGAGAGAGAGAATGGGCACACCAGGGCCTCTAGACATTAAAAAGGAACACCAGACATATGTGTCACCATGTGCATTTGGCTTACACGGGACCTGGAGGATCTAACCTGGGTCCTTGGGCTTCACAGGCAAGTACCTTAACCCTTAAGCCATTTATCCAGTCCTTCTCCCCCCCTCAAAGATAGGGTCTCACTGTAGCCCAGGCTGACCTTGAAGTCACTATGTAGTCTCAGGGTGGCCTTGAATTCACAGTGATCCTCCTACCTCTGCCTCCCAAGTGCTGGGATTAAAAGCGTGTGCCACCACGCCCAGCTACTGGTTCAACCTTTTTTTTTTTCATTTTTAAAAATTTTTATTTATTTATTTAAGAGTGACAGACAGAGAAAGAGGCAGAGAGAGAGAGAGGGAGAGAATGGGTGCACCAGGGCCTCCAGCCACTGCAAACGAACTCCAGATGCATACATCCCCTTGTGCAGCTGGCTTATGTGGGTCCTGGATAAACGAGCCTCGAACCGGGGTCTTTAGGCTTCATAGGCAAGTGCTTAACCACTGAGCCATCTCTCCAGTCCTGGTTCAACCTTCTTGATGTATTCAGGAATTCTGCCCTCCCATTCCTCTAGCTTCATTTCACTCCCGCCACATCCAAACTCTAACCTCTTCAAGGAAGAAGAACCCCACAGATTTCCCCCAGACTGGAGCTCTGAGACCAACAAACACCAGTTTCCCGCCTCCCACGCCCACCAAGCTTCTCACTCTGGTCCAGCTGCTGGTAGAGATTTGTCAGTGTGGCCAGCAAAAGCTTGTAGGGTCTGCGGGGCAGGGTCCGAGGGGACAGGAGCTTCTTTTCTTCTGTCCTGAGAAGGATGTTGAGGTTTCTCACAAGCCTCCCCTTTCTTGTTTTTGCCTAAAGCTCCTTTTGAGCCAAGAGCACCCACCCTCGCAGGCTCACCACCAACCACCCTGTAGGCCCCAAGTGAGAGGCAGCCTCTTACTGGAAGAGCGTGTTGGTATCGAGATCAACACAGATGACATCAGGAGGTGGATCGTGTAGATCAAAATAGCTGGAGTGGATGCCCACAATGAAGGGCACAGGGGCACTCAGCACATCCGCCAACACCAGTGGGCACAGGGGAATGTAGGGGCACTGCCAATGCAGTGGGAAGATCATCTAGCCACCGGAGAATGAGAAAACCAGTGAGTAGATGCTGGGGCCTCAGCTCGGGGTTCAGGGGATGCAGGGGTGAGACAGCACTGGCCTTGGGAAGGTGGAAAGAAGCCACTGGAGCTGGTCTTCAAGAAGGACCCCAGCCCCGAAGGCTGTCCCCAAGGAGAGAGACTGAGGACACCCGCCCCCCTCCCCAAAACGAAGCCAAGGGAAAATGCAGATCTCGAGAGAGGGACAGCGCCGGGCATAGTGGCACATGCCTTTAATCCCAGCACTCGGGAGGCTGAGATAGGAGGCTGAGTTCAAGGCCACCCTGCAGCTACAGAGTAAATTCCAGGTCAGCCTGGGCTAGAGTGAGACTCTACCTTGAAACCACCACCACCACTCCTCCACCCCCACCCCCCCAAAAAAAAACTAGAGAGAGGGACAGTCAAATGGACAAGTGGACATGGTGGCGCTCACCGAGACAAGAGCCTCACAGACGCTGGTGAGCAGGTCTGGCCGCAGTGAGTGGACCAGGAGCTTGTGCTCCGTGAGCACAGCCAGCAGCAATGTAATAGCCAGCTCGGGGCCCAGGCTCTGAAGCAGCTGCAAAAAGCTGGCACCACTGCAGGTGGTGTAAAGAGGAAAAGGGGTCACCAGGAGACTGTGGGGCCTCTTCCCCAGACAGTGGCCACAGACACCACCTGGGCCAGCCTGCAGAATCCTTAACAGACGCACCCACATCCTGTGTCATCAGAGGCCACCTCCCCCCACCCAACTTGGGCACATACCTAAGGGGTAGGGGTGAGGATACAGGTTGACAGAGGAGCAGGTTGTCATAGGGAGACATCTAAGAGGGCAGAGGAGCCATGAGTCAGGATACTCACAGCTAGCCCCTGTCAACTCCCCTCCTTGCATCCAGCCCAGCCCCAGGCTCAGTTCTCACCTGCACGAGGATACGGGGTCTCTGTGGGGAAGGGAAAGGGACGTTGTGAATGAAGTGGGAGATGTGCCTGGGGAGAGAGGGAAACCAGTGAGACAGACTCCCCTGTCTACCCCGGACCTTCCCTACCACACATTCCCATCTCGTGCCCTCAAGCGCCTCATTCCTTCCTGAACCCCACCGAGCCATGGACAAGCCTTATTCACAGAACTTATCAAATCAAATAAAAAAAAAAAAGAGCTGGGTGTGGTGGCGCATGCCTTTAATCCCAGCACTTGGGAGCAGAGGTAGGAGGATCGCCTTAAGTTCGAGGCCACCCTGAGACTACAGAGTGAATTCCAGGTCAGCCTGGGCTAGAGTGAGACCCTACCTCAAAAAACAAAAACAAGGGCTGGAGAGATGGCTTAGCGGTTAAACGCTTGCCTGTGAAGCCTAAGGACCCTGGTTCAAGGCTCTATTCTCCAGGACCCACATAAGCCAGATGCACAAGGGGGCATATGCATCTGGAGTTCGTTTGCGTGCCCATTCTCTCTCTCTACCTGCCTATTTCTGTATCTCTCTCTCAAATAAATAAAAATAAATGAATAAAATTTAAAAAGAATTGAATTAAATTGTTTTAAAATAAATAAATAAATAAAGGGGGACACTTTTACTAGGCATTGAGCTGTACACCTACATAGAGAGTTTGATGCCAACCAGAGCTCCATACTAAGATGACTCTGTCTTGAAAAAAGAAAAAAGGAGCCGTGCATGGTGGTGCACGCCTTTAATCCCAGCACTCAGGAGGCAGAGGTAGGAGGATCGCAGAGTTCAAGGCCACCCTGAGACTACATAGCCAATTCCAGGGCAGCCTGAGCTAGAATAAGACCCTACCTTGAAAGACCAAAAAAATAAAAAAGAAAAAAAAAAAAAAAAAGGGGCTAGAGAGATGGCTTAGCAGTTAAGGCACATGCCTGTGAAGCCTAAGGACCCAAGTTTGATTCTCCAGGTCCCGTGTAAGCCAGATGCACATGGTGGCACATGGTCTGGAGTTCTTTTGCAGTGGCTAGAGGCCCTGACGCCCATTCTCACTGTCTCTCCCTCTCTCTCTGTATCTAGTAAATAAATAAAAATAAACCTTTAAAAAAAAAAAAAAAAAAAAGAGGGCTGGAGAGATGGCTTAGCAATTAAGATACTTGCTGTGAAGCCTATGGACCCAGGTTCAATTTAATAGAACCCACATAAGCCAGATGCATATGGTGGTACATTCATCTGGAATTGATTTGCAGTGAATTCCAGGACAGCCTGAGCTAGAGTGAGACCCTACCTTGGAAAACCAACCAACCAACCAACCAACCAACCAACCAACCAACCAACAAACAACCACAACACAAAAGGCCTTACCCAGACCCAACTAAAAAGGACAGGCTGGATTTCAGTCCCCACTTACCACCAGCCAGTGACATTTTCCACCGTACAAAATGCACACCCACACACTGCAGCCCTTCCCCTACCCAGGTGCTCTGTGTGCTCCCCCGGCCCATCTCGGTGCCTCACAACTCCTTCCAGGGGCGAGGCAAGTCATACTCACGCTTCCAAGGGCAGGCGATGGGGGCCCGACACAGAGTACCGGTAAAGGAAGGTGAGGAAGGCTCGGAAGGCTGGAAAGGCAGGCCAGCGAGACAGCACAGCAATGGCTCGCCGGCTTCGTACCGCCCGGCCTCCCAGTGCCCGGCCCCGCTCCACGGCGCTCAGCAGGCCCAGTGCCCGAGCCTGCCTCTCTGACAGCCTGGTCCTCGGGAACGCTTCATAGAACTGCAGGGCGGCACCATACACCTGGCATAGGTAGAGGGGCAGTCAGCCGGGGCCCTGTATTGCCTGGAGGACCCCTTCCTTTATCACACTCCATGCACCCACCTTATCACCAGCAGCGCCCGTGAGCACAAAAGTGGAGAAGACAGGTACTGGGTACTTGGTGTGGGCAGGCCAGCACTCGATAGTGGCTCCCATGGGCAAGCAGAAGACTGGCACTGACTCGGGAAGCGGGAAAGCCTCGTTGTCTTCCTCTGGGTAGCGGCCCAGCAGCTCTGCAACCCCAGCAGGGTTGAGAGTACCCAAAAGAGGGAGGGGTCCATCAGACTCCAAGGAAAGGGACCAGCGGATGCCAGAGACAGGCCAAGGGGCAACGGGAAATCAACGGACCAGCCAAGAGGCACCAAGGCAGAAGAACATGTTGGGTCCAAAAGTAAGAGGGACAAGGGGACCACTCACCTGCCTCATAGGCCAGTGTGTTGGCCTTGGCCAGGCCCACCTTGTAACACAGGTACACCGCTGGGCCCCACTGCCTCAGAAATAACAGGAGATAAGAAGACAGAAAAAAAAAAAAAAAAAAAAAGACAAATAAATGACAAAGGTTTCCAGGGTTCGTTTTCTCTCTCCCACCCTTATGCTGTCCTTTGTCCTTAGAGCTGCCCCTAATCCCAATTGTCCAGACTGTGTCACCTCTGCTCTGTCCCTGGTGTCAGAGATCACTGGATGTCCTTTGTGCCCAGTGTCCATATCCTCACACCAGGTGCCCAGGTCTCAGCTGGTGACCCTTTCGTGCCACTCACCATGCCAGGGTTGAGGTTGCGAGGCAACCGGCAGTAAGTATGTGGAGTGCCCTCACCCTTGCTGGGCAGTACCAGGCAGAGGTCAGTGATGCCCAGGGCATGCAGCCCTGCCCCCTCTGCTGCCCGCCGGTACATGAGATAGGTACGGGGATGTCCAGGGCCTGGAGGGGCCAGGTTGGCAGAGTGGCTGTATGGCGTCGTATCAAGCACTTGGAAGCCAGGCTTGGGACGATCCTTCCCCTCATAGAACACCCTGAGCAGAAAGAGCAGAAAGATATAAAGAGCTCAAGGGGGAGAAAAAATAAATAAATAAAATAAAAACAAGCGGGACCCTGCCATCCTTGCCAGATCTGCCCAGACCCACCGTGCACTCTCAGCCTTGTAAAACTCTGGGACTAGAACCCCACCTTTTCTTGTTGAACTCTGACCTCCAGAGCCCTTCCCCACGCTTGCCCTCGGCAGTACTGCTGCGTCTATAACCATCCCCCATGACTTCCACAGCTCTCACTTATGAACACACTCAGAAGTGATTGTCCGAGCCAGGCGTGGGGGCACACACTTAATGATCCCAACACTCTTGGGAGGCAGAGATAGGAGGACCACCATGAGTTTGAGGCCGGCCTGAGACTGCATAGTGAATTCCAGGTCAGCCTGGGCTAGAGTGAGACCCTACCTTGAAAAACCAAAAAAAAAAAAAAAAAGTGATACTGAAAACCTACAACAGGGGTAGTCATGAGCCCTAAGGGGTGTAACATCTGCTGGTGTCTGGCTAATGTACATACTATGCTCACCAAACTGCCCAGTAAGCACTTTTTTTTTTTTGGCTTTTTGAGGTAGGGTCTCACTCTAGCTCAGACTGACCTGAAACTCACTATGTAGTCTCAGGGTGGCCTCGAACTCACAGCGACCCTCCTACCTCTGCCTCCTAGTGCTGGGATTAAAGGTGTGCACCACCACGCCCAGCTAGTAAGTACTTCTTTTAATGGTCATACCCATATATTAATGCTACTCTCACTTTTGGTTAGAGAAGCTTCTCTTTTCCAATGGTGGTGACCTTGGGATGACTCAGAAGGCACCATGGTGCTGAGAAGGGACAGAGGAGAGTTCAGCACTGAAACATCTCTAACACATCTTCCAAGGCTCAGGCGGAAGAGGTGGCAGAAAGAATGTAAGGGCCAAAGGAAAAGTAGGACTCCTTACAATGTGCTCCTCCAGACTCAAAATGGCCTGGATATCAATGACCTCACAGTGCCTGACACTACCTACACAAGACCTCAAAATAGGAGAAAAAGATGACATCAAAATAAAAGAGAGACTGAGAGGAGGAGGGGATATGATGGAGAGTGGAGCGTCAAAGGGGAAAGTGGGGGAAGGGAGGGAATTACCATGGGATATTGTCTACAATTATGAAAGTTGTCAATAAAAAAAATAAAAAAAAAAAAAGTGAAGCTGGGCATGGTAGCACACACCTTTTTTTTTTTTTTTTTTGTTTTTTTGGTTTTTCGAGGTAGGGTCTCACCCTGGCCCAGGTTGACCTGGAATTCACTCTGTAGTCTCAGGGTGGCCTCGAACTCATGGTGATCCTCCTACCTCTGCCTCCCGAGTGCTGGGATTAAAGGCGTGCGCCACCACGCCTGGCTTAGCGCACACCTTTAATCCCAGCACTTGAGAGGTAGGAGGATCGCTGTGAGTTCGAGGCCACCCTGAGACTACAGAGTGAATTCCAGATCAGCCTGAGCTAGAGTGAGACGCTACCTGGGGGGGGGGGGGAGTGACTCTCTGTCCTAAGCCCCTCACGTGGGGCATCCCATTTAATCTTCTGAATCAACCCCTGTGGAGAGTTATTAGTTGTTACGCCCACTTTGCAGATGAGGAAACACGCCCTCAGAGGGTTTCAGAACCTGCCCAAGAGCAGAGGGCTCCTCAACAGCAGCATCATCATGTGAGCCCAAATCTAAGTCCAGCACACTGGACCTCTCTCCTCCCATTCCCACAGGCCTCCCTCAACCCATATCCCTACTCTTCCTGGCTCTTCCAGACTCCCTCCCAACCTCCCCTGGTGCCAGCACCATGTGGGGGCCACATACCCCAGTTCAACGAGGGGGGGCTTGTCACGACCCGGCGGTAGCAGATGACCGGTTGAGTCCCACTCAGTAGCCCAGCACTGAGTTCCAAAGGGTGGCCCCCAGCAGAGGCCAGGATGCATGTGTAGCCCTGGGGCACCTCCTCACCCAGTGCCCTGGCAATGACAGCCACATCTGTGATGGGATCAGCTGGCCGGGGAGGACGCAAGGAGCCACTGGGTTCGGGAACCCACGTTTCTTCGGGGATAGGTGCTCCGTTCCCGGCAAGCCCGGCCACTACAAAATAATCCACCAGCCGGGGGGGCCGCTCCTCTGCCATGGCCCCCCCTTCACTCACAGCATCTGGAATAGTCAATTGAAAGAGAGAGAGAAAGAGATGGAGCAAGAGAGGCTGGTGTTGCCTTGGCAACAAGTGCCCCCTACCCTTTTTGGTCTTCCTAGTCCTTCCAAGGAAAGACAGGGTAGATGGTCAGCCAGTCCGGAACTCTCCCGCCTGTCTGTGACATCATTAAGGCCCTCACATCCCACCACAGCTCTTCCGAGACCAGCTAGGTCTCTTCCTCTTAGTGGTGCCCACCCTCTCTCCAAAGAACCGGGTCCTCACCATGCACAACAAAGCCGGGCTCGTGACATCACATTGGTCACCTATCCTCTCTAAAGGCCGGCCCCTCCTCTCTCCCTACACACGCATTCACGACATGACTGCCACCACCATTATTTCCCCCCGCAATGGCCTGCAATGACTCATTCTTTGTGGCCGTGACATCATACCATCCTCGGCCTTTTCAAAGGATCCTGGCCTTCCTCCTGTTCCAGTTATGACATCATTAGAACCTCCTGATGCAGGGGATGCTTTTGAAGCACCCACTTTCCTAAGTTGCTAAGAGCTTCCTACAGATTTCTGAGAAAGTTCACAAAACACAAACTCTTAGTGCCGGATCACCAGACTCCCAAGTTTCCTTTTTCCTAGCCTAACTCCACCAATCTGGCCCAAGGAACAATCCATGTCATCCCACCTCCAGGAACCTTAGATATGTCTTGCAAGTTCGAGCCAAAGTGGCCTGGAGGAGGACTGGAGAGATGGCTTAGTGGTTAAGGCACTTTGCCTGCTAAGACAAAGTACCCCAGTTCAATTCCCCAGGGCCCATGTAAGCCAGATGCACATGGTGGCACATGCATCTGGAGTTCTTTGCCGTGGCTGGAGGTCCTGGTGTGCCCATTCTTTCTGTCTCTCTATCTTTGAAATAAATAAGTAAATAAAAACAAAGTGGCTGGAGGAGACCGTTCCAAGCCCCAAGATAGACTCAGTCCCACAAAAGTCTTGGTAACCGCGTTCTCACCTGCCTCCATGGCCCAACCCTGGGGAGCAGGAGCCCCACAAGTCCTCTAGGGTGCTGAATGTAGGAAAGAGCCTGGTGGGTGGCTTGTGGCCCCTCCCCTGCTAGCTAGAGGAGTGTTTCAGAGGGGAAGGGAGGTTACTTCCTGAAAGAGCAGGGGAAGCGCCTGGCAGAAGTCGGCCTAAGGGTGTGCGTAGTGGGGGGTGGGGAAAGCACCATCGAAGGTGCCAGCACAGCATGGGGTCAAGTAGGAACCTTATACTAAGGGTACTGAGCAAGGCCGAAAAGGCTCTGAACGTCTCAAAGGATGCCCAGCGAAATTCTCCCCCCCCCACCTCTCCGCAGAGAACCAGGAGCCAGGGAATCTCCTGGAGCCAGGCCGGCCGGCTCTCTTCTTAACCTGGACACACACGTGCCCCAACCCCGGCTAAATTTAGACTTCATGTGTGGGAGATGAAGCCAGGAGTCATTAGCGTCAGGCTCTTAATTTAACTCCAGGACACCCAGCACCCTTTCTCATGCACTGCAAGGCCAATGGGAACCCGGTGTCCCTCCCAGGCAGCAGGCAGAGGCCTTTAGGTGGTGACCCTCTGGAGAGGCGACTGGGTGGCTCTGGGTCCTTAGGGTCTGCGCACGTGGTGGAGGGTGGTGGTGGGGCGCGGGGGGGGGGGGGCTTCCCCTCACCCAGCCAAGAGGGGAATCCTACAGATGGGGATGTCTCTTCCTTGGGAAAAAGCAAAGGGCAGTGGTGTCACATGGTGGTGGGGCTGGGGGTGTCCCAAGACCCACACGACTTCGGGGCGCAGGGAAGTGGGGTTGGGGCCGGAGGGCGCGCCCAGGGGGGAGGAGACTGAGCGCAAAAGCAGCCAGGAGGACCCAGGACGTGACGGCAGCGGCGCCGGCAGCCGCGTGACCCTACCCCCCCCCCCAGGGAGGGGGAGGAGGAGGAGGAGGAGGGCTGGGTGCCCGGGATCGGCACCCGCGGGAGCAGGAGGGTGCAGTGGGGAGGGAGTGGGTGAGATGCCCGCCGCCAGCAGAGCCAGCTAGCTAGCTTCAAGTGCAGGGCTGCGCCCTCCCCTCCACTTTCACTTCCCCGGGAGAGAGGAAGCGGAACCAGATGTGCAACGCTGGAGCACAGCTGGGCACCGCGGGCTGGTGCTCGGACGCCCCTCCCTCCTTCCCGCCCTCCCCGCGTCCCCGCCGGCTTCCCCGCCCGCCGCCCCGCCCGGGCCGGCCCCTACCTGCCTGCCTCGCGGCTCACCGGCCGGCGGACGCGGGACTCGAGGGCCGGCGGGCGGGCGGGCGGGCGGGCGCGGGGCTTGGCTACCCGGCCCCGGACATGGCGCTCCCTCCCAGCCGGACAGCGAGTGGAGGAGGCCGGAGAGGAGGCCGCCGAGGGCCCCGGGGCGCCGAGCGCCGAGGGACGGAGGACGACGAGGAGGAGGTCTGGGCGGTCCCAGCGTCCCCGCCGCTCAGACCGCGCGCTCGTCTCGGCGTCCGCGGCGCCGGGGGCTCCGCGCTCTTCCGTGCACCCCGCCGTCTTCACTCATCTCCCAACCTCCCCCTCCCCTACACCCCAACTCCGGAGCCGACACACACACACACCCCGCTGACCGTGACCCTGACAAGCGCCTGCCCGGAGCGCGGCCGCCTGCAGCGCGACCTCTGGCGGCTGGGAGGGCCCCCTGCACTCCCCCCAACACACACCAAGGTGGCTGCCCACCGCGGGCAGGACGGCGGCTGGACACTCACCCCAGGCGGGGTCCTCCCACCCGTCCCCACCCCATGGCGCTTCGGTCCCATCCTGGGCCTTACAAGTCAGAGGTGGTATGTGCGCCTGGTCTACGGTGGGGAGCGGGGCGGGGGGGGGGGTAGCCCGTGAAGACGTCCTAGACTTAGGAAGCCCAGGTGGCTCCACCCACGTCCAAGTTTAGAATCCACTAGCCAAAGCAGAAATTCTCGGTTCTCTTTTCTGGAGATGACAAGAATATCGCAAAGAGGAAGAGAGGCCAGAAGGGTAGGATGTGGAGCGGAATAGTGGAGACAGGGTTAACTGAGAACAACGCTCCTTTTCACTGTGCTGGGTGGGAGGTGGGGGGAGAGCAGAGGCTCAGACCACCCAAAGGGATGGCAGACCTCTTCAGAACATGTTCGCCCCCAAGAATCTGCTGAGTTAAACTCAAATAAATGGAATGGAGCAGTGACCTAGGAATATGAGGTTAAAGGCTTACATAGGTCCTTCAAACTTCAATGGCCAGGGAAAGCAGCTAAGACCTAGATGGAATGGAGTTTGTAGTTATTCAAACCCCTCTTTGGAAGCCTTAGTACTGAGGCCAACTACCCGCAGGAGAGCTGGAGTCATTCTACCAGAAACATCAGACCTGTGACCTTGGCCAGCAGCCATCTCCTCACCCGACTCACTGCCAGGCCTCAAAATGAACACAGGGAGTAACTTGTCTGGCCAGTCAGAGCGCCCGGGTCCCTTCCCTGATGCTGTGGCTGAGTCCTAGACAAACATGGGGGCATACGAGGTGACTTCCTGCTGCCGTCCATGAAAGCCTATGTCTATCCGGGCTGTCTTACTTAGGGGATAGATCTGAGGACCTTTCCACAAAGCACAACAATGCTGAAAGGATTTTTGTTAAAGCCTGGCAGAGTAGTAGCAATCTTAGCACCCAGGAAGCTGGGGCAGAAAGAGCGAGACTTCTAGGCCAGCCTGAAATAACACAGGGCTACTCTGTCTCAAAACAATCAAAGTCACAGATAAAAGGCCCGTGCCCCAAAAGGTTCCTAGACCCCTAGCCACCTACCAGACAGCAGCCAATCACTCTGAAGGTTTGATAGAATTTTTTTATTAACATATAATATATTTAATAAAAAATAATGTCCACTCTGGCTCTCTCTTCCACTGCAGGGGGAAGAGTGGTGAGAGGGGCTGGCACTGCCCACCCCTAGCATCCGGACAAGCCCTGCCTCCAGGGTTTCCCTCTACCCCTGCTTTCCAACAGGCTCTGACCTCCAGGCAGACGGGTTTCAAAGTTACAAGTGCTTCAGGCCCTCCCTTGAGCTCCCCCGGGGCCCACCCATTGTGCAGCATTCAGGGGTCACCTGGACAAGCCCCTTGCCTTTTCTCATTCTGAAGACCCTTCATTCTTGTTAGAAAGAGGATCTGGGGGCAGAAAGTGAAGTCTACTGGCCAGGGGGAAGGGAGGAAAGGACAGTGACGGGAGGGGGGGATAGGGCCAAGAAGAAAGATGGTGGCGAGGTCCTCTCACTGTAGTCGGTCACTACGGAATGAATCCTCCACGGCAGGGTCAGGCAGCAGGGCACAGGGGTCACTCAGCATGGTCAGTCCTTCCAGACCCAGTGGCTCCATGTGCAGCTCATCTTCCAGGCCCAGGCCCAGCTCCAAACCGGCTGTGGACACCTCAAAGCCAGGTACTCCAGCCAGGGCTGCTGCGATCTCCTTCGAGAAACCCGGGGAGGAGTCTCCTGTGTGGAAGAGGTGGCTGAGGGCCTGTGGGCCACACACTCTCCAAGCCTTCCATCTCCTATGGCATCCCTGAAGGTGGTGTTCCCTCCTCCGACTCTCCGCCACCACCCATGCACCTCACCTGTGAGGATGATGTTAGGTCCTGAGCCATGGCGGGAACAGTGGGTCAAATTCTGGTGGTTGAGGGCATCATGAGCATCCCGGGAGCCACCTGCTGGCCCTTCGCCCCCTAAAAATTCAGGCCCTTCAGAAAAGCCAGGGGCATCCAGCACCAGGCTGGTCGATGGGCTCTCCATGTTGAACTGCTCCAGCTGGGGACACACAGACAGGCCTTGAGGGAGGAGGCTTCAGAACAAGGTGCTCCTCCTGCCCCTGCCTGGCCTGGTGACACAGTCCCCTTGCCCAGCAAGCTTCACCCACCCCAGGAACAGAGGCGAAGACAAAGGGAGGTGGCAGCAAGCAGAGCAACAGAAGCGAGCACGGGGCCCGGAGTAAGTGTGGGCACCGTACCTGCTGGGCCAGAGCACGTGCATGCCAGGAAGAGAACGGGTCAAGGCAGGAGTCATCAAAGAGCAAGCTGAGCGGAAACAGGGCAGGAGTAGGGGTCAAACGCAGAAAGACAGGAGCCCCAAGCTGCCAGTGCTGTAACTTGTGGGGAGGAATGCTCCCTCTCCAGATACCCCAACTCAGAGTGCACAGAAGATCACTGGGGGGGGGCAGACCCACCCTCAGCCCCTCCCCTGCTTCAGAACTGGGGGCCTGAATACTCACATTCCCCAGGCTGAAGTCATTCACTGGCCGGTGGTAAGACTGCTGCCTGTGCCCACTGGACCCAGGTGGATATAGTGACCCATAATGTAGCTGCCTGCCTGGGGGCTGCCCACCTGAGGGCTGCACTAAGCAGACATGAGAGGGCAACCCTGGCTGCTGTAGAGGCTTTGGGGTGGCTGGTTGGGTGGGTAGAACCAGACTTGGGGGGCTATATGGGTAGGGGGGTAGCCGCTGGTCAGTAGGCAGCTTACTGGTGTCCAAGGGGATGCCCTGAAAAGAAGCAAGGAAAAAGTCCTTGGTGTGCACCCCCAATAACTTTTAAGAGTTCCCCACCCTCTAAACTGCACCCATTCTCAAAACACAAACACAATACTTCAAGCCAGATATGGCAGTACATGCCTGTAATCCCTGCACTCAAGAGGTTGAGGCAAGAAGATTGTGAGTTTGAGATTAGCATGGGCTGAAAGTGAGAGCCGTCCAAAAACAAAATAAAAACCATAAAAAGCCAGGTGTAGTGGCGCATGCCTTTAATCCCAGCACTCAGAAGGCAGAGATAGGAGGATTGTCGTGATTTCGAGGCCACCCAGAGACCACATAGTGAATACCAGGTCAGCCTGGGCCAGAACGAAACCCTGCCTCAAGAAACCAAAAAATAAAATAAAAAAACATAAAAACCCAGCAATGGGGCAGGAGAGATGGCTCAGCGGTGTTAAGGCGCTTGCCTGCAAACACAATCTGAGTTCGATTACCCAGTATCCATGTAAAGCCAATGCACAAAGTGGCACATGCCTCTAAACTTTGTTTGCAGGGCTAGAGGCCCTGGCATGCCCATTCTCGTTCTTTCTCTCTCCTCTCTGTCTCACTCTGCTTGCAAATAAAATAGTCTAAGGACCCAGGTTCAATTCCCCAGGACCCACATAAGACAGATGCACAGGATGGCACATCCATCTGGAGTTCATTTGCAGTGGCTAAAGGCCTTGGCACACCCATTCTCTCTCTCTCTCTACCTCTGCCTCTTTTCTCTCAAATAAATAAAAATGTATTTTTAATTTTTTTTTTTTCCATTTCTTGAGGTAAGGTCTCACTGTAGCTCAGGCTGACCTGGATTTCACTATGTAGTCTCAGGGTGGCCTTGAACTCATGGCAATCCTCCTACCTCTGCCCCTCCAGGGCTGGGATTAAAGGCATGAACTACCACACCCAGCCAATATTTTTTATTTATGAGAAAAAGAGAGAGAGGAAAAAAAGAAGCAGATAGAGAATGGGCTTGGCAGGGCCTCCAGCTACTGCAAACAAACTCCAGATGCATGTGCCACCTTGTGCGTCTGGCTTACATGGGTCCTGGGGAATTGAATCTGGGTCTTTTGGCTTTGCAGGCAAATGGGTCCTGGTAAAATATTTTTAAAAGTAATGAGAATCTGGTGGGTCTTTCCCAGCACTTTGCAGGCAAACCGCCACCCTTAACTGCTCAGCCATCCAGGTCAGCCTGGACCAGAGTGCCCTGTAAAAAACCAAAAAAATAAAAAAAAAAAGTAATGAGCCGGGCATGGTGGCACATGCCTTTAATCCCAGCACTCGGGAGGCAGAGGTAGGAGGATCACCATAAGTTTGAGGCCACCCTGAGAATACAGAGTGAATTCCAGGTCAGCCTGAGTTAGAGTGAGACCCTACCTCGAAAAACCAAAAAAAAAAAAAAAAAGTAGAGCCGGGCATGGTGGGACATGCCTTTAATCCCAGCACTAGAGAGGCAGAGGTAGGAGAATTGCCATGAGTTCAAGGCCACCCTGAGACTATATAGGGAATTCCAGGTCAGCCTGGACCAGAGTGAAACCCTACCTCGAAAAACCAAAAACAAACAAACAAAAAAAAAAGTAATGAAATAAGCTGGGCATGTTGGTGCATGCCTTTAATTCCACAGCATTCGGGAGGCAGAGGTAAGAGGATTGCCGTGGGTTCAAGTCCACCCTGTGACTACATACTGAATTCCAGGTCAGCCTAAGCTAGAGTGATACCCTACCTTGAAAAACCAAAAATAAAATAAAATAACATAACATAACATAAAATAAATAAGCTGGGCATGGTGGCACATGCCTTTAATCCCAGCACTCAGGAGGCAGAGAACTGCTGTGGGTTTGAGGCCACCTTGAGACTACATAGTGAATTCCAGGTCAGCCTGGGCTAGAGTGAGACCCTTACCTCAAAACAAAACCAAAAAAAAAAGCAATGTTCTATGCCACACCACCATGAACATACCTGGTGAAAGTTAGGCAAAAGTAGACATCAAGGGGCTGGAGAGATGGCTTAGTGGTTAAGGCACATGCCTGTGAAGCCTTAGGATCCAGGTTCAATTCCCTGTACCCACGAACGCCAGATGCACAAAGTAGTGTATGTGTCTGGAGTTCATTTGCAGTGACCAGCAGCCCAGGTGTGCCCATTCTCTCTCTCAAATAAATAAATAAATAAATAAATAACATTTTAAAGTAGAAATCAGGGGCTGGAGAGATGGCTTCGTAGTTAAGACATTTGCCTGCAAAGCCAAAGGATCCCAGTTTGATTCTCCAGGACCCACATAAGCCAGATGCACATGCGTCTGGAGTTTGTTTGCAGTAGTTGGAGGCCCTGGCACGCCCATTCTCTCTGTCAAATAAATAAATTAATTAAAAAAAAAAAGTAGCATAGCCAGGCGTGGTGGCGCATGCCTTTAATCCCAGCACTCGGGAGGCAGAGGTAGGAGGATCGCCATGAGTTCAAGGCCACCCTGAGAATACAGAGTGAATTCCAGGTCAGCCTGGGCTAGAGTGAGACCCTACCTGGGAAAAAAAAAAAAGTAGAAATCAGAATGGAAGTGCTAAGTGAGGCTAACAACAGGTTAACTGAATCCACTCCAGAAGTGACAATTCCTAAACCGTGGTACTTAACTGGTCATCAATAATCAAGAACTGTGACACACTTCACAGGTGACTGGCAACACCACAGTGAAGATGAGAACTGTAATTTCAAAGCCTTGAAAAGGCCAGAGGGAATGGGAGAAGAAGGCAGGGAAAGGAGAGGAGAGGAGAGGAGGAGGTGAGCTGCCCTCACGCCACACTCAGATAGAGCAGCTATCACTGGTCTTCCCTACAAGAGGGGGAAAGATGGAACACTGAACACACATCCAGGGAGCAGAAATGGAGAGGGAAGGAGGGCAGAGGAGCAGGAAAGAAAGGCAGTAAGGTGAAGGGCGAGGAAAAGGATGGGGAGGAAGCAAGGAAGAGCTCGGAATTTCAGCATGTAGACCAAAGCCCTACAATCAATAAGCGTCTAAAACATAGAGCCAGGTATGGTAGCATAAGCCTGTCATCCCAGCACTTGAGAGGTGGAGGAAGGAGAATCAGGAGTTCAAGAGTTCAAGGCCAGCTTCAAGTACATAGTGAGTTGGAGGCCAGCCTGGCCTACAGTATGAGGCCCTATCTCAAAACCAAAAAAGTCTGGGCCCTAGTCCCAGCTCTTCCTAACTTGCTGGGTCAACCTGGAGAAGTTACTAGACCTGTTTCCTCATCCATACACTGTGTCTCAGACTCTATGAACTTGGAAGGAAGGAAGGAAGGAAGGAAGGAAGGAAGGAAGGAAGGAAGGAAGGAAGGAAGGAAGGAAAGGAGGAAGGGGGAAGAGGAAAGGAAGGAAAATGGAAGAGGGGAGGACAGGAAAGAGGTGACTGGGGTGGGAATAGCAAGAAAAGGAAAAGAAAAGAGGAGAAAGGCTAAAGGACACATCACAAATCTACACATGCGCCGTGCTAGGCTGGGGCTCCGTACTTCACATATATCATATTTGATGCTGACAAAACCATCCTCATGTGCTAAATGAAACTGCTGAGGCTCGTAGACATTAACAAATAACTAGTGAAGGAAGACAGGTAGCAAGAGGCAGGGCTAGGACGGGAAAGCAGAAAGCTTAGTGCCCGGCTGTGTACTCGTGAGCAAAGAGGGGAAGATGGATAAAAGATGCGGAGGGGAAGACTGAGGACTGGAAGGGTAGGAGTGCGAAAGGGTTATGAGAAGAAAGGAGAGAGGTATTTGAAGACAGAGCGAGTTTGGCAGAAAAGGGGAAGGGAGACAGATGCGTAGGGAAGGCATCCACGCGTACCTGAGTGATGGAAGACAAGGTGGGTGACATTGTTGGCGAAAACTGTTTGGGCAGCTGCTGTTGGGACCTTCTGGCGTCGGCTGGGCCCGCGGGCAAACTCAGGGGACTTAAGGGCACACGGCGGTGGCGGGGGGAGGTCCCAGGAGTAGAAGCTGGGTAGGGGGGTGCGCTCAGGACAGGAGATGAAGTAGAGGAAGAGGAGGAGGAGGAGAGGGCTGGAGCACTAAGTGATGGGTGGCCCAGGGAGGTGGCAGGCAGTGCATGGTGGGCCAAGGAGGAGGCAGGCAATGAGGGGTGACTGTGGGAGCCCTGGAGCTGGGGCTGAGGACTGCTCAGGGAAGCCTGAAGGTTGGGATTGCTTAGGGAAGACTGCAGGGATGGGTGGCTGAGAGGTGAGTGAAGTCCTGCAGGCACAGACAAAAACCAGAGATGCCAACATTACCGACGGGAACAGCTCCTTCCTTCCTAGAACGGGGAGCAGCGACCAGACTAGGGTAACACATGTCCTCCCTACTCTGTCCCTAACCGTGAGATTGGCACTGCCCACCTAGACATTACCATCCGTTCTTCTCCTTAGATAAGCCGTAACTACCCATTTTTGCTGGGAATTGCAGTGAGGGGATGTGGGGCCACAGGGGTGGGGGACTACGTGGGCAGTCACGGGATCCCAGCTCGAGCCTCCCTCTACTTCATCCCTCTAGCCAGGCAACCCCTGGTAGGCATGTGGCCAGGACAGGGCAGCCACTCACCTGATGCATCATAGCTGGGGCCCAGGCCCAGTCCTCCACTGATGCCCAGATGGGTCATGGTGTGGGTCAGATTGGAGGTACTGTTGCCCCCACTCAGGTTGGGATAGGCTGTCTCCTCAGGGTCCAGGGGGGTGGGCAGTGGGGGAGGAAAGTGCAGGTTGGTGAGGTCAGGTAGGGACCCCCCTGTATTCATGGCAGGCGGGAGGACAGGCACATTGGCAGGTTGGTCAGGAGATGGAAAGATGCTGGGGACAGACAAAGCAGGCAGGTCAGAGAAGAGCAAACATGAGTCTCCCACACTTCCTTGTCCTTCCCGCCCTCAATAGCACTCCTGAGCCAGCATTAGCATGGCACTTACTTGATTCCAGGGACTTCACAGGATCGAGGTCGGGAGGAAGATGAGGACAGCTGAGGAGAGAGGAGGGTGGAAGTAAGGGCAGAGCTCACGGGAACAGCACAGAAGAGTGGAGCACCCAGCGGCCCTCACGCACCTTCTTAGCATCCCAAGGTTTCAACAAATGCTTGTCATCTAGCAAGTTCTCCTCAATAGCAGGGACTTGAAAGAGAAAGACTGGTGATGGGAAGGCTGGAGGAGACGACAGGAAGCAGAGGCACACAGGAGGAAGTCCTGCTCCCTGACCCTGCACAAAGTCCCAGGACCAGCCCAGACATTCTTTGGCAAGTGTGACCCACAAGTAGTGCAGAACTCATACCTTTGGAGTCCATTTCGCCATCCATAAAACCTGCAAGGGAAGCATGGAGTGGGCTGTGGTGCCCACTTGCTCTCCTGCCTCAATGGAGAGCCGCTCCCTACCCTGGGATCTCCGAACCTCTACTCGTATCTTACCTCCTCGGACACTGGGAGGTGTGGGGCCTGGGTATGTGTTCTGGGGGTTGGGGTTCATCACACTTGTGTGAAGGGCAGAGTCGGAGCTTGTCCTGTTGAGGAGCAGAAACAAACGGTGACAATCTTCCAGGTGCTCAAATGCCGCCCAGCAGTGGGAAACACGAGCTGGGCTAGAGAAGGGTGGAGACGAGGAAGTAGGGCCCCTCAGAAACTACAGGGAAGAGATGTGACCTACAGAAAGCAAGGACCAGCCAGGTGTGATGGCGCACGTCTTTAATCCCAGCACTCAGGAGGCAGAGGTAGGAGGATCGCTGTGAGTTCGAGGTCACCCTGAGACTACATAGTGAATTCCAGGTCAGCCTGAGCTAGAATGAAACACTACCTCAAAAAAAAAAAAACATAAAAATAAGGGCTGGAGAGATGGCTTAGTGGTTAAGGCATTTGCCTGCGAAGCCAAAGGACCCAGGTTCGATTCCCCAGGACCTATGTAAGCCAGATACATAAGGGGCACATGCACCTGGAGTTCATTTGCAATGGCTACAGGCCCTGGCATGCCCATTCTCTCTCTGCCTCTCTTCTCTCTCTGTTTGTAAATAAATTAAAAAAATAAATAAATATATTTAAAAAAAAATAAGTCGGGCATGGTGGCACATGCCTTTAATCCTAGCACTTGGGTGGCAGAGGTAGGAGGATCACTGTGAGTTCAAGGCCAGCCTGAGACTACAGAGTGAGTTCCAGGTCAGTCTGAACTAGAGCAAGACCCTTCCTTGAAAAACAAACACAAAATAAATAAAAAGCAAGGACCATCACCTGCTAAGTGAAGATGGTAGTCGAAACAGCTGACCCTTCTCTGCTGGAAAATTGCCCCAAGGCATTGTCCTAGGAGAGAAAATCAAAGTGGTGAAGAGGAGGAAGGCTAGACAAGAAGTCAGAGGTGGAGTTGGGAACCGTGGGGACCAGAGTGAGCACAGAGGCCGAGGCACCCAGCCAGGACCTCGCTTCTTTCTAGTTCTGCTGATTTCTATGGCCCATGAGCATCCTCCTCTAATCAACTGAAGACCTGGAAACTTCGAGTTCCTCTCTGCCAAGATGAACGGAAAAGCTGAAGCCCAGGGATTCTGCCAGATATGAGCAGGGGTTCATCACATCTGGCACCCACCCGAGAGAAGGCAACCATTTTCACCTGCCACCCTGCCATCTGCCCCTCCCCCTTACATACACACCCCAGCTTGGCTACAGTTCCATTGGTCCTACTCGGGCTGGACTGGGAGGCCTGGCCATTCATGTCAACATAGCCAAGACTGGACTCTGATCACCTACACCGGCTGCCCCACCCTTCCAGATTGGCCGTTATGGGAGGAAGGACAACTGAAACCCCAGCCCCTTCAGAACGTGTCGGAGAGCATGTGGGTAGGAAATGCTGCCTGCTCTGGACTCACCTTCGCCAGCTGGACTCTGGGGGAGGAGACAAGTAGGCAGGACTGTAGGGAGAACTGTCAATGTGAATAGCTGCGGTTAAGGAAAAGCGTGGAGAGGAGCTGGATAGGTGAGAGGCCAGGTGAGAGGAGAATAAGGGAAGCAGTAAAGCATAAGCTGGGCATGGAGGCTCATGCACCTAGAATGCTGAGGCAGGAGGATTTCTGAACTCCAGGCCAGCTTGGATACATAGAGAGTTCTAAGCCAGACTAAACTAGCGTGACATCTTACCTCAAAAAAAGTGGGGAGGGGCGTGGTGGCGCATGCCCTTGATCCCAGTACTGGGAGGCAGAGGTAGGAGGATAGCCTAGGCTGAGAGTTCGAGGCCAGCCTGAGACTATATAGTGAATTCAAGGTCAGCCTGGGCTAGAGCGAGACCCCACCTCGAAAGAAAAAAAAAAAAAGCAGGGTGTGGTGGCACACACCTTTGATCCCAGCACTTGGGAGGTAGAGGTAGGAGAATCACTGTGAATTTGAGGCCATCCTGAGACTACACAGTGAATTCCAGGTCAGTTTGGGCTATAGTGAGACTCTGCTTCAAAAAATAAATTAATTAATTAAGGGGCTGGAGAGATGGCTTAGCAGTTAAGCGCTTGCCTGTGAAACCTAAGGACCCTGGTTCAAGGCTCAATTCCCCAAGACCCACATAAGCCAGATGCACAAGGGGGCACATGCATCTGGAGTTCGTCTGCAGTGGCTGGAAGCCCTGATGTGCCCATTCTCTCTCTCTCTCTCTCTCTCTGCCTCTTTCTCCCTCTCAAATAAATAAATAAATAATTTTTTTTTTTTTTAAAGAGAGATGGCGGCCAGGCATGGTGGCGCATGCCTTTAATCCCAGCACTCGGGAGGCAGAGGTAGGAGGATCGCCGTGAGTTTGAGGCCACCCTGAGAATACATAGTGAATTCCAGGTCAGCCTGAGCTGGAGTGAGACCCTACCTTGAGGGAAAAAAAAAAAAAAAGAGAGATGGTTTAGTGATTAAGAGTGCTATCCGTTGCCGGATGTGGTGGTGCACGCCTTTGATCCCAGCACTTGGGAGGCAGAGATAGGAGGATCAATGTGAGTTCGAGGCCACCCTGAGACTCCATAGCGAATTTCAGGTCAGCCTGGACTAGAGTGAAACCCTATCTTTAAAAAAAAAAAAAAAAAAAAAAAAAAAAGCCGGGGGTGGTGGCGCACGCCTTTAATCCCAGCACTCGGGAGGCAGAGGTAGGAGGATCGCCGTGAGTTCAAGGCCACCCTGAGATTACATAGTTAATTCCAGGTCAGCCTGGGCCAGAGTGAGACCCTACCTCGAAAAACCAAAAAAAAAAAAAAAAAAAAAAAAAGAGTGCTATACTTGCAAACATGCCTGAAACCACCTGAGTTTGATTCCCTGGCACCAATATTACACAGCTGGGCATAGCCATATATGCCTGTGACTGCAGTCCTTTAGGGAGCAGAGACCAGCTCCAGAATCGGTAAGAGACTCTATCTGAAGGATGAGCAATGCAGGAGGGGTCCCCAATGCTCTCCTCTGGCCACACATGTGCATCCACCAAACCACACCACACATACATGCCCCCCCACAAAAAAAAGTAATCCCAGCACTTCAGAGGCTGAGGCAGGATAACTGTGAATTCAAGGTCATCTTAGTACGTTCCAAGCCAGCCTGGACTACACAGAGACCCTGTCTCAGAAATAAAAATAAATAGCCGGGTGTGGTAGCGCACACCTTTAATCCCAGCACTTGGGAGGCAGAGGTAGGAGTCTGAGGCCAGCCTGAGACTACATAGTAAATGTCAGGTCAGCCTGAGCTAGAGTGAGACCCTACCTCGCAAAACAAAACAGTCCAAAGCCCCTTCTCACCACATTCTACCCACCCAGTCCACTTTGTGAAGGATATGTGGCGAGGGTATCGGCGGAGTGGGGACACCATCCTGCGGGGATCTCGCTGCACCCGCTCTACCAGCCCATGGTGCCGAGTACTTCGAGATGAATCCAATGGTGAATGGAGGGGGCTCTGCCAACGAGGACAGGTGAGTCAGCAGGGGAAGCAGCATGACCGCCTCTGCTCCTCCCGGCTGCTGTCCACTCACCTGGAACTCGGCCAGGCCAGAGCCAATCTGGTTAACATTGGGCAGAGAACCACCATAGTGGGAGCTCCTTGTGTAAGCCAGTCGCAGCTTTTGGGCCTGTAACTAAGACATAAGAGACAAAGGGGATTGTCAGAGAGGATTCTGAGCACTGTTGCCTTTGCCCATCTTTGTCATCTCTGTCACCAGAAGACACTGTCAGCACAAAGCTCAAACATAGGGAAAAGTCAGTGAGACCTGGTACAACCAATGCACCGTAGCTCTTCTGTAAGAAACCTCCATCATCGAGCTCCCTACTGTGCAGGGCCTGTCTCTGCTGGGGTCAGTCTAAATGTGAGTCTCCCGGAACACCAAGGCAAGTCACAGGAACAGCTGCCTATTAGGCAACTCTGCCTTCATGTTCAGACACATCCAAGACTAACCAGAAGTGTATATCACAGATCCGTTACTGCCAGTCTCTTTCCAGAGAGCAGTTTTCTGGGGATGCCATTGACCACCCTCATGACAAGGTGGCAGAACCTGCACCTTCCAAATAGAAGGTCAATGATGGCTCTCCTGCTAGAAAAGCAGTGTCCAAACCAAGAAGCATTCTTCCATTGGACGTTAAGACCCCTGGGTCAGCAAGGGGAGGGAAACAACACAGTAGCCTACTCCAGCCTGAGGCGGGGTCAAGGCCAGGGCCACCTCCTTGGCTCATCTCCACTTCAGGGAGATATCTGGCACAGAAGTGGGACCCAGTCACACTCAGCTTACTGTGGCTTTAGCGTGTCTACAGCCCTCATGCCACTCTGTGAGAGAGACAGGCTATTCCCGAAGTTCAGCCACTGCTACCAGCCAATCAAGATAGGGCCATAAACTGGGCATGGTGGCGCACGCCTTTAATCCCAGCACTCAGGAGGCAGAGGTAGGAGGATTGCTGTGAGTTCGAGGCCACCCTGAGAATACATAGTGAATTCCAGGTCAGCCTGGATCAGAGTGAGACCCTACCTCAAAAAAAAAAAAAAAAAAAAAAAAAAGATGGGGCCATGGAGAGGAGAGAAGGAAGCAGAAGAGGGATAAGTTCTGGGAGCTTTCAGGGTCACACAGAAGCCAACATCAGAACTGGCTTCTCTTCCAGTAGGTTAACTCAGAGAGTCCAGGTGGGTAGTGCTGGTAGCTGGGCCACTTTTAATATAATAGATGGAACTGAGCCAGGTGTGGTGGCTCACGCCTTTAATCCCAGCACTTGGGAGGCAGAGATAGGAGGATCGCTGTAAGTTTGAGACTCTATAGTGAATTCCAGGTCAGCCTGGGCTAGAGCAAAACTCTACCTCAAAAAAATCAAAAAACTGCCGGGTGTGGTGGCACACGTCTTTAATCCCAGCACTCAGGAGGCAGAGGTAGGAGGATCGCTGTGAGTTTGAGGCCACCCTGAAACTACATAGTGGGTTCCAGGTCAGCCTGAGCTGAAGACCCTACCTTGAAAAACAAAACAAAACAAACAAAAAAAGACAGACGCCCCAGCTTCCAGTCTCTCACAGCCTTTGTTTGTGCACACACAAGCCCCAAGATTACACACCATGCCCCTGCTAGAATCATGGTCCAGAGGGCAGGGCTTGAAGCCATCAGCTGGAAACTAGCCTCTCCCATCTTCCTGTCTCTCTGTCCTTACCAAGATGAAAAGGCAGACAATCATAACCCTCATCATGGCTTGAGTGGGTTACAGAAGCCTAAGCAGCGTGTGTGTGCGCACATTTGCTTCCTCACTTAACTTTCTCAGTTCTAACTCCCACAAACTAGGGCACATAGTCCCTAGAGACTCAAAGGAAAAACACACACACACACAGCTCTAAGAGCCCAGGGAGTCCCAGTCATACACAGATGCAGCCACAGACCAGCAGAAAGAGCCTTGAAATGTAGTATCCGGATTCCCCCATCACCCCTTAAGTTCTTTCCAGCTCTTATTTTATGAAAGATTACAATCTACTCACCTGCTTTTTTAAGAAATCTCTCCCTAAATCAGGACTGCATACCTGCTCCTAGCACCCTCCGAAATCCAGCAACAAAGACCAGAGGGGGCTTTAGAAGCAGCTTGACAGCAGCCTGAGGGTTTTTTTTTTTTTTTTTTTTTTTTTTTTTTTTTTGTGGCACCTTCCAGGTAGGAATGACTACTTCCCACGTACAGAAGACCTTAGAAGGCGAAAGCACTTTAGAAATTAACTCGCAAAGTAGTGCCATGTCCCTCTGAAACCCACCGAACACACGACAGAAGATTCCCGTTCCCCAAGTTAGGGATTTAAGGGAGGCCAGGCCAAAGCAAGCACCATTCTGTGAGTGAGGGACCTCACCTTCATTCACGTCAGGAAACCACACGAAGCATTTAAAAAAGGAAGCCAAGGGACACGGGACGCAGGAGGGGACTTCCTGTCCCACTATGTACCCAGCACACAGCTCGATCAAACCACTCGAGGTGGTGGTGGTGGTGGTGGTGGTGGAAGGGGGTCCCTTAGGTACCAAGACGCCGGGAAGTGTCATAACCCGAGCAGAGATTACAAAGTCAGAGAGGGGGCCAGATGGGGAAAAGAGAAGATAAGGAGACTACATCCCCATGCCACAATGCATGAGCCAGGGTGCTTTTAGTGGAGTCCCCGCGGGTTGGGGTGGAGGGACCCGGCAGGGATGGACAAGGACCACCCTGTTCGTGCCGACTTTTGCGCGGCCCATCTTCCTCTCCAGGCCACCCCTACGCTGCTACCTCGAGTCATTTCACCTCCTCCCCGGCGCTGGCTGAAACCTCGGGCCTCGAACCCGCGTCTCGGGCCCGGCGGTCCCGCAGCCCGGGGGGCAGCGCGTCCATCCTCCCGCGCCCGCCCGCCCGCCCGCCGCGCCCGGCCCCGCCTCTCCTCTCCCCGACGCGGCCCCTCACCCGGGTGGAGCCGATGTCCATCATCACCTCCTCGAAGGCCGCCGTCTCCTCGGCCTGACGCTGCTTCTGCAACGCGATCTTCTCGCTAAACTTGCGCGGATTGGAAGCTGAGGCCGTGGCGGAGGAGCCCGGTCCGTTGGCTCCAGACGTCGCCATCTTCTTCTTCTTCTCGCTTCCCTCCCCTCCACTTTCCCAGTTCTAGCCACGGCCTCCGCCGCGGGCCCCGCTCCGGCCCGGCTCCTTTACAGCCTCTAGCAGTAGCCGTAGCCGCCGCCGCCTCCGCAAGCCCCTAGCGGCCTGGCCCCTAGCCTACCCCTGACCTGAGGCCGCTTCGCCCGACGGGACTCGTAGTTTGTTTACGTGCCTCGTCTACGCCCGCAGTCACACAGCACCGGGAGGAAGCGGACTACATTTCCCGGCAAGCCGTGCGGGCGCCGGGAGCCGCGCACGCTCGCCACCACCACCCCGCCTACTAAGGGCGCGGGGCAGGCCGGGAGCGGTAGTTCTACAGCAGTCCCGCGCCTACGAAAGAGAAGGGGAGAGGGATTCTGAGAGGAAAGGAAGAGGGAGGAAA
Organism: Orientallactaga sibirica; assembly: GCA_036365145.1. Taxonomy (NCBI): domain Eukaryota; kingdom Metazoa; phylum Chordata; class Mammalia; order Rodentia; family Dipodidae; genus Orientallactaga; species Orientallactaga sibirica. Next base: position 26,342,083 of record JAEOAD010000025.1, read on the forward strand.
TGAAGGGAAGGGGTGGAGACAAGGAGGGAAGAAGGAAGGAAGAGAAGAAAAAAAAAAGATTTGGTCATTTTCAGGAAAAAGGGGACGGGCGATTGAGTGAAAACAGACCGAGGATGTAAAACATCTGTACTCATTTGGGACTCAGGTCCTCTCAGGCTGGTTACATACCCTCCCCCGTTCCCAAAACAAATGACTCCGATGCCGAAGAGATGTATAGAAACATCTTTTATTTGGCTAACATATCTCAAAACAAGTTAGTAAAATAGATTCTGGAGAATATGGCCCTATGCACAGCCCCCTCTCCCTCCCTCCCTCCCTAAAAATAACCCTGAGGGTGGGTGGTTCCCTTCTCCCTTGGGCTCCTCAGGTATAAAAAGTTTTGGCAGCTCAATGTTTATCTAGGCATGGGGCACCAAGTACACTTTCTGTATTTAGGGTAAGGAGGCAGTAGGTGGCCACCACTCACCCGAGACCAGTTCAGCAAACATTTCTTTCCCACCCCAGATTATGGTACCAAAATAACGAACTAGTAAGTCTGTAGGTCTCCTCCACTGAGGTGCTAGGCAGGGCTCAGGGCCACATCACTGTGCTTTAAGAAAGGGTGTATGTGTGGGGGGGGGGGAGTTTGGCACTTTAAAAAGAGTGAGCAGGGCAAGGGAGGCCAGAGAAGGGATGAAAACTGGCAGAGAGAGAGCTCTGGCGCTAGTCCCCTTGGAGAAGAGGAAAGAGGTATGAGGAGGCAAGAAGAGCGGCCGAGTGCTGAAATGGGTAGAACCAACAGAGCAGGATGTTGACTTAGTCGATGCCCTCTCCGTACCTTTATCCCCAAGCAGCTGGCTGCCTCCCTCCTGCCTCTTATGTCAGTTGTCCCAGGTGCCATGGATGACCTCTGACTCTAGCAGTATGCCCCACTCCTAACGTCCCCTGATCATGTTTCGAGTGACCTGTCCAGCTTGTTCCTGGGGCCAGTCTCTTTCCTGCCCACTTCCCTCTCATTTGTCATAGACCCCAATGTTCCATCGTATTTCTTCTACCTCTCAGAGAACTCTTTGGTCCTCACTACCCCCCCTTCCCCATTTCTTCTCCACACAATGGAGAGGGAGGGACAGGGGCACCTGACAGTCAACACCCCCGCCCCCTGTCCTTCTCTTGAAGACTCTTAGATTTGGACAAAGAGCAGGCCAGTGAGCAGGGCAAAGCCTGCTAGGAGCAGGATGACCTTGAGGATCCTCTGCTCAGAAGAAGCCAACTCCTGGGGCAGGATTTCCAGGAAGGTGATATAGAGGAAGGTGCCAGCTGCCATACCCTCCAGCACAGACTGGGCCAGCTGGTGCAGAGGCCCAGCTGATTCTGCCAGAGCAGCACCTAACCCAATGCCCAAAGGTGTCATGCATGAGAAGAGGATCCCACAGCCAGCCACCACCTGAACCCGTAGGTGGCTCTGTAGCAGCCGCAAGGACAGGCTGACTGCCAGGATACCCTTGTGGAGCAACAGAGCCAGACACAACTCCATTGCCCGAGCCCAGTCTCGTTGCAACCCCACAGCCAGGCCCTCGAACACCGAATGCAAGGCCAGAGAGAAGACCAGTACGCAGGCACGCAGGGCTGAGGGAGTTGCTGCAGCACCGCTTGCCAGGGGGACTCCCGGTCCATCATGCCAATGCTGAGGCCCACTATTCACTGTTCCCAGCAGAGCCCTTGTCTCCTCACGATGTGGTGGCCCCGACTGCTCCTTGTAAGCCAGTGTGATCTGCTCCATCACCAGGACCAGGAAGAAACCCATGGCCAGGATGAACTCTTGGAGGGGGAACTGGAGCTATGGACAGAAGCAGCAGCAAGGAGTTCAGGAGACAGAACAAGAATGGCACAGAGTCAGATGCAAAGCCCCAGTTACAGAAAATTGGAAGTCCCCCAAAGACACAGGGCCACTCTTGGTCACACGATGATACACAAATTACAGATTATGGACCACAGTGTTAAATGTAGGCCAAAGTGTTTCAACTTTGACACTAGTAACATTTTCGGGCTAATGATTCTGGCATAGTTGTCACGTGCACTGTAGGCGGTTGAGCAGTGCCTCGTCTCTGTACCCACCAAACGCCACAAGCACAACACATTCCCATCAAGTGGGGACAATAAAAATCTCCGCACATTGCCACGTATTTCCCCAAGGACAAAACTTCCTCTGGCCAGGCATGGTGGCACACGCCTTTAATCCCAGCACTTGGGTGACCGAGGTAGGAGAGTGGCTGTTGAGTCTGACGTCACTTGAGACAGTGAATTCCTGGTCAGCTTGGATTATAGGGAGACCCTACCTTGAAAAAAAACAAAAAACAAACAAAAAAAAAACTTCCTCTAGTTGAAGAGTCAGGGAAATAGATAAACAAAGAATGTTACATTAAGTATATAAACAAGGCTGAAGAGATGGCTTAGTGGTTAAGGCGCTTGCCTGCAAAGCCAAAGGATCCTGTTCGATTCTCCAGGACCCACGTAAGCCATATGCACACGGGGCGCATGTGTCTGGAGTTCGTTTGCAGTGGCTGGATGCCCTGGCACACCCGTTCTCTCCCTCTCAAATAAATATTTTTTTTAAAGCATATAAACAAAAGGTCACACATATACCTACCTTCCCAAATGCTCACCCACAAACTCACATAGGGTCACACAGACATTGAGGCTTATGCACAGTCATAAGGAGACACAGATCACTAAGTCATAGAAGTACAGAGAACAGCAGCCATTGCTACTTCCTCAGTCACAAGGAAAAAGAGAAGTCCTTGGGACAACCTCACTGAACCACGATCCAACTACCTCGGTTTTTCCTATAATGAGCTTTTCTTTAATGTGTGCGGGGGTGGAGACAGAGGCTCACTCTACAGCCTAGGTCAACCTGGAATTCACAATGCAGGCAATTCTGCCTAAGCCTCTGAACACTGGGACTACAAATGTGATGCAGCACACCTAGCTTTTTTTTTTTTTTTTTTTTTTTTTTTGGTTTTTCAAAGTAGGGTCTCACTCTGGTCCAGGTGGACCTGGAATTCACTATGTAGTTTCAGGGTGGCCTTGAACTCCCTGCAATCCTCCTACCTCTGCCTCCCGAGTGCTGGGATTAAAGGCGTGCCCCACCATGCCTGGACGACCACATTTAACTTTTTTTTAATTTTATTATTTTTGGTGTTTTCAAGGTAAGATCTCGCTGTAGGCTAGGCTCCAACTCACTCTGTTGCCCCAGGCTGGCCTCAAACTCAGAGTGATCCTCCTACCTTAATCTCCTGAGTGCTGGGATTAAAGGCATGCACCACCACACTGAGCTGGTTTTTGTTTTTTTTTTTTTTTTTTCTTTTTTCGAGGTAGGGTCTCACTCCTAGCTCAGGCTGACCTGGAATTCACTATGTAGTCTCAGGGTGGTCTCGAACTCATGGTGATCCTCCTACCTCTGCCTGGGATCAAAGGCCATGTGCCACCACACCCAGTCACACTGAGTCTTGTATCTATCTGTGCCTTGCACCTACTCATCCCCCATATCCCATTTCCTTGAGCCTTTGTGGTCAGCCACCCAAGCCCCTGAGAAACTGTCTTCTCCCCTTCTTGGGTCTGCAATGACCTCTGTCTCTAGTCCTTCAAGTGGTAAGACGCCAGGCATGCTGGTGCACACCTGTAATCCCAGCATTCAGGATACCGAGGTAGGAGAACTGAGAGTTTGAGGGCAGTCTTGGCTATATAGCCAGACCCTGTCAAGAGAAAGAAAGGAGCCAGGCGTGGTGGGGTATACCTTTAATCCCAGCACTCGGGAGGCAGAGGTAGGAGGATCGCTGTGAGTTTGAGACCACCCTGAGACTACCTAGTGAATTCCAGGTCAGCCTAGGCTAGAGTGAAACCCTATCTCAAAAAACCAAAAAAAAAAAAAAAAAAAAAAAAAAAAAAAAGGGAAAGAGGAAAGATATGTGAAAGAGAAACAAATGGAAAGAGAGAAGACGGTTTTTGAACATTGTTAACTTCCTGGCAACTGGAACTTATCAACCCAGAGTAGTCCATGTATGTGGTATGGTTCCTCACACTGTCTCAGAGTACACAGGACTCACATCGGTAGGAGGGTTTACAAATGCCCAGAAGTTATGCTGTTCCTGAACTCCACACAATTCATAGGCTCACACACCAAGGGCCTACCAAACCATGGTGTGACACAGGAACAGATCTGTATCAACCATGCATTCAACATGACCCTCAACACCCCGGGTCACATGTTGGGGCCAGTGCTCACCGTCACGTGCAGGGCTGCCAGGGCCTCATCGATGGCAGCCAAGTAGTCAGGCAGCAGGTCCAGCAGACAAGTAGCCAGAAAGACTCCCCCTGCGAAGCAGCTAACTAGGCTTAGGACTTTCTGGCGGGAAGCTGAGCAGAAATGGAACAGAGTAAGGAATGAGTAAGCCAAACCCCCCTGCAGGTTCCACCACTCCAACCCAGAAGACTACCTCTGCTGGGATTAAAGGCGTGCACCACCATGCCAGGCATGCCTTCCCCAGCTTTCTGAAGCAGGGGGAAAGAGACCCTCACCTGAGGCTTCGTGGCCAGCTCCAGACCTCCGCAACACACACACTGGCACCAGGCTGCAGAGAAGGGTTAGCCCCAGCAGCAACACCAAGGCCCCCAACTTCACATCCAGCCCCACTGGCAGTGAAGGCTCCGAAGCTACTGCCTCTGGGCGCCACACCAGGAGCTCTGGTTCCTTCCAGGGCCCCATGGTGGCTGTGGTAGCTCCAGTGAGTCTCGGACCTACAAAGATAAGACTAGCATTGAGTCAATGGGTGGGTAATGGTCACACGCAGGGAAGAGGGGCCAAGGAAAGGGGATGGCTGCCTTTGCACAGTGCAACTTCCCACAGCCCAGCCCCTTTCTGGCCATTCCCAGCTGGCGTGACTCATCCACCAGGAACACGCCTGCTTCTCCTCTGTCGTCTCTCTCCCAAGTGACTGGGTTCAGGGAACCAACAAGGAGGTGGGGAGGGGGGAAACTGAGGCATGAGACGTCTAGTGTCGAAATCTGATTACCCTTCTTTCTCCTGGAACACGCAGAAAACTGAGGACAGACACCTTAATTAGGCCTAGAGCTGGGGTCCCCTAAGGAAGGTAGAGGCCAGCCCCCCCCCCAAACACACACACACACACACACAATTCAACTCCAGAAAGAGGATGTAGGACTAGGGGGACTTGGGGGAGTCCCGGATGGCTTCACAGACCAGCTCAACGGGGGGGGGGTGCAAACTTGAGTGCTGGGTCGCTCTCCACTCCCCAAAACCATGCCCCCCCCAGAAAGCAAACACCAAGCTTGACGCCTTGTGGGTGGGAGATGACCTAGGAAGAGGCGGGAGGGTGGGGGGGCCTGGGACAGGCTAAGACGACCCTGAGATTGGTGTCGAGAAGTCCTGGGTCCCAGGAGCCCGAGCTGGAGGTGGTCAGCGTCGCAGGAAGCAAGTTGGAGGAATGTGCAGGCTGAGGACCACCCCCCTCCCCCCACCCCACCCCACCCCCGCAGCCTCCAGTCTCCTAGGCCTCGGCCCACGTCCCACGCCGCCCGGATGGATGGAGGAGCTCGCCGCACTCACCTCGACAGGGTCAAACTACATCCTCCCCGCTCCGTTCCGGCGCCGAGTCGGGAATTCCCGCCCCCTCCCCATAGCGCTCCCTTTTCCAACCCCCGCCCCCAACCCCGCGAGGCCGCGGCGGACGGCGCTGAGCCGACCAATGGCCGCGCTCGAGGGGCGGGGCCTGTCTTGGAGTGACTTGGGTGAGAAGCAATCAGAGTCCGGGGCCTGGAGGAGGGGGCGGAGCCTGCGGCGCGGACTTGGAGCCTGGGCTCCAGGGAGGGGACGAGCGGGAAGACCCCGGGGCCGTGGGTGCGGGGCGCGCTCGCGGGGGACGGTACAGAACTCGGGTCACCATTGGAAGAGGGGAGACGGGGGGTGGAGCAGCCTGCACCCCGTTCTGGCTTCCTTCCGCCCCACGACTCTCGGGTCACTGCCTGACCTGGGCCTGGCCTGACTCCACTCCGCCGGCCCCCACGAGAGGCGGAAAAGCCACGAAGGCTTGTCTTGAAAAAAAAAGTCCTTTTTTTTTTTTTAGACTCCCGGTGGCCCGTCCGTTGTGGGCGCCCCGTCCTCCTGTCGGGGGTTGGGCGGTGGACGGGACTCCCTGTCCGGAGTTGCATTTCAGTGGATCGCGCCAGTTACCGCCTGCAGGAGCCCCATTGCCAGGATTTTCTCCCAACTCCTCGCTTCGGCCCTCCTGGCCTCCTTTTCTGTATCTGTTCCTTGAATACGCCAAGGAATTCCCTCCCTATAAACATTATGGTTTTTTTTTTTTTTTTTTTTTTTTTTTTTTTTTTTTTGGTTTTTCGAGGCAGGGTTTCACTCTGGTCCAGGCTGACCTGGAATTAACTATGTAGTCTCAGGGTGGCCTCGAACTCATGGCGATCCTCCTACCTCTGCCTCCCGAGTGCTGGGATTAAAGGCGTGCGCCACCACGCCCGGCTTTAAACATTATGTTTTAATTTATTATTTTTTTTTCGAGTTCGGGTGTCTCACTCGAGCTCAGGCTGACCTGGAAGTCACTATGTAATCTCAGGATGGCCTTGAACTCATGGTGATCCTCCTACCTCTGCCTCCCGAGTGCTGGGATTAAAGGTGTGCACTACCATGCCCAGCCATAAAACCTTTTTTTTTTTTTTTTTTTGGTTTTTGTGAGGTAGGGTCTCACTCTGGTCCAGGCTCACCTGGAATTCACTATGTAGTCTCAGGGTGGCCTTGAACTCTCGGCGATCCTTCTACCTCTGCCTCCCGAGTGCTGGGATTAAAGGCGTGCGCCACCACGCCCGGCGCCATAAAACCTTTTAAAAACAAGATTCAAGGGGCACATGGACCCTATAACTTCTGTCTCCATACTATCAGTAATTCACCTTATACTTTTTTTTTTTTTGGTTTTTCGAGGTAGGGTCTCACTCTAGCTCAGGCTGACCTGGAAGTCACTATGTAGTCTCAGGATGGCCTCGAACTCTCGTTGATCCTCCTACCTCTGCCTCCCAAGTGTTGGGATTCAAGGCATGCACCACCACGCCCCAGCTAAACATGTTTTTGTTGTGGCGGTGGCGGTGGTTGTTCATTTTTGCACGTGTGTGTATCACACATGCCCCAGGGTGTCTTGCAACTGCAAAAGAACACCTTAAGCCAGGCGTGATGGCGCACGCCTTGGATCCCAGCACTCTCGGGAGGCAGAGTTAGGAGGATCGCTGAGAGTTCGAGGACACCCTGAGACTACATAGTGAATTCCAGGTCAGCCTGGGCTAGAGTGAAACCCTACTTCGAAAAAAACAAAACAATAAAAATCCTTCTAGTATCCATGTAGGGTACATAGTGCTGCCTCAGATAACACTTATCTTGTAGCAAAGGAAGGAATGTAAGGAATTCTAGAGAAAGGGGTGTGCAGAACTCTAAGAGCTTGTACAATAGAAACGGTTCTAGAGTTATCACCTGGGCCTGTTTGTTAAATTTCTTCTACCATAAAATGAGCAGAAGCTCGGCTTCCACTTAATCTGCTCTCCATGTAACCTGTAGGAAAGCTACTTGGGAGTTTGGGGTGGTGTCCCACGCCTTTAATCCCAGAACTAGGAAGGATCGCGGTGAATTCAAGGCCACCTTGAGACTACATAGTGAATTCCAGGTCAGCCTGGGCTAAAGTGAGACTGTACCTCGAGAGAATTAAAAAAAAAAAAAAAAAACCAAAAAAACAAAGAAAAGTCACTTGAGGGCTGGAGAGGTGGTTTAGCAGATAAGACACTTGCCTTCAAAGCCAAAGATCCTCTGTTTGATTCTCCACGACGCACGTAAGCCAGATGCACAAGGTGGTGCATGCATCTGGAGTTCGTTTGCAGGGGCTGAAGGCCCTGGTGCATCCATTCTCTCTGTGTGTATGTGTCTCTTTCTCTCTCCAATAAATAAATAAAAATAAAGAAAAAAAAGTGGAAAGCCATTTGAAATGCATTTAACATCTTTCCAAAGACCTAAACAAGAAAGAGGTCAACTTGCCTTTGAATCTTGTGTCAACAGGGCTCCTGCCTTTGTCCATTTTACTCTGAATTGCTATGAGACTTACATGAGAAACAATAAATTGCTTACATATTATAGTTTCTCAATACATATTAGATCCTTTCTTGTTTGCACCCTTTGCTTATTTAAGTCTACACAGGAAAAATTGATATAAATTGGATTTGTTTTGTTTTGTTTTTCCAGGTAGGGTCTTACTCTAACCCAGGATGACGTGGAATTCACTATGTAGTCTCTGGGTGGCCTCAAACTCATGGCGATCCTCCTACCTCTGCCTCCCGAGTGCTGGGATTAAAGGCATGCGCCACCCACCATGCCCGGCTCAAATTTGATTTCTGAACGGACCTACCCAATTTTCCTGCACTAAGAGGCAGGAATATGGAAGCCATAGCTATGTTATATGTTAGTATAGCTCCACTGTTTTACTGGAAGTGTACTACTGGACCATCGGACACTAGATCAAGGCAAAACAAAACAAACTCTGAAATTTTTTTGCTTGTTTGTTTTTTTTTTCCAGGTAGGGAGGGACTCATTCTAGCTCAGGCTAACTTGGCACTCACTCTGTAGTCTCAGGCTGGCCTTGAACTCACAGCAATTCGCTTACCTTTACCTCCCATAAACCCTGAATTTTTTTTAATGTTTTTATTTTCACTTATTTATTTGAGAGAGGGAAAGAGAGAGAGAGAGAGAGAAAGAAGAGAGAGAGAGAGAGATAGAGAAAGAATGGGTGTGCCAGGGCCTCCAGCCACTGGAAACAAACTCCAGATTCATGCCTTGTTCATCTGGCTTACGTGGGTGCTGGGGAATTGAACCGGAGTCCTTTGGCTTTGCAGGCAAGCGCCTTAACCACTAAACCATCTCTCCAGCCCCTGAATTTTATTTATTAGACAGAGAGAGAATAGGTGTTCCAGGGCCTCTAGCCACCACGTGCATCTGTCTTACATGGGTACTGGGGAATCTAACCTGTGTCCTTAGGCTTCCCAGGCAAGCGCCTTAACCGCTAATCCATCTCTCCAGCCCCTATGAATTTTTTAAAAGATTTTATTTATTTTTATTTATTTATTAGAGACAGTGGGGAGACAGAGGGAATGGGCACACCAGGGCCCCTAGCCACTGCAGATGAACTCCAGATGCATGTGCCACCTTGTGCATCTGGCTTACGTGGGACCTGGAGAATCGAACCTGGGTCCTTAGGCTTCATAGGCATGTGCCTTAACTGCTAAGCCATCTCTCCAGCCCCTCTATGAATTTTTATGTTAATTTCTCATAATGAGTATCTGTCTCACGCAGCGTATGGGAGACAGAAGCCATCAACAGTGAAAACAGTGGAAGCTGAATATTCAAGCTTGGCCAGACAGGCCCAATGACTGAACGGGTGCAATTGTGGCCTGTCTACTCTTGGGGTAACCAACTGCTCCATAATTGGACTGAAGGCCCTCTCTATGGGAGGGAATACATGCCTGGTACTGAAAAACCTAAGCAAAAGTCTATGGTAGGTGAGGTCATGAGCCTTAGGGGTATAAGCCTGCTCTTATCTGACTAAATGTATATATTATTCCCACCAAGCTGCCCTGAAAGCACTACACTTAATGTTCATATTCACATATTAACGCTACTCTCACTTCTGGTTAGAGAAGCTTCTCTTTTCAGATGGTGATGACCACTGGGATCACCCAAAAGGCAACATAGTGCTGAGAAGAAGGGATGGAGGAGTGCCCAGCACTGAAACACCTCTGTCACACCCTACAAGGCTCAGGGACCATTGCGGAAGAGGGGACGGATAGAATGGAAGAGCCAAAGGAAGGGTATGACCTCTTACAATGCAACTGCCCAGACAGAAACTGGCCTCGATATCCATGACCTTGCAGTGCCTAGCAATACCTTCACAAAACCCTCAAAATAGAAGAAAAAGATGATGACATCAAATTAAAAGAGAGACTAATGGAGAGAGGGAGGAGATATGATGGAGACTTGAGTTCTAAAGTGGAATGGGGGGAGGGAAGGGAAATATCAGGTTTTTTTTTTTTTTGTATGTAAGTATAAAAGTCAATAAAAAATAATAATTAAAAAAAAAGAGTATCTGTCTCCTTATCAGTAAAACTGGCAAACGTTACCTGCTCTATGTGCCTCAGAGCCACTGAAGATTATGTGAAAGACCAGTGTTCATGAAAACAGATATTTTAGTCAGGCAAGGTGGATGAAAGCTTTAGGCCAGTTTAGGTTACAGAGCAAGATTGTCTCTCAAAAGAAAGAGCCAGGCATAGTGGTGCACACCTTTAATCCCAGCACTCGGGAGGCAGAGGTAGGAGGATCACCAAGAGTTTGAGGCTGCCCTGAGACTACATAGTGAATTTCAGGACAGCCTGAACTAGAGTGAAACCGCACCTTGAAAAAAAAAAATTAAAGACCACCCCTTATCAGGTTTTTTTCCCCTCTGAACTCCCATTCAATAGTTTTCCGACCATCTGATAGATTCTGTTCTGTTCTTGACAACTCAGCTTTAAGTCTGAAGTCAAATAGAATTTACGGGCCGGGCGTGGTGGCTCACGCCTTTAATCCCAGCACTCGGGAGGCAGAGGTAGGAGGATCGCCATGAGTTCAAGGCCACCCTGAGACTACATTGTTAATTCCAGGTCAGCCTGGGCCAGAGTGAGACCCTACCTCGAAAAACTTAAAAAAAAAAAAAAAAATAGAACTTACGGGACATACCACTGGATAGGCTGTTTTGTGACTGTGTTTTGTTTCTTTGTTTTTGAGTTAGAGGGTCTCATGTAGCCCAGATCTGTCTTTGAACTATGTAACTATGAAAGACCTTAAAAAACAAAATTAATTAATTAATTAAAAAAATAAATCTTGGAGGGCTGGAGAGGTGGCTTAGCAGTTAAGGCATTTGCCTGCAAAGCCAAAGGATCCTGGTTAGATTCTCCAGGACCCACATAAGCCAGATGCACAAGGTGGCGCATGCATCTGGAGTTCGTTTGCAGTGGCTAGAGGCCCTGGTGCACCCATTCTCTCTCTCTCTCTCTCTCTCTCTCTCTCTCTCTGCCTCTTTCTCTCTCTCAAATAAATAAATAAATAAATAAATAAATAAATAAATAAATAAAATATACTTTAAAAAAGCTAAAAATAAATTGTGGGGCTGGAGAGATGTGTTAGTGGTTAAGGTACTTGTCTGCAAAGCCAAAGGACCCAGCTTTGATTCCCCAGTACCAACCTAAGCCAGATACATGAGTCTGGAGTTTCTTTGCAGTTCTATCTGCCTCTTTCTCTCTATGTCAAATAACTAAATAAAATATTTTTTTAATTAAAAAAAAAATCTAGCCAGGTGTGGTGAGTTTGAGGCCATCCTGAGACTACATAGTTAATTCCAGGTCAGCCTGGGCTAGACCAAGACTCTATCTAGAAAAAAAAATTTTTTTTAATCTTTAATAATTAAAAAAAGAAATCAAAAAAAAAAAAAAAAAGAAAGAAAGAAAGAAAGAAAGAAAGAAAGAAATCCGAGCCGGGCGTGGTGGCGCACACCTTTAATCCCAGCACTTGGGAGGCAGAGGTAGGAGGATCGCCTTGAGTTCGAGGCCACCCTGAGACTACAGAGTGAATTCCAGGTTAGCCTGGACTAGAACAAGACCTTACCTCGAAAAACAAAAACAAAACAAAACAATCCAAGCATGGGAGAATACCAATGTGGGGGAAAGTATGCCTCAAAATTTTTGTTTCCTGCCTCTTGTTCAGCTTGTTGGTAAACCTGTTCCCTCTCTAGACCAGTGGCCTCAGAACAGACACTCAGGGGTCCTGTGCAGCAGGCATAGCCATGGGGACTCTTTCCTAGGACACAGCAAGCCCTCTGATCTACTAGTGCCCAGAAAGACTGCGGTGGGAAAGACGTGTCTACCTACAGTTTTTTCAACGCAGTTTGCCAGTGCGCTGTGGCCTGTTCTCCACCCCCAGTTGCCGGGCAGGACAGAGGCTCCCAGCCAGGTGCAACCCACTTTTCTAGTTGAAGGCAGGGTCGGGGTGTGGCTGGGCAGGACCAGGATACAAGATCCTGGAAGAAAGAAAAGGTGCACTGTTTGGGGCTTCAGGTGGTTAGGCTGGGTGGCAGGGCAGGACTTCCTGAATAGGTAATACCCAGGGGGCCTACTTGTCTGAACCCAAGACCTAAGGCCTGAGTGGAGATCTCATGTAGCAGGTGAGGGGCTGCTGTGATGAAAAAGGGAGTAATGGAGGAGTGGGCAGAGAAGTCCAGAAGCTGTGACAGTTGCGGGGAGCAGCTAGCACCTCCCTTCTGTAATTATCCTCCTTCGCCTTCTTGCAGAAGCATGGAGCTGGGGGGCTCTGACTCGCTGGATGCATGGCTGGAGCCCCCAGAAGATGTCTTCTCAACAGGATCCTTCCTGGAGCCGGGAACCGACTGCTCCCCTCCAGAAGTGATGGTGACTGGCCTTCAAGAACAGAGGCTGCAAGGCTGGGAGACGAGTGGGGGTCATGGCTGTGTGATGAATGTAAGTGGGAGTGGGGTTGGGATGCAAACCTGCCCAGCAGCCCACTCAGAAGAGGTCTAAAAACACAGACTCCCCCCCAAAATAGACATGAATTGTTACTAACTCTGTGTTTAAGAACAGCTGAACTTGAAGCATAGAGGATCTATGACTGATACCAGGTAAGACTTCCGAAAGTATTCTTGGCAGACACGCACACCCTCTCCTGACTATAGAGCCTTCACGAGAGTGAGCCCGAAGACTTCCTGAACCTTTTCATTGATCCCAACATGGTGTACTGCTCTGCCGAAACATCTCCTCACAGTGACAGTGGCATCTCTGAGGACCCTGGCTGTCCAGACAGCTCTCCCCCACCGCAGACACCCAGTTCTCCTGCCCTCTGTGAGGTTGTGTACGAGGCAGGGGCTTTTCAAAACATGCGGGGGGAAGCTGAACCAACGTTCGGACTCATCTCCATCCAGCTAGGTCGGTATATATATTTTTTGTTGTTTATTTTTATTTATTTATTTATTGTTTGTCTGTTTTGTGGGTTTATTTTTTGGTTTTTCGAGGTAGGGTCTCACTCTAGCTCAGGCTGACCTGGATTTCACTATGTAGTCTCAGAGTGGCCTCGAACTCATGGCAATCCTCCTACCTCTGCCTCCGAGTGCTGGGATTAAAGGCGTGCACCACCACGCCTGGCTTATTTTTATTTATTAATTTGAGAGCGACAGACTGAGAGAGAAAGAGGAAGAGAGAGAGAATGGGCACACCAGGGCCTACAGCCACTGCAAACGAACTCCAGATGCATGCACCCCCCTTGTGCATCTGGCTTATGTGGGTCCTGGGGAATCAAGCCTTGAACCAGGTCCTTAGGCTTCACAAGCAAGTGCTTAACTGCTAAGCCATCTCTCCAGCCCAGTATATGGTTTTTTTTTTTAATATATATATATATATATTTTTGGTTTTTCGAGGTAGGGTCTCACTCTAGTCCAAGCTGACCTGGAATTAACTATGTAGTCTCAGGGTGGCCTCGAACTCTCGGCGATCCTCCTACCTCTGCCTCCCGAGTGCTGGGATCAAAGGCGTGCACCACCACGCCCGGCTTTTAATATTTTTTTTAGCCAGGTGTGGTGGTATATGCCTTTAATCCCAGCACTCAGGAGGTAGAGATAGGAGGATCTCTGTGAGTTCAAGGCTACCCTGAGACTATCGAGTGAATTCCAGGTTAGCCTGGGCTACAGCAAAACCCTACCTTGAAAAGCCAAAAAATGTATTTTATTTTATTTATTATTATTTGAAAGGGGAGGCTAGAGAGATAGCTTAGCAGTTAAGGTATTTACCTTCAAAGCCAAAGGACCCAGGTTCAGTTCCCCAGGACCCATGTAAACCAGATGCACAAGGTGGCACATGCTTCTCTCTCTCTCTTTCTGAAATAAATAAAAGTAAATAAAAATTAAAAAGAAAAAAGAGGGGGGAGAAGAAAGAGGCATAGAGAATGAGTGTGCCACGGCCTCCATGCCACTGCAAAGGGACTCCAGGCACATCGGGCTTCACGTGATACAGTATCTCCTTCAGATCAGTGGAACCCTGCATTTATGGTTCCGGACGCCTTCGTGGTCAGTGAGCTGCCCTCCAGTGCTCACGCACACCTCCTCTCCAGAGCTGGCACTGGAGCCCAAGCAGCTCCTGCAGCCCAGGTAAGTCTTTCTTTTTTTTTCTTTTTCTTTCTTTTTTTTTAATGTTTTAATTAATTAATTAATTAATTAATTAATTAATTTGAGAGAGAGAGAGAATGGGCATGCCAGGGCCTCTAGCCACTGCAAACAAAGTCCTCGTGCATCTGGCTTACATGGGTCCTAGAGAATCAAACCATGGTCCTTAGGCTTCACAGGCAAATGCTTTAACTATTAAGCCATTTCAGCCCTCTTTTTCTTTTTTCTTCCTTCCTTCCTTCCTCCCTCCCTCCCTCCCTTCCTTCCTTTCTTTCTTTTCTTTTTTTTTTTTTTTTTTTTTTGAGGCCACCACGCCCGGCTGGGTTTTTTGTAATTTTGGGGGGAGAGGGGTTTGTTTGTTTTTTGAGGTAAGGTCTCACTCTAGTTCAGGCTGACCTGGAATTCACTATGTAGTCTCAGGGTGGCCTCGAACTCAAAGTGATCCTTCTACCTCTGCCTCCCAAGTGTTGGGATTAAAGGTGTGTGCCACCACGCCTGGCTTTTTTTTTTTTTAATTTTTAAATTATTTTTTTATTTATTTTTGGAGAGAAAAACAGAGAGAGATAAAGAGGGAGAGGGAGACAGAGATGGGCGTGCCAGCAGTCTCTCAGCTGCTGTGAAGGAAATCCAGATGCGTGCGCCCCCTTGTGGTCAAGTGCGGCATTGTGCCCTTGCCTCACTTTGCATCTGGCTAAACGTGGGACCTGGAGATTGGAACCGCTGGACATTGGAACCAGCGTTCTTAGGCTTAGCAGGCAGGCGCCTTAGCCGCTAAGCCATCTCTCCAGCTCTTTTTTTTTTTTTTTAATTTTTATTTATTTGTGAGACCTATTGCCACGAGGACCTATTGCCACATCTGGGTTTATATGTACTAAGCAATTTTAAGAGCAAGAACGGGGGGCTGGAAAGATTTCTAAGTGGTCAGTAGCACTTGCATGCAAAGCCTACCAGTCTGATTCAATTCCCCAGCCACCCACATAAAGCCAGACAGGTGTTTCTTTACAGCAGCAAGAGACCTTGGCACACATATCTGTGCAAATCAAAACAGAAAAAAAAATTCAGGGCTGGAGAGCAGTTAAGGCCCTTGCTTGCAAAGCCTAGCATACCAGGTTTGATTCCCCAGTACTCACATAATGCCAGATACACATGCATCTGGAGTTCATTTACAGCACAGGAGGCCCTGGTGCACCCATTCTCTCTCTCTTTCTTTCTCCCTCTTTCAAATAAATAATTAAAAAGAACAAGGGCTGGAGAGATGGCTTAGCAGTTATGGCAATTGTCTGTGAAGCCTAAGGACCCATGTTTGAATCTCCAGGTCCCACATAGCCAGATGCACAGTGATGCAAGCACGCAATGTCACACATGCACACAAGGGAGTGGGCACATCGTTCACAGTGACTTTAAAGCCCTGGCATGCCCATTCTCTCTCTCTCTCTTTGCCTCTTACTCAAAAATAAAATAATAAACTGGGTGTGGCACATGCCTTTAATCCCAACACTTGGGAGGCAGAGATAGGAGGATCACCATGAGTTTGAGGCCATCCTGAGACTACATAGTAAATTCCAGGTCAGCCTGAGCTAGAGTGAGACCCTACCTCAAGACACCAAAAAAAAAAAAAAAAAAAAAAAGAAAAGAAAAAAAGCCTGATGGGTGGCACATGCCTGTAATCCCAGCACTTGGGAGGCAGAGGTAGGAGGATTGCTGTGAGTTTGAGACCACCCTGAGACCCTACCTCGGAAAACCAAAATAAAAAAATAATTAATAAATATTAATAATAAATAAATAAATAGGGCTGGGGAGATGGCTTAGGGGTTAAGGCATTTGCCTTCGAAGCCTAAGGACCCCGGTTCAATTCCCCAGGACCCACGTAAGCCAGATGCCCAAGGGAGTGCATGCGTCTGGAGTTCGTTTGCAGTGGCTGGAGGCCCTGGTGTGCCCATTCTCTCTCTCTCTGCATCTTTTTCTCTCTCTCAAATAAATAAATAAATAATTTTTTAAAAAATAAATAATATAAAATAATTTTTTTTTTTTTTTGGTTTTGCGAGGTAGGGTCTCACTCTGGTCCAGGCTGACCTGGAATTAACTATGTAGTCTCAGTGTGGCCTCGAACTCATGGCAATCCTCCTACCTCTGCCTCCCGAGTGCTGGGATTAAAAGCGTGCGCCACCACGCCCGGCTATTTTTGTTGTTTTTTAAGATAGGGTCTCACTCTAGCTCAGGCTGACCTGAAATTCACTCTGTATTCTCAGGGTAGCCTCAAACTCACAGCAATCCTCCTACCTCTGCCTCCCAAGTGCTGGGATTAAAGGTATGCGCCACCATGCCTGGCTAAAATAATTTTTTTTTCTTTGTTTTTTCGAGGTAGGGTCTCACTCTGGCCCAGGCTGACCTGGAATTAACTATGTAGTCTCAGGGTGGCCTCGAACTCATGGCAATCCTCCTACCTCTGCCTCCCGAGTGCTGGGATTAAAGGCGTGCGCCACCACACCCGGCTAAAATAAATATTTTTGAAAAAAAGAGAGAAGGAAAACTTGGGGGTACTGTTTGAGGTGAGGGCCGTGATGGCTCAGTTAAGGAGCAGGTAGGTAGAGACAGCTCAGCCCTCATGTGCATTTGTGCCCAATGCCCAATCATAGCCAGTAACTTAGTCTTTGGTCAGGACAGGCCACCAGGGAATCCAACTGGAGGGTAGGGAAGGGTGATGGAGAAGCAACAGTGTTTCCACTGGAACAATCAGTGGCCATGTGGCCAGTGCTGCAGGGCCACAGAGTATCCTATCATGTGCCTTCCCAGATGGCCTGAAAGTTCCTACCATGTGACCCAAGAGAGAGCACACTGGGACCAAGGTCCATCCTCCACCCTGGGCAGTACTCCTTGCGCAGGGAGCAGGCCCTCGCCTCACTCTAAATCTGTGCTTGAGGCCGGGCCCAGAAGCCAATGCAAGCATCCTAGAGTGATAGGCAGCACGGGGTGTGTGCTTGTTTTCTTCGTCTTTTTGTTTTTAATATTTTATTTTTATTTCTTTATATGAGAGCTTGTCTGGAGGTTCTAGCAGGGGAGCGCAGCTACTCGTATACCTTTGACCGCAGACCCGTTCTCCTCTATTGGGGAAGGTCGTCCTCTTCGACGGAGCACGCAGCTTCGGGAGGGACGCACATGGAGCAGTGAGGGAGGAAGGGGACACCCGCCTAGCCAGCCAGATCAGCCGAATCAACCCTGGCAATCAATGGGTGACAGATGTCGCAGCCAGATCGCCCTCACATCCAATTATTTCTTTATTTGAGAGAGGGAAAGAGGCAGAGTGAGAGGAGAGAGAGAGAGAGAATGCACCAGGGCTTCTAAGCCATTGCAAATGATGCAAACGAACTCCAGATGCATGCGCCCCCTTGTGCATCTGGCTTATGTGGGTGCTAGGGAATCAAACCAAGGTCCTTTGGTTTTGTAGGCAAACGCCTTAACCACTAAGCCATCTCTCCAGCCCCCTTGTTTTCTTTTCCTTTGTTTTTCTTTTTTCTTTTCTTTTCTTTTCTTCTTTTTCCAGGTAGGGACTCACTGTAGCTCAGGCTGACCTGGAATTCACTATGTAGTCTCAGGATGGCCTCGAACTCAGTGATCCTCCCACCTCTGGCTCCTGAGTGATGTGATTAAAGGAGTGCATCGCCACGCCTGGCTTGAAATTAAAGTATTTGTATTGGGCTGGAGAGATGGCTCAGCAGTTAAGGCGCTTGCCTGCAATGCTTAACCACTGAAGTTCAAATCCCCAGTACCCATGTAAGGCCAGGTGCTCAAAGTGGCGCATGAATCTGGAGTTTGTTTGCAGTGGCTACAGGTCCTGGTGCGCTCTCTCTCTCTCTCTCTCTCTTTATTTGTAAGCAGAGAGAGAGATAGAAGAGAGAAGACAGAGAGAAGAGGCACATCAGGGCCTCCACCCACTGCAAAGGAACTGCAGAACTCCAGATGCATGCACCACTTTGTACATCTGGCTTTATGTGGAAAATGGGGAGTCAAACTCCAGTCGTTAGGCTTTGTAGGAAAGTGCCTTAACCACTGAGCCATCTATCATAAGGAAATTTTAAAAAGCCCATTCAAGAGTACAGCTTTCTTGGTGAACCCGACACCAGAATAAGGCTGAAGGAGAGAAACACAGAGAACATCCAACTCCTACTAAGCCAGAGATCCAGAGACACAGAGGCTCCCAAGACCTCCTCACTGAAGTAGAAAATGAACCCAACGTGGCTCAGGGAAATTCGTGGAAGAGGGGGTGCAAAGAGTGTTAGAGCCACAAGTTGGGTCATTACGCACAGACTTTGCATCTCCCCCATAACTGTTGACAACCCCAATAATGCATGACCCACATTCCCCAATGAGGAGGGTCCCTTTGGAGGAGGGAGGACAGGGAGGAGGCTACCGGACTCACCAACATGAATGTAAAATTAGAACAATAGAAATAAAATTTTTTTTTTTTAATTTTTCAAGGTAGGGTCTCACTCTAGCTCAGGCTGACCTGGAATTCACTATGTAGTCTCAGGGTGGCCTGGAACTCACGGCAATCCTCCTACCTCTGCCTCCCAAGTGCTGGGATTAAAGGCATGCGCCACCACGCCCGGCAAAATAAATTTTTTTTAAAGGAAGAAAAAAAAAAAGCAAGCCCACCATAGTGAGTTCCTGCAGCTCTTCTCGCACGCCCTGAGGGCTGGTCTGGGGGGAGCTGGTCCGCTCACTCGCTCAGAACGGCAAGATCATGTCTGCACATCCCCCTGTCCTTTCCAAACTCAGGATGGCTCTTTTGCTTGACCTGGAGCCACTCTGAATGAACTTTCCTCACCCCTCGCCCCACCTCCCCTCACCTCTGGGTTGGAGTTATTACTTACGGCAAACAGGAAGTCATCTCCAGAAGCATGTTGGGTGTTGAGGTGGGGGAGGTGGGCGTCTGGGTGCTGCAAACAGGTGGCCCTGTCCCCACTCCCAAGTCATGCTCTCCTGCCAGCCCTCCCAGCTGCCCTGCGAAGCGCTGTTCCTGACCGACGAGGAGAGGCGTCTGCTGGGGCAAGAAGGGGTCTCTCTGCCCTCTCACCTTCCCCTCACCAAGGTAATATACCTCTGCCTTTCCCCAGGTTGGGTTGTTCCGGCCCTGGGAGTGTTGGGGGGCGGCGTGGGGAAGGGGAGCTGGGGAGGTGTGGGAGGCTGAAGGCCCAGGATGTAACCCCCTGCAGGCAGAGGAGAAGGTTCTCAAGAAAGTCAGGAGGAAAATCCGCAACAAGCAGTCAGCCCAGGACAGCCGGAGAAGGAAGAAAGAATACATCGACGGACTAGAGAGCAGGTGGGCTTGGGGACACGTTTCTGCTTTCTTCCTGCAAGTCTGTCTGTCTGACCAAGCAGGTGTGATGGCCACATGTTTGTTTTTTTAAATTATTTTTTATTTTTATTTATTTATTTGCAAGCAGAGAGAAAGATAGAAGAGAGGCAGACAGACAGAGAGAATGACCAAGGCCAGTGAGTTAAGAGATTGACTGCCTCCAGGTGTGATGGCACACATGTTTTTAAAATATATATATATTATTTATTTATTTATTTGAGAGAGGAAAAGACAAAGAGAATGGGCACACCAGGGCCTCTAGCCACTGCAAACGAACTCCAGATGCATGCGCCCCTTTGTGCATCTGGCTTATGTGGGTCCTGGGGAATTGAACCAGGGTCTTTAGGCTTTGCAGGCAAATGCCTTAACCACTGAGCTATTTCCCCAGCCCGACACATGCTTTTAATCTCAGCACTCGGGAGGCAGAGGTAAGAGTATTGCTGTGAGATCGCCCTGAGAATACAAGAGTTGATTCCGGGTCAGCCTGAGGTAGAGTGAGACTCTACCTCAAAAAAATAAATAAACAGGGCTGGAGAGATGGCTTAGTGGTTAATGCGTTTGCCTGCAAAGCCAAAGGGTCCTGGTTTGATTCTCCAGGACCCAGGTAAGCCAGATGCACAAGGGGCGCATGCGTCTGGAGTTCATTTGTAGTGGATGGAGGCCCTGGCACACCCATTCATTCTGTCTCTCTCTCTCTCTCAATAAATAAATAAAATATTTTTTAAAATAAACGAGACTGACTGCCAAGCCTTGTCCTGTCTCTCTACCCTTTAGAGTGGTTGCCTGCTCCACACAGAACCAAGAACTACAGAAAAGGGTCCAGGAGCTGGAGAGGAGGAACATGTGAGTAGAAGCATAGGAGGGACAGGGGAGCCATAGTTGACACCTTTTT
Organism: Orientallactaga sibirica; assembly: GCA_036365145.1. Taxonomy (NCBI): domain Eukaryota; kingdom Metazoa; phylum Chordata; class Mammalia; order Rodentia; family Dipodidae; genus Orientallactaga; species Orientallactaga sibirica. The sequence continues at coordinate 26,362,619 of JAEOAD010000025.1, forward strand.
CCAGAAGATACTAACTCTCCTTCTTCCTTGCCCAGCACCCTGGTGGCCCAGCTCCGCCAGCTACAGGCACTCATTGCTCAAACCTCCAACAAAGCTGCCCAGACCAGCACTTGTGTTCTGGTACCGAAGACCATGTCTTGTTCTCCCTCTCCTCCCACCTCTGTCGTCCTCCACTCTTCCTCCGCACACTCCCGACTGCCCAGCCCCACTTGCCCTCCCAATCCTGATCACCCCAGCTACCTTCCATTCACTCTGCCTCCCACTCCCTTCTGATATTGTCCCCACAGCCCAAATGTCCTCTTGGCTCCTTCCAGATTCTTCTCTTTTCCCTGGTTCTCATCATCCTACCCAGCTTTAGTCCCTTTCGGGGTCTACCGGAAGCTGGGCCTGAAGATTACCAGCCCCATGGAGGTAAGATACAAGGGCCCAGAGGAGCTCCACAATAGTCACGAAGTGGAAGAGGGGTTGGAGGAGAGATGGCTCAGCGTTTAAAGGAACTTGCCTGCAAAGCCTAACAACTGGGGTTTATGTACCCATGCAAAGCCAGATGCAAAGTGGCACATGCATATGGAGTTCATTTGCAACAGCTAGCAATCCTGGCATGTCCTGTTCTCTCTGTTGCTCTCTGTTTGCAAATAAATTTTTTAAAAAATTTAATCCCAAAAGGCAGAGGTAGGAGGAGAGATGGACTACATAGTTAATTCCAGGTCAGCCTGGGCCAGAGTGAGACCCTACCTTGCAAAACCAAAAAAAAAAAAAAATTTAAAAAGTGGGGTCTAGAAAGATGGCTTAGTGGTTAATGCACTTGCCTGCAAAGCCAAAGGACTCAGGTTCAATTCCCCAGGATCCACATAAAGCAGATGCACAAGGTTGAGTATGTATCTGGAGTTCATTTGCAGAGGCTGAAGGCCTTGGCATGCCCATTCTCTTATCTGCCTCTCTCTCTCTCTCTCTCCCAAACAAATAAATAAGTGGAAGGGGGCTAAAGAGATTGCTCAGTGGTTAAGGCGCTTGCCTGCAAAGCCCGAGGACCCGGATTTGATGCCCCAGTATCCACATAAACTCAGATGCATAAGTTGGAACATGCATCTGGAGTTCATGTGCAGTGGCTGGAGGCCCTGGTTGTCCATTCTCTATGTGCCTCTGTCGCCCCCACAGAGATATATATTTTTAAAAGGGGGAGAGGTCCCATTTTGTTTAGGGTCTTCCACCCAAGGGAACACCATACTACTGCACTTTACTTTCTTCTCCTCCTCCTCTTTTTTTTTTTTTTTTTTTTTGTTTTTGCGTGGTAGGGTCTCACTCTGGTCCAGGCTGACCTGGAATTAACTAGTCTCAGGGTGGCCTGACCTGGTGATCCTCCTACCTCTAGTCTCAGTGCTGGCCTGAAACTCATGGCAATCGGCTCCTCTTTTTTTTTCTCTAGGGTCTCGATCTAGCTCAAGCTGACCTGGAATTCCTATGTAGTCTCAGGGTGGCCTGAAACTCATGGCAATCCTTCTACCTCTGCCTCCTGAGTGCTAGGATTTGTTTTTTTTTTTTAAAAAAAAAATTTTTTTTTTATTTGCAAGCAGAGAGATGGAAGACGAGAGAGAGAGAGAGAATGGGTGTCCTGGTGCTGCAAACAAACTCCAGATGTATGCTCCACTGTGCATCTGGTTTTATGTGGGTACTGGGGAATTGAACCTGAGTCGTTAGGCTTTGAAGGCAAGTGCCACAACTGCTGAGCCATCTCTCCAGCCCCACTACTGCTCTTTTTCCTTCACCTCACAGTGATTTCCAGAAATATCTTGACTCACAAGGACACAAAAGAAAGCCTGGAGACTCCAGAGGCAGAAACCAAACTGGGGGAACCACCAGCAGCCCAGATACTGAATGGCTCAAGAAGAGCACAGCTACAACACAGAACGAAGGCTGGATCCAGTGCACACATCTGGACAGCGCTGCATGCAGATGAGATGTGAGCTGACCACCCCAGTCTCTCGAGAACCCAGGATTTGGGACTGGGGATTTAGCTCTTTGGAAGTGCGGACACATGCGCAAGGCCCTGGGCCAGTCTTCAGCACTGGGGAGGGCTGGGTTCAGTTCAGGTGTCCTGAGACCTCTGTGCCTGCAGACTCAGTCTGCCTGTGTGATAGGGTACTTCAAATACTTTTGTTATAGATCTGTGATTATATTTCTTTGGGGATAGGGTTGAGGGGAAGTAAGTTTTGTCTGAGAAATAAACTTTCTAGCTAAAGTTAGACCCTAGCGGCTTCAATCAGTTGTCCCTCACAAATTCATGTGTTCTAAATACTTGGGACCCAGTTGGTGGCAATTTGGGAGACAGTGGCTTGTTGTAGGAGGGTGACCTTGAAGGAGGGCAAACCTTGAGGTTGATGAGTCCCTTGTAAGCTAGTGCTTTTGAAAATTATTTTATTTTATTAGAGAGAATGGGCGCTCCAGGGATTCCAGCCCTGCAAATGAACTCCAGATGAATGCACCACCCTCCCAAGAGTTGCTGTTAGAGGTGTGAGCCATCACACCTTGCTCTTAGATCAGAATTTAAAAAAATATTTTATTTATGTGAGAAAGAGACAGAGAATGTGTGCTCCGGGGCCTCTAGTCACTGCAAATGAACTCCACATCCATGTGCCCTTGTGTATGTGGCTTTACTTGGGGAATCGAACCTGAGTACTTTGGCTTTGCAGGCATCTAACAACTAAGCCATCTCTTCAGCCCCTTAGGTCAGAATTTTTTTTCTTTCCAAGGTAGGGTCTCACTCTAGCCCTATGCTGACCTGGAATTCCCTATGTAGTCTCAGGGTGGTGATCCTTCTACCTCTGCCTCCTAAATGCTGGGATTAAAGGTGTGCACTGCCATGCCCGGCAGATTTATTTATTTATTTATTTATTTATTTATATTTACTTGAGAGCAACAGACAGACAGAAAGAGGCAGAGAGAGAATAGGTGCACCAGGACCTTCAACCACTGCAAATGAACTCCAGATGCATGCACCACCTTGTGCATCTGACTTACATGGGTCCTGGGGAATGGAGCCTCAAACTGGAGTCCTTAGGCTTCACAGGCAAGCGCTTAACCACTAAGCCATCTCTCCAGCCCCAGAATTTTTTTTTGTATCAGAATATTTTAAAAATATATTTTATTTATTTATTTGAAAGACAGAGGGAGAGAATGGGCACGCCAGGGCCTCTAGCCACTGCAAATGAAATCCAGATGCATGAGCTCCCTTGTGCATCTGGCTTACATGGGTCCTGGGGAGTTGAACTAGGATCCTTTGGCTTTGCAGGCAAATGCCTTAACCGCTAAGCCATCTCTCCAGCCCTGTATCAGAATCATTAATGAGTAATACGAGGAGGAAAATAGGTACTTGGTAACTGTCACTTCCTTCTCCTTTCTGTCCCCATAACTTCTTTCCCTAAACTAAATTGTTATAGGGAAGGAAATTATTTTATTCCATTTATTTATTTATCTATTTATTTATTTATTTATTTATTTATTTATTACTTCTTGGATACAAGGTCTTGCTATGTAGTTGTCTGTCCTTGAAGTTAGCATGGATTCTTCTGCCTCAGCCCCGAGTGCTGGGATGAGTGTGCCACTGTACCCAGCTCTATTTGACTCTTCCTTGTGCTCATTAATGAGCTGGGAGAGGAAGCCAGGGAAGGGTGTGATCACAAGGCTCCAAAGAACAAGGCAGCGAGCCAATCAGTCCCGCGCACCTGCTCTGAGATGCGCATCTGTGAAACCCTGGCACGCTGAAGTGGAACGCAGCTATATGGACTCAATTTGCTTCCGGACCTTTTCCAGAGCCTTTCTGTCCAGTTGTCGCTGACGAATGATGACAAGGCAAGCAAAGATCAAGGCCACACCCACCATGGCCCCTTCAAACTTCCAGAATAAGTGCTGTTCCATCAGAGCAGAGCGGCAGCTGAGGGGAGAGAGAACAGTCACTCCCAGGAAAGATCAGAGAGTCTGTCCCAGTCTACTTCAGCCTAATGAGGTGATATCCAAAAATATCCAAAAGTGAGCGAGAGGCAGAGGTAGGAGGATTGCTGTGAGTTTGAGGCCACCCTGAGACTACATAGTGAATTCCAGGTCAGCCTGGGCTAGAGGGAGACCCTCCCTTGAATGAATGAATGAATGAATGAATGAATGAATGAATGAATGAATAAATAAATAAATAAACAAATAAATGAATGAATGTCCAAAAGTGAGCAGGAGCTAGCGCTATTACATCTCTGAACTCGGGGCAGATGAGCAGAGCCAGCAGCAACAATTCACTATCTTTACTTTTTTTTTTGTATTTATTTATTTTTCAAGGTAGGAATTTGCTATGTAGTCGCAGGGTGGCCTTGAACTCATGGCAATGAGTTCCTGGTTTATGTGGGTCCTGGAGAATTGAACTGAGGTCCTTTGGCTTTCCAAGCAAGCACCTTAACCGCTAAACCATGTCTCCAGCCCCCACCCCTTTTTTTTTCTTTTGGAGAAAGGGTCTCATGTAGGCCAGGATGGCCTTGAACCCCCTGGCTCTATCTCCCAAGTGCTTGGATTACAGTGCAACACTTACACCTGTTTTTTTTTTTTTTTTTTTGGTCTTTCAAGGTAGAGTGTCTCTCTAGTCTAGGATGACCTGCAATTCACTATGTAGTCTCAGGATGGCCTTGAACTCAAAGCAATCTTCCTACCTCTACCTCCTGAATGCTGAGATTAAAGGCGTGTACTACCACACCTGGCCTTACACCTGTTTTTTTTTTTTTTTTTTTTCTTGGTAGGGTCTCACTCTGGTCCAGGCTGACCTGGCATTAACTATGTAGTCTCAGGGTGGCCTCAAACTCGCAGCAATTCTCCTACCTCTGCCTCCTGAGTGCTGGGACTAAAGGTGTGCACCACCATGCCTGGCATACACCTGGTTTTTAATTTCAGCAGGGGCAGGGATTGACCCAGGACCTTACACACACTGCTCTACTACTGAACTACATCCCCAAACACTGACCAAATTCACCGAGTAGAAAACACAGCTAAGGGCCTGGAGAGATAGCTTAGCAGTTACGGAGGTTGGATTTCCCAGTACCCACATAAGCTAGATGCATAGGGTGGCACATGCATCTGGAGTTCTTTGCAGTGGCTAGAGGCCCTGGTGTTCCCACCATCTCTCTCTCACACAAAATAAAGTTCTGTGATTTAGGGCTGGAGGGATAGCTTAGCGGTTAAGGCATTAGCCTGCAAAGCCAAAGGACCCAGGTTCAATTCTCCAGGACCCACATTAACCAGATGCACAAGGGGGCGCACGCGTCTGGAGTTCATTTGCAGTGGCTAGAGGCCCTGGTGCACCCATTCTCTCTCTCTCTGCTTCTTTCTCTGTCAAATAAATAAATAAATAAAAATAAAATATTAAAAAAAATAAAGTTCTGTGTTTTAAAAAGAAAAAGAAATAAAAGAAAAAAGAAAACACAGCCAATAACTGGGGTAATTTGTCTCAAATCCCCTCCTCTAGGTGGTATGTCCTGCTATACTTAGACCAGGAAGTAAGCAGGGGAGGTCACAGGAGCAGCGCAAGGCAGAGAGAGAGTTCTTACCTTTTGAACTCACTCCTCTTAGATGAGCTGCATGTGATTTTCTCCACGTACCCTGTCAATCGACACTCAGAGGTGGTTTTCTACCAGAAGAGAAGGAGCAAAAGCTGTGTTAGGAAGAATGGACAGAAGAAACAGGAAGTCTGACGTTTAGAAAGAACAAGGTGGCCATAGACAGAGCTGGTGGACAACAGAGAGCTAATGATTCAGAATGAGTGTAGGAAAAAACACTTCAGCGTCTGGGAGAAGTAAGAACAGTACCAAGACGGCCTTGGTGGCGCGTGCTTTCTTTTTTTTTTTTTTTTTTTTCCTGAGGTAGGGGGTCTTGCTTTAGCCCAGGCTGATCTGAATGAAATTCACTATGTAGTCTCAGGGTGCCCTTGAACTCAGCAATCCTCCTACCTCTGCCTCCTGAGTGCTGGGATTAAAAGTGTGCACCATGCTGGGCATGGGGGCGCACACCTTTAATCCCAGCACTCTGGAGGCAGGGGTAGGAGAATCACTGAATTTGAGGCCAGCCTGAGACTACAGAGTGAGTTCCAGGTCAGCCTGGGCTCAAGTGAGACCATACCTCAAAAACAAACAAAAACAAAACAAAATTAAAAAAAACTACTCACAATCTGGAAATTAGAACAAGGAGTACACTCTTCTGTCACCACAAACTCTTCCACCGACCAGCATGGCACAGCTGAGGTGCTCACTAAAAGTAGAAAGAAATGTCAGCGTCAGACCATCCCCCCAAAAAAACCCAAAACCCATTTCTCTGAAGAGTATCCTGTGACTTCGTAGCACAGTGCTTTCACTCACTCCATGCGATCCCACCCTTTTCAGTCTGTGCTCTTTGTATACGAAGAAGATATTATAAAGATGACAGCAGGGCTGGAGATGGCTTAGCAGTTAAGGCGCTTGCTTACAAAGCCTAAGGACTCAGGTTCAATTCCCCAGATCCCACATAAGGCAGATGCACAAAGTGGCACATGCTTCTGGAGTTCCTTTGCAGTGGCTGGAGGCCCTGGTGCACCCATTCTGTCTGTCTATAAATTTAGTTAAAAAAAAAAAAAAAGGAGGGAAACTGGAGAGACTGGAAAGATGGCTTAGTGGTTAAGGCACTTGCTTGCAAAGCCTAAGGACCTTGGTTCAATTCCTCAGGATTCATGTAAACCAGATGCACAAGGTAACACCCTGGAGCACCAATTTTCTCTCTCTTTACCTGCTTCTTTTTCTTCCTTATTCTCTCTTTCTAATAAATAAACAATTTTAAAAAATATGTTTAATTCCAGCACTTGGGAGGCTAAGGTAGGAGGATCACTATGAGTTTAAGGTCACTCTGAGACTACATAGTGAATTCCAGGTCAGCCTAGGCTACAGTGAGATCCTAACTCAAAAAAACAAAAAACAGGGCTGAAGTGGGGCGTGGTGGCGCACACCTTTAATCCCAGCACTCCGGAGGCAGAGGTAGGAGGATTGCCATGAGTTCAAGGCCACCCTGAGACTACCTAGTGAATTCCAGGTAAGCCTGGTCTAGAGTGAGACCCTACCTTGAAAAACAAAAACCAAACCAAAACAAAAAACAGGGCTGGAGGGATGGCTTAGCGGTTAAGGCGTTTGCCTGCAAAGCCAAAGGACCCAGGTTCAATTCCCTAGGACCCACGTTAGCCAGATGCACAAGGAGGTGCATGGATCTGGAGTTCGATTCTCTCCATCTCTCTCTCTCAAATAAATAAATAAATATATCTTAAAAAAGAAATTTAAAATTATATATGACATATACATATATGTTATATATGAGACAACAAAAAAACCCACTATGGGGGGGGTCTCGGATTCCTCGCCGTTCACCCACCTGACTGCTTCTCCTCGCGCACGGAAGCCTCAGCTTGGCTGCAGCAGGTGGGCAGGGGGAGGAAGGGACACAAGTCAGAGCGGGCACAGGGCGGGGCACACCCACCTCGGACGTGCCCCGGGCACGACCCCCACCCCACGGTGGGCGTAGCAGGGCTGGTGGGCCCGCGCTCCCCACGCGGCGCCCGGCCGGCTCCCCACGCGGCGCCCGGCCTCACCAGAGCTCCACGGCGAGCGCGCCCAGCAGCAGCGGCAGCAGCAAGCCGCGGACGAGGCGGCCCCCACGGAGCCCACGCTGGCCGGCGCCCGCAGGCATGGAGCGGTCACGGTCGCGCCCGGGGCCTCGGTCGGCGACAGGCCACGCTCCCCTGTCCGGGCAAAGGTTCTACCGCAATGACCCCATGGCCACGTCGGCAAGAGCCCGTGTGCACTCGCCGAGGCCTAGCACCTTCCCCCGGAGTCCGTCCCCGCGGCGGCCATCTTGCCCCCCCCACCCCGGAGGATCCTGGGACTTGTAGTCGGTCGGCGGCCGTGGCGACTGGGCTTCACTGCGTCTGCGCAGCAACCCTAAGCCCATTGGCTGGGAGCCCCGAGGCATTATGGTTCTTGTAGTGTGTGTGTGGGAACCGGAGGAAATGGGTCTTTTAGGCTTTGTGTTGTCTTCTTGTAGTCTGTTGCTCCCTGAGTGTAGCCTTTCTGGGCTAAGGTGAGCAAGGATAAACAAAAGCAAACAAATGAATTAATTAATTTTAAATTTAAATAAACAAGACAATGTAAACCCGAGAGTGGTGGCGCACAACTTAAATCCCAGCACACGTGGGGGTCGTTGTGAGTTCAAAGCCAGCCTGGGACTACAGAGTGAGTTCCAGGTCAGCCTGAGCTACAGTGAGACGCTACCTCAGGGGGAAAAAATACAAAAGAAAAAAGAAAGAAAGAAAACACAATGGGCTGGAGAGATGTCTTAGCGGTTAAGGCATCTGCTAGGTTTGATTCCCCAGGACCCAGGTAAGCCAGATGCACAAGGTGGCATATGTGTCTGGAGTTCGTTTTAGTGGCTGGAGATCCTGGCATGCCCATTCTCTTCTTTTCTCAAATAAATAAAATATATTTAATACAAAAAAGCCTGGCTGTGTGTGGTGCATATGCCTTTAATCCAAGCACTTGGGAGGCAAAAGTATAGGATCGCAAAAAAAATAAATAAATAAATAAATAAATAAATAAATAAATAAATAAATAAATAAATAAAATTTTAAAAATAAAATAAAATAAAATAACAAAAAGCCTGATATTGAAAACCTATGATGGTTGGTAGGGAGTCATGAACCCTAGGGGTGTAACGCTTGGTGGTGTCTTGCTAAATGCATATATTTATGCTCACCAAGTGCTCAAGAAGCACCTCTCTCTCTCTCTCTGTTTTTTTTTTTTTTTTTTTTTTTTTTTTTTTTTCTAGCTCAGGCTGACCTGGAATTCACTCTGTAGTCTCAGGATGGCCTTGAACTCACAGAGTTCTTCCTACCTCAGCCTCCCAAGTGCTGGGATCAAAGGTGTGCATACCACATCCAGCTCATACTCATATCTTTTTTAAAATAAATTTTTAAAAATTTATTTATTAGAGACAGAAGCAGAGAGAGAGAGAGAATGGGCACACCAGGGCCTCTAGCCACTGCAAATGAACTCCAGACACATGCGCTACGATGTGCATCTGGCTAACATGGGTCTTGGAGAATAGAACCTGGGTCCTTAGGCTTCGCAGGCAAGTGCCTTAACTGCTAAGCTGTCTCTCTAGTCATACTCATATCTTCTTTTTATTTTTATTTTTGTACTCATATCTTAATGCTACTCTCACTTTTGGTTGGAGAAGCTTCTCTTTTCAGAAGGTGGTGAACACTGGGATGACTTAAAAGGCACCATAGGGCTGAGACGAAGTGACAGAGGAGTGCCCAATCACTGAAACATCTCTATCACACCTTGTAAGCCCAATGGAAGAGGAGGTGGGAAGAATGTAAGAGCCAAAAGAAAGGTAGGACTGCTTACCATGCACTCTTTCAGACACAAGATGGCCTAGATATCCATGACCTCACAGTGCCTGGTACTATCTACACAAGATTTTCATAATAGGAGGAAAAGATGATGACATCAAAATAAAAGACAACAGCCGGGCGTAATTGCGCATGCCTTTAATCCCATCACTTGGGAAGTTCAGGTGGGAGAATCGCCTGAGGGTACCCTGAGACTGTAGTGAATTTCAAATCAGCCTGGGCTAGAGCAAAACCCTACCTCAAAAAGCCAAAATAGGGCTGGAGAGATGGCTTAGAGGTTAAGGCACATGCCTGCAAAGCCTAAGGACCCCGTTTTGATTCTCCAGGTCCCACATAAACCAGATGTATATGGTGTCACATGGGTCTGAAGTTCATTTGCAGTGGCTAGAGGCCCTGGCATGCCCATTCTCACTCTCTATCTCAAATAAAAATAAATCTTAAAAAGAAATGCATATTTTGTTTTTGTTTTTGTTTTTTTTTTTTTGGTTTTTCGAGGTATGGTCTCACTCTGGCCCAGGCTGACCTGGAATTAACTATGTAGTCTCAGGGTGGCCTTGAACTCATGGCGATCCTCCTACCTCTGCCTCCCGAGTGCTGGGATTAAAGGCGTGCGCCACCACGCCCGGCTAGAAATGCATATTTTAAAAAAGCCAAAATAAATAAATATAAAAGAACAAAATTGAGAAGGGAAGGGATATGCTGGAGAGTGGATTTGTGAAGGGGAAAGTGGGGGGGGGCTTGTCATCATGATTTATTGTTTATAATTATGGAACTTGTCAATTAAAAAAAGTTAAAAAGCCGGGCGTGGTGGTGCACGACTTTAATCCCAGCACTGGGGAGGCAGAGGTAGGAGGATTGCCCACTGTGAGTTCAAGGCCACCCTGAAACTACAGAGTGAATTCCAGGTCAGCCTGAGCTAGAGTGAGACCCTACCTCGAAAAACCAAAAAAAAAAAAAAAGTTAAAAAAAAAAAGAGATACAGGGCTGGAAAGATGGCTTAGCAGTTAAGGTGTTTGCCTACAAAGCCAAAGGACCCTATTCAATTCCCCAGGACCCACATAAGCCAGAGGACTCAAGGGGGCACATGCATCTGGACTTCCTTTGCAGTGGCTAGAGGCCCTGGCACACCCATATTCTCTCTCTTTTCCTCTCTCTCTCTCAAATAAATAAATCTTAAAAAAAAAAAAAAAAAAAAAAAAAAAAAAAGAGAGAGAGAAGCCAGGTGTGGTGGCACACGCCTTTAATCCCAGCACTCGGGAGGCAGAGGTAGGAGGATCACCATGAGTTCGAGGCTACCCTGAGACTACAGAGTGAATTCCAGATGAGCCTGAGCTAGAATGAGACCCTACCTCGAAAAAAAGGGGGTGGGGGAGAGAATATGTCACCCTTTAGGGACTTTGGGCCATGAAACCCTGCAGTTCACCTTAGGCTCCATTTCTCTCCACCCCTGAGGGCTCTGAGAAGTCAGGTTGTCAGTCTGCTGGTGGGGATGAAACTTGTTCCTGTCATTGGTTGCCCAGTTTGCTCTATACAGATGAATGGTGTCACCACCCCTTGTGTTAGTGCTAAACAATGTCACAGAGCTGCCTGTCCCTTTGGGTAGCAGTGTTCCCACCTCTCCCTTGCTCTTACCTCACCAGCGCAGTGAGGAGAGCGTGAGGTTTTAAATTCAGGGCAGTGCTGAAACGACATTCAGATTCTTATCAGCTATGTGACTGTAGGACAATATTTGGCTTTCAGTGTTCTGTGTAAAACGGACATGCTCACATGCAGTGTGTATTTCCTGGGTTTTTTTTTTTTTTTTGCAAGACACAAATGAAATGAGTATGAAAATATTATCTTCGAATAATGTTGCCTCACTTTTTTTTTTGTTGTGGTTGTTTTTTGGTTTTTCGAGGTAGGGTCTCACTCTAGCCCAGGCTGACCTGGAATTCACTCTGTAGTCTCAGGGTGGCCTCGAACTCACGGCAATCCTCCTACCTCTGCCTCCCGAATGCTGGGATTAAAGGCGTGAGCCACCACGCCCGGCTTGCCTCACTTTTTAATAAGATTTATTTATATTTATTTATTTATTAGAGACAGAGATGGAGGGGGAGAGAGAGAGAGAGAATGGATGTGCCAGGGCTTCAAGCCACTGCATATGAACTCCAGACGCATGTGCCACCGTGTGCTAAACCATCTCTCCAGCCCAATGTTGCGTGACTTTTAAAACACTTTGTTGTGCTGGAGAGCGAACCCAAGATGTGCCCAATGCTATGCAAACTGTATTCTTTTTCTTTCTTTCTTCCTTTTTTTTTTTTTTTTGGTTTTTCAAGGTAGGGTCTCACTCTAGCTCAAGCTGACCTGGAATTCACTCTGTAGTCTCAGGGTGGCCTTGAACTCATGGTGATCCTCCTACCTCTGCCTCCCGAGTGCTGGGATTAAAGGCGTGTGCCACCATGCCCGGCCCTATTCCTTTTCTTTTTCCTAGTCCTTACCTCACACTTCTATCATACTTTTTGGATTACACAGCTCTTTGTGAGTGACAGTCTTTTGTAGCCCAGATTGGCCTCTATGTAGCTGAGACTAGCTTTGAACTCCTGATATTACTGCCACCATTTCCAGTTGTCTTTATTTATTTTGAGGTAGGATCTCACTCTATTCACTCTAGCCAGGATAACCTAGAATTCACTATGTACTCTTAGGGTGGCCTCCAACTCGTGGTGATCCTCTTACCTTAGCCTCCCAAGTGCTGGGGGTGGTGTTATTTATTTATTTTGCTTTTTTTTTTTAAAGGTAGGGTTTTATTCTAGCCCAGGTTGACCTGGAATTCACTATGTAATCTCAGGCTATCCAACTCACGGTGATCCTCCTACCTCTGCCTCCTTAGTGCTGGGATTAAAGGTGTGTGCTACCTTTATGACTAGCTTATATCTTTGTTTTATAAACCCAGGGAATATAAGAGATTTTTCATATATATATATATATATATATATATATATATATATATATATGGGCACATTATTTTATTTAAAAAAATAAATAGGACTGGAGAGATGGCTTAGCAGTTAAGGCGTTTGCCTGTGAAGCCAAAGGACCCAGGTTCAATTCCCCAGGACCCATGTAAGCCAGATGCAAAAGGGGCACATATATCTGGAGTTCATTTGCAGTGGCTGGATGCCCTGACATGTCCATTCTCTCTCTCTCAAAGAAATAAATAAAATATATTTTAAAAAATGAAAGTAAGGGGCTACAGAGATGGCTTAGTGGTTAAGGAGCCTGCCTCCTAAGCCTAAGAAAAACGCTGGTTCTAATCTCCAGGTCCCACGTTTAGCCAGATGCAAAGTGATGCAAGGGCGCAATGCTGCACTTGACCACAAGGGGGCGCACACATCTGGAGTTCATTCGTAGCAGCTGAGAGGCTGCTGGTGCGCCCATCTCTATCTGTCTTCCTCTCCCTCTCTCTCAAAAAAAAAAAAAAAATAAATAAATAAATAAATAAATAAATAAATAAATTAAGGCAAACAGGACATTTGTACAAAACAGAGGCCTTTAATACTGAACAAAACCATATAGAGTGACAACCCTTCAGAGCGGTGCTGAGCCAGGCCCTCTCAAGCCCTTAAAACCTGATCGTGTAACAGAATAAATCAGTATATTTACATTCATGTTTAACCTAAAAACCCAAGACAGTCCAAGACCTGAGGCTACCTATCCTTCTCTTCCTCCTCTCACTCTTCCTCCGTCACTCCTACTTCCTTGATTCTTTCCCCATCCCACTCCTTTGCTTTTCTCTTTTCTTTCCTCTGTTTTCCCCTCAGTCTCCTGACTACTTACTCATCTGTTCCTCCAGGCCCCACTACTGCCTATCCCGTCGCCTCCCTCAGGTTCAGCCTCCAGGCTCAGGGTGAGGAGACCAGGAAGGGTCCTCAGCCCAGGGAGCACTTGTTCGTGTTCTTTCTGTTGCAGGTTTTCAGGTCCGTGCTGGTGGCCTTGCTGCTGTTCCCCTGGAGGGAGAAGGGCGCAGTGGTCAGGCCTGGGAAGGTCTGGCTGGAACATGAGGTTCAAGGAGTCACCCTCACAGGAAATCTTGACACACATCCTTTCTTCAGGGTTTTGTTTCTTTTCTTTTTTGTTTTTGTTTTTTTAACAAATCTATTATTTATTTATTTATTTATTTATTTATTTATTTATTTATTTATTTATTTGAGAGAGAGAGAGAATGGGCATGCCAGGGTCTCCAGCCACTGCAAACAAACTCCAGATGCATGTGCCCCCTTGTGCATCTGGCTTACAAGGGTCCTGGAGAATCAAACTGGGGTCCTTAGGCTTCTCAGGCATGCTCCTTACGCGCTAAGCCATCTGTCCAACGCTTTAAAATTTTTTTGTTCTCTCTTTTTAAAAATCTTTTATTTGTTTATTAGAGACAGAGTGAAGGAGAGAGAGCTTCTTCCCTTTTTTTTAACCTCCTGCAGGCATGTACTCAGCCCAGCAGAACCAACTCACCAATCTCCGGCTTCCTGACTTGAGCAAGATGTCCCGGGCCAGGGAACTGAAAGCCTAAAGGGGAGGTTGATTGGCACAGATTGGAGGAGAGGATCGATCAATCTATGTTCAATACTCTGTCTGTTGGATGGTGGGTCTTACCTCGTCCACGTTCATACTGGATTTGGCACTTGTCTCGAAGAATCGGATTCCGTGCTCTCTAGCCAACTGTAGGGGTGAGGTGGGAAGGAGGAACCCAGATAAAGAAGGGGTAGAAGCATCTTTGTCTCAGCAATCCCACCTCACGCTCTCACTGCAGCCCAGGCAGACACCCCAGCGGGACCCTCACCTTATCTGCCTGCTCCTTCTGCACCTTCCTCTTGGCCTCCATGTCACATTTGTTCCCCAGCAAGAGGCGCTCCACCCCAGCGGAAGCATTCTGGGAATAGAAGAGTAAAACGAGTAAAAGTCGGGTCCTCCAGGGCCTGGTGGTTCATACCTACAATCCTCGCACTTGGGAGGCTAAGGCAGAAGAAGCACTGTGAGTAGGAGGCCAGCTAGTGCTACACAGGGAGACACTGCCTCAAAAATAAATAAATGTCAGCCTAGGCTAGAGTGAGACCCTACCTTGCAAACAAACAAATAAAATATATATAATAAAGCCAGGCATGGCATAAAGGCGCACACCTTTAATCCCAGCACTTGGGAGGGAGGCAGAGGTAGGAGGGTTGCAGTGAGTTCAAGGCCATCCTGAGACTACATAGTGAATTCCAGGTCAGCCATCCTCAAACCTCCCACCCTCTCCAGAGAGGCCCCCATCTCTTTGGAGGGTTCTTACCTCTTTGATGCTTTTCATCCAGTTCTGAATATTCTCAAAGGATTTCTCGTCGGTGATGTCATACACCAGGATGATACCCTGGTGGAAGCAGAGTGGACCTTAGACCCCATTGCCACTCGAGTTTCCCTCTTCCCCAAGTGACCTTGCAGGTTTCATCCACAGGTGTAAACACAGCTATGTGGGGCTCTCTGCAACCCATCCAGTGCCCCCTCATTGTCTCCTACCCACACTTTGACCCTCTGCAGTCAGAAAACTTGGTCCTGGGCTGGAGAGAAGGCTCAGCTGTTAAAGGTGCTTGCTTGCAAAGCCTGACAGTCCAGGTTGGATTCCCCAAGTGCTCATGTGCACAAAGTGGCGGGTGCATCTGGAGTGCATCTACAGTGGCAAGAGGCCCTGGTGTGCCCATTCTCCTCTCTCTCTCCCTCTCCCTCACTCTGTCTTTCTCCTAGCAAATACATACAACAACTCAGTCCTCGCACAGACCCACAGCTCATACCATGGCTCCGCGGTAATACGCAGTAGTGATTGTCTTGAATCGCTCTTGGCCAGCCGTGTCCCTGAAGGAGGAGGTTTCTTAAAGTGGCGCAGAAGTAAGAGGTCTCCGAGGAGAGAAGCCTCTCGCTCAGAGTTTAGCTTCTGCAACACGGTGGGGCTGAAAGGCAGAGTCAGCAAAGGCAGAAAGGAATGAAGGACAGTTGGGTTGCTGTGCAGAGAAACAGGACGTCCCAAGAGCGGTCTGAGTATGTGCGCGTCATCCTCTGGAACCCTGACTGCAACCCTGTGGCACGTGCTTCATTGTTCTCGTTTTACAAAGGAGGACACGAGTGTGGGGAGCCTAGATAACCAGTGAGGGTCGCAAGGGAACCAGGAAGTCGCCCCATGGGCTTTTCCATGTCGTAGCATGGACAGGCATGGTGACGCCTCCCTTTAATCCCAGCACTCGGGGAGGGGGCAGAGGTAGGAGGATCTCTGTAAATTCAAAGTTAGCCTGGGACTACAGAGTGAGTTTCAGGTCAGCCTGGGCTAGAATGAGACACCTACATTGGAAAATAAATAAATAAATAATGCCTCCACTAAAGCTACAGGACACCTCAGTATCTTCAGGGTCTCTAGCTTCCATATGACAGTCAGGTCACACCTTCGTGGCATTCTGCCCTCTCTAAACTGTGAAGACAGCACTAGAGCAGAAGTCAGTGTTGTTTTGTTTGTTTTTATGGTTTTTTGAGGTAGGGTCTCACTCTAGCCCAGGCTGACCTGGAATTCACTCTGTAGTCCCTGGCTGGCCTGGAACTCACAGTGATCCCCTTACCTCTGCCTCCCGAGTGCTGGGATGAAAGATGTGTGCCACCACGCCCGGCTTTTAGAAATCAAATTTTTATTTTTTTGGTTTTTTTGTTTTGTTTTGTTTTGTTTTTGAGATAGGGTTTCACTCTGGTCCAGGCTGACCTGGAATTAACTATGTAGTCTCAGGGTGGCTTCGAACTCACGGCAATGCTCCTACCTCTGCCTCCCAAGTGCTGGGATTAAAGGCGTGCGCCATCACGCCCGCAGAAATCAAAATTTTCATTTTGCTACTTATCCTTAAACCACTCAGAACTTATTCCCACTTATAGCTCAACGGACATTTGCTTTCAAGGCCAGAGAATGCTCTGGTTCTGAGGAAGACAAACGTCACGAGTTGAAAATGGTTAGGAGAACAAGAGAAATGGAGGCGAGGGCTGACGAGATGGCTCAGTGGTTAAAGGTGCTTGCTTGCAAAGCCTGACAGCCCTGGACTCAATTCCCTAACACCCCATAAAGCCACAAGAGACTCTGTCTCAGAAGGTGAAGCATAAACACCTTAGCTTGTCCTCTGACATCCACATACCTGCTGTGGCACGTGTACCCCCCCCACACATGCGCGTGCTTGTGTGTGTGTATGTCTATGCATAATACATAAAATTCGAAAAAGAAAAATAAACAGCTGAAGCTGGGTGTGGTAGCGCATATCTTTAATCCCAGCACTGTGGAGGCAGAGGCGTGAGTTCAAGGCCACCCTGAGACAACATAGTGACTTCCAGGTCAGCCTGGAAAGAGAAGCAAGGGAAGAAGAAAAAAATGAAGCAAAATAGAAAGCCGGGCACGGTGGATTAGCTAGTGGGCATGGTGGCACACGTCGGTGCACACTTGTAATCCAGGTACGTGGGAGGTACAAGCAGGAGAATCAGGAGTTCAAGGTCATCTTTGGTTGCCTAGCAAGTTTGAGGTCAGCCTGGACGACAGGAGATCCTGTCTCTAAAAGCAAACAAGGAAAAAAGGAAACAAAGAAAAAGAGTCCCAGCATCTGAGAGGCACAGGCAGGAAGAGTTCAAGGCCAGCCTTAGCTACATGATATCCTGTTCAAAAAAAGAAGGAGGGCCGGGCGTGGTGGCGCACGCCTTTAATCCCAGCACTCGGGAGGCAGAGGTAGGAGGATCGCTGTGAGTTCGAGGCCACCCTGAGACTATACAGTAAATTCCAGGTCAGCCTGAGGTAGAATGAGACCCTACCTCGAAACAACTACAACAACAAAAAAAAAAAAAAAAAAAAAAAAAAAAAGGAGGAGGATGGGAGGAAGTGGGGTGGAGGCGAAGCAAGAATGGAGTGAAAAAAAAAAAAAAGAAAGAGCGAGCGAACTGGGGCATGGTGGCCATGCTTTTTTTTTTTTTTTTTTTTTTTTTTTTTTTTTTTTTCGAGGTAGGGTCTCACTCTGGTCCAGGCTGACCTGGAATTAACTATGTAGTCTCAGGGTGGCCTTGAACTCTCGGCGATCCTCCTACCTCTGCCTCCCTAGTGCTGGGATTAAAGGCGTGCGCCACCACGCCCGGCATGGCCATGCTTTTTATCCCAGCACTCAGGAGGCAGAGGTAGGAGGATTGCTGTGAGTCTGAGTTTGAATTTGAGGTCAGCCTGGGACTACAGAGTGAGTTCCAGGTTAGCCTGGGCTACAGTGATCCCTGACCTCAACCTCCCCAAATATAAATACACATACATATACATATCTATTGAAAAAAGAGAGCTGGGAGTGGTGGCACAGACCTTCAAGGAGGCAGAGGTAGGAGGATCACCATGAGTATGAGGCCACCCTGAGACTACATAGTGAGGTCCAGGTCAGCCTGGGCTCAAGTGAGACCCTACCTCGAAAAACCAAACCAAAACAAAACAAAACAGTAAAAAAAGAAGTCCCAGCACTCAGGAGGCAGAGGAAAGATGATTGCTGTGAGTTTGAGGCCACCCTAAAACTACATAGTGAATTCCAGGTCAGCCTGGGCCAGAGTGAGACCCTACCTCGTAAAACTAAAAAAAAGAAAAAAGAAAGGGAAGAAGGGGCTAGGAGGCTCAGCAGTTAAAAGCTCTTGCTTGCAAAGTCTGACGGCCTGGGTTTGATTCCCCAGTACCTACATAAAGCCAGATACACAAAGTGGTGCATGTGTCTGGAGTTTGCCACGTGGCATGAGGCTCTGGCACACCCATACACACACACACTCTCCCTCTCCCTCACTCTTTCTCTCTAAAGAAGGGATGCTGGGTGTGGTGGCGCATGCTTTTAATCCCAGCACTCAGGAAGCTGAGGGAGACTGAGAGATGAGGATTGCTGTGAGTTCCAAGCCAGCCTGACTACATAGTGTATTCTAGGTCAGCCTGGGCTAGAGCAAGACCCTACCTCAAAAAAAAAAAAAAAAAAAAAAAAAAAAGAAGAAGAAGAAGAAAGGAAGGAAGGAAGGAAGGAAAGAAAAGGAAGAATCAAAGGGTGGTTGGATATTCTGGGTCATTTACTCACCAGACTTGCAGTTTGATTTTCTTTCCCTCTATATCCACGGTGCGGATCTTGAAATCAATTCCTAGAGGTGGAAGGTGTGCACTGAAGCCAGGCAGGTATGAGAATACATGTAAAATATGTGTGGTGGGATTGAGCTCAGTTGAGAGACTGGGCATGAAGCCCTGGGTTAGAGCCTCAGTACTGTATAAAACAAGCATGGTGGTGCACACTCAGGAGACGGAGGCAGAAGATTAGAGATATTCAAGATCATGGGCTGGAGAGATGGCTTAGCCTAAGGGTCCATGTAAACCAGATGCACAAGGAGGCACATGTGTTTGGAGCTCACACTTGCAGTGGCTAGAGGGCTGGTGCGCCCATTCTCTCTCTCTCTCAAATAAATAAAATGTTTTTTAAAAAGATCATCTTTAGCCAGGCTCACGCCTTTAATCTCAGCACTCGGGAGGCAGAGGTAGGAGGATCACAATGAGTTTGAGGCCACCCTGAGACTACATAGTGAATTCCAGGTCAGCCTGAGCTAGAGTGACACCCTACCTCCAAAGAAACAAAACAAAACAAAACAAAATGATCATCTTTAGCTATGTAGGGAGTTTGAGACCAGCTTGGGTTACATGAGACCCTGTCTCAAAAAAGGGATGGGGGATGGGAGGGACCACTAGAGTCAGTGCAGTAAACCTGCAGGGCGGGCACTTGGGAGCGTGGCCTCCATGGAGTGTAGAATGGATTTTTCCAGTGCTGTACTTGAACGGCAAGCATACCGTTTTTACTGAGATTTTATGGATTCTTAGTGGTGATGAAAATTCCTTGGGGAACTACGCATGCCCGCCAAGGACTCTTTCACTTCAGTCTGTCACCTCCAAATATTATTTTCACTTTCCTCTTTGTTTCTATTTTCTTTTTAAAAAATATTTTTATTTTCATTTATTTATTTGAGAGAGAAAAAGAGGCAGAGAGAGGGAGAGAGAGAATGGGTATGTCAGGGCATCTAGCCAATGCCAATGAACTCCAGATGCGCCACCTTATGTAGCTGGTTTACGTGGGTCCTGGGGAATTGAACCTGGGTGCTTTGGCTTTGCAGGCAAGCGCCTTAACCACTAAGCCATCCCTCCAGCCCTTTGTTTCCATTTTCTTAGAAGTCCTCCCTTGGAGCTCTAGTCACCCTCCTGGCACTACAGGGCCAGGGCAGTCAGTGCCACTTTGTGGACTAGCTAGTGGGCCGGGCTTGGAACTGAGGAGTTAGGAAAGAGGGGCATTTTCTTGTGACCCCCTGTCTTATTTCTCAGGCCAGAAGAGATGAAACCGAGAGGAGGATGGAACACCATGTTCTTACTAGAAACTTGGGCACATCTCCCAGGCCTGCTAGGGGGCTCTCGAGAGAAGGATGGGTCACAAGGCTGACTCAGAAACCCCCCAAAAGTCCCCTTATTCCCACCTTCCTCACTAGGCAGATTGCCCACCTTGATCACAGTCACAAAGTCACCCTCTGAACCACTAGCCCCCATTTCACCCACGTGAGGGGGAGGGAGACTGGGAAAGGGTGGAAGTGACCGTCTGAAGATCCATGGGGTCAGAAAGAAGCCAACAGAATTGAGAAACAGAAATAGATAAACTGTGGAAAACCGGGTGTGGTTGGCGCACACCTTTAATCCCAGCACTTGGGAGGCAGAGGTGAGAGGATCCTTGTGAGTTTGAGGCCAACCTGAGACTACATAGTGAAGTCCAGGTCAGCCTGGGCTACAGAGAGACCGTACCTTGAGGGAAGAAAAAAAAGAAAGAAAGACAAATACATAGATTGTGCAGACTGGATCTAGAGAACTCTAGGTGGATGGGGGTGGGGAGAGAGGAACTAGAGGGAAGACAAGGTCCCTTGTGGATTTCGGAAGACTGGGAGTAATGTCAAGAAAATGAGGGTCTGGCAGCCCCTGGGGTTACCTGAAGGCCTCAGAGAAGTTTTGGAGGCTTGGGTGCCAGCCATCCAGAGACACGAATGGGGGGAAGGGTCAAGGCAGGGGTTGAAAAACCAGAAGTGAGGAGTCTTACTCGTCTAAGGTGCCAAAGACTGAGGTCCCTTCTCCCCTCCCCCAGGAGTCCCAGGAGGAGGGTGCTGTGTGTGTGTGTGTGTGTGTGTGTGTGTGTGTGTGTGTGTGTGTGTGTGTGGGGGGTCGGGACTCTGGGGTACAGCCGGCGGGCTCACCGATGGTGGAGATGTACGTGCTGTTGAAGTTGTCCTCCGCAAAGCGAATGATCAGACAGGTCTTGCCCACCCCCGAGTCCCCGATCAGCAGCAACTTGAAGAGGTGGTCGTAGGCTTTGGCCATGGCGGATGGACACTTAGGGGCGCCGGGGGGAGGGGTGGGGAAGGCCGGAGCGGCCTGATCCCAAGCCAGGAAGTTTTCCTTGCTCTCCGCCCAGGCCGGGGGACGGAGGAGAGGAGGCGGCCCCGTTCCCGGCTCCACCCCTCCAGCTTTCCCAGGAGAGGCAGGCAGGCTCCGTGCCCATCCATGCCTCGGCGCCTGCCCAGCAATCCTCCCCCTGCCCAGCGGTCCTCTCCCTGCCCAGCGGTCCTCCCCCCAGCCCAGCAGTCCTTCCTCTGCCCACCTGTCCTCCCTCCCTTGTCTCTCCAACTGTCCTCCCTCTGCCCACCTGGCGGTACAGGTTAACGTGGCAAAGAGGAACCTTAGAGATTAGAAGAGGAGATTCTTTCTTTTCCCTCCCTCCCTCCCTCTCTCCCTCCCTCCCTCCCTCCCTTCTTTCTTTCTTTTTCTTTCTTGCCAGTAAGGATCGAGATGCCAGTGGCCCTGCATGGACGGGAAGTTGAGGTGAAGCTCCAGGAAGCCTCGTGAGGCTGAGCTAAAGGCCAAGAGTCCCAGTGTTAGCGCTGCACACCCCTAGTTCTAGGATCTCAGACGACTTTGCTTTCCTGGCGTTGCGGGATGCCCATCACTAGGAAGGCTGATTGCCTGGGTCAGTCTGCCCCCTCCTGGTGGACCACTGTGGAAAACGAAAATATTACAATCATACTCTTGGACAAAGATGGAAACATACAGAGACACAAAATAAATACACACACACACACACACACACACACACACGTTTTGGGGGCTTCAGAGTTGGGGACTGGTCTAGAAAAATCACTCAGCTGGAACTCCTTAGCCTACCATGGTTTTTAACATGTGCAGGGAGTACAGACACCATGGCCAGCTTTCCATCATCTTTTCCCCCCTCCCTTTCTTCCTTCCTTTTAAAAAAATAATTAAAAATTTTTTCAAGGTAGGGTCTCACTCTAGCTCAAGCTGACCTGGAATTCATTCTGTAGTCTCAGGGTGGCCTTGAACTCATGGTAATCCTCCTACCTCTGCCTCCCGACTGCTGGGATTAAAGGCGTGCGCCACCACACCTGGTTTATTTATTTACTCGAGAGAATAGAAAGAGGCAGAGCCTGGCTTGGTGGCGCACGCCTTTAATCCCAGCACTCTGGACAGAGGTAGGAGGATCGCTGTCGAGTGAATTCCAGGTCAGCCTGTGCCACCTTGTGCATTTGGTTTATGTGGGTTCTGGGGAATAGAACCTGGGTCCTTTGGCTTTGCAGGCAAGCGTCTTAACTGCTAATCATCTCTCCAGGCCTTATTTATTTTTTATTTTTTATTTTTTTGGTTTTTCAAGGTTGGGTCTCACTCTAGCCCAGGCTGACCACAAGTTCACTATGTAGTTTCAGGGAAACCTCCAATTTCTGGCGATCCTCCTATCTCTGCCTCTAGAGTGCTGGCATTAAAGGCCGTGTGCCACCACATCCGGCTTCAGCCCCCATTATTATTATTATTTTTTTTTGAGAGAGACAGAGAGAGAGGAAGACTAGGCCCATCAGGGCCTCTCAGTCTTTGTGAACGAACTCCAGATGTGTGCACCCCCTTGTGCGCATGTGTGACCTTGCAAACTGTGTCACTTTTAGGTCTGGTTGTAAGTGGGACCTAGAGATTTGTTTGTTTGTTTGTTTGTTGTTTTTCGAGGTAGGGTCTCACTTTAGCTCAGGCTGACCTGGAATTCACTATGTAATCTCAGGGTGGCCTCAAACTCACAGCGATCCTCCTACCTCTGCCTCCCGAGTGCTGGGATTAAAAGCGTGCGCCACCACGCCCGGCGGGACCTAGAGATTTGAACAAGTGTTCTTAGGCTTTGCAGGCAGGCACCTTAACCATCTCTCCAACCCAGCCCCAATTAAAAAAATTATCTTATTTAATTATTTGAAGGAGAAAGATGCAGATAGAATTGGCATGACAGGGCCTCTAGCCAATGCGAACAAACTCCAGACACATCTGGCTTGCCACTTGTGCATCTGGCTTTATGTGGGTTCTGGGAGTTGAACCTGGGTCCTTAGGCTTTGCAGGTAACTGCTGAACCATCTTTGCAGCTCCCAAGTTAAAAAAAGAAATTTAAGCCGGACGTGGTGGTGCACGCCTTTAATCCCAGCACGCAGGAGGCAGAGGTAGGAGGATCGCCGTGAGTTCAAGGCCACTCTGAGACTACATAATGAATTCCAAGTCAGCCTGAGCCAGAGTGAGACCCTACCTCGAAAAACCAAATAAATACAAATGAATAAAATAATAAAAAAAAGAAATTTAAAAGTTCTAGTTCTTTGTCTCTCTGGTGTTTCCCTTGGCTGTTCCTATTTATTATGCTCCAGATGTCAAAATGTAAGCGTTCCTTTTATCCCACTGACAACTAAATACATTCCAAACATGGCGACGCTCCCTGGAGACAAGTGTCACTTCGGGACCTTCTGCAAATGGCAGACCGCGTCGCACTCCTGCGGCCGACCACCGTGGGAAGAGCAAGACCTTCCCAGGATGGCGGACCAAGGCGCCGACGTCACTTCCGGCGGGGTACCGGATATAAGTAGCCGGAGTTCGGCGCTCGCTCCTTTCCGGCGGTGACGACCTCCCTGCGAGAACATGCCTGTGAGTTCCCCGGGCCCGGGTGCTGGCGGAGGTCCCGCTCCGCCCGCCGCGCGCCCCCCTGGGGTCCCCGGCGGGCGGCGTTGCTGTGGGCGCTTCGCGGCGCTTGCCCGCGGGCGCAGGCGGCTCTCGGGGCGGCTCGCTCGGGGACGGGCGGGCGGGGAGGGAGCGGGCAGCGGATAAGATGGCGGCGGCCCAGCTGCGCAGGGCGCCGGGCGGCGCGGGCGAGCGCTCCGGGCCGGGCCCTGAACGTGCCTTGTCTGCCGCCCCGCCTAGCTCGCCAAGGATCTCCTTCACCCCTCTCCAGAAGAGGAGAAGAGGAAACACAAGAAGAAGCGCCTGGTGCAGAGCCCCAACTCCTACTTCATGGACGTGAAATGCCCAGGTGAGGAGGCGCGCGGGCCCAGGGTTGCGAGTTCGAGCCCCGCTTCGCCAGCCCCCAGCTTCCTGTGCTGCCCCCGGTGGTCTTAGAGTCCGAGTACGGGAGACCTGGTTAACCTTAAACTCAGTGCTAGGAACCATGAGGGGGAGAGAGCTGGGCTTGAGAAGAGACTCAGCGTTGGGGCAGGGTCTCACTGCAGCCACGGCTGGCTTGGAACTCGGTAGCTCGCCCCGGGCTGGCCCCCAACTCCCTGCTCATCCTCCTGCCCCGGCCCCCTGAATGCTGCGATTAAAGGCGTGAGCCACCACGCCCACCTTTTGCTGCCTTGTTTTTTCAGGATGCTATAAAATCACCACGGTCTTTAGCCATGCACAAACGGTAGTTTTGTGTGTCGGCTGCTCCACTGTCCTCTGCCAGCCTACGGGAGGAAAAGCAAGGCTTACAGAAGGTAGAGGTCTCCTGTTGTGTTTTTGCCTTTGGATCTTGGCAAGAGGGATTGTGTGTAATGTAAACAAACTAATAGACCGGTAAGGAAGGTGGGATTCCAGCGTAATTTTGAACAGTAGGTATTAGCAGAAGTTGTATTGAGCTCAAAGCTGAAGTGGATGAGTTTTGATGAGCGGGGTTTGCGTTGGCTCAAGCCGACGGGGATGCTATGTGTGAGCCTGGATGTAGCATTGGCTATCCCACTGGGAGTTGTTTTCTGTGGATGAATCCCCGATGTCTGATAACTTTTATGGGGCTAGGGTAGGGCTTCCAGGGTAGCTAGGCTGATGTCAGGTAACCTTTGAACCTTTGCCTTCTAGGATGTTCCTTCAGGAGGAAGCAGCACTAAAGGCAGCCTGATCAAGATGAGTGGGAAATGATCCCAATAAACACGTTTTGGGTATATTGTATTGCTGTCTTGTTTAACTAGTGGGAAGTTCCTGAACTAGTGGGAGTATTCCGGGGCAGACAGAAGAGTGGACTTGGTAGAGTTGTTTAGGGCAAACAAGTTGCCAAGGACCTAAAGAGTCCAGATTGGGACATTTTTCTCTATGTAGGATTGAGTAAAAGAGCTTGATACTATACAAGTGAAGGCTTTCTTTGGTTTTCATGTTTTCTTAGTGTTAAGTGTTAGGCCCGGTGATGCATGCCTTTGATTCCAGCACTCTGGAGGCAGAGTTAGGATTGCTGTGAGCTCCAGGTCAGCCTGGGCTTTATTTAGTGAGACCCTACCTCCAAGACAAAACAAAAGTGTTAGTCTTTAGAACAACATACCACTTTTAATCAAAACACCTTAAGGTCTTTATTTACAGTTCCTGGAACCCGTGTTTTTGGAGGCTTGGTGTAGACTTGTTGCTAGAGCTCTTGTCCAGGACTAGGGGTCTCCATTCCCCTACAGTGAAGGGGAACTTTTCAGGTTTTGGTTAGTGCCTTAAACTCCATAACCAATGTTGTAGCCGACTCTGTGCCAGTGGAGGTCGTGGGCCCATGAAGTGAGGGGAACATGTGTGAGAACCTAGAAATGGAGGGTAAGGGAAGCCAAAGGTGAGGAAATTCAAACCTTATCTGAGCTTCTGGAAGGTGAGGGCAGTGGTTCCTTACCTGGCTGTGGAGCTATGGTTGGCACGTAGACAACTGGAACAGTCTGAAGCTTGTTGAGGAAGGCGTTGTATCCTAGGAAAAGGAGACGTCATAAAGGCTTAAATATGGCTTTAATTGGAGGAAGGCCTTAAAGTCTACTCTAAAATGAGATGGAGGTGTTTGTATAAAAAGTGGTGCATAAGATTAATATGCCCTCTAGATCTCGGGAAAATACTGAAAATATTGTCATTCCCTGAACAATACAGTACAACTGTAGCACTTACATTTGAGGTTTCTTTTTTTTTTTTTTTTTTTCTTCGAGGTAGGGTCTTACTCTGGCCCAGGCTGACCTGGAATTCACTATGTAGTCTCAGGGTGGCTTGAGCTCAGGTGATTCTCTTACCCTCTGCCTCCCCAGTGCCTGGTTTGAAGGCATGAGCCACCACGCCCGGCCAGCCCTACTTTTTTTAAAAGTGTAATGTGATAAATAGGCCAGAGGTCAATGTCTGATGATTCTCCATCTTATTTATGTGCAAGCAGAGAGAACGGGTCTGTCTACCAGGTCCTCTAGCCACTGCAAACTTAAGGTGCATGTGCCACCTTGCGCATCTGGCTTTTATGTGGATCCTTGGAAATCGAAGCTGAGTCGTTAAGAGTTTGCAGGCAAACACCTTAACTGCTGAACCATCTTTCCAACCCTCCATCTTATTTATTTTTTTGATTAAAAAAAATTATTTATTTGAGACAGGGAGTGAGAGTGAGAATGGGCACACCAGAGCCTCTAGCCACTGCAAACGAACTCCAGATGAATGTGCCACCAGGGGCATCTGGTTTATGTGGGACCTGGAGAATTGAATCGGGGTCCTCAGGCTTTGCAGGCATGCGCCTTAACCACTAGGCCATGTCTCCAGCCCCTCCTCATATTTGAGACAGTCTTAAGACATGAAGCTCACCCATGGAGCTAGCAAACCCCAAGGACTGAACTGTCTCTGCATTCATTAGCCCTGGGATTACAGGTACGCTCCAGTTCCCCTTGGCTCTGGAGGTCTGAATGCTTGACTGACCATGGATCCCGTATCCCCAGCCCCTGAAGATATGAATCTAGTAGGTGATTGGGGTAGGAAGGCTCACAAAACCACAGCAAATTCGCCCCTCATTTAGCTTGTGAGATAAAAAGGTCAGTTTGAGTCAGTCCACCACACAGAACATCAGGACTCTGTACCTAGAAACACGAGCGCCGTTGATGCCAGCAGCACGCAGACAGTAAAGAGGAGCGTCTGGTAAGAACCAGTGAACGGTTGGGAGATGCCACCATCGTCACATTGACCTGTGTATTGCCACAACAGACAAGGTGAAAACATTAGAAACATCCAGGAGTATGCAGATTAGGGTGCCTTCTGTACCCATGGGTGTACTTAAAAAAGGTAAGACAATTTTGTATCTAGCATGCTGGGCATGGTGGTACTTCCTGTAATCCCTGGGCTAGACTGATTATCCTGCCTTTTAGGAAACTGTTGATGTGGTCTTATCCTTTCAGGCGTCCTGTCTGCACAGCTTGTGTGTCTTAGGTTACAAAGTAACCATCCCAGCGCTCTTAACCCCAGGCTTCATACTTGATCTAACTTGTGACACTGCTCATTCAATTTCAGATTCTGATCTCTAACCAACATGTATTTCTTTTAACAATAATCTTTAAAATTTATTTATTTAGGTATGTTAGGGCCTGTAGCCACTGCAAACTTCAGATGCTTACCTTGTGCATCTGGCTTATGTGGGTCCTTTGGCTTTTTTAAATTGCAAGCACAGAGGAACACAGAATGGACACCAGGGTCTCTACCTGGTGCAAACAGACTCCAGATGCACGTGCTATCTTGTGCATCTTGCTTTACATGGGTATTGCGGAATTCAAACCAGGTCATTAGGCTTTGTAGGAAAGCACCTTACTGCTGAGCCACGGGCCAAATAACCAAATAAAATTGAGACAATACATTTTTTATTTTCTGTGTGCAGATTATAAGCAAGTGTACTTACAGTGCTTACCTGCAACAGGTTTATCCTTCATGGTTTTCACTACCACAACCTCATTTTGCCTGGTGAGCGCACAAGAAATATTAATGAACACAGGTGAGTTCATGTGCTGGAAGGCAGTGAAGTTGACAGCTTTCACTAGGTAGAGAGCGAGACCAGGCACAAAGGTAGAATGCCTGTGGCCAAACACTGCTACAAAGGGGGAGCTGGAGAAGACCTAAGAAAGAGAAGACATCATTTGTTTGAAAGAAGAAAATCACTTTTGTACCACTATGTTAAAATCTCAATAAAAGGATTTTCAAGATGTAAATTTCTAGCAAGTCAACTGACAAGTCATTTACCACCTTAGGGGGCATAAAGAAAGAATAAAGAAGCCGGGTGTGGTGGCGGCGCATGCCTTTAATCCTAGAGGCAGAGGTAGGCGGATCTCTTCGAGTTTGAGGCCACCCTGAGACTACATAATTAATTCCAGATCAGCCTGGGCCAGAGTGAGACCCTACCTTGAAAAACAAAACAAACCAAAAAGGATAAGGAAGATGAGCTGAAAGACTGAAACAGGAGAAAATTTTAAATTAGACCTTTTTTCTTTTGACAGTCTCATGTAGCCCAGGCTGGCCTTGAACTCAGTTGATCTAACTGCTTTAGTTTTGTGGTTTGAATCGGCTGTCCCCCATGAACTTATATGTTTTATTTTGAGAGGCAGATTAGAGTGGGCTGCTACATCAATCCCAGCACTTGGACGTGGTGATAGGGCCAGGGGTACAAGGCCGTCTTCCACAAGAGACCCTGTTTCAGTAAAAAGAAAACCCAAGCCGGGCGTGGTGGCGCACGCCTTTAATCCCAGCACTCGGGAGGCAGAGGTAGGAGGATAGCTGAGAGTTCGAGGTCAGCCTGGACCAGAGTGAGACCCTACCTCGAAAAACAAAAAAAAAAAAAAAAAAAAAGAAAACCCAAACTCCTCCAGTCCTGTCTGCTTCAGACACTGACATACCTTTAGGTGTTCCAGAACTCTGTCCACTCCCAGGACTC
The DNA here is from genome assembly GCA_036365145.1 of Orientallactaga sibirica. Classification (NCBI taxonomy): domain Eukaryota; kingdom Metazoa; phylum Chordata; class Mammalia; order Rodentia; family Dipodidae; genus Orientallactaga; species Orientallactaga sibirica. The sequence continues at coordinate 26,391,131 of JAEOAD010000025.1, forward strand.
TGATCTCCCCAGTGTCTTTCTGACTAAGAACCAGTTCTGACTGGTTAATGTAAAAGGCTGGGAAAAAGGGAATGAGGATTCTTTGCACTCCGTTTGTGCTCCTTTCACTGACCAGAGTGGCCCATGCATAGACTGCCGTGTCTGCCATGCTGAGGGCTTGGACCAACTCTGACTTGTGCTGAGCTTCGATTAGACAGACATAGACTCCTGAAAAAGAGGAAGAGACCACTGAGAAAGTGAACTGGGATTGGAAGGAGGAATAGTGACATGCAAATTCAGTGGAGAGAAAATGTGAACTCAGTTCTTAGTATTAAATATTGGTACATTTTGGGCTGGAGAGATGGCTTAGTGGTTAAGGCACTTGCCTGCAAAGCCAAGGGATGTAGATTCAAGTTCCCAGGCCCCACATAAGCCAGATGCACAAGGTGGCACATGAAACTGGAGTTCATTTGCAGTGGCTGGAGGCCCATTCTGTCTCAAATAAAAATATTAAAAAAAAAAAAAACCCACAAACTGGTGTGGGGGGGCAGAGGTAGGATCACTGAGTTTGAGGCCACCCTGAGACTACGTAGTGAATTACAGGTTAGCCTGAGCTGGACCAAAAATAAAAAGCAAAACCAGCCGGGCGTGGTGGCGCACGCCTTTAATCCCAGCACTCGGGAAGCAGAGGTAGGAGGATCGCCGAGAGTTCAAGGCCACCCTGAGACTACATAGTTAATTCCAGGTCAGCCTGGACTAGAGTGAGACCCTACCTCGAAAAACCAAAAAAAAAAAAAAAAAAAGCAAAACCACAAAAAATGAATGTACCAGGTTTTTTTTTTTTTTTTTTTTTTTTTTTTTTGGTTTTCCAAGGTAGGGTCTCTCTGGTCCAGGCTAACCTGGAATTAACTATGTAGTCTCAGGGTGGCCTTGAACTCTTGGTGATCCTACCTCTGCCTCCCGAGTGCTGGGATTAAAGGCGTGTGCCACCACGCCCGGCTTCAGTATTTTTATTATTTATTTTTTTTGTTTTTTCGAGGTAGGGTTTCACTCTAGCCCATGCTAACCTGGAATCCACTGTATGGCCTGAGTGCTGGGATTAAAGGTGTGTGCCACCACGCCCGACTTTCAAATTACTGTTTTTCATACTACATGTATATTTGTTCTGGGTTCAGAGTCCAACCAGGCTATTGAGGAAATTGGGCAAACAGCCATAGGTTAAGATCAGTCAGCACCTCTAAACATGACTTGTCAATGTTGGTCACCTGTGCTGTTCAGGCCAAGGGTACACCAAGGAAGGGGGAACCTTATCACTGCATCAAGAGGGAGGATCCATGGTTGTATGACTAACATCAGGGCAAGGTACATGTCAGGAATTTAGCATCTCAGCAATATCTCAGAAAAGCTATTTGTAAGATCCCGAAGAAATATTTCCACAGTCCCACCCTCCCCCGCCAGTATTCCAAGCAAACAAAAGCATTAGAAATAAGATGACAGGGCTTAAGGGATGGCTTAGCGGTTAAGGCGCTTGACTGCATAGCCAAAGGATCCAGGTTCGATTTCCCAGGACCCACGTTAGCCACGTGTGCAAGGGGGCGCATGCGTTTGGAGTTCGGTTGCAGAGGCCCCTGGTGTGCCCATTCTCCCTCTTTCTCTGTCAAAGTAAAAATATTTTAAAAAGGGGCTGGGGGATGGCTTAGTGGTTGAGGCGTTTGCCTGCAAAGCCAAGAGACCCAGGTTCCATTCCCCAGGACCCACATTAGCTGGCTGCACAAGGGGGTGCATGCGTCTGGAGTTCATTTGCACATGCCTGAAAAAACCAAAAATAGGGCTGGAGATATGCTATAGTGGTTAGGGTGCTTGCTAGCAAAGCCAAAGCACCCAGGTCTGATTCCCCAGGATGTATGGAGTTTGTTTGCAGTAGCTAGAGGCCTTGGTGTACCCATTCTCTCCCTTCCCCCTCTCTCCACTTGCAAATAAATGAAAATAGGGTTTTGTTTTGAGGTAGGATCTCACTCTAGCCCAGGCTGACCTGGAATTCACTCTGTCTCAGGGTGGCTTTGAACTCACAGCAATACTACCTCTAATCCCAGCACTTGGGAGGCAGAGGTGGGAGGGTCGCCATGAGTTCAAGGCCACTCTGTAATGACAGAGTGAATTCCAGGTCAGCCTGAGCTAGAGTGAAACCCTACCTCGAAAACCTCCCAAAATTAAATATACATATACAAATTTAATAAACAGTAAATTTATCGAAAAATACAGGTAGGTGTTCCAGGATGCATGTGTTCTACTTTAACTTGTTGAAAATAGCTGGAGGTGTAGCTCAGGTTGATAGCATGAAAATCTGGGGATTGAAGTCCAGTACTGCATAAAATGGGTGTGGTGGTCCATGCCTCTAATCCCAGAACTCAGGAGGTAGAGGGAGGGGATCAGAAGTTCGAGGCTACCTTTGGATACATAGTGAATTCAAGGCCAGCCTAGGATACATAAAAGCCTGTCCAAGAGAAAATGAAGCTTGCTGCTGGGTGTGGTGGCACACACCTTTAATCTGCACAATCAGGAGGCAGAGATAGGAGGGTTGAGGCCAGCCTGGGCTAGAGAGAGACCATACCTGGAAAAACCAAAACAACAAAAGTAATTGTCAGCACTTAGGAGGCAGAGGTAAGAGGATCGCTGTGAGTTCGAGGCCACCCTGAGACTACATAGTGAATTCTGGGTCAGCCTGAACTAGAGACCCTACCTTGAACCCCCTCCCCCCAAAAAAAAAACCACGAAAAACAGAACAACAAAACAACACACAAACAAAATGAATTGAGAAAGGCTTGTAACTTGAATCCACTAAGAAAGAATTGGCCAGGTGTGATGTGCACACCTTTACTCCCAGCATTGGGGAGGCAGAGGGAGGAGGACCACTATAAATTCAAGGTCAGCCTGGGCTACAGTGAAACCCTACCTCAAAAAGCAAAAAAAGGCCGGGCGTGGTGGCGCACGCCTTTAATCCTAGCACTTGGGAGGCAGAGGTAGGAGGATCGCCGAGAGTTCGAGGCCACCCTGAGACTACAGAGTTAATTCCAGGTCAGCCTGGACCAGAGTGAAACCCTACCTCGAAAAACCAAAAAAAAAAAAAAAAAAAAAAAAAAAAATAGTGCAGAGAAGGAATGGAGGAAATCATTTAGTTGTAGCCCCTACCTTTCTCCATGCTGAAGTTCGAGTGGACATGAAAGACTTGACTTGCTGGAATGTCGAGCAAAGTGCTGCTGAACTGCACCTGGCACAACATGAGGGTCTCCGGAAGAAGGACTTCTGTAACGGCCAAGGCCTGGTTAGGGGTACAGGATCCTAAGAAGTAAAAGGTGGATAGCACTCACAAGGGTTTATTATCTCAAGATAATTTGCTTTACAAAACATCCAGAGCCAGGTGTGGTAGTGCATGTTTGAAATCCCAGCCGTTTGGGAGGCAGAGGTAGGAGGATTGCCATGAATTCAAGGCCAGCCTGGGACAACAGAATAAATTCCAGATCAGCCTGGGATAGATAGACTCTTCCTGAGAAAACATTGTGCATCTGGCTTACGTGGGTCCTGGAGAATTGAGCCTCAAACCGGAGTCCTTAGGCTTCACAGGCAAGCACTTAACCACTAAGCCATCTCTCCAGCCTAAAACATTTATTTATTTATTTATTTTTGCACTTGGTTCTTTTTTTTTTATTAAAATTTTTTTTGTCAACTTCTATACTTATATACAAAAAAAAGCCTGATATTTACCCCCCCATACCCCTTTAGAACTCCAGTCTCCATCGTATCCCTTCCCTCTCTCCATTAGTCTCTCTTTTAATTTGATGTCATCATCTTTTTCTTATATTATGAGGGTCTTGTGAAGGTATTGCTAGGCACTGCAAGGTCATGGATATCAAGGCCAATTTCTGTCTGGACAGTTGCATTGTAAGGAGTCATACCCTTCCTTTGGCTCTTCTATTCTATCCACTCCCTCTTCCACAATGGGCCCTGAGCCTTGGAGGGTGTGACAGAGATGTTTCAGTGCTGGGCACTGCTCCATCCAAAATTTAAAAAAATAATAATAACAAATAAAGGGCTACAGAGATGTCTTAGTGGTTAAGGGGTTTGCCTGCAAAGCCAAAGGACACAGGCTCATTTCTCCAGGACCCACATAAGCCAGATGCACAAGGTGGTGCATGTGTCTGGGGATAAGCAGCACCTGTAGGCCCTGGTGCACCCATTCTCTCTCAAATAAATAAATAAAAATAAAATATTAAAAAATTTTTTGAAAGCGGGCGTGGTGGTGCACTCCTTTAATCCCAGCACGCGGGAGGCAGAGGTAGAAGGATCGCCGAGAGTTCGAGGCCACCCTGAGACTGCGTAGTTAATTCCAGGTCAGCCTGGACCAGAGTGAGACCCTACCTTGCAAAACCAAAAAAAAAAAAATTTTTTTTTTTTTTTTTTGAGAGAGACACAGTGAGAGAGGGAGAGGAAAACAGAAGAATGGGCACACCAGCAGCCTCAGCAGCTCTGAATGAAGTCTAGATGTGTGCGCCCCCTTGTGAGCAAGTGTGGCATTGCGTCCTTGCCTCACTTTGCATCTGGCTAAACGTGGGACCTGGAAATTGGAACCAGCATTCTTAGGCTGGGAGAAATGGTTTAGCAATTAAGGTGTTTGCCTGCAAAGCCAAAGGACCCAGGTTCAATTCCCCAGGACCCACATAATAAGCCAGATGCTCAAGATGGCACATGCCTCTGGGTTTGTTTGCAGTGGCTGAAGGCCCTGGCATACCCATTCTCTACTGCCTCCTCTCTCAAAGAAATAAAATAAATTTATTTATTATTATTTTGGTTTTTCCAGTAAGGTCTCACTGTAGCCCAGGCTGACTTGGAATTCACTATGTATTCTCAAGGTGGCTTTAAAATCATGGCAATCCTCCTACCTCTGCCTCCCGAGTGCTGGGATTAAAGGCATGTGCCACCACCGCCTGGCTTGTTTTTCCAGGTAGGGTCTCACTCTAGCTCAGGCTGATCTGGAATTCACCATGTAGTCTCAGGGTGGTCTTGAACTCGAGGCCATCCTCCTACCTCTGCCTCCTGAGTGCTGGAATTAAGGCATGCACTACCACGCCTGGCTTAAGATAAAATAATTATAAGTATAGTGCACGCTTCTGTCTCTAAAAAAAAAAATCCTTTAAAATTTTTTATTTATTTATTTGAGGCAGAGAGGAGAGAGAGAGAGAGTGGCCATGCCAGGGCATCCAGCCACTGCAAACAAACTCCAGATGCATGTGCATCTGGCTTATGGGTATCCTGGGGAATTACACTTGGGTCCTTTGGCTTTGCAGGCAAGTGCCTTAACTGATAAGCCATCTATCTCTCCAGCCCTCAAAAATAAATCTTTTTAAAAAAAAATTTATTATTTATTTATTTATTTGAGAAAGACAGACACAGAAATAGGCAGGTAGAGAAAGAATGGGCGCACCAGGGACTCCAGCCACTGCAAATGAACTCCAGATGTGTGCTGTGCATCCACTTATGCATCTGGCTTACATGGGTCCTGGAGAATCGAGCCTCGAACCAGGGTCCTTTGGCTTCACAGGCAAGTGTTTAACCGCTAAGCCATCTCTCCAGCCCTCAAAAATAAATCTTTAAAAAATAAAAAAAAATTAGCCAAGTGTAGTGGTGCACACCTTTAATCCTAGCACTGGGGAGGCAGAGGTAGGAGAATTGCCAAGAATTTGAGGCCAGCCTCAGACTACATAGTGAGTTCCAGGTCAGTGTGGGCTGGAGTGAAACCCTACCTTGGAAAACCAAAAGAAAAAGGAAGGAAGGAAGAAAGGAGGGAGGGAAGGAAGGAAGGAAGATGGACAGTCACTCAGACCTGAACAGAGAAAGGCCCCTTACCTTTGAGACTGACATCATTCCTGCCAGTGCTGATGAAAAGTTTGAAAACAGTTGAATTGGGCGTGTTGGTGAGGTGAGTCTTAAGGTCGTAACTGAGTGTTAATCTTGATGATGTGTTGACCACTACCTGCCAGCAAATAAAAGGAGAATCTGAGGCCAGGTGTGGTGGTGCACACTTTTAATCCCAGCATTTGGGAGGCAGAGGTAGGAGGATTGACCTGAGTTCCAGGTCAGCCTGAGACTACATAGTGAATTCTAAGTCACCCTAGGCTGGGGGGAGACCCTACCTTGAAAAACCAATAAATAAAAAGCCAGGCGTGGTGGGGCATGCCTTTAATCCCAGCACTGGGGAGGCAGAGGTAGGAAGATTGCCATGAGTTCGAGGTCAGCCTGAGCTAGAGAGAGACCCTACCTCGAAAAAAAACAAAACAAAAACAAAAACAAAACCACCCAATAAATAAATAAAACTACAAAATGAAAAAACAAACAAACAGGAGAATCTGATCCCTTCCATCTTCACCGGCATTCTGTTTTAACCAAGAACATCTGCTTCCCCCAAATAAAAATGGCCACTCTGCATTCTGACATACTTGAGAACCAAAATCTGTTTACCTTTGAGAGGATGTTTTGTTTTGAGGCAGGGTCTTATGTATCCCAGGCTGGCCTCAAACTCAATATGTATCTAAGGATGACCTTGAACTTCTGATCCTTCTGCCTCCACTTCCTAAGTGCTGGCATTACAGGTGTGCATCACCCCATTCAGGTTTTTTTTTAAAAAATATTTTAAACCGGGCGTGGTGGCGCACGCCTTTAATCCCAGCACTCTGGGAGGCAAAGGTAGGAGGATTGCCGTGAGTTCAAGGCCACCCTGAGACTACATAGTTAATTCCAGGTCAGCCTGGGCCAGAGTGAGACCCTACCTCGAAAAACCAAAAAAAAAAAAAAAAAAAAAAAAAAAAAAATTTATTTCGGCCTGGCATGGTGGCACATGCCTTTAATCCTAGCACTCAGAAGGCAAAGGTAGAAGGATCACTGTGAATTCGTGGTCACCCTGAGAATACATAGTGAATTCCAGGGCAGCCTTGGCTAGAGTGAGACCCTACCTCGAAAAACAAACAAAAAACTATTTTACTTGGGCTGGAGAGATGGGTTAAAGCACTTGCCTGAAAAGCCAAAGGATCTAGATTTGATTGCCCAAGACCCATGTAAGCCAGATGCACAAGGTGGTACATGCATCTGGAGTTCATCTGCAGTGGCTAGTGGCCCTAGTGCACCCATTCTGTCTATATATCTGCCTTTCTCTCTCTCTTTCAAATAAATAAATAAAAATAAAAACAAATTCATTGAAGAGACAGAGAGAAATGGCGCACCAGGGCATCTAGCCACTGCAAACAAACTCCAGACGCATATACCACCTTGTGTATCTGACTTTACGTGGGTATTGGAGAAATGGAGCCTGGGTCATTTGGCTTTGCCTTCAAGCACCTTAACTGTTAAGCCATTTCTTCAGTCCCCCATTCAGGTTTTATTTATTTATTTGAGAGACACAGAGATAGAATGAGTGCACCTGGGTCTCCAGCCACTGCAGATGAACTCCAGACACACGTGCCACCTTGTGCACCTGGCTTACGTGGGTACTGGGGAATTGAACCTAGGTACTTTGGCTTTGCAGGAAAGCGTCTTAATGGCTCTAAGCCAACTCTCCAGCCCCCTCCCATTTAGGTTTTTATGCAGTGCTAGGGACTGAACCCAGGGCTTCCTGTGTACTGTGTGGGCAAGCATTCTACTGAGCCCCATATCACAAGCCCCACTGTGATTTTTTTTCTCTTAAAAAGGTTTTTTTTTTTTTTTCCTGGGCATGTGGGCACACACCTTTAATCCCAGCACTCAGGATGCAGAGGTAGGAGGATCACCGTGAGTTTGAAGCCACCCTGAGACTATAGTGAATTCCAGGTCAGTCCTTGCTAGAGTGAGACCCTAACTAGAAACTCCCCCCCCCAAAAAAAAGTTATTAGCTGGGCATGGTGGCGCACGCCTTTAATCTCAGCACTTGGGAAGCAGAAGTAAGAGGTTCTCCATGAATTCAAGGCCACCCTGAGACTACATAGTGAATCCCAGGTCAGCCTGGACTACAGTGGGACACTAACTCAAAAAAAAAAAAAAAAAAAAAAAAAAGGCTGGAGAGATGGCTTAGCAGTTAAGGCATTTGCCTGTGAAGCCAAAGGACCCAGGTTTGATTCTCCAGGACCCACGTATGCCAGATGCACAAGAGGCACATGCATCTGGAGTTCGTTTGCACTTTCTGGAGGTCCTGGTGCACCCATTCTTTCTCTGTCTCTTCTCTCTCTATGTTTGCAAATATGTAAAATGTATTTTTTTTTATTATTATTTAGTGGCTGGCAAGATGGCTCAGCAGGTAAGGCGCTTGCCTGCAAGCCTAACAAGTGGGGTTCAATTCCCCAGTACCCACGTAAAGCCACATGCATGAAGTGATGTATGCATCTGTAGTCTGTTTGCAATGGCTGGAGGCCCTGGTGATGTACCCATTCCTGTCTCTTCCTTTGCTTGAAAATAAATAATAAAAATATATATTTTTTATTATTTATGTGTGAGCTCATGTGTGTGTGTGAGAGTGCATGTCTGTTTGCACAAATTCTGGATCTGATGTAGAGCCCTTTCCTACTCCTGGCCCCATTCAAAGCCCCAAGTCTACAGCTAGGCGTGGTGGTGCACACCTTTAATCCCAACACTTGGGAGGAAGATGTAGGAGGATTACTGTGAGTTCGAGGCCACCCTGAGACTACACAGTGAATTCCAGGTGAGCCTGGACTAGAGTGAGACCCTACCTCAAAAACCAAAACAAACAAACAAAAAAAGCTTTCACGTGTTTCAGTGTTACCAAGTGTTTAGGCTAGAGCAACATTTCTAGCACTTCCCCCAACCCCAGATCAAGCAGTCTTCGTCCGCAGTGCACACAGGCGAGGTCTTCGTCCGCAGTGCACACAGGCAGTGCACACAGGCAGTGCACACAGGCGAGGTCTTCATCCGCAGTGCACACAGGCGAGGTCTTCACCCGCAGTGCACACAGGCGAGGTCTTCACCCGCAGTGCACACAGGCGAGGTCTTCACCCGCAGTGCACACAGGCGAGGTCTTCACCCGCAGTGCACACAGGCAGTGCACACAGGCGAGGTCTTCATCTGCAGTGCACACAGGCGAGGTCTTCACCCGCAGTGCACACAGGCAGTGCACACAGGCGAGGTCTTCATCCGCAGTGCACACAGGCGAGGTCTTCACCAGCAGTGCACACAGGCGAGGTCTTCACCCGCAGTGCACACAGGCGAGGTCTTCGTTCACAATGCACACAGGCGAGGTCTTCACCCGCAGTGCACACAGGCGAGGTCTTCACCGCAGTGCACACAGGCGAGGTCTTCACCGCAGTGCACACAGGCGAGGTCTTCACCCACAGTGCACACAGGCGAGGTCTTCACCCGCAGTGCACACAGGCGAGGTCTTCGTCCCGCAGTGCACACAGGCGAGGTCTTCGCCCGCAGTGCACACAGGCGAGGTCTTCGTCCGCAGTGCACACAGGCGAGGTCTTCGCCCGCAGTGCACACAGGCGAGGTCTTCGTCCGCAGTGCACACAGGCGAGGTCTTCGTCCACAATGCACACAGGCAGTGCACACAGGCGAGGTCTTCACCCGCAGTGCACACAGGCGAGGTCTTCGCCCGCAGTGCACACAGGCGAGGTCTTCGTCCGCAGTGCACACAGGCGAGGTCTTCGTCCACAATGCACACAGGCAGTGCACACAGGCGAGGTCTTCACCCGCAGTGCACACAGGCGAGGTCTTCGCCCGCAGTGCACACAGGCGAGGTCTTCGTCCGCAGTGCACACAGGCGAGGTCTTCGTCCACAATGCACACAGGCAGTGCACACAGGCGAGGTCTTCACCCGCAGTGCACACAGGCGAGGTCTTCACCCGCAGTGCACACAGGCGAGGTCTTCGTCCACGATGCACACAGGCGAGGTCTTCGTCCACGATGCACACAGGCGAGGTCTTCGTCCACGATGCACACAGGCGAGGTCTTCGTCCACGATGCACACAGGCGAGGTCTTCGTCCACAGTGCACACAGGCGAGGTCTTCACCCGCAGTGCACACAGGCGAGGTCTTCGTCCACAATGCACACAGGCGAGGTCTTCGTCCGCAGTGCACACAAGGCTCTCAGGAAGCTCATCGTCATCTTCAACAGACATGACGTAGTCAAGCTGTGTCATCTTCTTGGGTGATATTGTGAAACGTGTCATGAAGTGTATGTTTTCAAAGGCATGTAGGGGGAAAAACTAGCTGAGTGTGCATTTATCCCACAGAGGTGGGAGGATCACTGTGAGTTCAAGGCCAGCCTGGGACTACATAGTGAATTCCAGGCCACTATGGGACAGAGTGAGACTCTACCTAAAAAATAAAGTGTTTTTTCCTAAGTTAGTGAATCTATTGGGCAAAAATCAGGTTGAAAAGATCAGAGGGATGGGGAGGTATGTGAGGGTAGTGTTAAAATAGAGCTGGGTTGAGTTTGTGTTTATTTTTATTTATTTTGCTTTTTTTTGGAGGTAGTGTCTCACTCTAGCTCAGGCTGACTTGGAATTCACTATGTAGTCTCAGGTGGCCTCAAACTCACAGTGATGCTCCTACCTCTGTCTCCCGAGTGCTAGGATTACAGGTGTGCACTACCACACCTGGCATATTTTTTGGGTTCTTGAGGTAGTCTCTCTCTAGCCTAGGAATTCACTCTGTAGTCTCAGGGTGGACTCTAACTCTTGGCGATCCTCCTACCTCTGCCTTCCCAGTGCTGGGATTAAAGGCCTGTGCCACCACACCTGGGTTAGTTTATGTTTAATGTTTTTTTTTTTTTTTTTTTTTTTTTTTTTTTTTTTTTTTTTTTTTTTTTGCTTGTGTATCTGCAGTGTGTTTAGTGTGGTGTGTGTGCTCACCTGCACAGCTGGAGTGGAATGTCAGGTGTCCCACAGTTTTGCTCTTCTGCTAGTTCTTTTTTTTTTTTTTTAATATTTATTTATTTATTTGCAAGCAGAAAGGGAGAGAGAGAAGAAAGACAGAATGGGCATGCTGCAAATGAACTCCAGATGCATGTATCACTTGGTGCATCTGGCCTTATGTGGGTACTGGGGAACTGAACCCAGGTCGTTAGGCTTTGCAGGCAAGCGCCTTAACTGCTGAGCCCTCTCTCCAGCCCTCTTCTGCCAGTTCTTACTTGAGTCAGAGTGCTTTGCTGATCCTAGGGCTTGCACCACGCGAGTAGCAATCTTTATAAAGTGGTCAGGATTCCCTTCAACTGTGGTAGAACTGGGTTTACCTCTCGATATGTTTTCACTACTCCAGGGATATCATGAAAAACTGTGGCAGTTCCAGGGCTCCTGGCCACTCCTACTCCAGTGACAGTATCTATCTGTAGAATACTGTCAGCAGAAACCATCCATATTCCAGGTTCTCCTAGGAAAAGGCAAGAGAAAGGACTTGGCTGTATTCTTTGCTATAAGCCACTCTTAACTACTCCATTCAAACTCCAGATCAGTAAATCACCAAATCATTCTGTTTTCAAGAATGAAGGTGGGGGGAAGGGTGGGAAGAGGAAAGAAGGGAAACAAAATTATTTTTGAAATATAACATAATGAAACCTGATTATTTGTATGCTAATAAAAATAAATTGATGAAAAAATAATACAGTTATCTGTCTTAATATTTATATACATGTTTAATATTTTTATTTGTTTATTTGAGAGAGAGAAAGAGGCAGAGAGAGAGAGAGAGAGAGAGAGAAAGAACAGGCGTGCCAGGGCCTCCAGCCACTGTAAACAAACTCCAGATGCATGTGCCACCATGTGCATCTGGTTTATGTGGGTCCTGGGAATTGAACTGAGGTCCTTTAGCTTTGTAGGCAAATGCCTTAACTGCTAAGCCATCTCTCCAGCCCCACGTTTAATATTTTATTCATTTACACATACATGTATATATGGGCATGCCAGGGTCTTTTGCTACCAGATGCTTATGCCACTTTTTTTTTTTTTCCGAGGTAGGGTTTCACTCTGTGCTGGGATTAAAGGCATGTGGCACCACGCCCGGCTATGCCACTTTTTTTTGTTTGTTTTTTTCAAGGTAAGGTCTCACTCTGGCCAGTCTGACCTGGAATTCACTATGTAATCTCAGGGTGGCCTTGAATTCATGGTGATCCTCCTACCTCTGCCTCCCAAGTGCTGGAATTAGTGCACTGGTCTTGGTTAGACATTAGTAGTTGCAAGTCAGTTCCATGACTGGAGTTTGTTTTTGCTTGTATGTGCAATGTGGTATATTTGTGTGTGTATATGTGTAATGTGTATTTGTGTGTGTGTGTAATATGGTATATTTGTGTGTGTAATGTGTGTGTGCGTGTTATATGCATCTGCTTGAACCAGATCTACTCCCCATATGTAGCCGAATATGACCTTGAACTTCAGATCCTCCTGCATCCACCTCCCAAGGACTGGGATTACAGGTATGCACCACCACAGTGGGTTTTATGAGGTGCTGGAGGACTGAACCCCAGGCATCATGCATGCTGGTCAGGCATTCTACTGCTTGAGCGACATCCCCAGTACTTCTTAGCCCAGAAATGCTTTGCTGATCGCAAGTCCTTTAGCATAGTACACGCCAAGCCTGTTAGAGAGGTGCACCAGACATTAGGCTTTAACTATTGCCTCCCAGAATGGTGTGATAGACTTGATTCTTAGAATGAAAGTCTTGCTTTGTTTTTCTTCCTTATATTTCATTCTTTACTATTCTTTAATTTAGCAGTCCCCTCTTTCACAAGCAGGGAAAGAAAAAAGACAGTATCCCACATTATGTACTATAGAGCCCCATGTTCAGGAGGCACTTAGTGACTGTTACTGATTTCTTTCCTTCTTTCTTTCTTTCTTTCTTTCTTTTCTTTTCTTTTTCTTTTTTTTTTTTTTTTTTTGGTTTTTCGAGGTAGGGTCTCACTCTGGTCCAGGCTGACCTGGAACTCACTATGTAGTCTGAGGGTGGCCTCGAACTCTCGGCGATCCTCCTACCTCTGCCTCCCGAGTGCTGGGATTAAAGGCATGCGCCACCACGCCCGGCTCTGATTTCTAATTAGCTATAGATAGAAATGGTAATTAAACTGAAATTTACCAAGTAACATGATGTTACATAATGTAACAAATAATGAAATACTCAAAAACTATTTTCAGGCTGGAGAGATGGCTTAGCGGTAAAAGGCACTTGCTGGCAAAGCCAAAGGACAACAGGTTCGATTCCCCAGTACCCATGTAAAGCCAAATGCACAAGGTGGCACATGGGTCTGGAGTTCAGTTCATTTGCAGTTTTGCAGTGGCTAGAGGCTCTGGTGCTTCCTATTCTCTCATTCTGTCTGCCTTCTTTTCTCTCTCTCAAATAAATAGAATCTTTTTTTTGTTTGTTTGTTTTTGTTTTTCGAGGTACGGTCTCACTCTAGCCCAGGCTGACCTGGAATTCACTGTAGTCTCTGTCGAACTCATGGTGGTCCTCCTACCTCTGCCTCCTGAGTACTGGGATTAAAGGTTGTGGGCCACCACACCCGGCTAGATAGAATAATTTTTAAAAAGTATTTTCTTCCTCACAGGTGCCCTAGAATGTCAGATCAGGGGGAAATCCCAAGGGATTGTGTGCTTTTGTAACTTCTCCCTACTGCTGGCTGTGTGGTTGAGAAGGGACATGTACAGACCGTGGTGGTTGACGAGCTGAGTGCTGAAGCAGATGACGTCCCCAACAAAGATGAGCTTGGTGTCTGGCTCAATGGCATGCTCCACAGCAACAGGAATGTAATCCGCCATGCCTGGATGTCTTTGGTCCCAGAGCCCCACAAGTGTCACCCCTCTGTTCACAGCCTGGGCTGTGTATGTGTGGTTTCTGGTTCCTGGTCCAATAAGCAGCAAGTCATCTCTGGAAGTAGACAGGATGGAAGACGTCTGAGCGGAGCGGCCTAGGGTGCGGCTCGCTGGCGGAACGGCACGCTCAGCCGGCAGGCACTCACAAGACCCTGGGTTCCAGTCCCCAGCACCGAACATACAAGAACAATCTCTGGACGCATCACGGCGTCACAATGCTGCAATCCCAGCTCCTGGGTGGTTGAGGCAAGACGACTGCCTGGGCCATGTCGCGAGATGGGTCATAAACAAGCAAATGAAAAAACTTGGGCTACATGAGACTCTTGTCTCAAAAAACTAAAATAAGGGCTTGAGAGATGGCTTAGTGGTTAAGGCGCCTGCCTGCCAAACCAATTTTGGGGCAGGGGGACCCTACTGTACCACTCTACAATACCAACATTAAAAAAAAACATTTTTTTGTATTTTATTTATTTATTTGAGTGTGAAAATTGAGAGAAAGAAGCAGATAGAGAATGGACACACCAGGGACTCCGGCCACTGCAAACGAACTCCAGACGCATGCGCCACCTTGTACCCGCTCTTCTCACCCCCTACCCGGTGGAGACCCTGCCGTCCCTCCTGGGCTGGCCCTAGGAGGGACCCCAACAGTGCATCTTGCTTATGTGGGTCCTGAGGAATTGAACTTGAGTCCTTAGGCTTTGCAGGCAAGCACCTTAACCACTGAGACATCTCTCCAGCCTGCAACATTTTTTTTTGAGAGAGAGAGAGACAGGAACAGAGAGAGAGAGAGAGAGAGAGAGAGAGAGAGAGAGGAAGAGGCAGAGAGAGAATGGGCACACCAGGGCCATTTCAGCTGCTGTGAACGAACTCCAGATGCATGAGCCCCCTTGTGGGCAAGTGCAGTATTGCATCACTTGGTGTCTGGCTAAACGTGGGACCTGGAGAATCAAATGGGCGTTCTTAGGCTTGGCAGCCAGGCGCCTTAACCGCTAAGCCATCTCTCCAGCCTTTATTTTAGTTTTTTGAGACAAGAGTCTCATGTAGCCCAAGTTGGCCTCAAATTTATGACTTTGAACTTCTGATCCTCCTGCCTCTACCTCCTGAGCACTGGGATTAGACATATATACCACCACAATGCCTGGTATTCTTTTGTTTTTTTATTAAAGATTTTTGTTGTTGTTGTGTTTTTTGGTTTTCTGAGGTAGGGTTTTACTCTAGCTCAGGCTGACCTGGAATTCACTATGGAGTCTCAGGGTGGCCTTGAACTCACGGCAACCCTCCTACTTCTGCCTCCTGAGTGCTGGGATTAAAGGCATGTGTCACCACGCCCAGCTATTTTTTTAAAAAAAATTTATTAGAGACAGAGAGAGTGAGAATGGGTGTGACAGGGATTCTAGCCAGTGCAAACAAATTCCGGACACATGTGCCACCATGTGCATCTGACTTACATGGGACCTAGAGAATTGAACTGGGGTCCTTAGGCTTCACATGCATGGGCCTGAACCGCTAAGCCATCTCTCCAGCCCTGGTATTCTTTTATTATTTACTTTACTTTTATTTTATTTTAAATTTTTTTCTGAGGTGGGGTCTCACTCTAGCCTATCCTGACCTGGAACTCACTCTATAGTCTCAGGCTGGCCTCAATCTAACAGTAATCCTCCTATCTCTGCCTCCTCAGTGCGTGCTGGGATTACAGGCGTGTGCCACAATCTGCTGGAGTTCAAACCAAGTGCTGAGCATCTAAGAGTGTTCTAGCTCTGATTTTTTATTTTATTTTATTTTTGTTCAGGCTGACCTGGAATTCACTATGTATTCTCAGGGTGGCCTCGAACGCTCAGCGATCCTCCTACCTCTGCCTCCCAAGTACTGGGGTTAAAGGTGTGTACTACCATGCTCGGCAATAAATAGTTATTTTTTAAAAAAATAATATTGGCTTATTTCTACCACAGCGTCAACAACAACATGCCTTTGATTTCCATACCTGTTCAGAGCCAGATAAAGCTGAGCATTGTGGGTGTAGAATCTCTCTCCAACACTGTTATAAAACTGCACCGTGAAAGTAAGAGACATGCCTAAGGGAAAGGCTGACAGGGTCTTCCCTCGGGCTGTATACAGCTTGGAGTGGCTGCTCAGCCAAAGGTATGTCACTGGTGCCACCTGCAGAAGACACAACGACTACTGCAATATATATATATTATTACTTTTTGTTTTGTTTTTGTTTGTTTGTTTGGTTTTTCAAGGTAGGGTCTCACTCTAGCTGAGGCTAACCTGGATCTCATTCTGTAGTCTCAGGCTGGCCTCGAACTCATGGCAATCCTCCTACCTCTGCCTCCCAAGTGCTGGGATTAAAGGCATGCGTCACCACACTTGGCTTATTTGTGTATTCTTTTTGAGGTGCTAGGGTTCAAACCCAGGGCCCTGTACACGCTAGGTAAGCACTCTACCACTGAGCTCTACCTGTGTTAGTAGGTTCCTGAACCCACCTGGACCCCCATTATGGTGGTTTGGTTGACTCCAAAAGGTTCTACAGCGGTGACTTCCAGCACGGCAGCACCTGCCACGGAGCCAGACCGCAGCAGCCCTTCCCCATCGTCTTCAATGACAGATGAATTGGGGAAACACTGGAGAACACGGGAACTCACAGCGGCAGCTCCTTCCCTAAGAGACAAAGGGAGAAAAAGGCCACTCCTGGGGCCCTGTCTGATCAGAGGAAGAGGAGCAAAAAGCGCCAGGTCTAAGCGGGACGTGCGGCTCACATCTGTCGTTTTGGCACACGGGAGGCTGAGACAAGAAGACTGTCATGACTTTACTCCAGGAAGTTTCTCATCCCCCATGCTGTACATTTCTCTCTCTCCGGCTAGAAGTCTGGGGGACTGGGAAGATGGCTCAGTGGTTAGAGGGCTTATTTGCAGATAGAAGTCTGCCTCTTGACTTATGCTTCCCTCCCCTTCCTTTTTCCTATCACACTCTTTCTTTATTTTAAAATTCATTTTTAGTTTGGCTTTTTAAAAATATGATTTATTTATTTATTTGAGAGAAAGATGCAGAGGGTGAGAATGAGTGTGCCCAGGGCCTCCAGCCACTACAAACGAACTCCAGATGCATGCACCCCTTGTGCATCTGGCCTATGTGGGTCCTGGAGAGTTGAACTGGGATCCTTTGGCTTTGCAGGCAAATGTCTTAACCGCTAAGCCATCTCTCCAGCCCTTTATTTTTATGTTTTTGGTTTTTCAAGATAGGGTCTTGCTGTAGCCAAAGATGACCTGGAATTCAGTATGTGGTCTCAGGGTGGCCTCGAACTCATGGTGATCCTCCTACTTCTGCCTCCTAAGTGCTGGGATTAAAGGCGTGCACCACAACGCCCAGCTATTCTTTTTCTTTTTCAAAGCCAAACCCTTCTATATGTTTATTATTTAAAAGTCCCAGCAAGGGCTAGAGAGATGATCTGGTGGTTAAGTAGCCTGCCTGCCAAGCCTAAGAACACCGGTTCTAATCTCCAGGTCCCACGTTTAGCCAGATGCAAAAGGAAAGTGACACAAGCACACAATGCTGCACTTGCCCACCAAGGGGCGCACACGTCTGGAGTTCGTTCACAGTGGCCAAGAGGCTGTTAGTGTGCCCATTCTCTGTCTGTCTCTCTTTCTCTCTCTCTGTTGCTCTAGCTCTCTCTCTCCAAAAAAAAAAAAAAAAAAAAGCAATGCGTGGTGGTGCATGCCTTTAATTTTTTTTTGAAGTTATTTATTTGCAAGTGGTGAGAGATTGAGAGAAGCAAGAGAGAATTGTCACACCAGGGTCTCCAGCTGTTGCAAATGAACTCCAGATACATGCATGTCTTTGTGCATCTGTTTTACATGGGGATTAGGGAACCAAACCTAGGTCTTGAGGCTTTGTAGGCAAGCACCTTAACTGCTGAGCCATCTCTCCAGCCGAAGGTTCTTACAGTTAGAATTTGCTCTTACTTCTCCCTCTCCCTTACCTGTTGGTGTGGAGTTTGAGCTGAGAATTCATAGGCATTAGAATTTGCTCAGGCTGGCAATCTGAATAGAAAAGTTGGAGCTTTTCAAATACCTGTAATGAGAAAATAATGTTTTCCTCATTCTTGGAAAGAAAAAATATGACACTTATTCACATATAGATGGATTTCAGTAGAATTACAAAGAGATTACATGCTACATGAATCATTACTACAATCAGCAGTCTACTTGACTTCCACCCCCCCCCTTTTTTGTATTTTCGAGGTAGGGTTCCACTCTAGGAAATCACTATGTAGTCTCAGGAAGGCCTCGAACTCACAGCGATCCTCCTACCTCTGCCTCCCGAGAACTGGGATTAAAAGCGTGCGCCACCATGCCCGGCTTTATTTATTTTTTTCAATGAGAGAAAGTGAGGAAGACAGAGAGAGAGAGCTGGTGTGCCAAGGCTTCGAACTCAAATGTGTGTGCCACCTTGTGCGCATGAGTCACTTTGTGTGCCTGACTTACATAGGTTGTGGATAGTCGAACCTGGGTCCTTAGGCTGTGCAGGCAAACACATTAACCACTAAGCCATCTTTCCAGTCCCCCCCCCCCTTTTTTTTTTTCGAGGTAGGGTCTCGCTCTAGCCCAAGCTGACCTGGAATTCACTATGTAGTCTCAGGGTGGCCTTGAACTCATGGTGATCCTCCTACCTCTGCCTCCCAAGTGCTGGGATTAAAGTTGTGCACCACCACACCCGGCTACCCCCCACCCTTTTTTGAGGCAAGGTCTCACTCTAGCCAAGGTTGAGCCATCTCCCCAGCTAACTTTGAGATTTATATTTTATTTTATTTTTATTTATTTATTTGAGAGAGAGATGCAGAAATAGGCAGGGAGAGAGAGAGAATGGGCACGCCAGGGCCTCCAGCCACTGCAAACAAACTCCAGATGCATGCGCCCCTTGTGCATCTGGCTTATGTGGGTACTGGGGAATCGAGCCTCGAACTGGGGTCGTTAGGCTTCACAGGCAAGCACTTAACTGCTAAGCCATCTCTCCAGCCCTAACTTTGAGATTTATAATCTTAGTTCTGGCAACCTGAGATGAGATTTTGGAACAAAGAATCTGTGACACTAAATTATCAGGGTGCACCATCTAGTCTTCCTACTTCCTAAGTAAGTGCTCTTTCCTCTTCCCTGCGCTAAATCACAGAACCAATACCAAAATAAAATAAAGGGGGATACAAAAGATAATCAGCCCCACACAAATGGTTATATATATATATATATATATATAATTTTTTTTTTCCCCGAGATAGGGCTTCACTTTAGCCCAGGCTGACCTGTAATTCATTGTGTAGTCTCAGGGTGGCCTTGAACTCATGGAGATCCTCCTACCTCTGCCTCCCGAGTGCTGGGATTAAAGGTGTGTATCACCACGCCTGACTCTCTGCGGCGAGTCCTTCCCAACCAGCAGGAAAGGAACAGCCACAAACGAAGATCCTTCTTGTGTCACACTTTATTGGAGAGCACTTGGTTAACAGATGAGCTGATGGCGGAGGGCGGGGGCCCAAATCTGCAGCTGCTTTTATAGAGTGTACTGCTACAAGGCGTTTACTGATTGGTTGCGACCAGCTTGCCATCACCAGGTGCCACGGGATAGGCTTGGGACAGGTTGCGTCAAGCGCATGCGCATACCTTAGACACGGTTGGCGCCAAGGCACTGTCTAATATGGAGGAGCCAGCGCCATCTTGTAATGGCGACTGCTTACGGCTCCCTGCAGTTCCCCCTTCTTGTTTAAACGCAACAGGCGAGGGTAGAGGTCTGATCTCTGATGCTCGAGAGGACATTGTGATGACCCCAGACCTAGTGGCCAGCCAGGCTGGTGTCACACCCGTCTAGTACCTTTTCTCAGAGATGGGATTACAGTACCAACCCATATGCAATCAGACATGCCCTCCATGAAGCTGCTAAGAGCTCGCCTCACGTGCAGTACTTTGTCTCGCATCCTGAGCGTGATGAATGCCGTGCTCCCAACACCAACCCTCTGCCCATCCTTGTGCAATGGGCACTTCAAGCCCTAAGGGTGCAAGGGCCAGGGAAACTAGGTGCTTTTTAGGGCCGATAGCCAAATCTGGGGAGGACCCACAGTCCAAAGCAGCAAGTGCCTGAGAAATGACCACCTTGTCCCTCCTAGCTTGGGCTCGCATTTTTGCAAGTCAACCATAGGCAGAGCAGACATCCTCCTATAAGATGGCTTTAATACTCTTATTGGCTCTCTCCACAATGCCTTGGCCTTGTGGGTTAGCAATAAGCAGATAGAGAAAAGGGGGGTGCACACAAACCGGGGCAGGGGGGAATGTACAGCAGGCAGCAAACAGTCCCACTCTAACCCATTCCTTAAAAAAATTCACAAGGATGACCCAGAGTGAAAACTCCCCCCGAGATGACGTTGAGGTCTCATGCCCTGACACATTGTTGCAAGCAATTTGTCCCCAAAGTCTCCTCTAATGGAGGATACGATCCTCCGGGGCCTCTCTGCCCCTTCCGAGGGGGCGGGCATGAATGAGCCTCGCCTATCTCCTCAAGTTCTTCCTTTAGACTTTTTTCCTTTTTTTTGTCTCTTTTTTGACTGGATCCTATTTTTCCCTTTTGTTTCTTCCTAGGCCTAGCATGTGAGTCCCCGCTAGTATCTGACTCTGAAAGACTGTCCTGATGTTGGGCTAAAGCTCCTTGTCCCTCCCCAATTATTTCCGCATGTTTACCGCTATTGAGACAAAAATGAACCAGTCGCCAAAACGGTCCTTCCTGTTCTGCCTGTCGCAGGTCACGCCCCAACTTCTCCCAGGAGGGGAGTGTAAGGGATCCTGAAAACCCCAAACGAAACAGGCAAAAACAGGCGAGGAAAGCCAGGGTCAGTCGAAAATCCATCAGAGAACAATCCTGACCAGCTTGAACAGCCACACGAAGATCCTTCTTGTGTCACACTTTATTGGAGAGCACTTGGTTAACAGATGAGCTGATGGCGGAGGCGGGGGCCCAAATCTGCAGCTGCTTTTATAGAGTGTACTGAGCGTTTACTGATTGGTTGCGACCAGCTTGCCATCACCAGGTGCCACGGGATAGGCTTGGGACAGGTTGCGTCAGCGCATGCGCATACCTTAGACACGGTTGGCGCCAAGGCACTGTCTAATATGGAGGAGCCAGCGCCATCTTGTAATGGCGACTGCTTAGCTCCCTGCAGTTCCCCCTTGTTTAAACGCAACAGGCGAGGGTAGAGGTCTGATCTCTGATGCTCGAGAGGACATTGTGATGACCCCAGACCTAGTGGCCAGCCAGGCTGGTGTCACACCCGTCTAGTACCTTTTCTCAGAGATGGGATTACAGTACCAACCCATATGCAATCAGACATGCCCTCCATGAAGCTGCTAAGAGCTCGCCTCACGTGCAGTACTTTGTCTCGCATCCTGAGCGTGATGAATGCCGTGCTCCCAACACCAACCCTCTGCCCATCCTTGTGCAATGGGCACTTCAAGCCCTAAGGGTGCAAGGGCCAGGGGAAACTAGGTGCTTTTTAGGGCCGATAGCCAAATCTGGGGGGAGGACCCACAGTCCAAAGCAGCAAGTGCCTGAGAAATGACCACCTTGTCCCTCCTAGCTTGGGCTCGCATTTTGCAAGTCAACCATAGGCAGAGCAGACATCCTCCTATAAGATGGCTTTAATACTCTTATTGGCTCTCTCCACAATGCCTTGGCCTTGTGGGTTAGCAATAAGCAGATAGAGAAAAGGGGGGTGCACACAAACCGGGGCAGGGGAATGTACAGCAGGCAGCAAACAGTCCCACTCTAACCCATTCCTTAAAAAAATTCACAAGGATGACCCAGAGTGAAAACTCCCCCCGAGATGACGTTGAGGTCTCATGCCCTGACACATTGTTGCAAGCAATTTGTCCCCAAAGTCTCCTCTAATGGAGGATACGATCCTCCGGGGCCTCTCTGCCCCTTCCGAGGGGGCGGGCATGAATGAGCCTCGCCTATCTCCTCAAGTTCTTCCTTTAGACTTTTTTCCTTTTTTTGTCTCTTTTTTGACTGGATCCTATTTTTCCCTTTTGTTTCTTCCTAGGCCTAGCATGTGAGTCCCCGCTAGTATCTGACTCTGAAAGACTGTCCTGATGTTGGGCTAAAGCTCCTTGTCCCTCCCCAATTATTTCCGCATGTTTACCGCTATTGAGACAAAAATGAACCAGTCGCCAAAACGGTCCTTCCTGTTCTGCCTGTCGCAGGTCACGCCCCAACTTCTCCCAGGAGGGGAGTGTAAGGGATCCTGAAAACCCCAAACGAAACAGGCAAAAACAGGCGAGGAAAGCCAGGGTCAGTCGAAAATCCATCAGAGAACAAAGCCGGGGATGACTTACCGACGTCTACCTCTCCGTGTGTCAAGTTCTGAATCCTCTTCGGCCCTCCGCCGGGTGTCTTTGAAAGGTCCGGCGTCCCGGGCTTTCGGCACCACTTTGCGGCGAACTTCCTGACCAGCAGGAAAGGAACAGCCACAAACGAAGATCCTTCTTGTGTCACACTTTATTGGAGAGCACTTGGTTAACAGATGAGCTGATGGCGGAGGGCGGGGGCCCAAATCTGCAGCTGCTTTTATAGAGTGTACTGCTACAAGGCGTTTACTGATTGGTTGCGACCAGCTTGCCATCACCAGGTGCCACGGGATAGGCTTGGGACAGGTTGCGTCAAGCGCATGCGCATACCTTAGACACGGTTGGCGCCAAGGCACTGTCTAATATGGAGGAGCCAGCGCCATCTTGTAATGGCGACTGCTTACGGCTCCCTGCAACTCTCTATATTTTGAGTTTTGAAAACAACAGGGACTATGTGTCCCCATTTTTCCTTTGGTGTATGTTGCAGTCAGGTTTGCATGGCTGGCAGAAATTACCCAACCAAGGGCAGTTTGTGGGAAAAAAGGGTTTATTTGGCTTATAGACTTGAGGGGAAGCTCCACGATGGTAGAGGAAAACGACGAAATGAGCAGAGGGTGGACATCACCCCCGGCCAACATAAGGTGGACAACAGCAACAGGAGAGTGTGCCAAACACTGGCAAGGGGACACTGGCTATAACACCCATAAACTCTCCTCCAACAATACACTGCCTCCAGGAGGTGTTCATTCCCAAATCTCCATCAGCATTCAGAACACCTAAGTTTGTGGGGGACCCCTGAGTTAAACCACCACGGTGTACATGTGTGTTTGTGCGTGAGTGTCACGTGTGTGTGGAAGGTGCTCACGTGCAGTCAGAGGACAACTCAAAGGCTACTCTTTGCCGTCTTCCTTGTCTCAGGCAGGGTTGCTTGTTCCGGTTCACTTCACCAGTGGACAGACTGGACAGGCCAGCTGGTCTGGGAGCTTCCAGGAAAGTCTCCTTTTCTGCCTCCCGTCTCACCGTGAGTGTGCTGGGATTACAGTAGCCTACCAAGGACTTCTGGTTTTTTTTTTTTTTTTTTTTTGCTTTTCGAGGTAGGATCTCATTACAGCTCAGGCTGACCTGGAATTCACTATGTAGTCTCAGAGTGACCTCGAACTCACAGCGATCCTCTTACCTCTGCCTCCTGAGTGCTGGGATGAAAGGCGTGCGCCACCACGCCTGGCCCTCTCTCTCCCTTTCTCTCAAATAAATAAAAATATTTTAACAAATAAATAAAACGCAGTTACTGATGTTCCTGAGAGTTTGATTACAGCTATAGACCCAAGAAGAGTCCAGCAATGTAAGTTCCCTCTTGGTTTATGGAACACAGTTTAAGCTTGGGGCTTACCAGGATCTGAACCTCATCAGACAGTTCCAACAAGTTTCCTTCAAACTGCTCACAGGAACTGTTCATGCTGTGGACAGTCACCTTGACAGTGGTCTTGCCAGCTGCTTTTGTGTGGACTACCATGGCGAAGTTATTCTCTGCTGGAAGCTGTAGAAAAGCCTAGATAGTAAAGGGTGGATTAAAATACTTATTTTTATTTTTTTGGTTTTTCAAGGTAGGGTTTCACTCTAGCCCAGGCTGACCTGGAATTAACTATGTAGTCTCAGGGTGGCCTTGAACTCTCGGCAATCCTCCTACCTCTGCCTCCCGAGTGCTGGGATTAAAGGCGTGCGCCACCATACCCGGCTAAAATACATTATTATTTTTTTCTTTTTTTATTTTTATTTTTTGATTTTTTGAGGTAGGGTCTCACTCTGGCCCAGGCTGACCTGGAATTAACTATGTATTCTCAGGGTGGCCTTGAACTCACGGCAATCCTCCTACCTCTGCCTCCCAAGTGCTGGGATTAAAGGCGTGCGCCACCACGCCCGGCCCTAAAATACATTATTTAAAAAAAAATTATTTTACTTATTTGCAAGCAGATTGAGATTGAGAGAGAGAGAGAGAGAGAAAATAGTGAGGAGACAGGGAGAATGGGCGGGCCAGGGCCTCCAGCCACTGCAAAGGAACTCTGGATGCATATGCCCCCTTGTACATCTGGCTTACATGGGTCCTGGAGAATTGAACTTGGGTTCTCTGACTTCACAGGCAAGCTCCTTAACCGCTAAGCCATCTCTCCAGCTCTAAAATACATTCTTGGTGGGGCTGGAGAGATGGCTTAGCAGTTAAGGCATTTGCCTTCAAAGCCAAAGGATCCCAGTTTGATTCACCAGGACCCATGTAAAGCCAGATGCACAGGTGGCGCATGTGTCTGGAATTTGTTTGCAGTGGCTAGAGATCCTGGTACATCCATTCTCTTTCTTAGTCTCTCTCTCCCTTTCTGCCTCTTCTCTCTCTCTCTCTGAAATAAACAAATAAATAAAATATACAAAAAATAAAAATAAAAAAAAATAAACAGTTGGGCCTGGTGGCTCATGCCTTTAATCCCAGCACTTGGGAGGAAGAGGTAGGAGGATTGCTGTGAGTTCACGGCCATCCTGAGACTACAGAGTGAATTCCAGGTCAGTCTAGGCTAGAGTGAGACCCTACCTCAAAAAACCAAGCTGGGCGTGGTGGTGCACACCTTTAATCCCAGCACTTGGGAGGCAGAGGTAGGAGAATCACCGTGAGTTCGAGGCCAACCTGAGACTACATAGTTAATTCCAGGTCAGCCTGGACCAGAGTGAGACCCTATCGAAAAGCCAAAAAAATAAAAATAAAATAAAAATCAAAAGAAATAAAATAAAAATAAATAAAAGCTGGGCGTGGTGGTACATGCCTTTAATCCCAGCACTCAGGAGGCAGCGGTAGGAGGATTGCTGTGAGTTTGAGGCCACCCTGAGACTACATAGTGAATTCTAGGTCAGCCTGGGTTAGAGTGAGACCCTACCTTGAAAAACCAAACCAAACAAACAAAACAATAAAATAGATAAATAACCAAAATAAAGAAATAAAGAAATAAAGAAAGAAAGAAAGCAGTGCTAGAGAGATGGCTTAGCAATTAAGAAACTTGCCTGAGAAGCCAAAGGACCCAGGTTCCATTCCCCAGTACCCACATAAAGCCAGATGTACAAGGTGGTGCTTATGTCTGAGTTCATTCATTTGAAGCAGGTAGAGACCCTGGTGTGCTCATTCATTCTCATTCTCTCTTTCTGCTTGTAAATAATAAATGAATGAATAAATAAATAAATAAACCCCCCAAATCATGTTCCCAAGGCAATAGAACTGACAGGTGAATTCATACCTCTGAGTGCCTAGGCGCTAGGTCCAACACATCCCTTTTGCTCACGGACCAGTGGAATGTGAGCCTCGGGTTGGCGTTGCCGAAGGAGAAAGGGGTCTGGGTACCAGTCATTCCCATGACATAAACCGGCATCTGAAAAGAAAAGTCATATTGCGTTACACTGCCTGTCTGCCAGCATCATCAGGATAATATCAGAACCCAGAACAGAGCCATCACATCAACTTCAGAGCTGGGCATAGTGGCACATGCCTGTAATTCCAGAACTCAAGAGGCTGAGGCAGGAGGATTTCCCTGAATTCCAGGCTAGCCAGGGCTGCATAGCAAGACTCTGTTTTAAAGAGAAGAA
Source organism: Orientallactaga sibirica (assembly GCA_036365145.1). Taxonomy (NCBI): domain Eukaryota; kingdom Metazoa; phylum Chordata; class Mammalia; order Rodentia; family Dipodidae; genus Orientallactaga; species Orientallactaga sibirica. The sequence continues at coordinate 26,416,941 of JAEOAD010000025.1, forward strand.
AAGTCAATTTAAAAAGCCACACCCTGATGTGGAGGCTGCTACTGACCTCAGTGGCGGTGACGAGTCGAGTGGCGGCTGCGAGGATCCTGACGGCTCTCAGCTGAACGACTTCAATCTGAACTTCATCCTGCTCCGAGGGGAGGAGGGCAGCGTAGGTAAGGGGGCTTCTGTGAGGGACAGATGCTTCCCATAACACGTTTGCTGCAATTTTGGAGCATTCAACAACAACAAAAACCCCTCTCATATCACAGATATGGTTGGTTTTGTTCTTTAAACAAATTATTGAAGCCGGGCGTGGTGGCGCATGCCTTTAATCCCAGCACTCGGGAGGCAGAGGTAGTAGGATCGTCATGAGTTCAAGGCCACCCTGAGACTACAGAGTGAATTCCAGGTCAGCCTGGGCGAGAGTGAGACACAACCTTGAAAAACCAAAAAAGAAAAAAACAAAACAAAACAACAAAACCAAATTAAGGATAGAGACCATGTCTTGCAACAATGCCTAGCAGGCTGTGGGTGTCCCACTCAAAATTATATGCTTTCCCTACCTGATTGAGAACACCAGATGAGGGAAACTAGGAGGCTATCCTGGGCTGCTGACACCCTCATCATCATCCTGCAACCCCTAACCCCTGCCCATGTCTAGGGGGTCCCCAGGTGGAAGGGGCAGCACAGCAAAGAGTACCTGGGAAAACACAATGACTTTGCCAGTGTCCTCGTTCACCGTCTGGATGGTGCCGTGGACGACAGCTGAGCCAACTCCTTTTCCTGTGACTTGACCCCTCCTGTTAACAACAGCCACGGTCTGATTGCTGATGGAGAAGTGAATGATGGACTGGGGCTGAGGGCCGCCTTCAGACATGACCTGGAATTTAAACATATCAGTCAGTGAGTGCCTGGAATGTGAGTGAAAAGTCACATTTCTTTTTTTCATTTTTTATTTTTTTGGTTTTTCGAGGTAGGGTATAACTCTGGCCCAGGCTGACCTGGAATTAACTATGTAGTCTCAGGGTGGCCTCAAACTCACGGCGATCCTCCTACCTCTGCCTCCCGAGTGCTGGGATTAAAGGCGTGTGCCACCATGCCCAGCAAAGTCACTTTTCTTTTCCCAGCATTTTGTCCAAGCAGCTTGGTCTCTTCCCCAACTCCCTGAACAGCATATCTCACACTCAAATGCATGTTGAAGAAATGAAGTGATGAGCTGGAGAAATGGCTTAGTGGTTAAGGCAATTGCCTACAAAGCCAAAGGACCCAGGTTCAATTCCCCAGGTCCCACGTAAGCCAGATGCACAAGGTGACACATATATCTGGAGTTCGTTTGCAGTGGCTGGAGGCCCTGGCGTGCTCATTCTCTCTCTCTCAATAAAAATAAAAAATATTTTAAAAAGAAGGAAATAAAGTTCTGCAATGGTCTACAGGATTCTAAGAGCAGTTTATACGATGTCTATCATGGACCAGAGGACATACCAAGCTTCTTTTTTTTTTTTAAAGTGATTTATTTATTTATTAGAGAGAAAGAAAGAGTCAGATAGAGAAAATGGGCATGCCAGGACCTCCAGCCAGTGCAAATGAACTCCAGATGCATGTGCCACTGTGTGCATCTGACTTATGTGGGTTCTAGGGAATTGAATTTAGGTCCTTAGGCTTTGTAGGCAAGTGCCTTAACTGCTAAGCCATCTTTCCAGCCCAATACCAAGCTTCTTTATCAGATCCAGTTGTACTTGGCTGGGTATACACGAGAGGAGTGTAAAAGAGAAAGAAAAAAATCCTATCGGGGAAATGGCACAGCAGTTAAAGGCACTTGCTTCTGCTGGGCACAGTGGCACACGCCTTTAATCCCAGCTCTTGGGAGGCAGAAGTAGGAGGATCGCCGAGGGTTCAAGGCCACCCTGAGACTACATAGTGAATTCCAGGTCAGCCTGAGCTAGAGTGAAACCCTACTTTGAAAAACCAATAAATAAATAAAAGAATAAACCAAGTTTTCTGCCTTTAAGATCTCCTTCATTACAGGTGGAACACACCTGTAATCCCAGGATTTCAGAAGCAAAGACAGGATGACCACCATGAGTTCAAGCCTGCCTGCACTGTATACCTGTCTGGAAAAACAGAAATAAAAAGACAGAAATAAGAGCCGGGCATGGTGGCGCATGCCTTTAATCCCAGCACTGGGGAAGCAGAGGTAGGAGGATCACTGTGAGTTCAAGTCCACCCTGAGAATAGTGAATTCCAGGTCAGCCTGAGCTAGAGTGAGACCCTACCTTGAAAAACAAAAAAAAAAAAAAAAAAAAAAAAAAAAAGGACAGAAATAAGACACAATGAAGAAAAGTGCAGGCGCATGTTCAACAGAGCAGAGCAGAGCTCACCTGCATCATGTTACTTATGAGCAGCGTCATCTTCTTGGGAGCGAGTCTGAATGGAGGGAACACCTTGAGGGAGATAAAAGGGCAGCAGAGACTGATCAGTCAATTTCATAAATGTTTGTGACTTTTCCCCAAGAAAAATTCATTATAACAAACAAGTTACACAAACATAATATGGTGGTGTGAATCAGGTGTCCCCATAAACTCATGTGTTTGAACGCTTGGTCCCCAGCTGATGTGCATTTGCGAGGTGGAGCCTTGCTCGAGAAGGTGTGTTGCTGGGGCGGGCTTAGGGGTGTTATAGCCAGCTCCCCTTTGCCAGAGTTTAACACTCTCCTACTGCTGTTTTCTACCTGCTGTGGCAGACAGAGGTGGTGTCCAGCCCCTGCCCATGCCAGGCGTCCCCCACCATTTGGAGCTTCCCCTCGAGAATATAGGCAGAAAAAAACAAACAAACAAAAAGAAACTTTCCTTCTATCCGCAGTTTTTGGTCGGGTGCTTTGTCTAAGTAACAAGAATGTAACTGCCACATCAACGCTTTTTTTTGTTGTTGTTTTTTCGAGGTAGGTTCTCGCTCTAGCCCAGGCTGACCTGGCGTGCACTCTGTAGTCCCAGGTTGGCCTGGAACTCACAGCACAGCCTCTAAAGATCTAAGATGAAGAGCCATTTTGGATGAGTTAATTTCTTACTTCAATTTGCTGAGGAGCTGATGTGAACTTTCTACCCATCTTGTCTCTGCCAATAGCTACAAGTGTAGTTTGCCCGACAGTGACAGCACGAAGCATATAATTTTCAGCATATTCATCTTGTTCCTCCATTAATCTGCAAAGACCCATGTGTTACTGAGTGAGAAAGAGCTGCCAGTGATGGATCTTTCCAAGATGCTTCATGTTTTCTGTTCATTTTCACCTTATTTTTATTGTTAATAGTTTATTTGTTCATAAGGCATAAAAGACCCAAAAAGTAACATCAATTACTTTTTTTTTTTCTGAGGTAGGGTCTCACTCTAGCTCAAGCTGACCTGGAATTCACTCTGTAGTCTCAGGGTTAGCCTTGAACTCATGGTGATCCTCCTACCTCTGCCTGAGTGCTGGGATTAAAGGCATGCACCACCACTCCCAGCTATGAATTAGTTTTTTTTTTTTTTTGGTTTTGCAAGGTAGGGTCTCACTCTGGTCCAGGCTGACCTGGAATTAACTATGTAGCCTCAGGGTGGCCTCGAACTCTCAGCGATCCTCCCACCTCTGCCTCCCAAGTGCTGGGATTAAAGGCGTGCGCCACCACGCCCGGCTATGAATTAGTTTTTATAAAACGTTTCTAATATTGCTAAGATGCAGGCTTGTTAATAAACAAATAGAAAATAACATGCTAACATTGTTTATTTATACATTAATAACTAGGCAATCATTTAAAAAATGCACACCAGCATTGGCCTTTGAAAACAGCTGGCTTTTGGTAAAGGCCCAGCTTTGTTTTATATCTATCTCATAGTCAAATCGCTATTTTTCTCCCTCCCTCCCTTCCTTCCTTTCTTTCTTTTGTTCTGTTTTTCAAGGTAGGATCTCACTCTCTAGCCCAGGCTGAATTGGAACTCACTATGTAGTCTCAGGGTGGCCTCGAAGTCACAGCGATCCTCCTACCTCTGCCTCCTGAGTGCTGGGATTAAAGGTGTGCGCCACCACACCTGGCTTTTTCTTTTAATAATTTTTTTCTGTATTTTATTTTTATTTATTTGAGAGAGAAGCAGATAGAGAAGGAGAGAGTGAATGGGCGCAACAGTACCTCCAGCTGCTGCAAATGAACTCCAGATGCCTGGACCATCTTGTGCATCTGGCTTACATTGGTCCTGGGCAATCGAATCTGGATCCTTTGGCTTTGCAGGCAAACGCCTTAACCACTAAGCAATTTTTCCAGCCCTGACTAGTGATTTAAACTTAGTAACATTCAGTTTCATGCTTATGAATGTGGACAGCAGTTGAGCACCTTAACTGCTAAGCCATTTCTCCAGCCTGTCTGTCTCTATTGTATCCCTCTCTGCTTGAAATAAATAAGAAAAGATATTAAAAAAAAAAAAACCTGCATCAGGGCTGGAGAGATGGCTTAGTGGTTAAGCACTTGCTTGAGAAGCCTAAGGACCCCAGTTTGAGGCTCGATGCCCCAGTACCCACATAAGCCAGATACACAAGGTGGCACATGCATCTGGAGTTCGTTTGCAGTGGCTGGAGGCCCTGGTGTGCCCATTCTCTCTCTCTCTCTCTCTCTCTCTTTGCCTGTCTGTTGCTCTCAAATAAATAAATTTTAAAAAAAGCCTGCATCAGGGATTGGAGAGATGGCTTAGCAGTTAACCCTGGCATGCCCATTTTTTCTCTATCTGCCTCTTCCTCTCTCCAATAAATCAAATATTTTTAAAAAATTTTAAAAAGCCGGGTGTGGTGGTACACGCCTTTAATCCCAACACTCAGGAGGCAGAGGTAGAAGGATCACCATGAGTTCGAGGCCACCCTGAGAATACAGAGTGACTTCCAGTTCAGCCTGGGCTAGAGTGAGACCCTACCTCAAAAAACACAAGAAGACAACCACAACAATTTTCTATATATATATATATATATATATTTGACAGAAAGAGGCAGATAACAAGAGAGAAAAAAGAGAAAGAAAGAGAGAGTGGCCTCCAGCTACTGCAAGTGAACTCCAGATGCACGCTCCACCTTGTGCATCTGCATTTACTTGGGTACTAGGGATTCAAATCCAGGTCCTATGTTTTGCAGGCAAGCACCTTAACCACTGACTCATTTCTCCAGGACCTGTTTTTATTTTTTATTTGTGCATGTGTGTGTTCACACATGGGAATGCGTGAGCATGCATATGGAGGTCAGAGGACGAGTTTGTTTGAGGCAGGGTTTTCTCTTGTTCACCTGCCCGTGCTCATCAGGACAGCTGGTCCACATGCTTTAGGCAATTTTCCTGTCTCTAATTTTTGTTTTTCAAGTTAGAGTCTCACTCTAGTCCAGGCTGACCTGAAATTCACAATGTGGTTTCAGGCTGGCCTCAAATTCATGGCAATACCTTTGTCTCCTGAGTGCTGGGATTTAAGGCATGAGCCACCATGCCCAACTCTAATTTTTAAAAAATTTTTGTGCCGGGCGTGGTGGCGCACGCCTTTAATCCCAGCACTCGGGAGGCAGAGGTAGAAGGATCGCCGAGAGTTTGAGGCCACCCTGAGACTACATAGTTAATTCCAGGTCAGCCTGGGCCAGAGTGAGACCCTACCTTGAAAAACCAAAAAAAAAAAATTTTTTTTTGTTTATTTTTATTTATTTGAGAGTGACAGAGAGAGAGAGAGAGAGAGAGAGAATGGGCATACCAGGGCCTCCAGCCACTGCAAATGAACCCCAGATACATGCACCGTAAGCATCTGGCTTACATAGGTACTGAGGAATTGAGTCTTGAACTGGGGTCCTTAGGCTTCACAGGCTGCTAAGCCATCTCTCCAGCCATTTAATTTTTTGTTTGTTTGTTTGTTTTTGAGGCAGAGTTTCACTATGTAGCCAACACTGGCCTCAAAAAAGGCAGTCCTGAGCTGGGCGTGGTGGCGCACGCCTTTAATCCCAGCACTCGGGAGGCAGAGGTAGGAGGATTGCTGAGAGTTCGAGGCCACCCTGAGACTACATAGTGAATTCCAGGTCAGCCTGGACCAGAGTGAGACCCTACCTCACAAAACCAAAAAAAAAAAAAAAAAAAAAAAAAAGGCAGTCCTTGTGCCTCAGCCACCCCAATGCTAGGCTGTGTAGAACCATCCCCAGTCTGAGTGGGTATTTTGTAGAACACTGAATATGGGATGAGAGCATAGGCTGAAAGATACTAGAACAAACAAAGACAAGGGACACATGTAATAACCGAAGGGCAGCTGACCAGGCTCCCAGGAAGGAATCCATCTTAAAAGTAAGCTCACAGAGAAAGAAGCAGTGCACTGTACTCACGTCAGGGTGACGATGGAAGATGCCGGCTGAAGTTTGAGCTCCATGTTTCTGAAATACTTACTTCGGAATGGGTGTTTGGAAGAGGCAAGAACCCGCACAGCCACTGATACGGTTTTGCCTATCTCAACCTAGTAGTTTGAGAAAAGAAAAGGTAGATTATAACAGAGGCATCTCATTCTTTCTCTCCTCCTCCTCTTCTCTCTCTCTTTTATTTTTTTATTTTTTATTTTTTTTGGTTTTTTGAGTAGGGTGTCACTCTGGCTCAGGCTGACCTGGAAGTAACTGTGTAGTCTCAGGGTGGCCTTGAACTCACGGTGATCCTCCTACCTCTGCCTCCCAAGTGCTGGGATGAAAGGCGTGCACCATCACGCCCGGCTATCCTCTTCTCTTCTCTTCCCTTCCCTTCCCTTCCCTTCCCTTCCCTTCCCTTCCCTTCCCTTCCCTTCCCTTCCCTTCCCTTCCCTTCCCTTCCCTTCTTTTCTCCTCCCTCCCTCCCTCCCTTCCTCCCTTCCTTCCTTCCTTCCTTCCTTCCTTCCTTCCTTCCTTCCTTCCTTCCTTCCTTCCTCCTTCCCTCCTCCCTCCTCCTCCTCCTCCTCCTCCTCCTCCTTCTTCTTTTTTTTTTTTTTTGGAGGTAGGGCCTTCCTCTAGCCCTGGCTGACCTGGAATTCACTACGTACTCTCAGGGTGACCTCAAACTAATGGTGATCCTCCGAACTCTGCCTCCTGAGTGCTGGGATTAAAGGCATGCACAACCACACCTGGCACATAAAGGGCTTTGGGGCTGGAGAGATGGCTTAGCGGTTACGGCGTTTGACTATGATGCCAAAGGATCCAGATTCTATTCCCCAGGACCCAAGTAAGCCAGATGCACAAGGTGGCTCATGCGTCTGGAGTTCATTTGCAGCTGCTGAAGGCCCAAGTATGTCTTCTCTCTCTCAAAATAGAAATAAATAAATAACTCTTTAACTCTTTGAGGGTGGCAATATTAATATTAATTGTAATTAATTGTTAATATTAATGTTTCTGGTCAGCCTTTGATCAAAGAAACCTAAATCTATGAGTATTTTTTTTTTGAGACAGGGTTTCATGTAGCCTACCTTGGCCTAGAATTATGTAGCAAAAGGTGACCTTGAAATCCTGACCCTCCTCCTGTCCAATAGCTGTAGGGCTGGGATCAAATCCGGGGCTTTGGGCATGCTAGGCAAATGCTTTGCCAGCTAAGCTACATCCCTAGCCCCGCATGTGTATTATTTTTTTTTTGCGAGGTAGGGTCTCGCTGTAACCTGGACTGACCTGGAATTCACTATGTAGTCCCAGGCTGGCCTGGAACTCACAGCAATCCTCCTACCTCTGCCTCCCGAGTGTTGGGATTAAAGCTGTGCGCCACCACGACCGGCTTATTTTATTTTATTTTCTGTTTTTCAAGATAGAGTCTCATTCTAGCTCAGGCTGATCTGGAATTCCTATGTAGTCTCAGAGTGGCCTTGAACTCACGGCGATCCTCCTACCTCTGCCTCCTGAGTGCTGGGATTAAAGGTGTGCGCCACCATGCCCTGCTATTTTCTGAAACTTCTTTGATATCTTTTGGGAGTGCTTTACCACCAACTATAATGCCCGCACCCCATTCTATTTTATCTTCATTTTCTTCATGTTTAATGTTGGCATGGTATTTTTTTAAAGTAAGTATTCTATTAACTTGCCGGAAGCCCTGGTTGATCCACAGCTGAGGACTGTACTGACCCGGGCAGTCTCTCACCTTGTCAATCAGCTCGAGCTCCAGTTCATGTATGTCTGACACCCTGAGGTGAGCCCTTACTGGCCCCAAGAAACTCAGGCACAGGTCGTAGACTTCCAATGTTAGGAACCCAGGACGTTCTGGAACTACCTAGAAGTAAGAAGATGCATCTGAGTGGAGGCAAAAACGCTCTAGGCTTAGTCATAATTGTTTTCTCAGAGGGAAGATCACGTGCTGCAGGAAGAGCACAGAAAGTGTCCTTCAGATGTTCATGGCAAAAATAGATGCTTCATGCCGGGCGTGGTGGCACATGCCTTTAATCCCAGCACTTGGGACACAGAGGTAGGAGGATTGCTTGTGAATTCAAGGCCAGCCTGAGACTATGTAGTGAATTCCAGGTCAGCTTGAGCTAAAGTGAAACCCTACCTCGAAAAACCAAACCGAACCGAACCAAACCAAAACAAAATAAAATAAAAATGATGCTCCAGCCCAGTGTGGTGGGCACACCTTTAATGGCAGCACTCAGGAGGCAGAGGTAGGAGGATCACTGTGAATTCAGGGCCAGCCTGAGACTACATAGTGTATTCCAGGTCAGCCTGGGCTACAGTGAGACCCTGTCTTGAAAAAAATCAAAGAGTGGGAGGTCATGCAAATCCCAACACTCAGGAGGCAGAGGTAGGAGGATCACTGTGAATTCAGGGCCAGCCTGAGACTACATAGTGAATTCCAGGTCAGCCTGGGCTAGAGTGAAACCCTACCTTGGAAAACCAAAAAATAAAAATAAAACTAAAAAGGGCCTGGAGAGATGGCTTAGTGGTTATGCGCTTGCCTGTGAAGCCCAAGGACCCAGGTTAGATTCCCCAGATCCCACATAAGCCAGATGCACAAGGTGGCGCATGCATCTGGAGTTTGCAGTGGCTTGAGGCCCTGGTGCACCCATTTTCTTTCTATCTGCCTCTTCCCCTCTCTCTCTCTCTCTTAAATAAATAATTTTTTTAAAAAAAGAATATGAGTTTGGGGCTAGGCATGGTGATGCAAGCCTGTAACCGCAGCACTTGGGAAGTGGAGGCAGACAGAAACCAGAAAAGCTCTGACCTTTGACCATCAACTGTAGCCCTCTATACAACTCACCTGGACAGAGCTCTCTGCTTCCATGAAAGTGGTGGTGACAATACCCTGCTCACTGCTGTTGACCAAAAAGTAACCTGATCCTTCTACTAGGTTAAATATTTCCTATAAAAACATCAGACAATATTTCATTATCATCAAGTTTATAAATAACACCAAGGAAATAATTTCGACCTATTATCTATCTAAGAAAGAGAGAGGGAGATTGACATATTTAGGTTATTGTATAGGAGACAAAATATGATTGCCAAAGTCTAATCCTTATAGATATTATAGCTACTTAATATTTTATTTATTTATTTGCAATGGGAGGGTGAGAGAGTGAATGGGTGCACCAGGGCTCTAGCCACTGCAAATGAACTCCAGATGCATGTGCTACTTTGTGCATCTGGTTTTACATGGGCTCTGGGGAATTGAACCTGGGCCATCAAGTTTTTGCAAGAAAGCACTTTTAGTGGCCGAGTCCTCTCTCCAGCCCTATTATAGCTAATTATTTGTTTTTGTATTTTTTGTTGTTTTGGAATTAACTATGAGTGCTGGGATTAAAGGTGTGCACCACCACACCTGGCTTAGCTAATTATTTGTGTGTGTTTGTGTGTATATGCGTATATATATATTTTGTTTTTCAAGGTAGGATTTCACTCTAGCCCAGGCTGACCTGAAATTCACTATGGATTCTCAGGGTGGCCTTGAACTCATGGCAATCCTCTTACCTCTGCCTCCTGAGTGCTGGGATTAAAGGTGTGCACCACCACGCCTGGCTGTATTTTTTTTTAAGATTTTATTTTTTAAATTTATTTATTAGAGACAGAGAGAGGGCGAGGGAAACAGAGAGAGTGAGAATGGGAGTGCCAGGGCCTCTAGCCACTGCAAATGAATTCCAGACGTATGTGCCACCATGTGCCTCTGGCTTATGTGGGACCTGGAGAATCGAACCGGGGTCCTTAGGCTTCACAGGCAAACACCTTAACCGCTAAGCCATCTCTCCAGCCCTGTGTTTTTAAATTTAATATGTTTTATTTATTTATTTACTTACTAGAGAGTGAGAGAGAGAAGGAGAAAGAGGCACAAAGAGAGAATGGGCATGTCAGGGCCTCCAGCCACTGGAAATGAACTCCAGATGTATGCGTCCCCTTGTGCATCTGGCTTATGTGGGGCCTGGGAATTTCACCAAGGTCCTTTGGCTTTGCAGGCAAATGCCTTAAACACTAAGCCATCTCTCCAGCCCTTTTTTGTTTGTTTGTTTGTTTGTTTTAAGATAGGGTCTCACTTTAGCATGGCTGACCTGGAATTCACTCTGTACTCCAAGCTGGCCTTGAAGGCATGGTGATCCTCTTACCTCAGTCTCTCCCAAATGCTGAGATTAAAGGAGTATACCAGGACACCTGGCTATTTTTTAAATTTATATGCATGTGCACACACACTAGTGTCTCTTGCCACTGCTAATGGACACCCATCCAGCTTTATGTGGGGGGTGGGGAACTGAACTAAGCTGCAGGCTTTGCAAGCAAGCACCTGTCACGTGTGAGCCATCTCCTCAACCCCTAATTGTCTCTATTTTATTGTCTTCGACACATATGTGAACTTTATTGCTCTGCTATTAATTTAGTCCCTTCCCCTCCAATATGCCTTGGTTTCTTTAGATCCGCTGACCTCACCTTCACATGGGGATGGTTGTAGATGGTGGCGTTCCTGGGCCACACAGTCACATCATCCACCAGCAGCAGCTCTACTGTGGCCGACCAGGAGGAGTCGGGCATTTCCTAGCAAAGAAATGATAGGCAACTTTTTTTTTTTTTTTTTTTGAGGTAGGGTCTCACTCTAGCCCAGGCGACTTGGAATTCACTTCTGTATTCTCAGGTTGGCCTGCAATTCACAGTGATCCCTGCCTCCCGAATGCTGGGATTAAAGGTGTGCGCCACACACCCAGCCTTTTTTATTTGGTTTTTCAAGGTAAGGTCTCACTCTAGACCAGACTGAGGTGGAGTTCACTATGTAGTCTCAGGCTGGCCTCGAACTCACAGCAGTCTTCCTATGTTGGCCTCTTAAATGCTGGAATTAAAGGTGTGTGTCACCATGCCCAGTTCTTTTGCATTTATTTATTTGAAACAAAGACACAAAGAAAGAGGCAGACAGAGACAGAAAGAGAAAGAGAAAATATGGGTGTGCCAGGGTGTCTACCCACTGCAAACAAACTCCAGATGCATGCAACACTTGTGCATCTGGCTTTTCGTGGGTGCTGGGGAATGGAAACTGGGTTGTCAGGGTTTACAAGCAAGTGCCTTTGACCACGGAACCGTCTCTCCAGCCCTTATATTTCTTCTATCATAATATGCACTCACCTTTGGGCTTTTTTTCTCTGAATAGCCCACAAAATGGACTCTGATGAGGACAGTCCCCTTCATCTGATGTACCTTGAGGGTCTGCTGACCTGGAAGCACAGGAGCACGCAGAACAATGCCATGAGAGACAAGAGCAGGCGCGGTAGAAAACAGTCTGCAGAAAATAAATTTCTCTGCCGAATGATGGAGAGAAAAATGCTGAAGGACAGAACTATGTAAAAAAACAGAAAATTGCACTTGTGTCTGAGGTTCCTTTGCAGTGGCCCAGTATTGGGCAGGTAATTACAAACAGGCATTGTTAAGTCGTGAGTGCAGTGGAGGCCTCCTGTCCCAGCTACAGAATGACAAAGCACTCCTCCCCAGTCTCTGGCTCTTAGACGCTTTCTTTTTTCTTTTCTTTTCTTTTTTTCTTACTGTAAAACTTACATTTTATTGAAAAGTCATCTTGCACTCATGCTAAGCTGTTTTTTTTTCCCACACATTAATGTTAAAGATTAAATTACTGTTTACATGCAAGTAGTGTGTTTTTCCCATGTGGGAACACTGATTATAAAAAGATGACATGCCACATGAATTAAGTGGTTTTTTAAATTGAAATGTAACAAATTATCTAGTTACATTTCCCCACATAGTCTGTCTTGTTTGTTTGTTTGTTTTTGTTTTTTCTTTTTGGATTTTCAAGGTAGGGTCTCGCTCTAGCCCAGGCTGAACTGGAATTCACTCTGTAGTCACAGGGTGGCCTCGAACTCATGGCAATCCTCCTAACTCTGCCTCCCAAGTGCTGGGATTAAAGGCGTGCGCCACCACGTCTGGCCCTTTTTTTTTTTTTTTTTTTAAAGATTTTTTAATTTATTTATTTGAGACAGAGAGAGGGAGAAGAGAGAGAGATAGAGAGTGAGAATGGGCACGCCAGGGCTTCTAGCCACTGCAAATGAATCCGGATGCAGGAGCCCCTTTGTGCATCTGGCTTACGTGGGACCTGGAGAATCAAACCAGGATCCTTGGGCTTCAAAGGCAAAGGCCTTAACTGCTAAGCCATCTCTCCAGCCACATTTTTTTTTTTTTTTTGGTTTTCTGAGGTAGGGTCTCACTCTAGTCCAGGCTGACCTGGAATTAACTATGTATTCTCAGGGTGGCCTCGAACTCATGTCTAGCCACATTTGGTTCCTTTTCATCCATGGCCCCATGCACGACAGAGACTATGACATCCTGGCCCACACTGTCTCAGGAAACCAATCCACCTTCCTCCTGTACCGACCAAGACCACTGCCTGGCTGATGGTCAGCGTCTCATGCAAGTCACACAGTGTGTCCAGCTTCTAGTCCTCTCACTCCACACTGATGTAGACTGGTGGATACCCTCCAGGGCCAGCCCTTCCTTCTTGACAAGTGTCTGAATAGGGAGGGTCTCTGGTAATTTCTTGGTCTTGCAGCTGACAACAAAACTACCTGGGTATTGCTGTTGAGCTTGTGGACCGTATCACAGACCTGGTCCTTGAATCCGTGGCTTAACATTTCATCAGCTTCATCCAGCACAAACGTCCTGCTGTATCTGGGAGACAGGCATCTCCGATTAAGCATATCGAGATAGAAGAGAACACTTGCTAAGTGCTGCTCTATTGCAGGTGCTGACTGTTGCCAGACGTAACCTCTTCTTGCTCAACTGGAATGTTAAGTCCCAGGAAAGGGGATCCCCAGAGTGGTCAGAAGGAGGAAATGGCTAAGACAAAATAAAAGTTGCCAAAAAAAAAAAAAAAAAAACCCGGGCATTGTAAGTCCCTCCTGGGCACACAAAGAAAAAGAGAGAGTGTGGGTAAGCAAGAATCTCTAGCCATGGCAAAAAAAAAAAAAAAAGTTAAAATATTTATTTATTTATTTATTTGAGAGAGAGAAAGAAAGTGAGAAAGAGGCAGATAGAGAGAGAATGAGTGCATCAGGGCCTCTAGCCACTGTAAATGAACTCCAGACACATGCAGCATCTTGTGCATCTGGCTTACGTGGGTCCTGGGGAATCAAACCTGGGTCCTTCGGCTTTGCAGACAAGCACCTGGACCATTAAGCCATCTCTCCAACCCTAGATTTTTAAAAATATTTTTATTTGTTTATCTGACTGAGAGAAAGAGGCAGATAGAGAGTGAGTGAGGGCACACCAGGGCTTCCTGCTACTGTAATCAAACTCCAGACACATGTGCCGCTTTGCTTATCCGGGTCTGTGTGGGTATCTGGAATCAAACCCAGGCCATCAGGCTTTGCAGGCAAGTGCCTTTAACAACTGAGCCATCTCTTTAGCCCTTCAGTTTTGATTTTGAGGCAGGGTCTCACCATGTAGCCCCAGCTTCTGGGCTATGTAGCCATTCTCCTGCTTCTACCTCCTTAGCGCTAGGACTGCAGGCGCGAGCACCGGACCTGGACTGGTCTTCCTTTCCTCCCTCCCCCTCCCCCTCCCCGGGCACGAAGGAAACTCTGCAGGGCCTCATACATGCTAGACAAATGCTCTAGGTCTGGGCTACATCCCTGATCCTACCTTTACGTTTTCTAAGAAACAAACACGGATCTTAAAGACAGAACATAATATGTGATAATATTTAAAACAAAATCTTTGCTCCTAAGGAAATGAGAAAGAATTTGGAAACTGTACAATACCATATAATCGGGTCTGCCCACTGCCATCATCTTTGGCTACCATCTCCATTGAATTCGAGTCTTCAAAATGAGCGAGAGTCTCATTGGAGGTTTTCCATTCTAGCATTAGCGAACTGAAGTTATCAAACTTTCTCCCATGCTGATCGAACACTGCCAGTTCCAGGACTGTGTCCCTCCTGCTTGATACAGGAATCTGCATTCAAGTAAAAACCAATAAAAGAACTTAAAACACTTCTTTTAAAAATATTTTATTTATTTACTTTTAAATATATATATATATATATATATTTTTTTTTTTTTTTTGAGGTAGGGTCTCACTCTAGCTCAGGCTGACTTGCATTTCACTATGTAGTCTCAGAATGGCCTTGAATTCACAATGATCCTCCTACCTCTGCCTCCTGAGTGCTGGGATGAAAGGTGTGTGCCACCACGCCTGGCCACAAACTCAATCTTCATAAAAAATTCCTCAGGCGGGCTGGAGAGATAGCTTAGCAGTTAAGGCACTTGCCTACAAAGTCAAAGAACCCAGGTCCAATTCCCCAGGAGCCACATAAGCCAGATGCACAAGGTGACACATGCATCTAGAGTTCGTTTGCAGTGACTGGATGCCCTGGCGTGCCATTTCTCCCTCTCTCAAATAAACAAATAAAAACAACACATTTTTTTAAAAGTTAACAAGGGCTGGAGAGATGGTTTAGTGGTTAAGGCACTTGCTGGCAAAGCCAAAGGACCCAAGTTTGATTCCGCAGTACCCACGTAAAGCCAGATGCACATGGTGGTGCATGCACTTGGAGGGTTTTTTTGCAGTGGCTGGAGGGCTTGATGCGCCCATTCTCTCTCTCTCTCTCTCTGACTCTTCCTCTCTCAAATAAATAAATAAATAAATAAATAAATAAATAAATAAATAAATAAATAAGTTTTAAAAGGTTAACAAACAACTCCCCACCCCAAAGAAACAAGCAGCTATATTTCAGATCGCGTATCTCCAAAGCTTGCAAGTCAGAAGTTCCCCATGGACTAGCTACAGAACCACAGTCTGTACTTACCAGTTGTTTGTTGTACTGTGGCAGAGGACATGGCTGGGTGCCATCTGCTACCCTGTATACTGGGGTTACCAGCATACTGGCAGGGTGGGCACATATGAAGCGCACCTGCACAGCCTCTACAGCTGGATTAGGGTTTAGGACACCTGGGTGATTTCCAATCCGCAACGTGAGAACCTTTAATGAAATACCAGCAATAGTTCATTTTGGGTAGACATTGGTTGTCAGTATGCTAATCTACATCTCCTACCTCTGACTCCTGAGTGCTGGGATTAAAGGCGTGTGCCACCATGCCCAGCTCCTACTTTGTATTTTTGAGACAAGGTCTCACTAAGTTACCCAGACTGGCCTCAACTGCCTAAGTAGCTGGAATTATAGGTATGAATCACCAGGCCCAGCTCCATGATACCCTTAATGCCCTTAGCACAGATAATTAAGATATGCCATGGGGCTGGAGAGATGGTTTAATGGTTAAGGTGCTTGCCTGCAAAGCCAAAGGACCCAGGTTCGATTTTCCAGGACTCACACAAGCCAGATGCACACACAAGGTGGTGCATGCAACTGGAGTTCATTTGTAGTGGCTAAAGGTCCTGGTACATTCATTCTCTCTCTCTCTGCCTCTTTCTCTCTCTCCCTACCTCTCTCAAATAAACAAATAAGCAGGCCGTGGTAGCACATGCCTTTAACACAATACATACATACATGAATGAATAATGAAGACATTATGAACATATTTTTTTGTTGTTGTTGTTGTTGTTTTCGAGGTAGGGTCTCACTCTGGTCCAAGCTGACCTGGAATTAACTATGTAGTCTCAGGGTGGCCTTGAACTCATGGCTATCCTCCTACCTCTGCCTCCCAAGTGCTGGGATTAAAGGCGTGCGCCACCACGCCCGGCTTCATTATGAACATATTTTAAACAAATAGAATTTTTAAAGTATCTAATTTTGGCTGGGTGTGGTGGTACATGCCAGCACTCAGAGGCAGAGGCAAAAGGCCAGCCTCCTCTATATCGTGAGTTCTAGCTTAATAATGAGACTTTTTCTATGTAGTCCACAAACTGAACCCGCTGTAACTTGGAAAGGGATGGCTAGAAGTACAAAAGGATCTTACAGTAAAGTCAGTAAACCACACTTAGGCTGTGTACACAACTGGCCTTACTTGTTCTCCTACTTGCAGGCACAGGACTCGGAAGACATATTGGTTCTGTTTTCTTTTAGCTGGCAGCCGGACTTCTGTTACTTTAATCTCCTCTGTCTTCTCCATGCTCAGCTCTACAAAAAATCTGGAAGGTTCCAAGATCCATGGATGAGGGCCTCCTTCAAAGACCATTTCCTTCACAGATTGCCACGCCACCAGTGCTACTTCCACAGGATTTACAGCCTCGGAGAAATTATTTCCTGATTAGTTGGGGAACTATATTTTATATTACCTTACTTATTTATTAAGATAGTAACTCAGAGCTGGGCGTGGTGGCGCTCACCTTTAATCCCAGCACTTGGGAGGCAGAGGTAGGAGGATCACTCTGAGTTCGAGGCTACCCTGAGAATACATAGCGAATTCCAGGTCAGCCTGGGCTAGAGCGAAACCCTACCTCAAAAAACCAAAAAAATAAATAAATAAAAACAGGGCTGGAGAGATGGCTTAGTGGTTAAGGCTAAGGACCCAGGTTCTATTCCCTAGTACCCATGTAAAGCTAGATGCACAAGGTGGTATATGCATCTGGAATTCATTTGCAGTGGCTAGAGGCCCTGGCATGCCTATTCCCTATCTGCTTCTCTCTCTCTTAAATAAATAAATAACATTTATTTTTTTTAAAGGCTAAGTATGGGCTGGAGAGATGGCTTAGTAGTTAAGGCATTTGCTTGCAAAGCCAAGGATTCCGGTTCAACTCTCCAGGACCCACGTAAGCCAGATGCACAAGGGGGCACACACATCTGGAGTTCATTTGCAGTGGCTGGAGGCCCTGGCGTGCCCATTCTCTTTCTCTTTGACTCTCTTCTCTCAATAAATAAATTAATAAAATATTAAAAAAAACAAATAAACAAACTAAGAATGCCAGGCGTGGTGGCGCACACCTTTACTCTCAGCACTTGGGAGGCAGAGGCAGGAGGATCACTGTGAGTTCAAGGCCACCCTGAAACTACATAGTGAATTCCAGGTCAGCTTATGCTAGAGTGAAACCCTACCTTGAAAAACTGGGGAAAAAATCAGGTATGGCCATCACACCTATAATGCCAGTGCTGGGCTGGAGATTGACGGGAGGCTTGCTCGGGCTCCCTTGTCAGCCAGTGTAAGCAAAAACGAGGCTCCAGGGCCAGTGGAGACTCGCGGAAGTGAAGCAGATGAGGGTCTGAGGCACCCATCTCCTTCCGCTGGCCTCCGCACACGTATACACAGGGTGTGTGCATTGGCACGTGTGCATAAACCATGCACAGTCACACCACATACTACACAAACACATACACAGTAAACTACATTAAGCACAACAAAGAAAGGCAAATATCTAAATGAAAGGTATTCCTGAATGCTGTGGGCAGGGGATGTGGCTCAGTGTGTCTAGTGCTTGCTTAGCACGAGGCCCTGGTTAATGCCCAGTACTGCATAAAACTAGGCATGGTAGGAAATGCCTGTAATCCCAGCACTCTGGAGGTTGAAAAGTTCAAGGTCATCCTCAGCTACATCTCACGTTCAAGGTCTGCCTGGGCTACATGAAATCTTACTAAAAACATAAATTAAAAAAATCCTGAATGTCTTTATTCAAGAAACATGTGGGCTGGAGAGAGGGCTTAGCGGTTCAGCCTAAGGACCCAGTTTCGATTTCCCAAGACCCACATAAGATAGATGCACAAAGTGGTGCATGTGCCTGGAATTTGTTTGCAGTGGCTAGAGGCCCTGGCACGCCCATTCGCTCTCTATCTGCCTCTAATAAGTTCTCTCAAATAAGTAAATAATAAATATATTTTTTTAAAGAAACATGAGGACTAGGGAAATGGCTTAACAGTTAAGGCGTTTGCCTGCAAAGCCAAAGGATTCCAGTTCGATTCCCCAGGTCTCACGTAAGCCAGATGCACAAGGTGGCACATACGTCTTTCTCTCTGCCTCTTCTTCTTCTCTATCTTTCTCTATCAAATAAATAAAAATAAGCTGGGCATGGTGACGCACTCCTTTAATCCCAGCACTTGGGAGGCAGAGGTAGGAGGATCGCCATGAGTTCGAGGCCACCCTGAGACTACATAGTTAACTCCAGGTTAGCCTGGATCAGAGTGAGACCCTACCTCGAAAAATAAAAAAAAAATAAAAAAAAAGAATCAAATAAATAAAAATAGAAAATATCTATAAAAAAAGAAGAAGAAGAAGAAGAAACATGAGGGAGCAAACTCCCTGCTACTCTGGCTTGATGTGTGCAGTGGGCGGCGCGGTAACTGGCGCGGTAACCAGTGAGGACTCTTAGCAGAGCGCGCACTGGTGTGGTACCCGCGGTAACCAGTGAGGACTCTTAGCGGAGGGCGCACTAGGGCGGTACCCGCGGTAACCAGTGAGGACTCTTAGCAGAGCGCGCACTGGTGCGGTACCCGCGGTAACCAGTGAGGACTCTTAGCTGAGTGCACACTGGGCGGCGCGGTAACTGGCGCGGTAACCAGTGAGGACTCTTAGCAGAGCGCGCACTGGTGCGGTACCCGCGGTAACCAGTGAGGACTCTTAGCGGAGGGCGCACTGGTGCGGTACCCGCTGTAACCAGTGAGGACTCTTAAATGAGTGTGCACTGGTCGGCGCGGTAACTGGCGCGGTAACCAGTGAGGACTCTTAAATGAGTGTGCACTGGTCGGCGCGGTAACTGGCGCGGTAACCAGTGAGGACTCTTAGCAGAGCGCGCACTGGTGTGGTACCCCCGGTAACCAGTGAGGACTCTTAGCAGAGCGCGCACTGGTGCGGTACCTGCGGTAACCAGTGAGGACTCTTAGCTGAGTGCGCACTGGCGCACTGGGGTAACCAGTGAGGTAACTGGCGCACTGGTGCGGTACTCACGGTAACCAGTGAGGACTCTTAGCAGAGCGCGCACTGGTGCGGTACCCGCGGTAACCAGTGAGGACTCAGCGGAGTGCGCACTGGTGCGGTACCCGCGGTAACCAGTGAGGACTCTTAGCTGAGTGCGCACTGGGCAGCGCGGTAACCAGTGAGGACTCTTAGCGGAGCGCACACTGGTGCGGTACCCGCGGTAACCAGTGATGACTCTCAGCGGAGCGCGCACTGGTGCGGTACCCGCGGTAACCAGTGAGGACTCTTAGCAGAGCGCGCACTGGTGCGGTACCCGCGGTAACCAGTGAGGACTCAGCGGAGTGCACACTGGTGCGGTACCCGCGGTAACCAGTGAGGACTCTTAGCTGAGTGCGCACTGGGCAGCGCGGTAACCAGTGAGGACTCTTAGCGGAGCGCACACTGGTGCGGTACCCGCGGTAACCAGTGAGGACTCTTAGGAGAGCGCACTGGTGCGGTACCCGCGGTAACCAGTGAGGACTCTTAGCGGAGCGCGCACTGGTGCGGTACCCGCGGTAACCAGTGAGGACTCTTAGCAGAGCGCGCACTGGTGCGGTACCCGCGGTAACCAGTGACTCAGCGGAGACTGGTCGGTAGCGGTAACCAGTGAGGACTCTTAGCGGAGTGCGCACTGGGCAGCGCGGTAACCAGTGAGGACTCTTAGCGGAGCGCGCACTGGTGCGGTACCGCGGTAACCAGTGATGACTCTCAGCGGGAGCTGAGCTGACTGGTGCGGTACCCGCGGTAACCAGTGATGACTCTCAGCGGAGCGCACTGGTGCGGTACCCGCGGTAACCAGTGAGGACTCTTAGCAGAGCGCGCACTGGTGCGGTACCCGCGGTAACCAGTGAGGACTCTTAGCTGAGTGCGCACTGGGCGGCGCGGTAACCAGTGAGGACTCTTAGCTGAGTGCGCACTGGGCAGCGCGGTAACCAGTGAGGACTCTTAGCGGAGCACACACTGGTGCGGTACCCGCGGTAACCAGTGAGGACTCAGCGGAGCGCACACTGGACGGCGCAGTAACCAGTGAGGACTCTTAGCGGAGCGCACACTGGTGCGGTACCCGCGGTGACCAGTGAGGACTCTTAGCAGAGCGCGCACTGGTGCGGTACCCGCGGTAACCAGTGAGGACTCTTAGCGGAGCGCGCACTGGACGGCGCGGTAACCAGTGAGGACTCTTAAGCGGAGCGCGCACTGGTGCGGTACCGCGGTAACCAGTGAGGACTCTTAGCGGAGGGCGCACTAGGGCGGTACCCACGGTAACCAGTGAGGACTCTTAACACTGGACGCGCGCGGTAACCAGTGAGGACTCGGAGTAACCAGTGGTGCGGTACCCGCGGTAACCAGTGAGGACTCTTAGCGGAGCGCGCACTGGTGCGGTACCGCGGTAACCAGTGAGGACTCTTAGCGGAGCGCGCACTGGTGCGGTACCCGCGGTAACCAGTGAGGACTCTTAGCGGAGCGCGCACTGGTGCGGTACCCGCGGTAACCAGTGAGGACTCTTAACCGGTACCGCGGTAACCAGTGGGCGGAGGGCGCACTAGGGCGGTACCCACGGTAACCAGTGAGGACTCTTAGCGGAGGGCGCACTGGTCGGCGCGGTAACTGGCGCGGTAACCAGTGAGGACTCTTAGCGGAGCGCGCAGTGGGCGGCGCGGTAACCAGTGAGGACTCTTAGCGGAGCACGCACTGGGCGGCGCAGTAACCAGTGAAGACTCACACTTGGGTCCGGTGCTTTCCCGTGAAATCTCTCACCTTTAGCGGTTCGTATGCAGCAAATGTGGCACTACTCCCCGGGTGTTCTTCATCTTCAGTCACGCTGACTGTCACCAAAGTGTGACCTGGAGACGTGGCTGCTATGTGTACACTGGAACAGTGCGCTGGTCCAGGTCTTCTGATTCCTTTCAATCAAACACATGCTTTCAGGGCTGGGAAATGGATCCGTCAGTGAAGTGCTTGCCTTTGCAAGCAGAGGACCTGAGTCCAGGTCTCCAGAACCCACACAAAAGCCAGGTGTGCCAGCACTGGGAAGGTGAAGGCAGGGGTTCCCTGAGGCTTCCTGCCTAACTGGCTCTTTCTAGGTTCAGTATGAAACCCTGTCTCCGAAGATACTGTGGAGCCAGGTGTGGTGGTGCTCGCCTTTAATCCCAGCACTCAGGAGGGTGTGGTGGGTGGATCACTGTGAGTGTGAGGACAGCCTGAGACTACACAGGGAATTCCAGGTCAGACTGGGCTAGAGGATGGAGTAAGACCTAACCTCTTGAAAAACAAAACAAAACAAAACAAAACAAAATAAAACAAAACAAAACAAAACAAAACAGGATCTTGGTTCTGTCCTGTTGGCAAAGAAAAGCCTCTCACATTTAGGGCAGGAAAAGTAATAACGATAAGCCAGGCTTGATGGCTTGATCAGTATGTGAGCTGAGACGAGGGTTGGTTTGCATTTAAGGATAGCCAGGCTACAGAGTAAGACCCTGTCTTAAACAAATAATCCCAGCACTCAGGAGGCAGAGGTAGGAGGATTGCTGTGAGTTTAAGGCCACCCTGAGAACAGAGTGAATTCCAGGTCAGCCTGTGTGTTAGAGTGAGACCCTACCTCGTAAAAAAACAAACAAACAAACAAACAAAAATATATGACAGAGCTTGGGATGCAGCTTAGTGGTAGAGCACATACCTAGTATGTGCAAGGCCCTAGGAACAATCCCTACTGAAAAGAAAGAAGAAAGAAAGAATATTTAAGAAATACAGAAAGAAATGAAGAAAAAAAAGTTGAAGCTAGAGGCAGATCTTCCCAAGATTTGACCTGAAAACATTGCTGAGCCAGTGTTTTTCAATGCCTGTGCCTTGGTGTGTACATTCATACAGAGGAGCAAGTTCTACTTGCTGATGGAATAAATAACAGTATTATGGGCTGGAGAAGGTGGCTCAGTGATTATGGTTCTTGCCTGCCAAGCCTAACAAACCAAGTTCTATTCCCCAGGACCCACATAAGCCAGATGTACAAGGTGGCACATATGCTTGGAGTTCCTTTGCAGTCCTGGAGGCCCTGGCATGCCCATACTCTCTGTCTCTTTCTCTCTCTCTCATTCTCTCTGTTTGTATCTCTCTGCTTGCAAATTAAAAAAAAAAAAAGAGGCAGTATTATAAAGGAAGGATGTTAGCTATGGTGGCACATATCTGTATCCTAGCACTCAGGAAGATGAAATAGGAGAATTATGAGTGCAAGGCCAGCCTGGGCTACACGGCAAGATTCTGGAGAGAGGGAGGGAGGGGGAGACAGAAAGAAAGGCACAGAGATAGAGACACAGAGAAGAGACAGAATGAAAAGATATATGAATTTAAAATATGGGGGCTGGAGAGACAGGTTAGCAGTTAAGGTACTTGACTGAGAAACCAAAGAACCCAGGTTTGATTCTCCAGGACCCACATAAGCCAGATGCACAAGGTGACACATGAGACTGGAGTTCGTCTGCAGTGGCTAGAGGCCCTGATGCACCCATTCTCTCTCTCTCTCTCTCTCTCTCTCTGTCTGACTCCTCTCTCTCTGCTTGCAAATAAATAAATTCACTTAATTAAATTAAAAAAAATTAAACTATGGTAGTTTCTAAACTGTTGATAAAGGAAGAGGAAAAATAAGAAGAGAGTAGTCTTGCCTTCTCTGAAAAGAGTAAAGACTCCTTGCTTATCTGAGTTGACATCCAAGGGTACATGAGAGCAGTCCGTGAACGCCATGGCCTCTTTGGTCTCCTTGTTCACGTGGTACATTGCTATGGGGATCTCTATGATCTGGCCAACCTGCACATCAGCATGAAATGGCAGCAGCTCCATTTTGTTCAGCTTCATGACATATACCTGGAAGAAAAAGACATGTCCTAAATGATAATCCTACCCTTAGATCCATGAGCCACTCTGGAGGAAAAACAGCTCATATTTTAGGGAAGTTTTAGAAGAAATCATTGAAACGTATATATAAGCTGGGTATGATGGTGCACACCTCTATTCCCAGCACTCAGGAGGCAGGGGGAGGAGGATCTCTGTGAGTTCAAGGCCAGCCTGGGATAACAGAGAAGAGACCTAGAGTAACCTGGGCTACATTGATACCTTACCTCAAAAACACCAAAAAAAAAAAAAAAAAAAAAATTGAAGGGCTAGAGAGATGGCTTAGCAGTTAAAGGCACTTGCTTATAAAACTGCAGGCCTGGATTCAATTCCCTAGTAAACCCATAAAGCCAGATGCACAGAGCAGCGCATGTGTCTGGAGTTAACTTGCAGTGGCAAGAGATCGTGCCCTTTGTCTCATAAATAAATAAATAAATAAATAAATAAATAAATAAATAATAAATAATAAATGAGCTGGGTATGTTAGCATACTCCTTTCATCCCAGTGCTCAGGAGACAGAGGTAGGAGGCTCACTGTGAGTTCCAGGCTAGCCTGAGACTACATAATGAATTCCAGGTCAGCCAGGGTTAGAGCATGACTCTACAAAAAAACCAAAAAATAAAGAGTTAGACCCTACCTCAAAAAACAAAAACAAACAAACAAACAAAAAAAAAGAGTTGGAGAGATGGCTCAGTGGTTAAAAACATTTGCTTGCAAAGCCTGCAGGCTTTGGTTCAATTCCCCAGTACTCCCATGTAAATCCAGATGCACAAAGTGGCACATGAATTAGAGTTCATTTGCAGCGTCAAGAGGCCCTGGCATGCCTATACTCTCTCTCTCAAAAAATTTTTTTTTTACTTTTTAAATTTATTTATTTATTTATTTATTTTTGAGGTAGGGTCTCACTCTAGCCCAGGATGACCTGGAATTCACTATATAGTCTCAGGGTGGCCTTGAACTCACGGTGATCCTCCTACCTCTGCTTCCCGAGCGCTGATATTAAAGGCGTGTGCCACCACGCCAGGCCTTCAAAAATAAATTTTAAGTAGCCAGGCATGGTGGCACACGCCTTTAATCCCAGCGCTCGGGAAGCAGAGGTAGAAGGATCGCCATGTCTTCGAGGCCAGCCTGAGATTATATAGTGAATTCCAGGTCAGCCTGGGCTAGAGCGAGACCCCACCTTGAAACAAACAAACAAAAAGTTTAAAGCGAATACAATATAGCATAATGATTATATAGCATTGACATTGTATTACGTATAAGCAATCCAGAGCTACCTTAATAGGTATACAGAAGGGCATATTATTTGCTGTTTTATCTCAGGGACTTGAGCATCCACATATTTTGGTACTGGAGGGGTGTTGGAACTAACCGTCTTTGGACATGTACTGCTGTGCCTATATACACATTTTGACTATATACTGTTTTACATACACAAAAGCAATGACACACATAGAGATACTGAATGTGTCCGTCTGTATTTTATTTATTTGTTTGTTTATTTAATTAGTTAATTTATTTATTTGAGAGAGAGAGAATGGGCACACCAGGGCCTCCAGCTGCTGCAAACAAACGCCAGACAAATGTGCTACCTTGTGCATCTGGCTTACGTGGGTCCTGGGGAATTGAACCTGGGTCCTTTGGCTTTGCAGGCAAGTGTCTTAACTGCTAAGCCATTTCTCTAGCCCAGGTCTTTATTTTTCTTTTTCCTGTATATGTGTGTTCATATGTGTGTGAGCACATGTGCGTGTGTAGGTATGCATGTCAGTGTGTACACATGCATGTGGAGGCCAGGGGTGTCTTCCTTAATCGCTCTCCATCTTATGTCTTTTGGGTGTGGGTGTGTGTATAAGTGTTGTGTGATGTTCATGTATAGCTGTCAACACAGAGAAGCTAAAAGGGGAACTTCAGGTGAGTTCCCTTCTCGACAGCTCAACTGTATTCCTCCCTGCCATTGGTTAATGAGCCCCAACAAGTCTCTGGTCTATGCGACCCACAGCCTGGAGTTATAGGGTGTGTGTGTGCGTGCGTGCGTGCATGTGTGTGTACATGTCCAGAATTTTTATATGGGTTCTGGGGAGTCAAACACAGCAGTTTCTGGCCTAAGCAGCCTCATGCTTAAGAGACAAGCACTCTCAGCCGCTGAGCCATCTGTGGAGGCCTCTGCCATATTCTTTGAGACAGGAACTCTTGCTTAATGTAGGGCTCATTGGTTAAGCTAGACTAGCACCCAGTGAGCCCAGGGATTCCCAGTCTCCACCTCCCTGTGCTGGGATTACACACATACCACTGTGCATGGCACTTTACACAGAGGTGGTGGAAATCCAGACTCAGGTCCTCACGCTCGAATAGCAAGTGCTTTACCCACTGAGCCATCTCCCCAGCCCTTCAATTCTATAACTGAAATTGACCTCTGGCCAGGCATGGTGGCGCACGCCTTTAATCCCAGCACTTGGGAGGCAGAGGTAGGAGGATCACCATGAGTTCGAGGCCACCATGAGACTACATAGGGAATTCCAGGTCAGCCTGGGCTAGTGTGAGACCCTACCTTGAAAAACAAAAACAAAAAAACAAACAAAAAAATTGACCTCTGAAAAAGAGGAATGAGAGGAGCCTGTTCAAGCACAGACACAGTGAGAGATAGAGAGAAAGAGAGAGAGAGAATAGGCATGCCCGGGCCTGTAGCAGCTGCAGATGCGGGTACCTCTTTGGGCAACTGGCTTTATGTGGGTGCTAAGGAATCAAACCTAGGCCACCAGGCTTTTCAGGCAAGCACCTTAACCACCAAGCTCTCTCTCCAGCCTCCACTTCCTTTCTTTATTGTATTGTATTTTATTTTTACTTTCTGATACACAGTCTCTATAACCCAAACTAGATTATAGGATAGGGGCATACCACCATGTGTTCCTCCTCCTCCTTCTTTTTTTTTCAAAGTAGGGTCTCACTCTAGCTTGGGCTGACCTGGAATTCGCTGTAATCTCACAGTGTCCTGGAACTCACTGTGATCCTCCTACCTCTGCCTCCTGAGTGCTGGGATTAAAGGCGTGCGCCACCACGCCCAGCTAAATAATTTTTTTTTAATGCCTACCTGTCTGGGTTCAATTCCCCAGTACCCACGTAAAGCCAGGTACACAAAGTGGCACATGCAATTTTGTGCATCTGCCTTTATGTGGGTACTTGGTAACTGAAACCAGGCCACCAGGCTTTGTAAGCACCTTTAACCACTGAACATCTCTCCAATCCCCCTTCAGTTACATTTTTACATAGTCAAGGTGGCTTAGAAATATTTTCAAAAATGTTTCTGAACTTAAATTGAGATATTAGTGTTTCAGAAGTTATAATTTTTCTCTGAAGAGACACTTACCTTGATCTCCCCATAGCGAAAGGGATTTTGAATATCGCGTGCCAAAACCGTACTGTTCCCCGCGATCTGCCCTGCGGTCACGACTCCCCGAGTGGTAACCAGGGCCACTGTCTCATTAGAAGAGGCCCAGGTGAAGTTGCCACTGCCCCCTTCTACCTGTGAAGAAGCACATTCTCATGTTTAACTATTCTAGGAGGAAAAGGGGATTTAAGTGAAAATATGAAACCTGCCTGGTTTAGGAAATAAGAGAACTGTAATAAATCATCTCTGTTCATGTTAAGAGACTGTGAAGCTATAGTAAAGTGGGTTAATGATCTAGAGTAACACTGGATGAGGACAAAGAAAAGGTGTCACAGTAAAAGGTTACAAGGGAATGTGACAGAGATTTCTAAACTCAAAAGAAATGACATATGAGACGGGCGTGGTGGCACATGCCTTTATTGTATTTTATATTTTTGTATTTATTTATGTTTCTTTTGGTTTTTCCAGGTAGGGTTTCGCTCTAGCTCAGGCTGACCTGGAATTCACTCTGTAGGGAGTCAAGAGGAAGGAGGATCATCGGGAGTGGAGGCCACCCTGAGACTAATTCTAGCTTAGCCTGAGCTAGAGCAAGTCTCTACCTTGAAAAACAACAAAAATAAAAACAAAAAAAGGCATAGAAGCAGAAAGCGCACTGAGTCTTAGACTGGTGTTCACCAACACTGAGCTGTCACACTACGGAAGCCTGGAGGGAGATTAGATTCAACAATCAGATTCAATCAACTGGGGCTGAGGATGTCGTGTAGTGGGTAGAGCACTAGCACAAGGCCCTAGGCTCAATCCCCAGGGCCACATAATCCAAGAAGGCAGCTCACACCTTTACATCTAGTACCTGGGGGTGGGGGCAGGAGGTCAGAAGTGCAAGGACGGCCAGCACTCAAGAGACAGAGGTAGGAGGATTACCATGAGTTCAAGGCCAGCCTGAGACTACACAGTGAATTCCAGGTCAGCCTGGGCTAGAGTGAGATCCTACCTCAAAAAAAAGCTGGGTGTGGTGGCGCACGCCTTTAATCCCAGCACTCGGGAGGCAGAGGTAGGAGGATCGCTGTGAGTTCGAGGCCATCCTGGGACTACATAGTGAATTCCAGGTCAACATGAGCTAGAGTGAGACCCTATCTTTTTTTTTTTTTTTTTTTTTTTTTTTGGTTTTTCGAGGTAGGGTCTCACTCTGGTCCAGGCTGACCTGGAATTAACTATGTAGTCTCAGGGTGGCCTTGAACTCTCAGCGATCCTCCTACCTCTGCCTCCCGAGTGCTGGGATTAAAGGCGTGCGCCACCACGCCTGGCTGAGACCCTATCTTGAGAAACCAAAAAAAAAAAATAATAATAATAAAAAAAAATAATAATAATAGCAATAATAAATAAATAAATAAATAAAAAGAAATTCAAGGGCAGAGCTGGGGAGATGGCTCGGCAGTTAAAGGTGCTTGCTTGCAAAGCCTGACAGTCAGGATTCACTCCCCCTACCCAGGTAAAATATGGCTCATGGGTCTAGAGTTCATTTGCAGTAGCAAGAGGCTCTGATGCGCCCATACTGTTTTTCACATTAAATTTTTTTTTAATTTTTGGGTTTTGTTTTGTTTTGTTTTTCGAGGTAGGGTCTCCTTCTAGCCCAAGGCTGACCTGGAATTCACTATGTAGTCCCAGTGTGGCCTCAAACTCACCACACCTGGCAATATATATATACATGATTTTAAAAAAAGAAGTTTGAGCTCATCCTCACCTACACAGAAAGTTTGAAGCCAGTCTAGGATATGTGAGAACCTGTCTCAAAAAAAAATTAATGAATGAGGGGCTGGAGAGATGGCTTAGTGGTTTAGGCGTTTGCCTGCAAAGCCAAAGGATCCTGGTTCTATTCTCCAGGACCCACATAAGCCAGATGCACAAGGGGGCGCATGCATCTGGAATTTGTTTGCAGAGGCTAGAAGCCCTGGCGCGCCCATTCTCTCTCCCTCTGTCCCTCTTTCTCTCTTTCAAATAAATAAATAAATATTTAAAAAGTTAATAAATTAACTTATTGGGAACACTGCCGTTTGCGTCCGTGAGTGTCAACGTTAGAGGACATCACACCTGTACTTGGTAATGGTTCGATGGTCCCAGAGGATGATGTGGAAATGCCAGGAAGCTGGGTGTAAGCTTGATGGGAAAATATATCTTCACTTCTTGTTGGTGTTTGATTGGAGATTTCATAGGCTGAATGTTGCCACTCTGTAGGAACAATAAAAAAAGAACAAAATAGATTTTGTGAGATACTTTAATATATACCAAAAATATCAGCAAACCTATGCAGCTACAGCCATCTGACTTCTGACAAAAATGCCAAAGTGCCGGGCATGGTG
Source organism: Orientallactaga sibirica (assembly GCA_036365145.1). Lineage (NCBI taxonomy): Eukaryota > Metazoa > Chordata > Mammalia > Rodentia > Dipodidae > Orientallactaga > Orientallactaga sibirica. The sequence goes on from JAEOAD010000025.1 coordinate 26,445,826, forward strand.
GCACACGCCTTTAATCCCAGCACTCGGGAAGCAGAGGTAGGAGGATTGCCATGAGTTCGAGGCCACCCTAAGATTACATAGCTGATTCCAGGTCAGCCTGGACCGGAGTGAGACCCTACCTTGAAAAAAAAAAAAAAAAAAAAAAAAAAAAAAAAAAAAAGCCAAAGTACCTAGATAGAATATATATTGTTAAATTTTTCATTTAAATTAATTTTTAAAGATTTATTTTTATTTACTTATTTATTAGAGACAAAGAGGGACAGAGAGAGATAAAGAACAGGCATGCCAGGGCCCCTAGTCACTGCAAATGAACTCCAGACACATGTGCATCTGGCTTACGTGGGACCTAGAGAATCGAACCTGGGTCCTTAAACTTCACAGACAAGAGCCTTAACCTGTAAGCTATCTCTCCAGCCCCTTAGATAGCATACTTTTTTTTTCAACTTTTTTTAATTTATTTATTTGCAAGCGAGAGAGAAGAGAAGTGAGAGGCAGACAAAGAGAGAATGGGCACATCAGGGCCTCCAGCCACAGCAAACGAACTCCAGATGCATGTGCTCCTCATGCATCTGGCTTACCTGGGTCCTGGAGAATCGAACCAGGATCCTTTGGCTTCTCAGGCAAACGCCTTAACTGCTAAGCCATCTCTCCAGCCCTTAGATAGAATACTTAACAAACAGTACTGGGAAAACTGGACATCTATACATAGAAGAATGAAAGCAGATCCTGATCTCTCTCCATGCACAAGAGTCAGCTCCAAACTGATCAAAGAAAGATCTTAATATAAAACCTAAAACTGCTAAAGGAGAAAAGGAAAAGACTTCAACACATAGGCATAGGTAAGAAGTCCTGATTTGGATTCTAGTCACTTAGGAAATAAGGCCAGAAATCAACAATTAGGACTTCATGAAACTAAAAACATCGTCTAGCTGGGCATGGTAGTGCACGCCTTTAATCCCAGCACTTGGGAGGCACAGGTAGGAGGATCACCATGAGTTCGAGGCCACCCTGAGACTACAAGTGAATTCCAGGTCAGCCTGAGCTAGAGTGAGACCCTACCTCGAAAAACCAAAACAAACAAAAAAAAAAATTATTTTCTATAGCAAAGGAAACTAACTGTTAATTGAACAAAGAGGCAATTTACAAAATGAGAGAAAAAGGCTGTAGAGATGGCTTAGCGGTTAAGACACTTGCCTGCAAAGCCAAAGTACCCCAGTTCAAATACTCAGGACCCACATAAACCAAATGCACAAGATGGCACATATATCTGGAGTTCAATTTCCAGCAGCTGGAGGCCCTGATGCATCCATTCTCTTTCTATGTGCCTCTTTCTCTCACTCTCTCAAATAAAAAAAAAAAAAAGAAAGAAAGAAGAAAGAAAGAAATTTAAAGAAAAAAATAGTTATAGTAAAAAAAAATGAGAGAAAAATCTTTTCCAGCTATACATTTGACAAAGAATTAATATCTAGAATATAAAATTAACTTAAATAACTAAAGCTGGAGAGATGGCTTGATGGTTAAGTCACTTGTCTGCAAAGCCAAAGGACCTAGGTTTGATTCCCCAGGACCCACATAAGCCAGATGCACAAAGTGGTGCAAGTGTTTGAAGTTCATTTGCAACAGTTGGAGGATCTGGTGTGTCCTTTCATCTCTCTTCCTTGTTTTTTCTCTCTCTCAAATAAATAAATAAATAAATAAATAATTTTAAAAATGAAAAAATAAGAAATAAAAATCCAAACAAAAATTGGGGGCCGGAGACATGACACAGCAGTTGAGGCGCTTGTGTTAAGGAACTTGCCTGTGAAGCCTAAGGACCCATGTTCAACTCCCCAGATCCCACGTAAGGTAGACACACAGGTGATGCATGCGCACATCGAGCGTGCACACAAGGTGTCTCACACATCTGAGTTCCATTACAGTGGCTGGAGGCCTGGGTGCCAACTCTCTCTCTCTTTCTCTCTCTTTGTGTCATAAAAAACAATTGACCTATGGGGGCTGGAAAGATGGATCAGCAGTCAAAGACTCTTGCATACAAAGCCTGCAGGCCTGTCTTTAATTTCCCAGTGCCTACTTAAAAGCCAGACACAACGTGGGGCATACATTTGGGCTGAAGAGATGGCTCAGTGGTTAAGGCATATGCTTGCAATGCCTGATGACCTGGGTTTGATTCCCCAGTACCCACATTAAGCCAAATGAACAAAGTGGCACATGCATTGAGAGTTCGTCTGCAGCACTACAGCAGCTGGAGGCCCTGGCTCACCCATTCTCTCTCTCAGTCTCTCTCCTTCTATCTTCCTCTCTGTGGTTGCAAATAAATATATTTTTTTTTTTTTTTTTTTTTTTTTGGTTTTTCGAGGTAGGGTCTCACTCTGGCCCAGGCTGACCTGGAATTAACTATGTAGTCTCAGGGTGGCCTTGAATTCACGGCGATCCTCCTACCTCTGCCTCCCGAGTGCTGGGATTAAAGGAAATATATCAATATTTTAAAAAGAGAGAAGTGGGGCTAGAGAGATGGGTTAGCAGTTAAGGCACTGGCCTGTGAAGCCTAAGGACCCATGTTCGACTCTCCAGATTCCATGTAAGCCAGATGCACAAATATGAGGCAAGCACAAAATCACACATGCCCACTAAGTGGCACAAGCGTCTGGAATTTGATTTCAGTGGCTGAGGCCCTGACATGCCAATTCTCTCTTTCTGTCTCTCTCTTGCTCTAAAATAATAACTAAACAAATGAGAAAACTTGACATAGCCATACACATGCACACACAAATAAATGTTTTTTAATATTTTATTTTATTTACTTATTTATTTAATGGAGAAACAGAGAGACACAGAAAAAGAGAGAGAGAATAGACATGCCAGGGCCTCTAGCTACTGTAAATGAACTCCAGATGCATGCGCCACCTTGTGTATCTGGTTTGCGTGGGTCCTGGGAAATCAAACCTGGGTCCTTACGCTTTGCAGACAAGTGCCTTAACCACTAAGCAATCTCTCCAGCCCAAATAAACAATTTTTTTTTTTTTGTTTTTTTTGTTTTTGGAGGTAGGGTTTCACTCTGGTCCAGGCTGACCTGGAATTAACTATGTAGTCTCAGGGTGGCCTCGAACTCATGGCGATCCTCATACCTCTGCCTCCCGAGTGCTGGGATTAAAGGCATGTGCCATCATACCCGGCTCCAAATAAACAATTTAAAAAAATATTTTATTTTAGCCAGGCATGGTGGTGCATACCTTTAATCCCAGCACTCGGGAGGCAGAGGTAGGATTGCCATGAGTTCGAGGCCACCCTGAGACTAAATAGTTAATTCCAGGTCAGCCTGGGCCAGAGTGAGACCCTACCTCGAAAGAAAAAAAAATTATGTATTTATTTATTTGAGAGAGACAGAGAGAAAGACAGAGAGAAAGGCAGAGAGAGAGAGCGAGAGAGAGAGAGAATGGGTGTGCCAGGGCCTCCAGCCACTGCAAACGAACTCCAGATGCATGCGCCACCATACGTCTGCCCTATGTGGGTCCTGGGAAATTGAACCTGGGTCTTTAGGGTTAGCAGGCAAGCGCCTTAACCACTAAGCCATCCAGCTCCACCTTTTTTTCCGAGGTAGGGTCTCACTTTAGCTCAGGCTGACCTGGAATTCACTGTAGTCTCAGGGTGGCCTTGAACTCACGGCAATCCTACTACCTCTGCCTCCCGAGTGCTGGGATTAAAGGCGTGCGCCACCACACTCAGCCCTTTTTTAATTTTTAAATTTTATTTATTTATTTATTTATTTATTTATTTATTTATTTATTTATTTATTTATTTATTTTTGGGAGAGAGACAGAGAGAGAGGGAGATGGAGAGGAAGAAAGAGATGGGTGCTCTAGCCTCTTAGCTGCTGCAAACGAAATCTAGATGCGTGCGCCCACTTGTGGTCAAGTGCGGCATCGCGCCCTTGCGTCACTGCATCTGGCTAAACGTGGGACCTGGAGATTGGAACCGCTGTTCTTTGGCTTAGGAGGCAGGTGCCTTAACCGCTAAGCCATCTCTCCAGCCCTTTTTTATTTTTTTGAGGTAGGGTTTCACTGTAGTCCAGGCTGACTTGGAATTCACTTACTCTCAGGTTGGCCTTGAACTCACAGTGATCCACCTACCTCTTCTGTCTCTCTCAGATAAATTTTTTTTTTTTTTTTTTGCTTTTTCGAGGTAGGGTCTCACTCTGGTCCAGGCTGACCTGGAATTAACTATGTAGTCTCAGGGTGGCCTCGAACTCTCGGCGATCCTCCTACCTCTGCCTCCCGAGTGCTGGGATTAAAGGCGTGCGCCACCACGCCCGGCTCTCAGATAAATATTTTTAAAAATCATTCATTTATTCAGGTGTTTTTGTTTGTTTGTTTTTTGTTTTTCGAGGTAGGGTCTCACTCTAGCCCAGGCTGACCTGGAATTAACCATGTAGTCTCAGGGTGGCCTCAAGCTCACGGCTATCCTCCTACCTCTGCCTCCCAAGTGCTGGGATTAAAGGCGTGAGCTACCATGTCCAACTAAATGAATCATTTTTAAAAATATTTTTAAAATAAAAATATTTATCTGAGAGACAGAATGGGTGTGCTAGGATCCTTTGCCATTGCAAATGAACTCCAGACACATGCACCATTTTGTGCATCTGGCTTCACATGGGTACTGTGTTGAATCTGGGCTTTCATGCTTTGCAAGGAAGTGTCTCTCTCCCCAGCCCCCCTTTAATATATATTTATTTGAGAGAGAAACACAGAGAGAGAGAGATCGAGAATGGGCATGCTAGGATCTCCTGCCACTGCAAATGAATGCCAGACACATGGACCACTTTGTGCACCTGGCTTTACATGGGTACTGGGGAATCGAACCCAGGCTGACAGGTATTGCAACCAAGTGCCTTCAACCTCTGAGTCATCTCTCCACTTTCACTCTTTCTTCCCTCCCTCCCTCCCTCTTTTCCTCCCTCCCTTTCTTCCTTCCTTCCTTTCTCTTCTTTGTTTTTTGTTTTTTCGAGGTAGGGTCTCACTCTAGCCCAGACTACCTGGAATTCACTATGTAGTCTCAGGGTAGCCTCGAACTCACAGTGATCCTTCTACTTCTGCTTCCCTAGTGCTGGGATTAAAGGCGTGCGCCACCACACCCGGCTTCCCCCTTTCTTTTTTATTTTTGTGAAAAACAAAGATAGTATATGTCTTATATTTGCTTGTAAATCAACTCAGTCATGCCTCTCCTGTATTCTTAGTATCAAAGACCAACGTTTGAATTCCTCCTACCTGAGGATGTATGGATGTTAGGGACGCATTAATTACCACACCACCATCTTTCAGGGCCTTTACCACATGGTAAGATCCATTCACAGTGCTCAGTTGGTCTTCAAAGTGCTCCTTTGGAAAGCTCAGTGTAATCCTGAGATTCTGAAATCAGTGTGACAACACAAACCTGAAGATATATTCTTTCCCTAAAGTCATTTTACTACTAAAGCATATGCTTTATTATATATATAATACTGTTGTCATGTATTTAAGGGATAAAGAAATAGGAACAAGCCAGGCGTGGTTTCGCACGCCTTTAATCCCGGCACTCGGGAGGCAGAGGTAGGAGGATCACCAAGAGTTCAAGGCCACCCTGAGACTACAGAGTGAATTCCAGGTCAGCCTGGGCTAGAGTAAGACCTTACCTTGAAAATGTTTGCTTTCCCTCATGGAAATTCTAAGTTAGGGAGATATAATTTTAAAATGAAGCCGGGTGTGGTGGTGTACATCTTTAATCCCAGCACCCGGGAGGCAGAGGTAGGAGGATCACTGTGAGTTCAAGGCCACCCTGTGAGACTTCATAGTGAATTCCAGGGCTAGAGTGAGACCATACCTTGAGAAACCAAAAAAAAAAAGGGGGGGGCTGGAGAGATGACTTATCAGTTAAGACATTTGCCTGCAAAGCCAAAGGATACCGGTTCGATTCTCCAGGACCCACATAAAGCCAGATGCATGAGGTGGTGCATGCACCTGGAGTTCGTTTGCAGTGGCCGGAGGCCCTGGCATGCTCCCATTCTCCCTCTCTCTCTCTCCTATCTCTCTCTTTCTCAAACAAACAAATAAATAAGTAAATTTTTTTTTAAAAAGTACATTCATTTCTCACCTGATAGTAACATTATTCTCACCACCACAAAATGTGGTAGCTCTCCCTGAAGCATCTCTGGTGCCCTCATCAGCTCCTTTCTATACTTTTTTTTTTGTTTGTTTGTTTGTTTGGTTGGTTGGTTTTTTCTTTTGTTTTTTCGAGGGTCTCACTCTAGTCCAGACTGACCTGGAATTCACTATATAGTCTCAGGGTGGCTCAAACTCACAGCAATCCTCCTACCTCTGCCTCCCAAGTGCTGGGAATAAAGGCATGTGCCACCACTCCCAGCTTTGTTCTTGGTTTTTCGAGGTAGGGTCTCTCTCTAGTCCAGGCTGACCTGGAATTCACTATGTAGTCTCAGGGTGGCCTTGAACTCAGCCTTGAAAAAAACAAAAAAGGAAGTAAAATCTGGACAAGGAGAAAAGACGTTCTATTAAAGAGACGAAAGAAGGCTGGGGGACAGTAGGAAGAGGGCTTGCCCGACATGCACAGAGCCCTTGACTCCATTCCCAGCACCACATGCAATGCTCATGGTGGTGTACTTCTGTAACCATAGCTCTCCAGAGATGAAAGCAGAAGGGTCACAAGTTCAAGGCCCTCCTTGGCTACTTAGCTAGTTCAAGTCCAGCTTAGGTAACCTGAGACCCTGTCTCAGAGAGAGAGAGAGAGAGACTCACATCTGAAATATAGACCTTTGTGCTGTTTTTATCAAACACTTGCACTGTGATGACATACACCTGTCCCACTTCTAAACTCCATCGGTCTCCAGGGTGAATGGTGAAACCTACACACAATCAAGAAATAAAACTATTAGAGCAGGCCAACATTTTTCTAAAATGAACTAAAAAATAAAAACTTTAAAAAGCTAGTGGGGGGCCGGGCGTGGTGGCACACGCCTTTAATCCCAGCACTCGGGAGGCAGAGGTAGAAGGATCACCATGAGTTCAAGGCCACCCTGAGACCACAGAGTGAATTCCAGGTCAGCCTGGGCTAGAGTGAGACGCTACCTTGAACCTCTCCCCTCCCAAAAAAAAATTGTATTATAATTTAGGGTTCTAAGTTTTTTGGTTTAATTTAGATAAAGAAACGCTGTCAGGCTGGAGAGAGGGCTCAAGGGTTAAAGGTGTTTGCTTACAAAGCTCGACCACCCAGATTTGATTCCCCAATATCCACGTAAAGCCAGTTACACAAAGTGGTACATAAATCTGGAATTCATCTGCAGCAGCAAGAGGCCCTAGTTCACCCATTCACACTTACTCAGACTCTCTCTCTCTCTGTGTAATAAATAAAAAATATTTTGGGCTGAAGGGGTGGTTTAGTGGTTAAGGCGTTTGCCTGCAAAGCCAAAGGACCCAGGTTTGATTCTCTATGTTAGCCAGATACACAAGGTGGCGCATGTGTCTGGAGTTCATTTGCAGCGGCTAGAGGCCCTGGTGCTTCCATTCTCTCTCTCTCTCTCTCTCTCTCCCCTCTTTCTCTCTGTAAAATAAATAAATAAAAATAAATTACTAAAAAAATATTTTTTAAAAAGGAAACACTGTCATATGTGAGGACAAAAACAAACCACAATTTTGACTCACTCATAATATGTCACTTAGACTCTGCTTCCTAAGGTCTAGGGACATGAAGATTTCCTTCTCTTGTATAAAGTTCCTTTTCTTAACTCAAAGTTTATTTTACAAGGACTATCATATTGTATCACAATTTGGTTTTTTTTTTGTTGTTGTTGGTTGGTTGGTTTTTTTTTTTTTTTTTCTTTTTTTAAGTAGGGTCTCGCTCTAGCCCAGGCTGACCTTGAATTCACTCTGTATTCTCAGGGTGGCCTTGAACTCATAGCGATCCTCCTACCTCTGCCTCTCAAGTGCTGGGATTAAAAGCGTGCGCCTCTAGCCCAGGCTGGCCTAAAACTCACTATGTAGTTGGATGATCTTGAACTCCTGATACCCTAGCCTGTACCTCCCAAGTGCTGGGATGATAGGCTTGTGTCACCAGACCTAGCTCCACAGTCTGTTTTAATATGATTCATTCTTTTTTTTTTTTTTTTATTTTCAAGATAGGGTCTCACTCTAGCCCAGGTTGACCTGGAATTCACTATGTAGTCTCAGGGTGGCCTCGAACTCATGGTGATCCTCTTACCTCTGCCTCCCATGTACTGGGAATAAAGGCGTGTGCCATCACACACAGCTCCAGGGTCTCTAATTTTTAATGCAGTTCATTTTAGTGAAATCATTTAAATTATTCAACTTGTCAAAAACCATTATCTTTTGTTTTGTTTTTTGTTTTTCGAGGTAGGTCTCAGACTAGCCCAGGCTGACCTGGAATTCACTCTGTATTCTCAGGGTGGCCTTGAACTCACAGGGATCCTTCTACTTCTGCCTCCCAAATGCTGGGACTAAAGGCGTGTGCCATCACACCCGGCTTTCTTTTTTTAAAACTATATTTTATTTTATTTATTTATTTGAGAGAAAGAGGGAAAGAGAAAGAGAGGGAAGAGAGAAAGAGGGACAGAGAGAGAGGAAGAGAGGGAGAGAATGGTGGGCCAGGGCCTCCAGCCACTGCAAATGAATCCAAACACATGTGCCCCCTTGTGCATGTGGCTTACGTGGGTCCTGGAGAATTGAACTGTGATCCTTTGGCTTTGCAGGCAAACACCTTAATTGCTAAGCCATCTCTCCAGCCCCTCCCCTATTTTCTTTTTTTTAAGTTAAAAAAAAATTTTTATTTATTTACTTGAGAGAGAGGGAGAATGGGTGCGCCAGGGCCTCCAGCCACCACAAACGAACTCCAGGTGCATGTCCCCCACCGCTGTGCATTTGGCTTACGTGGGTCCTGGGGAACTGAACTGGGGTCCTTTCCCTTAAGCCATTTCTCCAGCCCCCAAACCATTATCTTACCATACCTAAGAATCCAGGCTCTACCACATAGATGGTGCAGTTTGGAAGTGCAGACACAGATTGCATATGGACATCTGAATCTTTGCTTAAGAAAATCAAGTGAGTCAGAGCTAGTGGAAATAGAAAGGTGAACCACTGAAGAAAAACACAGCAAATGTAAAAACAGAAACACACATGAAGTGTCTCCTTATTGCCTTTGGAAAACCAAAACCAGAACTCAAGTGTATACACTGCTGAGAAAAGTCCAAGAGATATTCATTCATCATGGGAGTCATGTATTCTAGAAGAAAGACCATGTTCTGTGCATACACACACACACACACACACACACACACAGAGAGAGAGAAAGAGAAAGAGAGAGAGAGAGAGACTGGCCTTTTTTAAAAAAAAAAGGATATGCCTTTTTCATTTATTTATTTATTTATTTATTTATTTATTTATTTATTTATTTATGAGAGACAGAATGGTCACACCAGAGCCTCTAAACACTCATTGTAAAGGAACTCCAGACGCATGCACCACCATGTGCATCTGGCTTACGTGGGTTTTGGGGAATTGAACCTGGGTCCTTAGGCTTTCAGGCAAGTGCCTTAACCACTAAGCCATCTCTCCAGACCCCCTCTTTTTTTCTTTTCTTTTCTTTCTTTCTTTCTTTTTTTTTTTTGGTTTTTCGAGGTAGGGTCTCACCCTGGTCCAGGCTGACCTGGAATTAGCTATGTAGTCCCAGGGTGGCCTCAAACTCATGGTGATCCTCCTACCTCTGCCTCCTGAGTGCTGGGATTAAAGGCATGTGCCACCATGCCCGGCTTCCCCTCTTTTTTTTTTTTTTTTTTTAGAGAGAGACAGACAGAGAGAGAGAGAGGAAGACAGATAGAGAATAGGCGCGCCAGCAGCCTCTCAGCCGCTGTGAACAAAATCCAGATGTGTACGCCCCCTTGTGGGCAAGTGCAGCATTGAGTCCTTGCATCACTGCATCTAGCTAAACGTGGGACCTGGAGATTGGAACTGGCGTTCTTAGGCTTAGCAGGCAGGCGCCTTAACCGCTAAGCCATCTCTCCAGTCCTTCCCCTCTTTTTTTTAGTGCATGACTGTGAGAGTGAGTGAGCGAGAGAGAGAGAGAGAATTGGCATGTCAGGGCCTCCAGCCATTGTAATCGAACTCCAGATGCATATGCTACATTGTGCTCATGTGCAACCCTGTGTGCTTGTTTCACCTGCCTTACATGGGATCTGGAGAACTGCAAACAAATTCCAGATGTAACTCCAGATGCTTGTGCCAAAGCATCTGGCTTATGTAGGTTCTGGGGAATCAAAGCTGGGTCATTAAGCTTTGCAGGAAGCGCCTTAATTGCTAAACCATTTCTCCAGCCTTTTTTTTTTTTTTTTTTTTTTTTTTTTAATTTATTTGTTAGGCTGGGAAGATGGTTCAGTGGTTGAAGGTGCTTGCTTGCATTGCGGGCTGGAGGGATGACTTAGCAGTGAAGGTGCTTGCCTGCCAAGCCTAAAGGTCCAGGTTCAATTCCCCAGTACCCATATAAGCCAGATGCACAAGGTGGCGCAGGCGTCTGGCGTTCATTTGCAGTGGCTGGAGGCCCAAGTGTGCCCATTGTGTCTGCCTCTCTCTGCTTCTCAAATAAATAAATAAATAAATAAATAAATAAATAAATAAATAAATTGGGCTGCAGAGATGGCTTAGCGGTTAAGGCACCTGCCTGTGAAGCCTAAGAACACCCGTTTGAAACTCCAGGTCCCACGTTTAGCGCAAAAGTGACACAAGCGTGAAATGTTGCACATGTGCCACAAGGAGACAAGGAGGCACATGCAGCTGGAGTTCATCCACAGCAGCTAAGAGGCCCTGGCATGCCCGTTCTATCTCTCTCTCAAAAAAAAAAAAAAAAAAAAAAGTCAGGTGTGGTAGCGCACGCCTTTAATCCCAGTACTTGGGAGGGAGAGGTAGAAGGATCACAGGGAGTTCAAGGCCACCCTGAGACTACATATTGAGTTCCAGGCCAGCCTGGACTAAAATGAGACCCTACCTCAAAAAAAAAAAAAACCTATAAAAATGTTAAAAGAAAAAGGTGTTTGCAAAGCCTACAGGCCAGTGTTCAATTCCCTAGTACTCATATACTCATATGTGGTAGTTTGAATGTATGTCCCCATAGACTCAGGTGGTTTTTTTTTTTTTTTTTTTTTTTTTTTTTTTTTTGCGAGGTAGGGTCTCACTCTAGTTCAGGCTGACCTGGAATTCACTCTGTAGTCTCAGGGTGGCCTCGAACTCACGGCGATCCTCCTACCTCTGCCTCCCGAGTGCTGGGATTAAAGGCGTGCGCCACCATGCCCGGCTTCAGGTGGTTTTTTTTTGTTGTTGTTGTTGTTTTGTTTTGTTTTCCGAGATAGGGTGTCACTCTAGCTCAGGTTGACCTGGAATTCACTATGTATTCTCAGGGTGGCCTCAAACTCACAGTGATCCTCCTACCTCTGCCTCCCAAATGCTGGGATTAAAGGTATGTGCCACCATGCTGGGTGACTGAGGTGTTTTATTAAAAGTTGTAACCTGGCCAGAGGAGGTGTCACTGGGGTCAGATCCTGGGGTCCATCCCTAGGGTGTGTTTGGGGGTGGATCTGAACTCCAGCCTAAGGTATGCAGAGAGGTGTGAGCTCCGGTGCTTGCTGCTTTCCGGTGTTGGCTGGCTGTAGTGGTTGTTTCTCTCTGCTTGGGTATGTGGCAACAGCTTCTTCTGCCACCAATGGAACTTCATCTGGATCTGTAAGCTTGAAAGAAACCCCTTCCTCCCGTCCACTGCGTCTGGTTTGGATGTTCATCCCAGCAGAGTGGAGCTGTCTACAACACCGTGTAAAGCCAGATGCACAAGGTGGCACAGACATCTGGAATTCATTTGCAGCATCAAGGGGCTCTGGCATGCCCACCCTTTCCTCTCTTCCTCTCAAATAAATAAATAGGTGTGGAGTGTGGGCATGCCAGGGTCTCTTGTCACTGCAAAGAACACCTGTCTGGCTTGATGGTGAGCTCAGGGATGGAATCTTGTCCAGAAGGCTTTGTAAACAAGGGCCTGTAGCCACTTAGCCATGCCCAGCCTCTAGAATTATGCTCTTTTTTTTTTTTTTTTTTTTTTTTTTTTTTTGGTTTTGCAAGGTAGGGTCTCACTCTGGTCCAGGCTGACCTGGAATTAACTATGTAGTCTCAGGGTGGCCTCGAACTGTCAGCAATCCTCCTACCTCTGCCTCCCGAGTGCTGGGATTAAAGGCGTGCGCCACCACGCCCGGCTGAAGAATTATGCTCATTTTTTAGGTGTGTGTGTGTGTGTGTTTTTAAAGGTAGGGTCTTACTCTAGCCCAGGCTGACCTTGGAATTCACTACATAGTCTTAGAGTGGCCTTACATTCACAGCAATTCCTACCTCTGCCTACCACATCCTGGAATTAAAGGCATATGCCTTGAAATCAGAGTTACTTTTTTTTTTTTTTTTTTTTTTTTTTTTTAATGTGTGTGTGAGAAAGAATTGGTGCACCAGGGCCTCCAGCCACTGCAATCAAACTCCAGATGCATGCACCCCCTTGTGTGCATGTGTGACCTTGCACACTTGCGTCACCATGCATCTGGCTTACATGAGACCTGGAGGATCGAACATGAGTCCTTAGGCTTCACAGGCAAGTGCCCTAACTGCTAAGCCATTTCTCCAGTCCCAGAATTACTCTTAAGAAGTTATTTGGCCCAGGAACATGTCTAGCATGCTCAGGGAAGTGTATCTTGGTAGATAAGACTTCAACAAAAGGATACTTTTGTGGACAAAGACAAGATTAGTTTGGCCCAGTTGGAGGGCAGTCACCACAGCCGTTTGCTTATCCAGTGAAGCCACGTTCCCAGGATGAGACTCTTTATGGGCAACAATATGGTTCTGCAATTCCAATGTATAATGTTCCAGGGGAAACTCCACCTCTGTAACATGTGAGAGGGAGACATATTTAATCAAAGTAGTTACTTCAGAGAAAATAATGTATTATTTTATTTATTTTTGGTTTTTTAAGGTAGGGTCTCTCTCTAGTTCAGGCTGACCTGGAATTCACTATGTAGTCTCAGGGTGGCCTTGAACTCATGGCGATCCTTCTACCTCTGCCTCCTAAATGCTAGGATTAAAGGCATGCGCCACCAGGCCCAGATTATTGTTTTACTTTTTAGGAATATGGGACAGTAGGTCTGAAATAAAGAGTATAATCTTTTTTTAAATATTTTTTAAATTTTTATTTATGTATTTTTTTTATTTGACAGAGAGAATGAGGCAGAGTGAGTGAGAGAGAGAAAGAGAATGGGTGCTCCAGGGCGTCTTGCAGCTGCAAATGAACTCTAGATGTATACCTCACCTTATGCATCTGGCTTATGTGGGTCCTGGGGAATCAAACCTGGGTCCTTTGGCTTTGCAGGCAAACGCCTTAACCACTAAGTCATCCCTCCAGCCCAAGAGTATAATCTTTTTCTAATTTTTTTCTCATAGTGATGAATTTCTACCAATAATCATTTTGGGGAAAGGATCCTATGTGAGTAAATTATTAATGCTGTTTGTACTCTTAAGACAAGTGAGCTCAAGGCCAGGCATGACAGCTCATGCCTTTAACACCAGTGCTCAGGAGGCTGAGGTAGGAGGATCACCATGAGTTCAAGGCCAGTCTGAGGTACAGAATGAGTGCTGGGCTACCTTGAAAACAAACAGAAAAAGAAAAACAACAACAACAACAAAAAAGCTGGGCATGAGCCAGGCGTGGTGGTGCACGCCTTTAATCCCAGCACTCGGGAGGCAGAGGTAGGAGGATCGCCAAGAGTTCGAGGCCACCCTGAGACTACATAGTTAATTCCAGGTCAGCCTGGACCAGAGTTAGACCCTACCTTGCAAAACCAAAAAAAAAAAAAAAAAAAAAAAAAAAAAAAAAAAGCTGGGCATGGTGGCACATGCCTTTGATCTCAGAGCAGGCAGAGGTAGGAAGATTGCTGTGAGTTCAAGGCCACCCTAAGACTATGTAGTGACTTCCAAGGTCAGCCTGGGCTAGAGTGAGACCCTACCTTGAAAAAAAAAAAAAAAACTAGTGAACTGCTGGGTGTGGTGGTAAATACCTGTAATTCTGACACTTTAGAGGTAGAAGCAGTAGGATCAGGAGTTCAAGGCTAGCTTCATCTACAATGAGAGTTTGAGACCAGTCTGGCCTATATGATATCCTGTTTATACAGAAAAAGAAAAAACTCTTGGTTTTCCACCAGGAATAGATGGTAAGACCCTATTGCTGAAGATTCCACATACTTGGGCTGCAAGGTCACTGAGAAATCCTGCTGGAGCTGAGCTGAAAACCTCCTGCATGTGGACCAGCTGACAGAAAGCTGGAAAAAGCTACACTGCATGCAGTTCAATGGGAGAGAGAGATCACCAGTGGAGATACTCAACAGTGGACACTGCAAGCCTTAAATTTGGGCAGCCAGGCCAAATGAGCCAATGGGTGTAATAGTGGCATGTCTGTCATGGGGGAAACCAGCTACTCTATAATTGGACTGGAGGCTCGCTCCATGGGAGGGAATATATACCTAATACTGAAAACCTACAACAGGGTTAGTCATGAGCCCTAGGGGTGTAACATCTGCTGGTGTCTGGCTAAATGTATATACCATGCACATCAAACTGCCTGGTAAGCAATTCTCTTTCCATATATTAATGCTACTCTCACTTTAAAATTTATTTATTTATTTATTTGAGAGAGAGAAAAAGAGACAGATAGAGAGAGAATGGGTGTGCCACAGCCTCCAGCCACTGCAAAGGAACTCCAGACACATGTGCCACCTTGTGCATCTGGCTTACATCAAATCTTGGTCCTTTGGCTTTGCAGGCAAGTGCCTTAACCGCTAAGCCATTTCTCAAGTCCTACTCTCACTTTTGGTTAGAGAAACTTCTCTTTTCAGAAGGCAGTGACCTTGGGGTGACTCAGAAGGCACCATGGTGCTGAGAAGAAGTGACAGAGGAGTGCTCAGTACTGAAATATCTCTAATCACATCTTCCAAGGCTCAGGGTCCATTGCAGAAGAGGTGGCGGAAAGAATGTAAGAGCTGGCCTGGAGAAATGGCTTAGCAGTTAAACGCTTGCCTGTGAAGCCTAAGACCCCAGTTCGAGGCTCAATTCCCCAGGACCCATGTAAGCCAGATGCACAAGGGGGCATATGCATCTGGAGTTTATTTGCAGTGGCTGGAGGCCCTGGCATGCCCGTTCTCTCTCCCTCTCTCTCAATCTCTACCTGCCTATTTCTGTATCTTTCTCTCTCTCAAATAAATTAATTAATTAATTTAAAAAATTAAAAGCCGGGTGTGGTGACACACACCTTTAATCCCAGCACTCGGGAGGCAGAGGTAGGAGAATCGCTGTGAGTTTGAGGCCACCCTGAGAGAATGCATAGTGAATTCCAGGTAAGCCTGACCTAGAGTGAGACCCTACCTCTAAAAACAAAACAAAAAAAAAAAAAGGAAGGGTAGGACTCCTTACAACAAAATGGCCTGAATATCCATGACCTCACCAATGCCTGACACTACGTACACAAGACCATCATAATAGGAGGAAAAGATGATGACATCAAAATAAAACAGAGACTGATTGAGAGGGGAAGGGGAGATGATAGAGAGTGGAGTTTCAAAGGGGAAAGTGGGGGGGGGAAGTACCATGGGTTATTGTGTACAATTATGGAAGTGGTCAATAAAAGAAATAAATTAGGGCTGGAGAGGTGGCTTAGTGGTTAAGCGCTTGCCTGTGAAGCTTAAGGACCCTGGTTTGAGGCTCAATTCCCCAGTACCCATGTAAGCCAGATGCACCAGTGACGCATGCATCTGGAGTTTGTTTGCAGTGGCTGGAGGCCCTGGAGCACCCATTCTCTGTCTGCCTCTTTCTTTCTTTGTCTGTTGCTCTCAAATTAATTAATTAAATAAATAAAATTTTTTAAAAAGAGGGCTGGAGGGGTGGCTTAGGGGTTAAGGCATTTGCCTGCAATACCAAAGGACCCAGGTTTGATTCCCCAGGACCCACGTGAGCCAGATGCACAAAGGGGTGCATGCGTCTCGAGTTCGTTTGAGTGGCTCTCTCTCCTTCTTTCTCTGTCAAATAAATAAATAAATAAATAAATAAAAATAAAATATATAGAAAAGAAACATTTTATCACAAATTCTGAAGACACAAGAAGCATTTTTGTATGTAATGTGAGGAGTTAGGAAATGTAAGTCATAGGAAAAGATGAATGATCTTACCTGTCATTCTTCCTTGAACCATTTTTGCAACTTGGTATTTAATACTGGCTCCCTCTAAGAGGTAAATATCATGAGCTGGTATAAGAAATACATTCTCCAAAACAAGCAGACGGATTAGTGCTGCTGCCACTTTCTAAAAAGAAAGGAAAATAAAACCAAAGTTTCCACATGCAAAATCTTCAAAGCTAGCTGGGTGTGGTGGCACACGCCTTTAATCCCAGTGCTCAGGAAGCAGAGGTAGGAGGATCACTATGAGTTGGAGGCCACCCTGAGACTACATAGTGAATTCCAGGTCAGCCTGGGCTAGAGTGAAACCCTACCTCAAAAAACCAAAAATAAATAAATAAATCTTCAAAGCTACCTTCCATGTTAAAAGATTACTTTCGGGGTGGAGAGATTGCTCAGTGGTTAAGGCGCTTGCCTGCAAAGCCTCAGAACCCAAGTTCAATTCCCCAGGACCCACATAAGCCAGATACACAAGGTGGCGCATGCCTCTGAAGTTCGTTTGTAGCGGCTGGAGGCCCTGGCGTGACCATTCTCTTTCACACATAAAATATATATATATATATTTTTAAAAAGCTTATTTTTTAGGCTGGGTATGGTGGCATATGCCTGTAATCCCAGCACTCAGGAGGCAGAGGTGGATCACTTTGAGTTCAATGCCAATATGAGAACATAGTGAATTAAAATTCCAAGTCAGCCTAGGCTAGGCTAGAGCAAGACCCTACCTGGAAAAAAAAAAAAAGAAAAAAGAGGGCCTAGAGAGATGGCTTAGCAGTTAAGCACATGCCTGTGAAGCCTAAGTTAGACCCCAGTTCAAGGCTTGATTCCCCAGGATCCACGTAAGCCAGACGCACACGGGGGTGCACGCATCTGGAGTTCATTTGCAGTGGCTGGAGGCCCTGGTGCACCTATTCTCTCTGTGTCTATCTGCCTCTTTCTCTCTCTGTCGCTCTCAAGTAGATAAATAATAAACAAAACAATTAAAGAAAAAGAAAAAAGAAAAACCTTGGACTTACATCAAAGAGAGAAAGTGCCAGGAGGCTGAGGAGATAGCTCAGTTGATAAAGTGCTTGCCCTACACAACTATGAGAAACTAAGTCCAACCCTCAGAACCCAGGTGGAAGAAAGGAAGGAAGGGAGGGAGGGAGGAAGAGAAAAAGCCAGGGGCTGGTCCAGCAGTTAAAGAGCATGCTTGCTTGCAAAGTCTGCTGACCTCAATTTAATCATCACCACCATGCACATGCACACGTCTGCGGGCCAGCTACTCTGGGTTGGTTTGCAGTAGCCAGAGAGCCTTTGCCGTCAAGTGCCTTAACCACTGAGCACTCTCTCCAGCCCTGATTTTTTTTGGTTTTTCGAGGTAGGGTTTCACTCTAGTCCAGGCTGACCTGGAATTTATTATGTAGTCTCAGGATGGCTTCAAACTCACACTGATCCTCCTACCTCTGTCTCCCGAGTGCTGGGATTAAAGGCGTGCGCCACCACAACAGGTTCTGATTTTTTTTTAAATAATAGGTGGGTGGCAGCTGAGGAAGGACACACAAGGTCACCACCTGCACATGGGCACATGTGTACCCACATACACATAAATACACATATACTGACAAAGAGAGAGGAGAATTCTCAGTACATGGGGATATGGCTCAGTGGTAGATACTTGCCTAGCATGTGCCAGGCCCTGGGTTTTATCTTTTTTTTTTTTTTTTTTTGGTGCTGAGGACCGAATCCAGGGCCTTGCGCTTGCTAGGCAAGTGCTCATCCACTGAGCTAAATCCCCAACCCCCACATTTATCGTTTTTCAAAAAAAAAAATTTTTTTTTGGCTTTTCATGGTAGGGTCTCACTCTAGCCCAGGCTGACCTGGAATTCACTGTGTATTCTCAGGGTAGCCTTGAACTCATGACAATCCTTCCACCTCTGCCTCCTGAGTGCTGGGATTAAAGGCGTGCGCCACCACACCGGTTTTGAAATGACTTTTTGAATTAATTGGTCAACTATTGGTCCAAGTCACATCAGATTAGAGGGTTTCTATTATAGCTACACAGAAGAAATTATACTTTCCCTGGGCAAGACTATGAAATGAACAATCAAAGCACAAACATTTACCTTATAGAAAGGGTCATAAATTCGGACTTTCACAATAGCCGCACCAGTTCTAATCCCAGACACCAAAATCATATCTCCTTGTCTCTCTCTCTTTTCCATCTCAGCTATATAGACCTGGGGAGTGTACTGCGCTTCGGAGTATTTCAGGATCCTAGAGACACAAAAGAAGGCTTGTATCCCGCAGAGCTGGACAGGCTTCTCCCCAGAGAAGCCAGTCAAACACTTTCGTCTTGTTGTCCAGAGTTTTAAAGTGTCTTTGTTTGTTTGTTGGTGGGCTTTTGTTTGAAATAGGGTCTCACTGTAGCCCAGGCTGACCTGGAATTTAGCCTGTAGTTCCAAGGTGACCTTGAATTCAAAGCAATCCTCATTCCTACTTCTGCCCCCATCAGAGTGCTGGGATTAAAGGTGTGCACCACCACGTACCACTTTTTTTTTGTTGTTGTTTGTTTGTTTTTGTTTTTTCAAGGTAGGGTTTCACTCTAGCCCAGGCTGACCCACTATGTAGTCTCAGGGTGGCCTCAAATTTTTGGCAATCCTCTTACCTCTGCCTCCGGAGTGCTGGGATTAAAGGTGTGCACAACCACACCCAGCTTTTTTTGTTGTTGTTTTTTCAAGGTAGGGTCTCACTTTAGCCCAGGCTGACCTGACCTGGAATTCACTATGTAGTTTCAGGCTGGCCTTGAATGCACAGCGATTCTCCTACCTCTGTCTCCCAAGTGCTAGGATTAAAGGTGTGCACCACCATGCCCAGCTTTTTTGTTTGTTTGTTTTGTTTTGTTTTGTTTTGTTTTTTCAAGGTAGTGTTTCACTCTAGCCCAGGTTGACCTGGAATTCTCTCAGGGTAGCCTTGAACTCATGGTGGTCCTCCTACCTCTGCCTCCCGAGTGCTGGGATTAAAAGCATGTGCCACCATGCCTGGCAAGTTTTTTTTATTTTTATATATTTATTTACTTCACTTTTTTATATTTAGTTGAGAAACGGAGAGGGAAAGAGGGAGAGAGAGACAAAGAGAGGGAGAGGGAGAGAATGGGCATACCAGGGCTCTAGCCACTGTAAATGAACAACAGATGCATGTGTCACTTTGTGCATCTGGCTTTACATGGGTACTGGCGACTCAAACCCAGGCTGTCAGGCTTTGCAAACAAGTGCCTTTTAGCCACTGAGCCATCTCTCCAGGTCCAGATTTTTTTTTTTTTTTAAGTTTAGAACAGTTTTATTACAGAATTCAATAGGAGGCATGAGGGTTTTCTAGAAGATGGAAAGTACCAGCTAGACATGCAGATCGGGATCTTCAGAGCTGAAGGGAAGGGATGAATACGAAGCTCCTGCCCAAGGGAAGGCGGGGACGAACGGGGTCACTGATATTTGGTTTCACATTTACCTAATTTTGCTGGACAAAGGCTCTTCTCTTGCCGACTGGTTATCCTGGGCAATACTCCACTCAAATAGCATCCCTGCCAAACTACTGAACGTATTTCCTGCAGAGCGAGCCAAAGCAGACAAGGCGGCATCACATACTTATATATTCAGGAGCCTTTGACAAGAAAGGGACGCTTAATTGAAAGTGATTTCAGGCCCCCTTCTTGTTATCAAGGAGCTCAACCCAGACTCAGACAGGGAGATCCTTACACAGGGAGGCACTGTTGACACAGGCGATTCTGCAAGTCAAGCTGACTCAAGCTGACTCCCTGCCAGTTCACAAGGACTGTTAGCTGTTGTGCCACATTCTTTCTGTCACTTGTTGATTACCTTTAGCATCCAGCGCCCTCACCATCAGTTCCAGAGGTGCATCGTCTATGAAGAGCTCCCGGGTGCGAGACACAATTTCAATGCTGTGAATCACATCTACCATAACGTCACACCGTAGCTCGTGGTCAGTCACTACAATAAACCCAATGGGCATTAAATTCAACAGGTCATAAATCGATTACTTGACTCAAAGACTCTAAATCTAAAGATTATTAAAAACTGCCTGACAGGGCTGGAGAGATGGCTTAGCGGTTAAGGTGCTTGCCTGCAAAGCCAAAGGACTCAGGATGCACGGAAAGCAGATGCACATGGTGGCACAGGCATTTGGAGTTTGTTTGCAGCCCCTAGAGGCAATGGCAGGCCCATTCTCTTTCTATCTGCCTCTCTCACTCTCTCTTTCAAATAAATAAATTAATTAAAAGAAACAACTGTATGACAAAAAATCAATTTAAGGGCTAAAGAGGTGGCTTAGCGGTTAAGGCGCTTGCCTGTGAAGCCTAAGGACCCAGGTTTGACTCCCCAGAACGCAAGTAAGCAAGATGCACATGGTGACACATGTGTCTGGAGTTTGTTTGCAGTAGCTAACATAATAACAACAACAAAAAAAAATCAATTTAAGAGCTGGGCATGGTGGCACATGCCTTTAATCCCTAGCACTTGGGAGTAGGAGGAAGATTGCTGTGAGTTCGAGGCCAGCCTAAGACCACACCCTTAACCAGCCTGAAACCTGAACCCTTACCTTGAAAAACAACAAAAAAAATTTTTTTTAGGGCTGGAGAGATGGCTTAGCAGTTAAGATGTTTGCCTGCAAAGCCAAAGGACCCTGGTTCAATTCCCCAGGACCCATATAAGCCAGATGCACAAGGAGGTGCATGCATCTGAAGTTCGTTTTCAGTGGCTGAAGGTCCTGGCACACCCATTCTCTCTCTCTCTCTCTCTAAAATAAATAAATAAAATATATTTTTTAAAAATGGGGGCTGTAGAGATGGCTTAGTGGTTAAGGTGTTTGCCTGCAAAGCCAAAGGATCCCGGTTCGATTCTCCAAGACCCACATAAGCCAGATGCACAAGGGGGCACATGCATCTGGAGTCTCTCTCTCTCTCTGCCTCTCTCTCTCTCTCTCAAGTAAATAAATAAATAAACTATGTTTAAAATTTTTTTTTTTTCTTTTGTTTTTCGAGGTAGGGTTTCACTCTGGTCCAGGCTGACCTGGAATTCTGTAGTCTCAGGGTGGCCTTGAACTCTCAGCGATCCTCCTCCTCTGCCTCAAGTAGTGCTAATTAAATAAACGGCTTGTTTAAAATTTTTTAAATGCCACAAATATGATTTATATAGCAGGATTTTTTCTAACATCATTCAAAGACAAGAATTATTTGTGTTAATTATCTATATTGCATATTATTCTACTCCAACCTATTTGGCTCTCAGCATACTTATTTCTTGCCATGCACAGTGGTGCCCGTCTGTAATCACAGCACTCAGGAAGTTGATACATGAACATCATCATGAGTTCAAGGCCAGCTTGGGCTACATAGTAATTGCCAGGTCAACCAGGGCTACGTATCAGGACCCTGTCTCAAAAAAACAACCAAAGCTGGGTGTGGTGGTGCACGCCTTTAATCCCAGCACTTGGAAGGTAGAGGTAGGAGGATTGCCATGAGTTCAAGGCCACCCTGAGACTACATAGTGAATTCCAGGTCAGCCTGAGCTAGAGCAAGACCCTACCTCAAAAAACAAAACAAAAAACAAAACAACAACAACAACAAAAAAAAAAAACAACCAAATTAAAAAAAAAAACATAACATACCTATTTCTCGAGCAATAATGATACTGCTGAGACGTATCGGTTGGGTGGATTCAGAAATGAGAACAGCTCTTTGGGAACATATGGCACCATTGTCATATAAAGGCTCAACAGTAACTGCATCATGATGGGTGGAATGCCTGCCAGAACAAAATACTTCAGACTCAAATACATGGGTTAGAGGTAACCAGTCCAGCTAGGTGTGGTGGTGTGTGCCTTTAACCCCAGCACTAGGGAGGCAGAAGTAGAAGGATCTGTGAGTTCAATAGCCAGCCTGGCCCTACACAGTGAGTTCCAAGTCAGCCTAAGCTACAGTGAGACTCTACCTTGAATAGAACAAAAAAAAAAAAAAAAAAAAAAGCTGGGCTTAGTGGCACACATCTTTAATCCCAGCACTCAGGAGGCAGAGGTAGGTGGATCACTCTGAGTTCGAGGCCACCCTGAGACTACCTAGTGAATTCCAGGTCAGCCTGGGCTAGAGTGAGACCCTACTTCAAAACAAAACAAAACAAAACAAAACAAAACAAAACAAAACAAAACAAAACAAAACAAAAAGCTGGACATGGTGGCACATGTCTTTAATGCCAGCACTCGGGGGACAGAGGTAGGAGGATAACTGTGAGTTAGAGGCTAGCCTGGGACTAGAATGAGTTCCAGGTCAGCTGGAGCTACAGTAAGACCCTACCTCAAAAAACAACATCAGGCTGGAGAAATGGTTTAGCGGTTAAGGCATTTGCCTGCAAAGCCAAAGGATCCCAGTTTGATTCTCCAGGACCCACGTAAGCCAGATGCACAAGGGGCACATGCATCTGGAGTTCGTTTGCAGTGGCTACAGACCCTGGCGTGCCCATTCTCTCTCTGTCTGCCTCTCTCCTATCTCTCTCTCTCTTTCTCTGTCTCTCTGCTTGCAAATAAATAAATAAACATTAAAAAAAAAAAAAAAAAAAACCATCAAACAAACAAAAAAGGTAATAATTAGAAATTTCTATGCTTCTTTCATGTTATGTACTACTAGGTATACTTAATGACACTCTTTTTAAAAATATATTATTTTTTGCTGGGCGTGGTGGTGCACACCTTTAATCCCAGCACTCGGGAGGCAGAGGTAGGAGGATCACCATGAGTTCGAGGCCACCCTGAGACTACATAGTTAATTTTAGGTCAGCCTGGGCCAGAGTGAGCCCTATCTCGAAAAACAAAAACAAACAAACAGGGCTGGAGAGATGGCTTAGCTGTTAAGGCGCTTGCCTGCAAAGCCAAAGGACTTCGGTTCGATTCCCCAGGACCCATGTAAGTCAGATGCACAAGGTGGCACATGCATCTGGAGTTCATTTGCAGTGGCTATAGGCCCTGGCATGCCCATTCTCTCTTTCTCTCAAATAAATAAATAAAAATAAGAATATTTAAAACAAACAAACAATAAATAAATAAATAAACGTAGTGAGTTCCAGGTCAGCCTGGGCTAGAGTGAGACCCTACCTCGAAAAACCAAAAAATAATAAAATAAAATAATAAAGTAAGACTAATGGGCTGGATCGATGGCTAAGTGGTTAAGGCGCTTGTCTGCAAAGCCTAACAACCTGGGTTTGCTTTTCCAGTACCCATATAATGCCAGATGCAGAGTGGTGCATGCATCTGGAGTTTGTTTGCAGCAGCTGGAGGTCTAATGTGCCCAATTTCTGTCTCTCTCTCTCTTTCTTTGCAAAATAAATAAAATTATTTTTTAAAAACGAATAGGCTGGGGCTGGAGAGATGGCTTAGCGGTTAAGGCGCCTGTCTGCTAAGCCTAAGAACCCGGTTCCAATCTCCAGGTCCCACGTTTAGCCAGATGCAAAGTGATGCAAGGGTGCAATGCTGCACTTGCCCACAAGGGGGCGCATGCATCTGGATTTCATTCACAGCAGCTGAGAGGCTGCTGGCCGCCCATCTCTGTCTTACTCTCCCTATCTCTCTGTCTCTCTCCAAAAATAAATAAAACAATAAAAATGAATAGGCTAGAGAGATGGCTTAATGGTTAAGGCGCTTGCCAAAAAAGACCAGTCTGTTGGGCTTGCCTCAAAAAAAATGAAAAATAAATAAAAGACTGCTATAAAATATTAGCATTGATGTGTTTACAAGGAGAAACAGGATTTTCTCATATTTTGAGAAATAATTTTTCTCTAACTCTAAAAATTGGGCTGCTATCTAAAATGGAAAATTGCCTAAATTACAAGTGAGAGCCAGGCATGGTGACATGCCTTTAATCCCAACACTCAGAAGGCTAGGATAGGAGGCTCCCTGTGAGTTCAAGGACAGCCTGGGTTACAGAGTTCCAGGTCAGCCCAGGCTACAGAGTGAATTCCAGATCACCTTGAGCTAGAGTGAGACCCTACCTCGAAAGTCAACCCCCCTCAAAAAAATTTAAGTGAGCTGGGCATGGTAGTGCACACCTTTATTCCCAGGTCAGCCTGGGCTAGAGTGAGACCCTACCTTGAAAAAAAAAAAAAGTTAAGTGAGTCCAAGCAAATCAATCATTAGTATTTATTTATTATTATTTTATTTATTTATTTTTTTATTTTTAAATATTTTATTCATTTATTTGATAGAGAGAAAGAGGCAGAGAGAGAGAATGGGTATGCCATTGCAAACGAACTCCAGATGCATGCGACCCCTTGTGCATCTGGCTGATGTGGGTCCTGGAGAATCGAACCGGGATCCTTTGGCTTTGCTGGCAAACGCCTTAACTGCTAAGCCATCTCTCCAGCCCTTATTTATTTATTTTTATTTATTTACTTGAGAGAGAAAGAGGAAGAAGAGAGCTTTAAAAAAATTATTGGGCCGGGCATGGTGGCGCATGCCTTTAAATCCAGCACTCAGGAGGCAGAGGTAGGTGGATCACCATGAGTTGGAGGCCACCCTGAGAGTACATAGTGAATTCCAGGTCTAGAGTGGACTAGAGTGAAACCCTACCTCAAAAAAACCGAATCCCCCTACCCCCCAACAATTTATTGGGCTGGAAAGATGGCTTAGCAGTTAAGGCACTTGCCTGCAAAGCCAAAGGACCCCAGTTCAATTCCCCAGGACTCACGTAAGCCAAATGCACAAGGGGGTGCATGAGTCTGGAGTTCATTTGCAGTGGCTGAAGGACTTGGCGTGCCCATTTTCTCTCTCTCTCCCTCTCTGCCACTAAATTTTATTGAGTCAGAGAATGGGCACACCAAGGCCTCCAGCTACTGCAAATGAACTCCAGATACATGTGCCATCTTGTACATCTGGCTTACATGGGTCCTGGGAAATTAAACCTGCGCCTTTCGGCTTTGCAAGCAAGCACTTTACCTGCTAAGCCATCCCTCCAGCCCATGCTTTTGTTTTTTTGAGGTAGGGTCAGCAGGCTGACCTGGAATTCACTCCATAGTCTCTGGGTGGCCTAGAACTCCTCCTACCTTGGCTTCTGAGATTGAAGGCATGACCACCACACCTGGCTTTGAAATTTTTTTGTTTGATTTGTTTTTCGAGGCAGGGTCTCATTCTAGTTCAAGCTGACCTAGAATTCATTATGTAGACTCAGGGTGGCATCAAACTCACTACGATCCTCCTACCTCTGCCTCCCAAATGCCGGGATTAAAGGCGTGTGCCACCACACTCAGCTTGAAATTCTTTTTTTCTTTTCTTTTTCTTTTTTGGTTTTCCAAAGTAGGGTTTCACTCTAGCTCAGACTGACCCGGAATTCACTATGTAGTCTCAGGGTGGCCTCGAACTCACAGTGATCCTCCTACCTCTGTCTCCTGCCTGCTAGGATTCAAGGCATGCACTACCACACCTGGCTTTTTTTTTTTTTTTTTCCTTTAGAGAGGAAGAGGGAGAAAGAAAGAATGGGTGCACCAGGGCCAGCATCCACTGTAAATGAACTCCAGATGTATGTGCCACCTTGTGCATCTGGCTTACATGGGTCCTTTGGCTTTGCAGGTAATCACCCTAACAACGAAGCCATCTTTCCAGCCCTGCAATTCTTATCCTCTGAAAAAACTTCATTGCATCTCTTAAAAGGCTGGTCAGGTGCTAAAGATGTAGTTCAGTGGTACAGTGCTTGCTTAGCATGTGCAAGACCCTGGGTTTAAGCTCCAATACTTCAGAGAATGAGACTGGAAAGGGAAATTTCATTCAGGATGAATTTTCAGGTGTGTCTTCTCACACAGAAAAATCATGTCTTTCCAACTTCAGTCAGGAAGGTCTATTATCCAGAGCTGGTAAATAACCCCTTATCTTCACACTTTCTGTGAGTCCCCTGAAGTATGTCACAGGCAGATCTGGTCTCCCTTTATGATGAACCTCATAGTCTAAGAAGTTTTCTGGTTTTTTTTTTTTTTTTTGTTGTTTTTTCGAAGTAGGGTCTCACTCTAGCCCAGGCTGACCTGGAATTCACTATGTTGTCTCAGGGTAGCCTCGAACTCATGGCGATCCTCCTACCTCTGCTTCCCGAGTGCTGGGATTAAAGGCGTGCGCCACCACACCCGGCTCCTCTGTTTGTTTTTGAAGACGAGTCTCCTTACACTAGCCAGGAATGACTCAGAACTCACTTTGTGGCCTAGGCTGGCATCAAACTTAAGATGATCCTCTTACCTCAGCCTTGAGTGTGGGGATTAAAGCCATACCCCTTCAAACTGGGTTCTTATTTCAGTAAATTTACAATTCAGAATGTGAACTTGTTTCCTCATAAGATGGGAATAATGTTTACTTAAGACTGTAGAAAGTGAATGAATTAATTACTCGTATTTCCGGACACTTCATATTGGCTATCTTGCTTTAGTGGGGAGCTTAAGGAAACACGCTTTTGTTCCTGAAGAAATTTCCTCACGTCTTGGGATGGAGATGGCTTAGCCGTTAAGGCGCTTGCCTGCAAAACCCAACGACTCAAGTTCGATTCCCAAGTACCCACATACAGCCAGATGCACAAAGGTGCACATGCATCCAGATGTTCGTTTGCAGTGGCTGGAGCCCCCCCATTCTCTTTTGTTTTTGTTTTTTTGAAGTAGGGTCTAATTCACTCTGTAGTCTCAGGGTGGCCTTGAACTCATGATGATCCTCCCACTTCTGCCTCCCGAGTGCTGGGATTAAAGACGGGTGACACCACACCCGGCCACACCCACTCTCTTTCTGCTTGCAAATAAAAGCATTTCTTGGAAAAAAGGAAGACATTTCCTCATGCCTCGGAAGTCCCTCTCATGGACGCTCCCCGTTCCTGGCGGTGGCCTCCTGGATATGGCACTGACAGCGTCCTCCGCCCGCCCGCGCCCGCCCAGCGCCCTCACCAAGCGTAGCAGCCCCGCTGCGCCTCCAGCACGAAGGGCACCCGGCCCGGCTCGCGGCCGAAGGGCAGCAGCACTTGGGGCACGTTCAGCTTGTAGGCCTGGCTCCCGGGAAGAACCCGCAGCGGCGGGACCGGGCCCAGGGCGACGACGAGCCAGCACACGAGCCCCAGGCTGGGCCACCCGCGGGCTCCGGGCTCCGTCATGGCGACTGGGGCTCTTCCCCTTCCAGCTCGGCCTCAGCGGCCTGAGACCAGAGCCGGCCAATCCGCAGCCGCCACGTCACCACAGGGCGTGGTCTTTCTCGCTTGGAATTGTGGGTACTTCTTGTCTTTCAGTAAACCAGGATGGATTTTTTTTTTTGAGAGAATTGGTGTGCCAGGGCCTCAGCTACTGCACTTGAACTCCAGGCGCTTGCGCCACCTAGTGGGCATGTGTGACCTCGCACTTGCCTCCCCTTTGTGTGTCTGGCTTACGTGGGATCTGGAGCCGGACAAGGTTCCTTCTGTATCTCGGGCAAGTGCCTTAACAGCTATGCCATCTCTTCAGCCCCAAGATGGAAATTTTTAGGCACAGACCAAGCTACTCACTCAAAGGCCTCCTTTACCAGACGTTAGAAGGTAGACTATTAAATAATAGCCAGGCATGGTGGCACACACCTTTAATCCCAACACTAGGGAGACAGAGGTAGGAGGATCGCTATGAGTTCAAGGCCACCCTGAGACTACTTGGTGAGTTCCAAGTCAGCCTAGGCCACAGTATTAAGGCCAAGTTTTTGTTTCCAAATTAATTCTTGGAACTTAGTTTAAGGTAGGGTCTTGGGATGAAGGTCAACAGTAGGGCACTTACTTAGTATGGGAAAAGCCCCAAGTTTCACCTCTAGCACCAAACACAATAAATTTTTAAAAATATTTTATTATTTATTTATTTATTTGAGAGAGAGAGATACAGAAATAGGCAGGTAGAAAGAGAGAGAATGGGTGCGCTAGGGCCTCCAGCCACTGCAAACGAACTCCAGATGCATGCACCCCTTTGTGCATCTGGCTTACGTGGGTCCTGGAGAATCGAGCCTCAAACGGGGTCCTTAGGCTTCATAGGCAAGCGTTTAACCGCTAAACCATCTCTCCAGCCCCTCACAATAAATTTTTTAAAAGTTGTAGTAAGGGCTGGAGAGATGGCCTAATAGTGAAAGCTCTTGTAAGGAAAGTGAAAGAGGAAAGCAAAGGAAAACACTGGACTTGATTTCCACAGACAAAGACTGTTTATTGAAGTACAGTAACAGGCTATAGCCTTTCCACAGGATGGAGGCTGAAGCACTGAGCCAAGCTGGGGTTCAAGCTTATAAGGAGGATCCCAAGAAAACAGACTGGGCCAGGTGCAGGTCCAAGGGAAGTAGATAAGGAACTTGTAGCTGGTTTTTGTTTTTGTTTTTTTTTTTTTTTTGGTTTTTCGAGGTAGGGTCTCATTCCGGCTCAGACTGACCTGGAATTCACTATGTAGTCTCAGGGAGGCCTCGAACTCATGGTGATCCTCCTACCTCTGCCTCCCGAGTGCTGGGATTAAAGGCGTGCACCACAATGCCTGCCTTACTTAAAATATCTTGATCTAAAAAGCCGGGCGTGGTGGCGCACGCCTTTAATCCCAGCACTCGGGAGGCAGAGGTAGGAGGATCGCCGAGAGTTCGAGGCCACCCTGGGACTACATAGTGAATTCCAGGTCAGCCTGGACCAGAGTGAGACCCTACCTTGCAAAACCAAAAAAAAAAAAAAAAAAAAAAATCTTGATCTTGTTAACCTTATTGATATGGGAATCCAAGGCTTTCAGAAGCGGCACCAGAGGTGGAGAATCAGTTTAGTTTTGCATCAGTGTGAGTCCAGAAGAATCTCTTCCAAAGCCTGAAAAACTGGTTAATTAGTAGAGAGATATTGGTAGTTGCGTTATGGAGTTGAGAAGAGATACAAGATAATTTTAGTACTTGCCAGAAGCAATACAAACTATGCCCTTGAAACAGTACAAAAGACTGTGTAGTTTGGGACATAATCAGCATACAGGTTTATTACAGTACAAGTCATAACTTTGGGCCAGGGACCTTTAAATTTTACTTTATCGTAATGAGGTATGGCACTATAAAATTTACCATCTTATTATAGAGAACTATGTTTGAACTATGTAAATAATTAAGGCAAGAGAATATACAGAGAAACATCTTTTTAGAAGGTAGGTGCATCTTATTCTTTAAATACTTAATAGTTTAAGTACAGGCAAAACATGTCAAATTTTTGGCATTTGTATTTGTTAACATCTTTGATTAGTTTAGATACCTGTGGGGTACCAAGTACCCAGGGAAGGTTGGAAGCAGGACCCTGGAGTTTGGAATCATTTATTTTAAATGAAAACCATTGTTTGGGCATGGGCCTGTACCCTGAGGTAGAGACTATGACTTAAGAGTTAATTTACATATGAGCAATGAACTTGAGATATCAAAAATGATTCCAGGCTGACCTGGAATTCACTCCAGTCTCAGGGTGTCCTTGAACTCATGGCAGTCCTCCTACCTCTGCCTTCCGAGTGCTGGGATTAAAGGCGTGCGCCTGGCCCATCTTTTGTTTTTAATCTTACTGTTTACACCCTTACTTCACCTCTTTTGCACTTGCATTGACTACTTAAACATCTTTCTTAATAACACTGTGTATCTATTATTGAAAATCTTTCTATATTATCCGTCAGCAACCTCATAATGCCTTTTATAAAACTTTAATAATTTTTATAGGACAATTAGTTGGAACTTCACCCAATTGGCTTATCAACTGACAGAAAAGCAAGTACTTCCGCATCATGAAGTTAATCCTTCTATTGTTAGAAATCTGTAGAGAAACCTCCTTAGCAGAAAACCTGAGAATTTAAAGGGAGAAATGTCATAAACCTTGTTTTAAGAATTTAACAGCATCTTGCGCCGGGCATGGTGGCGCACGCCTTTAATCCCAGCACTCGGGAGGCAGAGGTAGGAGGATCGCCGAGAGTTCGAGGCCACCCTGAGACTACATAGTTAATTCCAGGTCAGCCTGGACCAGAGTGAGACCCTACCTTGCAAAACCAAAAAAAAAAAAAAAAAAAAAAAAAAAAGATTTAACAGCATCTTAAAATATATGAGCATCAGAACATTTAATGATCATAAGCATTGGAACAATTAATGAACATGAATTTAGTCATACATAAGGACAGACTCCATGAAACATAGAGCACATGACATGACGTGGTTGGCCAACATTAGACTTGATAACATGAGACATGGAGAGTCATCACTTTTTACGATTTATGATTTAAATTGGTGATGACTTTACAGGGCAGCAGCCAGTGATTTGAATTTAAAGCTGACAATTTTTTTTTTTCATTTGTGGTCATTAGCCATATGTAAGGGGGCTGGAGTTAAAGGATTTCCCTTTGGTGTTTGCCTTTGTTTACTTTATCTAGCTGTGTGGCAGGCAGTGTCTTTTTCTAGTCATTTAAGGGTTAAGTTTTTGTGTAGTGTGATTGCCCCACCTCTGCTGTCAAGTTTTTCTTTGGTGGCATATAGTGATTTTAACTTTTAGTAAGTAGAGAAAAATTAGTTATCCATATTAAGAAGTCAAAGAAGCCCAGTAAAGACAGGAGTTTCTTTAAGATGGCAGGGTTTGTATTTGATTATGTGAGATGGCTTGAATTTGGTATGAGAGGGAGGAGAGCCTTGACAAGTCATGGGCAGCTGGCAGAACTGTGACAGTTTTAGGAGGGGCAGGAGTAGGGGAGGGAACCTCAAGTACCATTTGCTGTGTCATCTGAGAAAGTTATCAAGACCAATGAGAATGTTGAAATCTAATTCAGGTCAGCGTCAGCCATTGTCCTGAGAATATTGTGACCAAATCTGAAGAGAGTTGGGAGTAATTTGGTAGGCAGGAGCTCAGATAGTCTGAGCTTCTCTAAATTAGTTGTTTTACTTTTTTGGTTTTTCAAGGTAGGGTCTCACTCTAGCCCAGGCTGACCTGGAATTCACTCTGTAGTTTCAGGGTGGCCTTGAACTCATGGAGATCCTCCTACCTCTGCCTCCTACCTCTGCTGGGATTAAAGACAAGGGCCACCACGCCCAGCCTCTAAATTAGTTTTGAAACGTGTCAATGGATTATCTTTTGGAATCAATAATTTAGAGAGTCCATTTTGGAAGACAAGGAATAATGGAGTGGCTGATCCTGCCACCAGGAATGTCTCCCAGGATTAGGGAGGGCATACAAAACCCATAGATTAGGAAGGAATGTCCTCACACTCATGATTGGGGTGTCAAGTGGAGTGATACATGGGCGCTCCCAGAACCGCTGATGGTCCACGGACTAAAAAGCAAAAAACTCCCAGAGTTTATAAGGTCTGGAATGGGGCACCTCTATCACAGACTGAGAGTGAGTACCTTGTTCTAAAGGCTGTAATTTGATGAGTGTGTGGATGCAGATGGTTATATGGCACTGGCCACTCACCTGGAGTTCGGAAGTCCCGGTGCAGAGAGGGTGAAAAGGAAGCTCTCAGGTATTAAGCTGGAAAGACTGGGGGTTTCAGGTGGCTGTTTAGTTCAGAGTAGTGAACACAGTGAATTTTTGTGCTCCTGAGAGAGAAACATTAGCAAGGAGATAGACCAGAGAGGAAAAGAGGAGAGGGTATTTATTCCAAAAGCCCAGAGGGCTCCAATCTGAGTCACGGCACCAAATGTAAGGGAAGTGAAATAGGAAAGCAAAAGAAAACATTGGACTTGATCTCCACAGACAAAGACTGGTGATTGAAGTACAGTAACACGCTGCAGCCTTTCCGCAGGATGGAGGCTGAAGCACTGAGCCAGGATGGGGTTCAAGCTTATAAGGAGGATATCAGAAACAGATTGGGCCAGGTGCAGGTCCAAGGGAAGTAGATAAGGAACTTGTAGCTATTTGTGTCCTTGCTCAAAATAGGCTTTAGCCCTTCAGCTCTTACCTATAAAAAAGCCTAAGGACCCAGGTTTGATCCCCCAATACCCACATAAGCCAGAGGCACAAGGTGGCACATGTATCTGGAGTTCATTTCCAGTGGCTAGAGGCCTGCCTTTCCCTCTCAAATACAAATAATTTTAGAAAAAATAATAATAATTTTAGAGTTTGGTGAGCACACACCTTTAATCCCAGCACTCGGGAGGCAGAGAGTAGGAGGATTGCCATGAGTTTGAGGCCACCCTGAGACTGCACAGTGAATTCCAGGTCAACCTGGACTAGAGTGAAACCCTACCTTCAAAAACCAAATAATAATAATAATTATTATTATTATTATTATTATTATTATTATTATTTTAGGGCTGGAGAGATGGCTTATCAGTTAAGGCATTTGCCTGTGAAGCCTAAGGACCCAGGTTTGATTCTCCATGTCCCACATTAGCCAGATGCACATCATGGTGCATGCATTTGGAGTTTGTTTGCAGTGGCTAGAGGCCCTGGTGTACCCATTCTCTCTCTGTCCCTCTGTATCTAATAGATTAAAAAAATAATTTTTAAAAACTTACAGTAATTCCCAGTAAGCATTAGCCTAAGGCTCTAGTTTAGACAGCTGGGACTTTATCAAGGAAAACAATTTCTACTAGAAAGTCAGAATCATCCTGCTTTAAGGCCACAGGGCAATAAATGCCAAACATTGGTGGAGGCAACTTTGAGAGGCATCCACATACACTCCTCCTCTAAGCAAAGAGTCTCTGGGAACATTTGTTTAGAGGGCATGGTGGTACATACCTGTAATTCCAGCACTGGGGAGGCTAAGGATTACTGAACCACAGCAAGACCTCTCAAACAACACTCCTTTCCACCACAAACAAAGAAAACAGGAGCTGGGTATGATGGCACATGCCTTTAACTCCAGCACTGAGGAGGCAGAGGTAGGAAGATTTCAGTAAGGTAGAGGCCAACCTGAGACTACATAATGAATCCCAGGTCAGAATGGGCTAGGGCGAAATCCTACCTCAAAAAAATCAAAACAAAATAATAAAACATTGTCTCCAGTATTCAAATAAATCTTAGCAGTCATTTAAAAATCACATTTGAGGGCTGAAGAGATGGGCTTAGCAGTTAAGGTGTTTGCCTGCAAAACCAAAGGACCCAGGTTCAACTCCCCAGGACCCATGTAAGCCAGATGCACAAGGGGGCGCATGCACCTGGAGTTTGTTTGCAGTGGCTGGAGGCCCACGCACGCTCAATTCTCTTTCTGCCTGCAACTTTCTCTCAAAAAAAAAAAAAAAAAATTGGGTTGCAGAGATGGCTTAGTGGTTAAGGAATTTGCCTGCAAAGTCATATTCCATATTCAATTCCCTAGAACCTACGTAAAGCCAGATGCACAAGGTGGCACATACTTCTGGAGCTTGCTTGTAGCTGCTAGAGGCCCTGGTGTATCATTCTCTCTCAAATAAATGAATAAAAATAACATGGGGTTTGAGGTAGGGTCTCACTCTAGTTCAGGCTGACCTGGAATTCACTATATAGTCTCAGGGCCTCAAACTCACAGCGATCCACCTACTTCTGCCTCCTGAGTGCTGGGATTAAAGGCGTGCACCACCACACCCAGCTAAAATAAAATGCATATTTAAAAAAATTTTTTTAATTAGCAATAGACAGAGAAAGAGGCAGAAAGAGAGACAATGGGCACACCAGGGCCTCTAGCCACTGCAAATGAACACCAGATGCATTAGCTCCCTTGTGCATCTGGCTTACATAGGCCCTGGGGAATAGAACCTGGGTCCTTAGGCTTCGCAGGCAAACCCTTAACCGCTAAGCCATTTCCCCAGCCCAAAATAAAATATTTTTTTAAAGCATTTTTTTCTTTCTGTTCTTTCTTTTTTTTTTGAGAATGGGTGCACCCGCATACGCTCCCTTGTGAGCAAGTGCAGCATTGCACCCTTGCATCACTTTTTGCGGCTGGCTAAACATGGGACCTGGAGATTGGAACCAGCATTCTTAGGCTTGGCAGGTAGGCGCCTTACACTGCCAAGCCATCTCTCCGGCCCAAAAGTAAGTTTTTTGTTTTTTTTGAGGTAGGGTTTCACTCTGGCCCAGGCTGACCTGAAATAAATTATGTAGTCTCAGGGTGGCCTTGAACTCACGGCAATCCTCCTACCTCTGCCTCCTGAGTGCTGGGATTAAAGGCGTGCGCCACCACGCCCGGCTAAAAGTAAGTAGTTTTAAAAGTGTGTTTAGCCAGGTGTGGTGGTCCAAGCCTAAAGTCCCAGCACTGAGGCCATAATCCCAGGCTGAGGCGAGGGCATGGTGGTACATACCTGTAATTCCAGCACTGGGGAGGCTAAGGATTACTGAACCACAGCAAGACCTCTCAAACAACACTCCTTTCCACCACAAACAAAAAAACAGGAGCTGGGTATGATGGCACATGCCTTTAACTCCAGCACTGAGGAGGCAGAGGTAGGAAGATTTCAGTAAGGTAGAGGCCAACCTGAGACTACATAATGAATCCCAGGTCAGAATGGGCTAGAGCGAAATCCTACCTCAAAAAATCAAAACAAAATAATAAAACATTTTCTCCAGTATTCAAATAAATCTTAGCAGTCATTTAAAAATCACATTTGAGGGCTGAAGAGATGGGCTTAGCAGTTAAGGTGTTTGCCTGCAAAACCAAAGGACCCAGGTTCAACTCCCCAGGACCCATGTAAGCCAGATGCACAAGGGGGCGCATGCACCTGGAGTTTGTTTGCAGTGGCTGGAGGCCCACGCACGCTCAATTCTCTTTCTGCCTGCAACTTTCTCTCAAAAAAAAAAAAAAAAAAAAAAAAATTGGGTTGCAGAGATGGCTTAGTGGTTAAGGAATTTGCCTGCAAAGTCATATTCCATATTCAATTCCCCAGAACCTACGTAAAGCCAGATGCACAAGGTGGCACATACTTCTGGAGCTTGCTTGTAGCTGCTAGAGGCCCTGGTGTATCAATCTCTCTGAAATAAATGAATAAAAATAACATGGGGGGGGGGGTTTCGAGGTAGGGTCTCACTCTAGTTCAGGCTGACCTGGAATTCACTATGTAGTCTCAGGGCCTCAAACTCACAGCGATCCACCTACTTCTGCCTCCTGAGTGCTGGGATTAAAGGCGTGCACCACCACACCCAGCTAAAATAAAATGCATATTAAAAAAAATTTTTTTAATTAGCAATAGACAGAGAAAGAGGCAGAAAGAGAGAGAATGGGCACACCAGGGCCTCTAGCCACTGCAAACAAACACCAGATGCATTAGCTCCCTTGTGCATCTGGCTTACATAGGCCCTGGGGAATAGAACCTGGGTCCTTAGGCTTCGCAGGCAAACCCTTAACCGCTAAGCCATTTCCCCAGCCCAAAATAAAATATTTTTTAAAGCATTTTTTTCTTTCTGTTCTTTCTTTCTTTTTTTTTGAGAATGGGTGCACCCGCATGCGCTCCCTTGTGAGCAAGTGCAGCATTGCACCCTTGCATCACTTTTTGCGGCTGGCTAAACATGGGACCTGGAGATTGGAACCAGCATTCTTAGGTTTGGCAGGTAGACGCCTTACACTGCCAAGCCATCTCTCCGGCCCAAAAGTAAGTTTTTTGTTTTTTTTGAGGTAGGGTTTCACTCTGGCCCAGGCTGACCTGAAATAAATTATGTAGTCTCAGGGTGGCCTTGAACTCACGGCAATCCTCCTACCTCTGCCTCCTGAGTGCTGGGATTAAAGGCGTGCGCCACCACGCCCGGCTAAAAGTAAGTAGTTTTAAAAGTGTGTTTAGCCAGGTGTGGTGGTCCAAGCCTAAAGTCCCAGCACTGAGGCCATAATCCCAGGCTGAGGCAGGAGGATCACCATGAGTTTGAGGCCAGCATGGGGCTGTAGAGTGAGTTTCAGGTTAGCCTGGGCTACAGTGAGTCCTTACTTCAAAAGTAAAATAAGAAAAATAAATAAAATAAGGTGCAAGCCAGGCGGGGTGGCGCACACCTTTAATCCCAGCACTCGGGAGGCAGAGGTAGGAGGATCACCGTGAGTCCGAGGCCACCCTGAGACTACATAGTGAATTCCAGGTCAGCCTGAGCTACAGTGAAACCCTACCTTGAGAATAATAATAATAATAATAATAATAATAATAATGGGGCTGGAGATATGGCTTAGTAGTTAAGGGATTTGCCTGTGAAGCCTAAGAACCCCAGTTTGATTCTCTAGGTCCCATATAAGTCAGATGCACGTGATGGTGCATGTCGGGAGTTCATTTGCAGTGGCTAGAGTCCCTGGAGCACCTATTCTCCCTCTCTTCCTCCCCTTCTCCGTCTCTAATAAATAAAATAATAGTAAGGGTCTGAGAGATGGCTTAGTTGTTAAGGCACTTGCTTGCAAAGCCAAAGGACCCAGATTTGATTCCCCAAGACCCATGTAAGCCAGATGTACAAGATAGTGCATGCATCTGGAGTTCATTTTCAGTGGCTAGAGGCCCTGGCATGCCCATTCTCTCTCAAATAAACAAGTAAAATGAAACCGCACATTTATAGGAATGTGATCAACATATTTAGGGAGTTTAATAAAGGTTTACAAGTTCATGTGGCTGTAATACAAAGATGTACAGAAGGCTGGCTTAGTGGTTAAAGTACATGCCTGTGAAGCCTAAGGACCCCGGTTCAATTCTCCAGGTCTCACATAAGCCAGATGCACATGGTGGTGCATGCACCTGGAGTTTGTTTACAGTGGCTAGAGGTCCTGGTGCATCCATTCTCACTCTCAAATAAATAAAATCTTTAATAAAAAATAAAAATAAAAAAAAAAGGATGTAGAGTCCAGTCTTGAAAACAGTAGTGTTAGATAACCTATAAAAGGCCTCGCACATAAAGACTTCTGAGCTTTTACACTGGTAGTCCATGCTATTTCCTTTTTTACCAGTGATAACACTTTCTTTTTGGTTTTTCAAGGTAGGGTCTCACTCTAGCCCAGGCTGACATGGAATTCATTTTGTCTTAGGCTGGCCTTGAACTCAGTGATCCTCCTCCTACCTCTTTCTCCCGAGTGCTAGGATTAAAGGTGTGTGTCACCACATCTGGCATTTAAAAAAATTTTTTTTTGAATTCCAAGCTTACCTGAATTCCAATTCATTATGTAGTCTCAGGGTGACCTTCAATTCACAGCAATCCTCCTACCTCTGCCTCCAGAGTACTGGAATTAAAGGTGTGTGCCACCATGCCTGGCTACCTGGCAATTTTTAAAGCTAGTTTTGTCTGCTTCTAGAGTGTGTGCTCTATCCTGGATCCTGCTGCTATCACCACAAAGACATGGTTCTCAACTCGGTCCTTGTTCCTGTGGAAAAAGTGCATGTGGTTTTAATAAAGTCAAGTAGGTCTGAGGATTGAAGTGACTGGTTCTTTATTTCAAAAAGACACTTGTATCAAAACAGTTGCACTATGGGATTCTCTTCCAACTGGCCCCAGGAGATCACAACAAAGGAGAGAACATTTTAAGCCATGAAGCTGCAGGATGTACACCTACCAGGCCTCGCAGAAACCTCACCTGTAAGTTGCAACCGGGAGGGGAAAGAACTTGGACAGCACACTGCCCGCCCACAAACCAGTTCTCAGGTGCCCCAACCGCCCAAAAGCAAAGTTTCAAAATACTATAAAATCTTCCAAGTTTTGTAAATAAGGTATTCAAGATCTCTCCAGCACTGACTGATGCAAAGCAGAAATGAGGTCGTGAGATGGCACCTTTGAGACAGAGGCTCAGGCTCAGACAAGGTGAGTTTCCTATGGCTAAGCCAGTGGCACAAACATGATTTTCATTCTTGAAGGAGGCAGGACATCATTAAGTGTCCACCTCAGCCTCAGAGAGCACATGATCCACTCTGTGAACGGGTGAGAAGGGTAGAGATGGGACAAATTTGATCTCAGGTCCAGAGCTGAGTGGAGCACTTGCCTAACATGCATAAGGTCCAGAACTGGATCCCCAGCACTTAGGAAGGAGGGAATTGATTTGGTAATGTATAATAAAAACAGTAAAAAACAAAAGTAAGTTGTTCAAAGACACCTAAAGCTGAGTGCTATCACAGCACAGTATTGGCCTTTTGTTTTTGGCAAACATCATAGAATCCCGTGTTTGGCTGGGACTTTGTACAGAGCAATGAGGTTCCACAGTGCAGTCTGTCCTGGGCTCTATGGCTCTCAGTGAGGCAAGCCCACAGCCTGCTTTCCTTCTCCACGGAGAGGGCAGTATGCATAAGGCCAAAAAAGTGAGAAAGGAATAATTAGATGGCTGCTTCCGAGGTGCGGAATTACTTGGAATGTTTTACAAACAGTTGCTACAAGAACAAATCACAAACGTGTACATCCCAGCATGCTTTTGCAGACACTGCGCTGACCCCATTCCCTTCCATGTTCCCCAAGGTGCTC
This sequence comes from Orientallactaga sibirica, assembly GCA_036365145.1. NCBI lineage: Eukaryota > Metazoa > Chordata > Mammalia > Rodentia > Dipodidae > Orientallactaga > Orientallactaga sibirica. Next base: position 26,484,459 of record JAEOAD010000025.1, read on the forward strand.
AGCCTCCACCCAGTGGGACTCTGGGAAGAGGCGGAGGCAGTTTGGTAAAAAAAAAAAAAGACATGAGGGTAGAGGGGGGCTAAAGAAGAAAGCAGCCTCCACTTAAAGGTCAGCTTCGGGCAGGCTGGCCTCTGGTGCAGTCAGGGTCAGGGAGGAGTGGCGGCAGGGCAGGGCAGGGCAGGGCAGGCTGGGGAGCTCTACATCTCATTCAGGTCAAGCAGAGTCTGGTCCAGCATCCTTTGTGTACAGAGGTGCTCCTCTTTGGTACATTTCAGCTTATCTAATGGGGATAAAGGAAAGGAATTACAAAAAGCAAATTTCAAATGACCCACTCTGAGAACTGATCCTGTTAGAGGGAAGCTACAGACTAACAGAGGCCGCCTTCAACTACAGAGCGAGCTGTTACACCAGGGCTCCTGCGGCTCTGGCGCCTGCGCAAGGTTTTCAGCAATTTCCTGTCCCTCCCACCCCCAAGCAAGGCTTTCGGCAGTACCACTGCAACAGACCTGCAGCACCACATGAGTGTGATCCCTGCAACAAGAACGGGCGCATTTCTACCAGTACAAACACCAGACTCTCAAGTAAAAGACCACAGGAAAATCCTCATGCACTGTATACGTTCTCCAAAAAGAGGGAAATGAGTAATTGGTGGAATAAACAAAGAACTCCAAGATTAAGTCAAAGACTTTTGAGAAAATAAAGCCAAGAGTATTACCCAAACATACGTGTAAACTAAACTGGAGATTTTAGCAGAGCCTCAACCAGAACTGCCCTGTGCGAATTCCTTACAATGGAACCCAAGCAGCAAAGACCACGGGAGGAAGCCAGCAGTGGACTGGCAAGCATTCAACATGCTTAGCACGTGAACCACTGAGTGCTCCAGAGCGGGGGAAACACGCCAGCCTTTTCAGAGAAGGTGATGGCAACCCAGGTCCATTCTCATAACCCACACCTTTTTTCCCTTCCCTGTTTCCAGTCACAAGAGCCCGCAGATGAAGCAGTTGTAACATCTTGTCAAGTCAGTCTTTTTATTGTTAGAAAACATCCATCCATGCAAGGGTGCAAACCCTCCAGTGTACACAGCAAGGGCAGCACTTAGGGGTGCCATGTTCTCCACTAAAATCTCTCAGGCCCCCTTCTTCATCGCCCACAAGCTCTTCTAAAATGATAGAAATAAAATAAAATGATAGAAATAAACTACTTGTTCAAACTTCATGGGGCTGTTCAGGTAGTCAACAGTATTCCAACTGCTCCGATTAAAAAGCACCTTGCTTAGGGCAAAACAGCAACTTTAAAAAAGACAACCAGCTTTTTGTGCTCGGTCCAGCTCAGCTGTGTGAGCAGTAAGCGTGGTTTACTGGGCAGCAGTGAGCCCTGCTCGCCCATCAGTCACACAGATCATGCAGCGTTAGCTTCAGCTCATTAGAAAGCAGGCGGTTTCGCTCAAGTTGGCTGTAGAGACGCTCTGCAGCAGTGATGAAGGGGGGGGGGAACAGGAGGAGAAAGAGAAAAAGGGAACATTAGTAGAGCACCAGAGGTAAATGTGTCTGTCAACAAGCTGGTATATTCAACATGTACTAGCGTGGGGCGGATGCAAAGACTTAGGTAAGAAAGTAAGAATCAAGCCTGGTGGCCACGCCTTTAATCCCAGCACTGGGGAGGCAGAGGTAGGAGGATCGCCGTGAGTTTGAGGCTACCCTGAGACTACACAGTGAATTCCAGGTCAGCCTGGGCTAGAGTGACACCCTACCTTGAAAAACCAAAAAGGAAAAAGAAAGGGAGGGAGGGAAGAAGGGAGGGAGGGAGGGAGGAACAAAGGAGGGAAGGAAGAAGATAAGAGCCAGCCAACCAGCTGGTGGAAAGTCCAACAGAGAAACACAGTAGGAATGCCACACTGTGAATGTGCTGGTCCAACCACACCTGCAGAAGAAACACCTCCTTCACTTACTTTATTGATTGATTTCCTGGGCTCAGAAGTCAAACAATGCAAATAGAAGGATGGACACACACTAATCAGGGTTGCAAAAAACCAACATGAACAAGCTGAATTTTTATCTTTTAAGAGGATTCAGCACAGCATTATGCAGATAACCTTCCCACTCCTATCCTTTCAAATGCTGCCTACCAGCCTGCTTGAAAGCCCTAAGCAAACGGTGTGCAGCACCTCTCTCCCCACACCTGCTTTTCCCCTAGAGGAAAACCCCAGTGGATCAGGGCCAGGCAAGGTCAAGTAACTGCTATAGGCCTTAGTTAAGACCTTTGCACTGTTTTTCTTTCTCTTTTAAAGCTCTGGGTGGTCAAATAATCTAATTCTGACCACTGAGAGGTAGGGGAAGCAGGGGCTCATGAGAAATTTTTCACTTTCCCTCTTGCCTTAAAAATAGATGGAATGCTGTATATTTCTTTTTTGTTTTGTTTTTTGTTTTTCTTGGTAGGGTCTCACTCTAGCGCAGGCTGACCTTGAACTCATGGCGCTCCTCCTACCTCTGCCTCCCAAGTGCTGGGATTAATGAGATGCACCACCACTCCTGGCAATGCTGTGCATTTCAATCTTAAAAGGCAAGGTAAACCAGGCATGGTGGCGCATGTCTTTAATCCAGTACTCAGGAGACAGAAGTTAAGAAGAGCGCCATAAATTTGAGGTTACCTTGAGACTGCATAGTCAATTCCAGGTCTCCATGAGTTAGAGTGAGACCCTACCTCAAAGAAGAAGAAAAAAACCACAAGGTCTCATTTTACAGTCAGGATCTTGCTATTTTTGTCTTTGTTTTTTTTCAAGGCTCTAGCCCAGGCTAACCAGGAACTCATTCTATAGCTGAGAATGGGCTAGAACTCATGGCAAATCCTCAGCCTTCCAAGTGCTGGAGCTAAAGGCATGAGCCACCACTTCCAGTCTTCTCTTGAAGGAGTGCCCTTATCTCAGGGACTGGGAACCACCCAAGCTAAAGCAGGGTTTTTATTGTTTTTAAATTTTTTTTTTGTTGACAACTTCCATAACTATAGACAACAAACCATAATTCCCTCCCACTTTCCTTTACAAATCCACTTTCCATCACATCCCCTCCCCCTCTGAATTAGTCTTTTTAATTGTTTTTTATAGATTTTATTTATTTGAAAAGAAAGAGAAAGAATGGGTGTGTCAGGGCCTCTGGCCACTGCAAAGAACTCCAGATGCATGTACCCCCTTGTGCATCTGGCTTACGTGGGTCCTGGAGAGTAGAACCAGGATCCTTTGGCTTTGCAGGCAAACACCCTAGTCTTTTATTTTGATATCATAAAGCAATATTCTTAGTAAGGAGGCTATTACCCCTCAATGACCCCCTATATGGAAATGTGCACAGCTAGGTTTTGAGGAGTTGTCTTTTTGAAACAGGAACCTGCTATGCATTCCCAGATGGCTCTGAACTCAGCAATCCTCCTGTCTCTGACTTCCAAGTGTTACAATTAGAAGTATGCACTATCACATCTGGCTATAGGTAGGGTTTCATTGTCACGATGACTAAAAGGTTCCACAGTTACTGGCCAGGGACAGGAGTATGTAGAATGTTTTTTTTTTTTTTTCTTTCTTTCAAGGTAGGGTCATGGCTCTAGTCCAGGTTGACCTGGAATTCACTATGTAGTCTCAGGCTGGCCTTGAATTCACAGCTATCCTCCTACCTCTGTCTCCCAAGTACAGGGATTAAAGGCGTGAGCCACCACGTCTGGCCAGTATCTAGAATTTTTATGTGTGCCCAAGAATCACCCTGACATATGTGACAAAGTTCACCACCAAGAATTATGAAACTAAAGCCGGGTGTGGTGGCGCACGCCTTTAATCCCAGAATTCGGGAGGCAGAGGTAGGAGGATAGCTGTGAATTCAAGGCCACCCTGAGACTACAGAGTGAATTCCAGGTCAGCCTGGGCTAGAGTGAGACACTACCTCAAAAAATAAAAATAAAGACTAGCCTGCAAAGCCAAAGGATCTAGGTTCAATTCCCCGGGACCCATATAAGCCAGATGCACAAGGTGGCGCATGCATCTGGAGTTCCATTGCAGTTGCTAGAGGCCTAGGTGTGCCCATTCTCTCTTTCAAATAAACAAAATGTTTTAAAAAAAATTCTCACTCAGGAGGCAGAGGTAGGAGGATCACCGTGAGTTCGAGACCACCCTGAGAATACAGAGTGAATTCCAGGTCAGCCTGGGCTAGAATGAGACTCTACCTCGAAAAAAAAAAAAATCTGCCGACCATGGTGGTGCATGCCTTTAATCCTAGCACTTGGGAGGCAGAGGTAGGAGGATCACTGTGAGTTCAAGGCCATCCAGAGACTATATGGTGAATTCCAGGTCAGCCTGGGCTATGGCAACATCACACTTCAAAAGCAAAAACAAAAACAAAACAAAAAGCCAGGTGTGGTAGTGCACGCCTTTAATCCCAGCACTTGGGAAGTAAAGGTAGAAGGATCGCCATGAGTTTGAGGCCACCCTGAGACTACATAGTGAATTCTAGGTCAGCCTGAGCTGGAGTGAGACCCTTACCAACTAAAAAAAAAAAAAAAAAAAAAAAAAGATAAAAACCAAAGCAGCTGAACATGGTGGTGCATGCCTTTAAGCCCAACACAGAGGCAGAGGTAGGAGAATTGTGAGTTGAAGGCCACCCTAAAACTCTGTAGTGAATTCCATCCAGGTTCGCCAGGGCTAGAGTGAAACCTTACCTTGATAAACAACCCCCCCTCCAAAAAAAAATCCAAGCCGGACATGGTGGCACAGGCCTTTACTCCCAGCTGAGAGAGGAGGATCACCATGAGTTTGAGGCCATCCTAAGACTACATTGTGAATTCCAGGTCAGCCTGGACTAGAGTGAGACCCTACCTTGAAAAAACAATACAAAACAAAACAAAAAACAACAACAACAAAAAGAGGGATTGGAAAGATGGCTTAGGGGTTAAGGCACATGCCTGAGAAGCCTAAGGACCCCGGTTCGATTCTCCAGGTCCCACGTAAGCCAGATGCACAAGGAGGTGCACGCGTCTAGAGTTCATTTGCAGTGGCTAGAGTCCCTGGTGCGCCCATTCTCACTCTCCCTCTCTCTCTTTCCCTCTCTCTGTCTCTAATTAATAAATAAATAATAAAAAAAAAGGCAAAGTAGACAGCACCTCTGGCCTCACATGCACACTTAGATATCAGGTAATTAGCTGATAAAAGCTCTTGGTTCCCTGGTAACAGCAAAACAAAATAAGGGGAAGTGAAGATCTCACTTTTAGTCACACTCAGAGAACACTCCTGTGGAACTGAGCACTCACATATGTGAAATAAAGACACTGGGGTGGGCTAAGGGTGCCCATGAACAGGCCAGCTCCGCCTATGAGGTGACAGGGCCCAAGGGCACCGTGTCCCTCATCCTAACAATGCTAACAAGGAAAGAACGGTGAGTTCTCACTTAGCACCCTGTGGTTCTCGGAGGGAAAAATCGACTGGGCCAAGTACTCGTCCTATCCCAACAGGGAGCGCGTGTACCAGCAGAAAGACGGCTCCTATGAGGAGGGCTCTTCTAGACTAGTGCTTGTCTGGCTTCACGCACGCCGAGGGACATGAACGGGAGCCAGGCTCCTTTCACCTCCAAGCCACCTCCCCATACCGTCTTTCACGTTTCACCGTTACTCTGGCTTTTGGGTCTCTTTCTACCATTGGGATAAAGTAAAAGCTACCAGAGATAGTGCAACTCTTTTTTCCCAGTCTCTATTCTCAATTCTTTTTAAAAAATACTTTTTTTGTTGTTGTTAATTTGAAAGAAAGAGGCAGGGACAGGTAAGAGAGAAAGAATGGGTGTACCAGGGCCGCTAGTCACTGCAAACAAACTCCAGACACATGTGCCACCTTGTGCATCTGGCTTATGTAGGTACTGAGGAATTGAACCCAAGTCCTTAAGCTTTGCAGGCAAGTGCCTTAATTTCTAAGCCATCTCTCCAGCCCTTTGTTATCAATTCTTCCCACTTAAAACTTTATTTTCTTTCGTTTTTTTCAAGGTAGGGTCTCATTCTATCTAGGCCAGGCTGACCTGGAATTCACTGTGTAGTCTCAGGCTTGCCTGGAACTCAGTGATCCTCCTACCTCTGCCTCAAGTGTTGGGATTAAAGGCGTGAACCACCATGCCTAGATTAATAAAGCTATTTTAATACAGGCTTAAGTATGAGGATTAAGAGAGAAAGAGAGGTGCTCAGACAGACACATGTGAGAACACAGGTATGGACTCCTGAGAGTTGCCACATTTACAATTGTTCTAATGTATTTCTAGGCCCTCATCTGTTTGTGACACTTTTGAATTCCCCAAGGTCTTACATGAACCTCTTCCCTCCAGGCCTCAGGATCTTGTTTTCACCAGGATACCTGCCAGTTTCTCAGATATATGCTTCTTTCTCTTCCTAACCTCCCAAACCAGGATGTGCCCTCCCTACAGCTTTAACGCTGTCAAGTCTTGCTAGGCAAAGCAGCACATGCCTGTAATCGTAGCAACTCGAGAGGCTGAGTTCCAGGCCAGGCGGAAGCAAGTCCTTGTCTCTAAATAACTAACAAATGACGCCTCCCCACTCCCACGACTCTAACCCAAATCCCAACTCCTCTCTGGAAATCTGCACTAACCCAACCCAAAGATAGTATATTTATGCCAAGTGGCATATGCGCAGTGGTGCTAATGCTGCACACAGCAGGGCTAAGAACCAAGCAGTGTGCAGTTGTGAACTACTTAAAAACAAGAATTCTAGGCAATAGGCAAATAGACAGCCACCAAAAATGGTGTGCAAGTGGCTGACACAAGGGCCACCACCTTTGTGCTTCACTATGATAATGTGCTCCCAGTTCCAATCGTTTCCAAAAACCTGTTTTAAAAGAATTTGAGAGACAGAAGAAAACGGGTGCACTAGTGCCTTCTGCCACTGCAAATAAATTCCAGATGCACACGCCACTTTGTGCGTCTAGCTTTACGTGGGCACTAAGGAACTTAACCTGGACTGCCAGGCTTTGCAAGCAAGTGCCTTCAATAGCTGAGTCATCTCTCCAGCCCAATTATTTTTTTGTGTGTTTTTTTTTTTGTTGTTTGTTTGTTTGTTTTTTCAAGGTACGGTCTCACTCTAGCTCAGGCTGACCTGGAATTCACTATGTTGTATCAGGGTGGCCTCGAACTCATGGCGATCCTCCTACCTCTGCCTCCCAAGTGCTGGGATTAAAGGCATGCGCTACCATGCCCGGCTCCAGCCCACTCATTTATTGTGTGAATGTATGTCCTGTGGTGACCCAGATTTTTATGTGAAGGCTGGGGATGGAACTCTGGTCCTCATATATGCACAGAAAGAACTCTTAAGCAATCTCCCTAGTCCCTGAACTTTTCTTTCTTTCCTTCCTTCTTTCTTTCCTTCCTTCTTTCTTTCTTTCTTTCTTTCTTTCTTTCTTTCTTTCTTTCTTTCTTTTCTTTTCCTTCCTTCCTTCCTTCCTTCCTTCCTTCTTCTCTCTCTCTTTCTTTCTTTTGGTTCCTAGCCCAGGCTGACCTGGAATTCACTATATAGTCTCAGGGCGGCCTCAAACTGACAATGATCCTCCTACCTCAGCCTCCCAAATTCTGGGATTACAGGTGTGCGCCACCATGCCCGCTTCTTTTTCTTTCTTTTTTTTTTTAGGGTCTCACTCTAGCCAACTCACTCTATAACCCCACGCTAGTCCTAAACTCACAGATTCTACTATCTTTGCCTCCCCCCAGTGCTGGAATTAAAGGAGTGCGCCACCATGCCCCACTCTTAACCTTTTCATTTCTTTCTTTTTTTGGGAGACAGGGTCTCTCTACCTAGTCTAAGGCAGTCTTAACCTTCTGATCTTCCTGCCTTGGCCTCCCAAATGCTAAGATTATAGGCGTGCCCACCATGGCCAGCTCCAATACATTTTTCCCTTAGCTACTAGATTAAGTTTTCTTATGAAGTAGGTATTCACATCAAACACATGTCTACTCAAAAACTCGGTGGTGGGGCTGGTGAGACGGCACAGTGGATAAAGCGTCTGTGTGTGTCTGGGGAAGCCAAGCGTCTTGTCACTGCAAATGAACTCTAGATGCATGTGATTCTCTCCCTGTGTCCAGTTTATGTTGGTACTGGAGAATTTAACCCAGGCTCCTTGAACCACTGAACAATCTTGCCAACCTCTAAGATGTTACTTTTTTTTTTTAAAACTTTCTTTTCTTTTTTAAAGATTTTTAAATTTTATTTATTTATTTATTTATTTATTTATTTATTTATTTATTTGAGACAGAGCGAGGGAAAGAGAGAGGGAGAGTAAGAATGGGCGCACCAGGGCATCTAGCCACTGCAAACGAACTCCAGATGCATGCACCCCCTTGTGCATCTGGATTATGTGGGACCTGGAGAATTGAACTAGGATCCTTAGGCTTCGCAGGCAAATGCCTTGACCGCTAAGCCATCTCTCCAGCCCAAGATATTACTTTAAAAAAAATTATTATTTTTTATTTATTTTTGGAGAGAGAGACATAAAGAGATAGACAGAGAGGGAGACAGAGATGGGCGCGCCAGCAGTCTCTCAGCTGCTGTGATTGAAATCCAGATGTGTGCGCCCCCTTGTGGGCAAGTGCGGCATTGCGCCCTTGCCTCACTTTGCATCTGGCTAAACGTGGGACCTGGAGATTGGAACCGCTGGACATTGGAACCAGCATTCTTAGGCTTAGCAGGCAGGCGCCTTAGCCGCTAAGCCATCTCTCCAGCCCAGATATTACTTTTATTTTTGTTTGTTTTTTTTTTGTTTTTTCAAGGTAGGGTCTCACTCAAGCCCAGGCTGACCTGGAATTCACTCTGTATTCTCAGGGTGGCCTCGAACTCATGGCAATCCTCCTACCTCTGCCTCCCAAGTGCTGGGATTAAAGGCGTGCGCCACCACACCCCGCCAGATATTACTTTTAAAAAATATATATATTTTATTTTTATTAATTTATTAGAGAGAGAGAGAGAGAGAGAGAGAGAGAGAGAGATTGGGTGTGCTAGGGCCTCCAGCCACTACAAATGAACTCCATTGTTCATCTTGTGCATCTGGCTTACATGGGTCCTGGAGAATCGAACCTGGGTCCTCTGGCTTTGCAGGCAAGAGCCTTAATCACTAAGCCATCTCTCCAGCCCGGATGTTAATTTTTATAGAGAAAAACAAAAGCCAGAAACACTTTTGTGAAATAAATTATCATTTTCAAACTATCTTCTTTTTTGAATTCTTTTTAAAAACTTTTATTTTTATTTGAGAGAGAGCCAGAAAGAGGCAGACAGAGTGGGGAGAGAGTATGGGCACGCTAGGGCCTCTAGCCACTGCAAACCAACTCCAGATTCGTGAGCCACTTCATGCAGCTGGGTTTACGTGGGTACTGGGGAATTGAACTTGGCTTGTTAGGCTTTGCAGGCAAGCGCCTTAACAGCTGAACCGCCTCTCCAGCCCACCATGTGTTTTTTTCAATTAATTTATTCATTTGCATGTGTGCATGTTCATGTGTGCGGGCATGCCAGGGTCTCCGGCCACTGCAAAGAAACACCAGACACTTGTACCAATTTTTGCTTCTGGCTTTACATGGTTGCTTGGGGAATCACCTTTAACCACTAACCAATCTCCCCGTCCTCATGTTTATTAATTAATTGTTTATTTATTTTTTATTTGAGAAAGAGAGAGGAGCAGATTGTGAGAGAATGGGCACACCAGGGCCTCCAGCCACTGCAAACAAATTCAAGACACACGTGCCACCTTGTGCATCTGGCTTACGTGAGTACTGGAGAATCAAACACGGGACCTTAGGCTTCACAGCCAAGCCCCTTAGCCACAAAGCCATCTCGCCAGCCCCTTCATGTTTATCTAAAGTGCCTTTTTCCATGAATCCTTTCTCACAGTCCTCACTGTCTCCTCTACCTCAGCTCCCACTCTGGGGCACTCATCACACAGGAGCTTTAGTCTACCGGCCTTCCTTTCTCCTTTATGGAATACAGAGCACTCTGAAGGTACAGGTGATCAGGTAAGTCTCCATCTTTATTTCTTCTTCTTCTTTTTTTTTTTTTGGTTTTTCGAGATAGGATCTCACTCTGGCCCAGGCTGACCTGGAATTTACTATGTAGTCTCAGGGTGGCCTTGAACTCACAGCGATCCTCCTACCTCTGCCTCCCAAGTGCTGGGATTAAAGGCGTGCATCACCACACCCAGCTTTTTTTTTTTTTTTTTTTTTTTTTGAGGTAGGGTCTCACTCTAGTCCAGGCTGATCTGGAATTCACTGTGTTGTTTCTCAGGGTGGCCTCACCACGATCCTTCTACCTCTGCCTCCCAAGTGCTAGGATTAAAGGTGTGCGCCACCATGCCTGGCTTCCATCTTTATTTCTATCCCTACCTGAACAACATACCTAGAAAACGCCCGTGTCTGCTAAATAAACCAATCTCTACCTTAATCTCAAAGGATGATTGGTAGAAAGAAATATTATTAAGGGCAAATAAATAAACCTGATGCACATTTAGATTAGATTTAGATCCCTGCCCTTCATACTCAGGATCAAATCCAGGGGTTTGTATGCACTGCTACCCAGACTTACTATCTGCTCAGTATACGGGAACAGGAGCTCCTGACATGCTCATATTCAATTGGAGACAGATACCAAGAAAATGTCACTAGTAGAAACACAATACGTCATTATTCTTACATGCACATTTTTTTAAATATGTGTGATTGACTGCTTTAAGTTTTCTAAAAAAAATTTACTACGTTTCACATCCCCCTAGAAGATACTAACTGGCAAATGGTAGCAAGCTTCAAATATGTAAGAAGGAAATGCCAAACTACTGAGAATTCAACCCAATCTGTTACATATTCTTCTGTGACTTGGGATGATGGAATAAGCCACTGTAAGGGTGATGGACACAGAGCCACAGGCGCTCTGGGAACTCGGTGTCTGAATCGTTAGTGAACGGGTAGAAAACATGTACTAGGAAACACTTCATTGGTCCGGTGACCTTACCATACAGAAGAAGGACCAGAAGGGAATGAAAACACTCCAGCTGATGATTGAAGACCCAGAAGTAAAGGGCTCAGACGGTCTCATTCAGGCCCAGGACTAACACTAGAATTCCCCCATTCTGACAGACTCCAATCAGTGGGTTTAAATGTCAAGAAAAAAAGACACACACAGAAGTGGCTTTGATTATACGTAAGTCAGGAGGAGGAGCCTACCACAGCTGCCCCCACAGCCTATCCACAAGGCTCCTCATGCACAGCAAGAGCTTTGTCAGTGACACGAATGCAGGATGGCGCGAGGCTTCCAGCAGCTCAACAATTTAATTTGGGGTGGGGGTAAGAGAATACATGTGTTGCTTTGTGTGCACTCCCCCATTCTAATGCCTTGGGGACCAGCCAAGCTGACTCAAATGGAATCCAGAACGAGTGGGGTGGTGGGTTCCCCAAAGAAAGGGGGCAGATCCAGAATAGAGCAGAAACGGTGAGTTATCTGTATGAAAAAGTAAGGATACTCCAGTGAATAGAACTGGATAAATTCAGACAGCAATTTGGGAGAAAGGAAAAGAAAGAGGTGGCAGCAAAAAAAAAAAAAAAAAAAGAGCCAGACACTATAGCCTACAGATGGCTTTTTTCAAGGTTAGTGGGAAGAGGCAGGTTAGCATCAGGTGTCAGGATCCACGGCAAACTGGTAAGTCAGTCGCTGGCCACTTATTGGTGCTGTTTACTTCTTGGTTTGTTGAGACTCAGCTCAAGTCTTAGGTGCACTGACCACTCATCTTGGGCATCTCCCAGTAACTTGAGAATCAGTGAACAGATTGTCATTGTGTGAGGGATGGGGAGATTGCTCAGTGGTTAAAGCACTCACTTGCAAAGCCTGCTGGGCCCAGGTTTGATTCCCCACAAAACCCACGTAAAGCAAAATTGCAAAAAGTGGCACATGCATCTGGAATTTGTTTGCAGTGGCTAGATGCCCTGGGGCACCCATGCTTGCTCTCTCTCAAATAAACAAACAACTAAATGTGATGTTTTAAAAGAAAATTTTTTTTGAAATAGGGTCTTGCTATGTTGCCTGGAACTTAAAAGAGTAATCTTTCTACCTCAGTATCCCAATCACTAATTATAAGCATGCTTTGTTTTGAGAAAAAAAAATATGCAAAACTACAGTGTAAAGAAAACATGCAGATCTGGGCATGATGGCTCAGCCTGTAATTCCAGCACAGGGAAGGCCCAGCAGGAGGATTGTGGGTTTGAGGTCAGCATGGCCTACACAATGAGACCCCATTAAAGCAAGAAAAGGACTGAGAATGTTTCCCTAGCTCTGCCAAACAAGTAACCAGCACCAATTTTTTTTTAAAATAAAGGCAGATATTAGATTCCCAAGGACAAAATGAAGCATACTCTAAACAGCCTATACCCCCACCCACAAGCCAAGACCCCAGCCCCACTCTGCTGTCAGATAGTTACATAGAGGTCATGTCATTGAGGGCGTGGTCCAGCTCCTCGCTAATGGCCTTGTACTTCAGTTTCTGGGCATAGAGCTCATCTGGACAGGCACAGGAACCACAGTGAGGGTGAGGGGACAGAGTAAAAGGTATCAGCAGATGAAGAAAAGGAATCACTGGAAACTAGGAGAGACTGACTGCGGGTCTAAAACCAGAAAAATATATCTATTCTTGACAGCCATGGCTGGCCATCTTCAGTCCACTTTCCCAATGACCAACTGTACTCTGATGCCTGTCAGGCACCTGCAGCAAGGACTGTGGACCTAGGCACAGTCCAGTTACCAAAGACACTTAAGCGGACACCACACCCACCCAGTTAGCGCAATCCCTGCCAGTGATAACTGAGAAAAACCAAAAAAGCAAGGGCACGCAACCATGACAACACTGTTCTGTCTGCTAAGTGTGATCACTATCACGGGCCCTTTGCAGGCTGCTTCTCCAAACCCTTTCAGAGAACATCCTGCTAAGAGCAATGCCAAGGGGATAAGCTCAGGGCTGACAGAGATTGCAACACAAGAAAGCCCTGTGACGTGGCTATTCTACATCTCACAGCTTGAGTGAACAAGACTGTGCGGTGACACATCTGCCCTTACTGTCCTCTGAGATTACAGCTCCATTCCAACTCAGAGACAAGACTTAATGCAGCCATTATTAATCTTTTCACAAAGGAAAAGAGGCTAATTCCAGAAATAGGAGGTAAAGTCTCATTAAAGTCCAAGACCAAATGCAAAAATAAAATCTGAGGGTTTGATTCCCTTTGCCTAGCTAATGGCATAGCACCATGTACCAAGGCACTGCCAATTCTCGGTGATGTAGAAAAGTTCAAGATTGACAGCAAGGCCTTCCTCTATCATTCTCTCTCCCAATCCCTCCCAGGCTCCATACCTTCCAAGTCATCAATTGTCTTTTCCAGTTTGGCTACTGATCTCTCAGCAAACTCAGCACGGGTCTCTGCCTGGGGAACCACAAAGCCAATCAGAGTGATAGTTGTCAAGACCCCTCCCACCTCTGGCCCTTGCAGAAGCAAAGTAAGCCAGTCTAGGTGCACATTAACATTCGTTCAGGCCCTCAGCTCACCTCCTTGAGCTTGTCAGTAAGAATCTTGATCTCTTCCTCATATTTGTCTTCTTTTTGAGAGTACTGTTAAGAAGTGGAACAGAAACTTTAGAACAGAAAGTAGTCCCACAGACAAGAACCCCTCCCTTGTTCACTCTTCCCCAGTCATCAGTACCCTCCTGAATGGTCCAAGAGTCAGAGCCAGCCAGGACTGGGCCACGGGTCCTCAGAAACCCATTGTACAGCCATAAAACCCCTGGATCAAACTCCACCAGGACCTCGTCTTTTGTTTGCTAGGTTTTTTTTTTTTTTTTTTTTTTAAAGTTTTTTTCTAGGTAGGGTCTTACTCTAGCCCAGACTGACCTAGAATTCACTATGTAGTCTCAGCGTGGCCTTGATCTTCCTACCTCTGCCTCCAGGGTGCTGGGATTAAAAGCGTGCACCACCATGCTTTGTTGGTTGGTTTTTGTTAATGAAACTAAACTCTGACCTTACTCTTGTCAATCAAAGGAGATGTTGTTAATCAACAGAATGGTGGGCAGCCCGAGTCCATATGACTGAAACACCCCTCCTAATGGTTGAGTGGTCATCTGTATTGACTGCTCCTTGCTCTAGCAGCAGATGCTATCTACTGCCCCCATCTGACCGTCTATCAGGGCTCCTGATAACGGCCTTTGAGCCCAGCAGTGTAAGTATGACACTCCCAGCCCTGGAGACCATGAAGTTATTTTAACCTAAGCAATCAAAGTGGCCAGGAACTGGCATTAAACCCAGAACCTGAATGGACACTAGACAGGGAAGATGACATTTCTCACTGGATTATAAGGAATGGGTGGTTCCATTCTTATATCAATGTCAGGGCTGGACCCAGGCCCCAAAGCCTGTCACTTTCACAAACTAGCCCCTACCTTCTCCGCCTGAGCCTCAAGAGATTTGAGGTTGTTGGTGACATTCTTCAGCTCCTCCTCCAGCTCAGAACACTTACTGTGAATATTTTAAATACCACAGGAGAGGAAAGGAAAAAAGGAAGAGAATAAAAAAAAAGAAGAGAGACACACAGATGTGAATTGAACCTATGTGTAGAGAGAGTAGGGCGGCATCTTAGAGAATAGAGGCTCCTGGGTAACGGTAACCTGAGCAAGCTTCGGCCCTCCTCCCTCTCCATGGCACATGGACGTCAGGAGCTGGGCCTCCTGCACTCAGAATGTCTGCGCACTATAGAGAACACTTGAGGAAATGACCACCAGGAACAAGTCACTGTGGCAAGTCAGGGTGGAGTGGGAATGGATGTTCAACCCAGACGGTCCCCCAAATCACTCAAGGAAGCAGAAACCCTGAGGGGAGGCAGTGAAGCAACGAGGAAAGAGGTGAAAGACACCAAGTAGGTGAAAAGGAATGGAGCATTCCAAGGAGAGATGAGAAAGCACAGGTCAACTGATGGAGGGGAGGCAGCTGCAAAACAAAACAAAACAAAACCGAACCGAACGGAACCGAACCATCACGGAGCTCTGTGGCTCTCAGGGTTAGTACCTTTTCTTCAGCAGCACTCAGACACTTCAGGTTCTGGTCCATCAGTCTGATCTGCTCATCCATCTCTCGGCAACGGCTGTTAGTGACAGTCACGGGAATGGCACAAGCCAGGTCGTGGGGAGAAAGGTCAAAAAGGAACACAGCGAGAAAACAAGCAGCAAAACAGGGTGGGGGATTAAAAAAAAGATGACAAGGGGACACCACCATGGTCACGATGTGTCATGTCTGAAGAGGGGGTGTAAGCAAGCACGAACGTGTACGCATCAGCACTGACTTTGTTATACAAGGCCAAGAACATAGCAATGGGGGAGCAGGTTCTTTCTGCCTTGTTCCCTAAGGGGTCCCGCAGATTGCCCCATCTTAAAAGACAGAGATCAGACCTTAAGTCAGCACGAGGACTTTAGTCAGTTTAGGCTCAATAGGAAAGATTCCAGGTAAAAGGACCCAGTAGGGTCTGCAAGTAACTGTTTGCCATCTATTAATATCTGCGCTCTCAGGCTGTAGCCCTGCCCAAGAAGAAATAAGCTACCCGTCACCAGGCAAGACAAAATAGGAAGTCCAGAAATTCTGAGCTTACAGGAAACTGGGCTGGGGATGAGCCCCTCCGCCCCGCAGGCCCTGTTCACAAGGTGGAAGGACACTTGTCTACTCACTAGTGCTCAAGCCAGAGGCACAGAGCAGCATGACAGGGTGGGGACAAGATACTCACGACTCTGCTAGCTCAGCCCGCTCCTCCGTGCGTTCCAAGTCTCCTTCGATGATCACCAGCTTACGAGCCACCTACAGGAAAAGACCCAGGTACAGCTCAGAGAAGGAAGTGCACAGCCATCTCCCTTGTGATTCTCTACAGAGCCTGAGGTCACTGGAGAGAGGACAAGTGAGAGGAGCTCACCTCTTCATACTTCCTATCTGCCTCTTCTGCAATGTGTTTGGCTTCTTTGAGCTGGATTTCCTGGAGCTCCATCTTTTCTTCATCTTTCAGGGCCCGGTTTTCAATGACCTTCATCCCCCTGCCAGAAACATGAATGCAGCATTTGCACTCTGAGGAGGCTGTAACCAACCCCACTGCCAGGATCCAAACCTACACCTTTCTGTTTGCCACTCAAATGGCAATCCACAGCGCCACTTGGGCACCTTCATCAAACATTTCTGAGTGCTGGAGAGATGGCTTAGAGGTAAAGGTGCTTGCCTGCAAAGCCTAAGTAAGGTCCCAGGTTTGATTCTCCAAAACCCAGGTAAGCCAAATACACATGATGATGCATGTGTCTGGAGTTCATTTGCAGTGGCTACAAGCCCTGGCTTGCCCATTTGTCTGTCTTTCTGTCTCGCTCATAAATAAATAAATAAATAAATAAAATATTTAAAGTTTTTTCCCCCAAGAACCTGGTGAAAGGCACACTTGCAAAGTCTGCCAGCACCCCCCTTTTTTTTTTTTTTTTGGTTTTTCGAGGTATGGTCTTGCTCTAGCCCAGGATGACCTGGAACTCACTATAGAGTCTCAGGGTGGCCTCGAACTAATGGTGATACTCCTACCTCTGCCTCCCCAGTGCTGGGACTAAAGGCGTGCGCTACCACGCCCGACTTCCAGTTTTCATTCCCAACCAACTACATGAAACCAGCCACAAAGTGGCTATATTTCATTTTTAGCAACAAAAGACACTGGCACACCCATTCATATATACATGTAAGTACAAGTGTGCACATATACTTTTTCTTATAAAAAATAACACATGAGCCGGGCGTGGTGGTGCACGCCTTTAATCCCAGCACTTGGGAGGCAGAGGTAGGAGGATCACCACGAGTTCGAGGCCACCCCGAGACTACATAGTTAATTCCAGGTCAGCCTGGACCAGAGTGAGACCCTACCTCGAAAAACCAAAATAAAATTAAAAAAAGAATAATAACACATGAGCTGGGCGTGGTGGTGCACGCCTTTAATCCCAGCATTCAGGAAGCAGAGGTAGGAGGTGAGTTCGAGGCCACCCTGAGAATACATAGTTAATTCCAGGTCAGCCTGGGCTAGAGTGAGACTCTACCTTGAAAACAAACAAACAAACAAACAAACAAACAAACAAACAAACAAACAAACAACACAAGGGCTGGGCATGGTGGCACACGCCTTTAAGTCAGAAGTCTGTAGGAGGATCTCCATAAATTTGAGGCCATCCTAAGACTACATAGTGAATTCCAGGTCAGCCAGGGCTAGACCAACAACCTACACACACACACACACACACAAATTAAAATTAAAAGGGGCTGGAGAGGTTGCTCAGTGGTGAAAAGTACTTGTTTGTAAAGCTTGACACCCTAGGTTAGGTTCTCCAGTACCCATGTAAAGCCTGATACAATAAAGTGGCAAAGTGGCATACTTGTCTAGAGCTCATTTACAGCAGCAGGAGGCCCTAGCACACACTTTCTCTGTGCACCTCCCTCACTTCCTCTTTCCTCAAGTATTTTTAGAAAACACACACATGCTGGCTCAGTCCTCAACTGTAGTGAAACATTCAGGATGTGGCTCAGTAATGCACCATTTGCCTAGCATGGGCAAGACTCGGGGTTTAACCCTCAACAATTTAGAACAGTAAGAACAGCGATGATTATGGTCTATTTCCATACATGGGTGGGATAGCACAGGTCTTTTTTTGTTTTGTTTCTCCGAGGTAGGGTCTCGCTCTAGCTCAGGCTGACCAGGAATTCACTATGTAGTCTCAGAGTGGCCTGGAACTCTCAGCAATCCTCCTACCTCTGCCTCCTGAGTGCTGGGATTAAAGGTGTGCACCACCATGCCCGGCATCAGGTCTTTAATCCCAGCACCTGGGAAGCTGAAGCAGGAGGATGTCAAGTTTGGGGTAACCTAGGCTACTTGGTAAAATTATCTCAAAAAAAAAAAAAAAAAAAAAAGCCAGGCATAGTGATACACACCTTTAATTCCAGAATTTGGGAGACAGAGGTAGGAGTATCATCAGGAGTTTGAGAACAGCCTAAGACTACATAGTGAAGTCCAGGTCAGCCTGGGCTAAAGTGAGACCCTACCTTGAAAAACAAAAAACAAAATTCATGCTCATTAAAAACTTATGGTTAAGGCGTTTGCCTGCAAAGCCAAAGGAGCCCGGTTCAATTCCGCAGGACCCACATAAGCCACATGCACAAAGGGGCACATGCATCTGGAGTTCGTTTGCACTGGCTGGAGACGTTTGGCGTACCCATTCTCTCTTTCCCTCTCTCTGCAAAATAAGTAAATCAACGAAACATTTTTTTGAAAAAAAGATTAAGCGGACACCTTAAAACCAGTACTTGGGAGGCAGAGGTGGGGGGTGGTGGCAGTGACGAAAAGAGTGAATTCCAGGTCAGCCTGGGCTACAGTGAGACCCTACCTTGAAAAACCAAAGCAAATTAATTATTGGGCTGCAGTTCGAGGACACCCTGAGACTATATAGTGAATTCCAGGTCAGCCTGAGCAGGAGTGAGACCCTACCTCAAAAAAAATAAATAAATAAAATTAAAAAAATTCAAGACCACCCTGAGACTAGACTGAATTCCAGGTCAGCCTGGGCTAGAGTGAGACCCTACCTTGAAAAAAACCAAAAAAGGAAGGAAGGAAGGAAGGAAGGAAGGAAGGAAAGGAAGGAAGAAGGAAAGAAAGAAAGAAAGAAAGAAAGAAAGAAAAATAAGTATTGGGCTGAAGTGATATCTCAGCAATTAGGGTGCTTAACTGCAAAGCCTAAGGACCCAGGTTCGAGTCCCAAGTGCCCATGTAAAATCAGATGCACAAGGTGTCACATGTGTCTAATATTCGTTTGCAGTGGCTGGAGGCCCTGGCACACTCTTTCTCTATCTGCCTCTTTCTCTTTCTCCCTCTCTCTATATATATCAAATAAATAAATAAATAAATAAAAACCAAGTACTTTAAGCTGGCCATGGTAAGTCTTGCCTTTAAGCCTTTAGTTCCAGCACTTGGGATGCTAAGGTAGAAAGATTATTGTGAGTTCAAGGCCAGCCTGGGTTAGAATGAGAACCTCCCTCGAAAAACCAGAAAGAAAAAAAAAAAAAGGCTGGTGTGGTGGTGCAGGCCTTTAATCCCAGTACTCAGGAAGCAGAGGTAGGAAGATGGCTATGAGTTCAAGGCCAGCCCTAGACTCTACCTCAAAAATAAATAAATAAATAAAAATATTTATTTATTTATTTACTTATTTGAGAGTGGTGCAAGCCTGTAATCCTGGCCCTTGGGAGACGAAGGCAGGAGGATGAGGAGACCAGCAAGTCAAGTCCAGTCTGAGTTACATGAGACTCTGTCTTCAAAACAAAACAGAACTGAACCACCACTTGTCTCTGCGAAAACAGCCAATTGATTCCTTATTAGATGCAAGGCAAACCAGAACAGAAATGCAGCAACGCTTATGTGGAAATGACCAAGGCCTGGGTGGGGGATAGAGAGATAGCTAGGCAGTTAAGGCACTTGCCTGCAAAGCCTAACAACCCGGGCTCAACTCCCTAGTCCCCAGGTAAAGCCAGATGCTCAAAGTGGAACCCTGGGTCTTACACATGCTAGGCAAGTGCCCTATCCTTGAACTGCCACACTCCCACCCCTGAACTTCTTTTAAAATCCATATACCTGCGGGTTCCCCCACATACCTCTCACTCTCATCCGCAGCCTTTTCTGCTTCCTCCAGTTTCTGCAGGGCAGTAGCCAGGCGCTCCTGAGCACGGTCCAGCTCCTCCTCAACCAGCTGGATCCTGCGGTTCAAGGAGGCCACCTCAGCCTCAGCCTGTTGGAGGGCAGAAAAGAAAAGGGAAGCAGAGGCATGGTGAGAAGGAGGAATGGCTTAGCTGGTAAGGCGTTTACCTGCAAAGCCACAGGACTCAAATTTGATTCCCCAAGACCTATGTAAGCCAGATGCAGAGGGTGGCGCATGTGTCTGGAGTTCATTTGCAGTGGCTGGAGGCCCTGGCACACCCATTCTCTTTCTCGCTCTCTGCCTCTTTCTGTCAAATAAATAAATAAATAAATAAATAAATAAATAAATAAATAAATAAATAACAAAAAAAGTTGAAAGATCCAGCAAACAGATTATATAGATTTCCTCCTTTTCCATCAAGGAACTTCCATGTTTCACATAAAGAGTGACTTTTTTTTGGAGACAAGTTCTTTCTAGTGCACCCCAGACTAACCTCCCAAGAACTGGAACCACAGGTGCTCACCATGCCAGGGTTTTAGTTTAGCTAAGGCAGGGTCTTACTCTAGCCCAGGAAGCCCTGAAACTTACTCTGTAGCCCAGGCTGGCCTCAGACTAACAATGAGTTTTCGACTTCAGCCACCCAAGTGCTGACATTACAGGCGTGAGCCACCATACACAAATGAAGCCAGATTGTTATTTGGGGGGGTGGGGAGTGGTTGCACCAGGGCTTCCTAGCCACTGCAAATAAACTCCACATGCATGTACCACCTTGTGCATCTGGCTTACGTGGGTACTGGGAAATTGAACCAGAGCCCTTTAGGCTAGCAGGCAAGCCCTGTAACTGCTAAGCCATCTCTCCAGCCCTAATGCCAGGTTTTTATGTGGTGCTAGGAATCAAACCCAGGGCACTCTACCAACTGAATTACACCCTGGAGAGTATTTTGAAATTCAGTTCATTGTCCAGACAGTATTACCCCTTCTCTTCTGGACTTTTAAAAACAATGCCTGAATAGCCAGGCATGGTGGTGACGCCTTTAATCCCAGCACTTGGGAGGCAGAAGTAGGAGGATCACCATGAGTTTGAGGCCATCCTGAGACTACATAGTGAATTCCAGGTCAGCCAGGGCTAGAGAGAGACCCTACCTTGAAAAACTAAAAAATAAAATAAAATAAAAATAAAGCCTGAATACATGAAGACATGAAGGTCAGAAAAGAGAGCCAGAAATCGAGCACGGTGGTGCATGCCTTTAATCTCAACATCCAGGAGGCAGAGGTAGTGAGTTCACGAGTTTGAGGCCACCCTGAGACTACACAGTGAATTCCAGGTCAGCCTGGGCTAGAGTGAGACCCCACCTTGGGCGGGAGGGGGGAGACAATCCATAGAAGGCAGGCTCCCTCTGCTGGATCATGCTTAGCAACCAACACCGGTCCTGTTCTTGATACTGTCTTCACTCCTAAATGCTGGATTACAGCTGAGCCCAAGTCTGGCTGCGCTATCTCTTAGAGAAGGAACCTTGGATTATCTATTAATTTGCTGTTTAACAAGTTATTAATCCTCTGACCAACCTCATCTTACCACACCAGGAGGATCAGGAGCTAATAGGTTTTCCAGAAAGCCATCTCACTGGAAAGCAAGAGAATAACACCAGGATATCTGCTTCCCACCCTCCAACATGCTCCCTTACCCCCCAGCTGACACAGAAAAGCTATGCCGAGCTAGAATTATACTTTTTCTTTTTTTTGGGTTTTTCAAGGTAGGGTCTCACTCTAGCCCAGGCTCACCTGGAATTCACTATATAGTCTCAGGGTGGCCTCAAACTCAAAGCAATCCTCCTACCTCTGCCTCCCGAGTGCTGGGATTAAAGGTGTGCGCCACCATGCCTGGCTAAAATTATACTTAGATAACATTGTAAAAATAAAAACTGGGCTGGAGAGATGGCTTAGAAGTTAAGGCATTTGCTTGTAAAGCCAAAGGACTTCAGTTCAATTCCCCAGGACCCACGTAAGCAAGATGCACAAGGTGGCACATGCGTCTGGAGTTCGTTTCTAGTGGCTAGAGGCCCTGGCGCGCCCATTTTCTCTCTCTCTCTCTCTCAAATAATAAATAAAATATATACTAAAAAAATATTTAAAGGTGTGTGCCACCACGTCAAGCTCAGTTTTTATTTTTATTTATTTTAAATTTTATTTATTTATTTGAGAGAGAGAGAGAGAGAAAATGGGGGCGCCAGGGCCTCCAGCCACTGCAAACAAACTCCAGACACATGCGCCACCTTATGCATCTGGCTTATATGGGTCCTGGAAAGTCGAACCAGGATCCTTTGGCTTTGCAGGCAAACGCTTTAACCTGTAAGCCATCTCTCCAGCCCCAGAGCACACCTTTAATCCCAGCACTCTGGACGCAGAGGTAGGATCACGTTGAGTTCCAGTCCACCCTGAGACCCGGCCTTGAAAAAACAAACAACAACAACAACAAAAAAACCCTGAGGGCCAAAGAGATGACTAAGCAATTAACACACTTGCCTGTGAAGCCTAAGGACTCAGGTTCTGGTCTCTAGGTCCCACATAAGCCAGATGCACATAATGGCACATGCGTCTAGAGTTCATTTGCAATGGGTAGAGGCCCTGGTGCACCAATTTATCTCCCTTTCTCTATAATAAATAAGTAAACAAAAAACTGAGCGATCAGCTAGGCATAGTGTCGCATGCCTTTAATCCCAGCACTTACTTGGGAGGCAGAGGTAAGAGGATTGCCTTGAGTTCAAGGCCACCCTGAGACTACATAATGAATTCCTGGTCAGCCTGGGCTAGAGTGAGACCCTCCTCAAAAAACCAAAAATAAAAATAAAAAATAAAAACCTCACACACACACACACACACACACACACACACACACACACACACACGAACATTTGCGTTATTCCTACCACCACTCCTCCAAATTTCTGCTGCTCTGTTTGCTATTCTGCTAGTCATCAACTTAGCATCAATGAACTTCAATACAGCTTACCACGTTAAGCTCCCTGGTCTCCACACACAACAGACCAGCTCAAGTCCAAGTAAACCCATGCAGGGGCTACATGGAATGAGAAACCAAGGAGGGAGCTTCCACACGGACACATGTCTGTAACCCTGTCACTTGGGAGACTGAAGCAGAAAGATCATGAGTCTTAGGCCAGCCTGGGACACATAGGGAGACCCTGTCCCAATAAAATAAGGAAGGAAAGTGAAGGAGGGAGAGAGGGAGAAAAGAACCTAAAACTTAAAATCTGCCCTGCATATCACCCAGTTCAGATGCTTATCCACGTAGCAGGTAAACATGATCTCTCCTCCACAGCCCAGACTGGGCCTGAATTCTATTACCCTGATTTCCTTCCAGCAGGCAGGGGTGGTGGCAGCTATGGAAATATGGGTCACCAGCCATATGTGGAGCAATGGAGCCCCTCAAAACTCCTGTTATTAGGACTGGAACAAAATTTGCCACATATAACACAGGAGGGTCAAGGGGTTAGGAAGGAGACAGGGAGCTGCAGTGCAGGCTTACCACCAGCCACAGGAAGTCCACACAAACTCCAATTACTAAGAAACCATTTGTATCTCTAATGGTGCTATTCAGAGCACCACAAAGACAAGTATTTTCTTGTTCTGTCTCTTCCAGGAAAAAAGATGCTCCCAAGACAACTAGATTTCTCCTCACAAACTCAACAAAGGTCAACCAGTCAACAGCAAGCCAAGAGATCAGGCAAGAGATGTGAAACACACCGTACAATGCTGTACGCACTTCAGAGGCCCAGCAAGAACACGACAAATGTAACGTGACGGAGAAAGCAACATGAAAACATGGAACAGTGAGAACACGACAAATGTAACGTGATGGAGAAAGCAACATGAAAACTTGAAACAGTGAGAACACGACAAATGTAACGTGACGGAGAAAGCAACATGAAAACTTGAAACAGTGAGAACACGACAATTGTAACGTGACGGAGAAAGCAACATGAAAACATGAAACAGTGAGAACATGACAATTGTAACGTGACGGAGAAAGCAACATGAAAACATGAAACAGTGAGAACACGACAAATGTAACATGACAGAGAAAGCAACATGAAAACTTGAGCAACATGAAAACTTGAAACAAACATGAAACAGTGAGAACACGACAAATGTAAAGTGACAGAGAAAGCAACATGAAATGCAATTCCCCACCCTTCTAGGTAGTGATCCCAACTGGAGGAGGAGGTAACAGTCTATGGGGGCAGGGCGCAGTTTCCATAGCAACGCGCTGGCTCAGGCACTTTCTCCTACAAAACAGCATTTACAATAGAATTCTTCACAAGCCTGAAATAGGACCAAGAGAAAACACATCTTGATGGAAAGCAAGAGAATAAATACCAGGATATCTGCTTCCCACCTCCAACATGCTCCTTTACCCCCAGCTGACACAGAAAAGCTATGCGAGCTAGAATTATACTTTTTCTTTTTTTGGTTTTTCTAAGGTAGGGGTCTCACCAGCCCAGGCTCACCTGAATTCAATTATATAGTCTCAGGGTGGCCTCAAACTCAAAGCAATCCTCCTACCTCTGCCTCCCGAAAGTGCTGGGATTAAGCAAAGGCCAACTACGCCTGGCTAAAATTATACTTAGATAACATTGTAAAAATAAAAACTGGGCTGAGAGATGGCTTAGAAGTACATTTGCTTGTAAAGCTAAAGGACTTCAGTCATCCCCAGGACCCACGTAAGCAAGATGCACAAGAAACACAGTCTGGAGTTCAAGCTTAGTGGCTGTTGGTGTTCTGGCGCGCCCATTTTCTCTCTCTCTCAAATAATAAATAAAATATACTAAAAATATTTAAAGGTAAAGCACTCATCAAGCTCAGTTTTATTTTTTATTTATTTTAAATTATTTATTTATTTGAGAGAGTAGAGAGAGAGAAAATGGGGGCTTAGGGCCTCCAGCCACTGCAAACAAACTCCAGACACATGCTTCACCTTATGCATCTGGCTTATATGGGTCCTGGAAAGTCGAACCAGGATCCTTTGGCTTTGCAGGCAAGCAAATTTAAACCTGTAGCCTCTCTCCAGCAAACACAATCAGCACTCTGACGGTAAGATCACGTTGAGTTCCAGTCCACCTGAGACCACGGCCTTGAAAAACAAACAACAACAACAACAAAAAACCCTGAGGGCCAAAGAGATGACTAAGCAATTAACACACTTGCCTGTAGAGCCCTAGGACTCAGGTTCTGGTCTCTAGGTCCCACATAGCCAGATGCACATAATGCGCACATCGTCCAAGTTCATTTGCAATGGGTAGGAAGGCCCTGGTGCAATTTATCTCCCTTTCTCTATAATAAATAAGTAAACAAAAAGCTGAGCGTCAGCTAGGCATGAGTATTGCTACCTTTATCCCAGCATACTTGGGAGGCAGAGGTAAGTTGCAGCAGGTTCAAGGCCACCCTGAGACTTCCTGTGGAATTCCTGGTCAGCCTGGGCTAGAAGTGAGACCCTCCTCAAAAAACCAAAAATAAAAATAAAAAATAAAACCTCACACACACACACACACACACACACACACACACACACACACACACAGACATTTCAGTTCTTCCTACACACTCCTCAAATTTCTACTGCTCTGTTTGCTATTCTACTAGTCATCAACAGCGTCAATGAGCTAATACAGCTTGCAAATTAAGCTCCTGGTCTCCACACACAACAGACCAGCTCAAGTCCAAATAAGCCAGCCAGGGGCTACATGGAATGAGAAACCAGGAGGAGCTTCCACGCGGACATGTCTGCCAACCTGTCACTTGGGAGACTGAAGCAGAAAGATCATGAGTCTTAGGCCCAGCCTAGGACACATAAGGAGACCCTGTCCCAATAAAATAGGAAGAAAGTGAAGGAGGGAGAGAGGAGAAAAGAACCCTAAGCAAAAATCACACTGCACCTCCACCCAGTTCAAGATGCTTATCCACGTTGGTAAACATGATCTCTCACTCCACAGCCCCAGACTGGGCCTGAATTCTCATGCCCTGATTTCCTTCCAGCAGGCAGGGGTGGTGGCAGCTGGAAATATGGGTCACCAGCCATATGTGGAGCAATGGAGCCCTCAAAACTCCTGTTATTAGGACTGGAACAAATTTGCACATATAACACAGGAGGGTCAAGGGTTAGGAAGGAGAGACAGGAGCTGCAGTGCAGGCTTACCACCAGCCACAGGAAGTCCCATAAAACTCCAATTACTAAGAAACCATTTTGTATCTCTAATGGTGCTATTCAGAGCACCACAAAGACAAGTATTTTCTTGTTCTGTCTCTTCCAGGAAAAGATGCTCCCAAGACAACTAGATTTCTCCTCACAAACTCAACAAAGGTCAACCAGTCAACAGCAAGCCAAGAGATCAGGCAAGAGATGTGAAACACACGTACAATGCTGCACGCACTTCAGAGGGGCCAGCAAGAAACACGACAAATGTAACGTGGACGGAGAAAGCAACATGAAAACATGGAACAGTGAGAACGACAAACACGTGGCGGAAAAGTAACATGAAAACATGTGATGAGAACCACGAAAGCAACGTGATGAAAACTTGAAACAGTGAGAACACGACCAAATGTGTAGCGTGCGGAGAAAGCAACATGAAAACTTGAAACAGTGAGAACACGACAATTGTATGCGTGGCGGAGAAAGCAACATGAAACATGAACAGTGAGAACATGACAATTGTAGCGGACGGAGAAAGCAACATGAAAACATGAAACAGTGAGAACACGACAAATGTAACATGACAGAGAAAGCAACATGAAAACTTGAGCAACATGAAAACTTGAAACAAACATGAAACAGTGAGAACACGACAAATGTAAAGTGACAGAGAAAGCAACATGAAATGCAATTCCCCACCCTTCTAGGTAGTGATCCCAACTGGAGGAGGAGGTAACAGTCTATGGGGGCAGGGCGCAGTTTCCATAGCAACGCGCTGGCTCAGGCACTTTCTCCTACAAAACAGCATTTACAATAGAATTCTTCACAAGCCTGAAATAGGACCAAGAGAAAACACATCTTGATGTCCCAGTTATAATAAGCAAGCCTGTATTAAATACAGAACCCGCCAGGCGTGGTGGCGCACGCCTTTAATCCCAGCATTCAGGAGGCAGAGGTAGGAGGATCACCCAGTGTTTGAGGCCACCCTGAGATTAGTGAATTCCAGGTCAGCCTGAGCTAGAGTGAGACCCTATCTCGAAAAACCAAAAAAATAAAATAAAATAAAATAAAATAAAATAAAAATGGTTCCATCCTCTACTACTAGGAGTGGTCCAAAGAACAGTCACGCTCCTGAAAGCACCAAACTGACAGGGCACTGGTGCAGAGTCAAGGGCCAAGTCACATTGTGTTTTCTCTTTTTAGGTAAGTCACAGATATAATTCAAAGTTAAGACAGGACTAATGTCAGTCTTGAGCTGTGTTCACAACCGCCTCTACCTGTGAGCTGCAGACTGTCCTTGGGGAGTTTGATTTTCAAAAGTTGTTAGGAAGGGAGCAGTTATCTGCCTGCGCCAGAGCAAACAAAGGTGGAGCTAAGGGCACTCAGAGCAAAGGGTTACCTGCCTCTCCTGTGTGATCAGGAAGGGGGATGTGAGAGGCCCTGGCGTGCCCATGTTCTTTTTCTCTCTCTCTGCTTGAAAATAAATTAATAAAAATATATTTTTTAATTTTTATGGGTGTTCGCTTCAGCAGCACATTACTACAAATGGAACCATTCATGAAGCTTCCCATATGCTTTTTTTTGGTTTTGCAAGGTAGGGTCTCATTCTGGTCCAGGCTGACTTGGAATTAACTATGTAGTCTCAGGGTGGCCTCGAACTCTCGGGATCCTCCTACCTCTGCCTCCCCAGTGCTGGGATTAAAGGCGTGTGCCACCACACCCAGCTCTTTTTTTTTTTTTTTTTTTAAATCAAGGTAAGGTCTCACTCTAGCACAGGCTGACCTGGAATTCACTCTATAGTCTCAGGGTGGCCATGAACTCATGACGATCCTACCTCTGCCTCCCAAGTGCTGGGATTAAAGGCACATACCACCATACCGGGCTCATATTTTTAAAATATTTATCTTTATTTATTTATTAAGAGACAGAGAGAAGGAGAGAGGAGAGAGTGAATGGGTGTACCAGGACCTCTAGCCACTGCAAACGAATTCCAAATGCATGCACCATCATGTGCATCTGGCTTAGGTGGGATCTGGAGAATTTAACCTGGATCCTTAAGCTTCGCAGGCAAGCAACTTAACCTCTAAGCCATCCCTCCAGCACTAAAAGAAAAACAATTCATGGGGGAGAGAGAATTGGTGCACCAGGGCCTCCAGCCACTGCAATCAAACTCCATGAGCCACCTTGTGCACACGTGTGACCTTGTGCATCTCGCTTACATGGGATCTGGAGAGTCGAACATGGATCCTTAGGCTTTGCAGGCAAGTGCATTAACACTAAGCCATCTCTCCAGCAATTAATAAAAATTTATTTTGCTGGGCATGGTGGCACACACCTTTAATCCCAACACTCAGGAGGCATGGGTAGGAAGATCACTGTGAGTTTGAGGCCACCCTGAGACTACATAGTGAATTCCAGGTCAGTCTGGACTAGATTGAGACTACCTCAAAAAACAAAACAAAACAAAATTATTTATTTGACAGAGAAAGAGAAGAGAGAATGGGCATGCAGGGCTTCTAGCCATTGCAAACAAACTCCAGATGTGTGCGCCCCCTTGTGCATCTGGCTAACATGGGTCCTAGGGAATTGAACCTGGGTCCTTTGCCTTTGCAGGCAAACGTCTTAACCACTAAGCCATCCCTCCAGTCCTTACTAAAATAATAACAATCCAGACATGGTGGCGCACGCATTTCTTCCTAGCATTTGGGAGGCAGAGGTAGGAGGATCACTGTGAGTTTGAGACCAGCCTGAGACTACACAGTGAATTCCAGGTCACCTGGGTTAGAGTGGAAACCCTACCTCAAACAACAAAACCAAAGGGGGGAGGGGGCTACTTCCACGGTGAGCCTGACAATCAGTGCCAGGGTGAAGGAGGCAGACACTGAGGATACTCAACACAGACCAAAGCAGAGATCCAGAAGATCCTGAGAGCTTTTCAGTGAAGTAGTCTTAAGGCACATCCACCGCAGCTCAGGGAACTTTTCAGAAGGGGAAGCAGAAAGACTGTAAGAGCCACAGATTGGGACAGCATACCCCAGAGGCATTGCGCCCCCACCCATCCCCAATGACTGACTGCTGCTCTCACAACTCATAACCCACAACCCCATGGGGAATACCAGAAACTCCACTGAGGAGGGCCCTCAGAGGTATGGCAGCAGGGAGGAAGGAAATGATGGTACCAACACACATGATATATGCATACATAGCGTCTAACTGTAGCCCAGGCTGACCTGGAATTCACTATGTAGTCTCAGGGTGGCCTCAAACTCACAGCAATCCTCCTACCTTCTGCATCCTCTTTTTACAGTATACTTTTTTTTTTTTTTAAACATATTTTATTTATTTATTTGAGAAAGAGAAAGAGGCAGAGAGAGAGAGAGAGGGAGAGAATAGGCACACCAGGGTATCCAGACACTGCAAACAAACTCCAGATGCATGTGCCCCCTTGTGCATCTGGCTTATGTAGGTCCTGGAGAATTGAACCGGGGTCCTTTGGCTTTGCAGGCAAATGCCTTAAACACTAAGCCATCTCTCCAGCCCTCAAAGTATATTCTTAATAAAATAAATAATAGGGCTGGAAAAATGGCTTAGCAGTTAAGGCGCTTGCCTGTGAAGCCTACAGGTCCCGGTTCGATTCTCCAGATCCCATGTAAGCCAGATGCACATGGCAGCACATGCATTTGGAGTTCATTTGAAGTGGCTAGAGGCTCTGGTGTGTCCATTCTCTCTTTTTCTCCCTCTCCCTCTCTGTCTCAAATAAAAATAAATCAGAAAAAAAAAAAAGTAATAATGGCTGTAGAGATGGCTTAGCAGTTAAGACACTTGCCTACAAAGCCTAAGGACCCAGGTTTGGTTCCCCAGTATCCACATAAACCAGATGCACAAGGCAGTACATGCATCTGGAGTTCGTTTCGTTTACAGTTGCTACAGGCGTGCCCATTCTCTATCTGCCTCTCTCTCTCAAATATTTTTTAATTAATTTATTTTAAAATTTATTTATTTATTTGAGACAGAGGGAGGGGGGAGATAATGGGGGCGCAGGGGCCTCTAGCCACTGCAAGTGAACTCCAGATGCATGTACAACCATGTGGGACCTGGAAAATGGAAGCTGGGTCCCTAGGCTTCGCAGGCATGCACCTTTACAGCTCAGCCACCTCTCCAGCCCTAAATTAGTTTATTTTAGAGAAACACATGTCAGGGCCTTCAGCTGCTGCAGACGAACCACAGACGCATGTGCCACCTTGTGCATCTGGCTTACATGGGTCCTGGGGAATCAAACCTGGGTCCTTTGGCTTTGCAGGGGAATGCCTTAACCACTAAGCCATTTCTCCAGCCCTCAAATAAATATTTTTAAAAATTGACAGTTCTGTCAGGCATAGTGGCACACACCTTTAATCCCAGTACTCAGGAAGCAGAGGTAGGAGGATCACTGTGAGTTCAAGGCAGCCCTGAGACTATATAGTGAATTCGAGGTCAACCTGGGCTACAGTGAGACCCTACTTTGAAAAACCAAAAAAAGAAAAAAATTGGGGCTGGAGGGATGGCTTAGTGGTTAAGGCATTTGCCTGTAAAGTCAAAGAACCCAGGTTTGATTCCCTAGAACCCATTTAAGCCAAATGCACAAGGTGGCGTATGTGCCTGGAGTTTGTTTGCAGTGGGTGAAGGCCCTGGCACACCCATTCTCTCTATCTGCCTATTTCTCTCTCTCTCAAATAAATAAAATAAAAAATAAAATACAATTTTTTAAAAAATTGACAGTTCCACTAATGCAACAGAGCAAGTAATAGCATCATTGCTGGGACAAAATACCCAACCAAAAGCAGCTGATGGGAGAAAAGAATTTATTTTGCCTTACAGTCTGGAGGACAGCATCATGGTGACAGGGAAAGCACAGCATGAGCACAGGCTGAGATGCAGCAAAGACGAGCTGACTATCACAATGCTAAACCCAACAGCAAGGCTCCCCTCCCAAACTGCCATCAGCTGGGGAACCATGCATTCAGAACACATGAGCTTCAAAGCTCACATTCCACAGCGAGCTAAGAGAACAGAAGACCAAACATTCCCTCCCCTTCCCATGGGTGTCTCCTCAGTAGAAGGTCAAAGTTCTCTGAAGCTGAAAGATCAGGTTCAACCTTATAGAGAAGATACTAGTTTTATCAATATTTAACTACCACCCTATTTCCCATTCTGAGGACTTCCTCACTGGACCCTCAGGCTCAATAAATTCTAGCAGGTTCTGAATGAGGGAATTGCTTAAAAAATATGAAAGGGGCCGGGCGTGGTGGCGCATGCCTTTAATCCCAGCACTGGGAGGCAGAGGTAGGAGGATCGCCGAGAGTTCAAGGCCACCCTGAGACTACATAGTTAATTCCAGGTCAGCCTGGACCAGAGTGAAGACCCTACCTCGCAAAACCAAAAAAAAAAAAAAAAAAAAAAAAAGAAAGAAAGAAAGGGGCCGGGCGTGGTGGCACATGCCTTTAATGCCAGCATTCGGGAGGCAAAGGTAGGAGGATCATCAACATGAGTTCAAGGCCACCCTGAGATTACATGGTGAATTCCAGGTCAGCCTGGGCTGGAGTGAGACCCTACCTTGAAAAACCGAAAAATGAAAAAAACAAACAAAAAACATGAAAGGGGGTTGGAGAGATGGCTTAATGGTTAAGGTGTTTGCCTGCAAAGCCAAAGGACCCTGGTTCAATTCTCCAGGACCCATGTAAGCCAGATGCACAAGGGGACGCATGTATCTGGAGTTCATTTGCAGTGGCTGGATGCCCTGGTGTGTCCATTCTCTCTTTCTCTCTCAAATAAACAAATAAATAAAATATATTTAAAAAAAAAACAAACATGAAAGGGCTGGAGAGATGGCTTAGCGGCTAAGGCGTTTTGCCTGCAGAGCCAAAGGACACAGGTTCAATTCCCCAGGACCCAAGTAAGCCAGATGCACAAGGTGGCACATGTATCTAGAGTTCATTTGCAGTGGCTGGAGGCCCTGGCGCACCCATCTCTCTCTCTCTCTCTCTCTCTCTCTCTCTCTCTGCCTCTTTACCTCTCACGCAAATAAATAAGCTTAAATAAATTTAAGAAAATATACATGAAAATGTTCATATCACTGATCTTCCCAGTTACCAGTGGGGAAAAAGAAAAGCCAAGGCCGTGGTGGTGCACACCTTTAATCCCAGCACTCGGGAGGCAGAGGTAGGAGGACTGCTGTGAGTTCGAGGCCACCCTGAGACTACAGTGAATTCCAGGTCAGCCTGGGCTAGAATGAGACCCTACCCTGAAAAACAAAACAAAACAAAACAAAAAAGAAAACAAAGGAGAGCCAAATTTTCCTCCAATGAAAATGAGCACATTCTAGAGCAGACAGACATGCACACCACCCTCAAGGCGCTCACAGGGGCCCAGACTTGAGTGAAGATCTGGAGACAGCAGCACAGCACACTGCCAGTTCCTTCCACTGTCCAAGCTCTCTGCTCTCCAGAACAAAGGGGGTGAGAACATGTTACCAGACAGGAAGACTCACCCAGCCTGTCTACCTTCACTGAATTGGTAAGTAGAAGTTGGGAGAGTTTGGCAGCATTGCAGAGTTTAAGGCCAGCCGGGACAACACAGCAAGGAGCCATCCCAAAAAGAGGCTGCGGCCATATTGGTCAGAAGAAAGATCCACGTAGAAAAAAGTGATCAACCCAGGCATGGTGGCTCATGTCTTTAATCCCAGCACTTGGAAGGCTGAGGTAAAAGGATGTTTCTAAGTTCAAGGCCACCCTGAGACTACATAGTGAACTCCAGGTCAACATGGGCTACAGTGAGAGCCTCCCTTAAGTTTACAAAAAAGTGACCAAGAGAAACAACAAGCTCTGACCTCTCCATGCCAGCTTGTTAGCATAGATTGTCATAGTCTCTAAGTAGTGACCTGGAAAAGCTGTAAACCTTTTTCCCCACTCTTCCTTCTCACCACCAAAAACCATTCTAAATTATTCCCCAGAAGAGCAGCAAAAAACCAAAAAATTACCACGAGGAAGAACAGTGGGAGACAGAAATATACCATGCTAGCTCTCTCACTAGGTCTTTATATTTTACCAACAGTCTCAACATGCTCTGAAAGCAACGCCTCAACGGAAGATGTCACCCGCTAGCTACACTGCTACACTAGAAAATCTTACTGGTTGCTAAAGTGGATTCGAGAAATTTCAAGAGCCCATTCATTCCAACACTTTAAATTCCAATGTTCAGCTAACAAATACTGGACTTCAAAAAATGCTGAGGGGGGAGGCGGGAGAGATGGTTTAGTGGTTAAGCGCTTGCCTGGGAAGCCTAAGGACCCCGGTTCAAGGTTCGATTCCCCAGGACCCACGTAAGCCAGATGCACAAGGTGGCGCGCACATCTGGAGTTCGTTTGCAGTGGCAGGAGACCCTGGCGCGCTCATTCTCTCTCTATCTGCCTCTTTCTTTCTCTGTCTCGCTCTCAAATTAATAAACAAAAGTAAACAAAAAAAAAACTTTTTTAAATGCTAGGGGCTGGAGGAGATACAGCTTAGCGGTTAAGGTGCTTGCCTGCGGACCCAGGTTCGATTCCCCAGTACCCACTTTAAGCCAGATGCACAAGGTGGTGCACTGAGCTGGAGTTCATTTGCAGTGGCTGGAGGCCCTGGCAAGACCATTCTCTCCCTCCCTCCTCTCTCTCTCTCTCTCTCTCAAATAAATAAACAAAATAATTTTTAAACAAACTGCTAGAATATTGAGAAAGTAGCAAAGAGGACACCCCTAGAGCCACCAGTTAATCTGCTTCCATTCACCACACGGTCGAGATTGAGACTGGTGTGGCATCTGATTTCTTTGCCACACACTCCCTTATCAGCAGCCATGCTTGGTACAAGTGTTCGCACCAAGTGTGCATGGCTCTCACACTTGAGCCAAAGAGCCTGAATCTGGCAGAAGTTCCTGCCTTCCAGATCATCATGGGCAGGGCTTGGTAAATTGGCTCAGATACTTTAAGACTGACTATACCAACGTAGGGGAAACCATCTCCCCTCCCCGCTTTCCCAGAGATGGGAAGTGCACTGTGCCAGTTACCAGAAACCTCTGGAAAAAGGAAAAGGGCCCCAAGGCTGGAGGAGGATGGAGGCCTGTGCAGAGAGGCCAGAGAAGTTCCTCCCAAGAGGGAGGGAGGGAGGAAGGGAGGGCATCGCGCTTCCTCTAGGGCCTGAGTGCTGCTGCCTCATTTCCTGAACAGAAGGAGGGAGCGGAAAGGCTGCCAGCTGCCCAAGCAAGAGGTGGGGCGCGGGGAGGGGGAGAAGAGAGGGGGGTCTTTCCAACGGGATCTCCCTCCAATCTCCGACCCGCCCCCACCCCCGCTGCAAGAGGCTGGGATCCTGCCCTCCCCGGGCCAGAGGACCAAGTCACTCTCAACTCAGCCCACAGCCGGAAACCTCAAGCAACAGCAATGTCCCCACCCTTGAACGGGAAGGTTGGGGTGGAGGGTGGGGGGGAAGCAGAGAGGGCAAGGTGGCCGAGCCCCTCCCAGGGACAACGGCCCGCCCGAGCTCGGAAGTCCTGAATGAATGAGCAGAGGAAGAGAGAGAGAGAGAAAGGGGGGGGGAGGAAAACCACACCCAGGTGGGCGAGCCTCGATCCATTCTGGGGCTCAGAGCTGCTCCCACGGGGAGGGATGGGGTGGCATGGGTGGGGAGAGGGTGAAAGCAGCTGGTTTCTTTTCCTCTGGGTCGGCTGGCTTGTCCCCAATCTCGGGACACCTCCCCCTACCATGGATCCGGGGTTCCCCACCCACCCACCCACCTACCATGGATGCGGGGTTCCCCACCCACCCACCCACCATGGATCCGAGGTTTCCCCCCGCCAGCACCCCCGGCCCAGGCCGAGCTCCCTTCTTCCGTACCTGCTCGCGGGCTCGCCTTTCTCCCTCCACCTCCCGCTGCAGCCGCTCGGCCCTCTCCTCGGCGTCGTCGGCCTGCTGCTGCAGGACCTGGATCTTACGCTTCACCGCCTCGATGGTGGTGGCCCCGGCCATGGCACCCCGACACCCGCCCGGCAAGCTGCTCGCACGTCCGCCCGCTCGGCCCTGCCGCAAGCTTCTTCTTCCCCCGCTCGCTCGCCCGCCCGCCCGCTCGGCGTCGCGGCCGCTGCTCTCCCACTCCACCCGACTTCCGCCTGCTCCTCCCTGAAACACCGGAAGTCCGCCCGCGCGCCCGCGGGATGTGACGGCGGCCGCACCGCGCCCTCCCGCCGCCGAGCTGGGCGCGAAGGCCGGCCTCCGAGCGCACGACGGGCGGGGGCGAGGCCCGGATGCAGGGGGCGGGGCGCCCGGTCGCCCGTGGTTACCGCCGCAAACCCCGTAAAGAGGGGCGGGGCGGGGAAGGCGCAGGGATGCCCTAGTAACCGCGGGGCGCCCTGCGTCGGGCTCCGGCCTCGCCCGCCCGCCCGCCCGCCCGCGCGCGCTGCGCTGCTCAACAATGGTTGGCGGGCCCGGGCCGAGCCTGGAGCTGACCGCGCCCTGGACCCTCTCGCTAATGCACTGCCCACCCCCGCGGCCATCGACGAAGGCCGCCAAGTGTCCTCGCCGCCGTTACCGACATGCCACCATACCG
Organism: Orientallactaga sibirica; assembly: GCA_036365145.1. Taxonomy (NCBI): domain Eukaryota; kingdom Metazoa; phylum Chordata; class Mammalia; order Rodentia; family Dipodidae; genus Orientallactaga; species Orientallactaga sibirica. Next base: position 26,520,039 of record JAEOAD010000025.1, read on the forward strand.
GGCGCTCCCAGCCGGTATGAGTGAGTTCGAGGCCAGCCTGAGACTGCATAGTGAATTCCAGGTCAGCCTGGGCTACAGCAAGACCCTACCTTGAAAAACAAAAAAATTAATTAAAATTTAAAAAAATTGAAGCCGGGCGTAGTGGCGCACGCCTTTAATACCAGCACTTGGGAGGCAGAGGTGGGAAGATCGCTGTAAGTTCGAGGCCACCCTGAGACTACAAAGTGAATTCCAGGTTAGCCTGGGCTAGAGCGAGACCCTACCTTGAGAAACCGGAAAAAAAAAAAAATTGGTGTGACAGGCCCTGATATGCAGGATTTCTGGAAGCGCAATAGTGAAGAGACTTAAGAATTTTCCCTTTATTTCTTGTTTTGTTTTTGTTTTTTTCAAGGTAGGGTCTTGCTCTAGCCCAGACTGACCTGGAATTCACTATGTAGTCTCAGAGTGACCTCAAACTCAAGGCCATCCTACTACCTCTGCCTCCCTAGTGCTGGGATTTTTAAAGGCATGCAGCTGCCATGCCCTGCTGCTGCTGCTGCTTTTTTTTTTTTTTTTTTAATGATTTTTCGAGGTAGGGTCTCACTGTAGCCCAGGCTGACCTGGAATTCACTATGTAGTGTCAGGGTGGCCTCGAACCCATGACAATCCTCCTACCTCTGCTTCCCAACTGCTGGGATTAAAGGTGTGCACCATCACACCCAGCCTTCTTTTTTGTTTTTTTTTTTTTTTTTTTTTAGACAAGGTCCGATCTCAGGTTGTTCAGGCTGGCCTTCAAGTCCCTATTGCAGCTGAGATTGGCTTTGAACCCCTGCCTCAGCCATCTGAGTGTGGGAATTACAGATAAGAACTACATCTGGTTTCTATTTCTCAGGAAGTAATAAGTTTTTCTTTTAATGCAGAATATACAACAGAACTGTAGGGCTGGAGAGATGGCTTAGTGGTTAAAGCGCTTGCCTGCAAAGCCAAAGGACCCAGACTCGATTCCCCAGGACCCACATAAACCAGATGCACAAGGGGTGTATGCTTCTGGAGTTCATTTGCAGTGGCTGGAGGCCCTGGCATGCCTCTCTCTCTCCCTCCCTCTCTCTCTCTCTCTCTCTCTCCCTCCCTCCTCCCTCCCCTTTCTCTGTCAAATAAATAAAATTAGAACTGTTGATGAAGAATCTTAGCTACTGAAAGGGTTAACAAGACCTTTACTGTTATCCATTGGGTCTGGTTCTCAAGGTACTCCCTTTTTTCTTGGAAATGTTCAACAATGAGACTATTCAAAAGAAACAACTTAGGGCCTGGAGAGATGGCTTAGCGGTTAAGGCGCCTACCTGCTAAACCTAAGAACGTCGGTTCCAATCTCCAGGTCCTACGTTTTAGCCAGATGCAAAGTGACGCTTGGGCGCAATGCCGCACTTGACCACAAGGGGGCGCACACAGCAGCTGGCGCGCCCATTGTCTATTTGCCTCCCTCTCTCTGACTCCAAAAAGAAGAAAGAAAAGAAACAACTTGGACAGACAATAATTTGCTCAGAAGAGTAACCTGAACGGAGCAAGAGCAGGGTTCTGACACTGAGTAAACTGTCCTGAACATTTTTCAGTCTTGCTTTGGAGCAGTCTCATCAGAAAGGCTGTGGAAGTGAGAATGTTGTCATCTGAGACGTGATCAGCAGGGGGCACTGTTGCACCTCCCTGAACTTTAGTAAGGACGCCTAAAGCCTCATCCTGGACAAAGCCGAGTGGTGTCGAGAGCACACCACATTCCTGAGGCTGGTAGATAATCTCCATTTGGTCCAGGGGAACAGAGGGACTGACTCCTGATGGCCTTTAGAAGCATGATGGATGGGCAGCCAAGGGAACTACCGGTGCTATTGTTTTCCTGGTGACAAACAATACAACATGTCAACAGGTGTCTCTGTCCATCCCTGACTTCAGCCCCCCCAACACACTCCTAAAAAAGAGGCTATGACTCTATGTCCTAACCATTGCATTCCTCATTCCTTTTCCTTCTCCATAAACAGCTTCTGATTTCATCTTGGATTAAGAGGATTTTAGACATGTTTGCACAAAAATGTAAATATAGCCAGTGTGATGTCATACCTGTAACGCAGGAGCAGAAGTGGAGGGAATCACCTGGTCTACCTAGCAAGTTCCAGGACTACCAGAGCTATGTATCAGGACTCTGACCCAAAAAATAAATAAATAACAGAGCTGGGAAGATGGCTTAGTGGTTAAAGATGCTTGCTTGCAAAGCCTGCTGGCCCCATTCAGTTGCCAAACCACCCATGTAAGCTGAATGCAAAAAAAAAAAAAAAAAAAAAAAAAAAAAAAAAAAAAGCAAGTGTCTGGTGTTTGCAGTCTGGTTTTTGCAATGGCAAGAGGCCCTGGAACACACACACATATGCAAATAAATTAAATTTTTTTTTGAGGTAGGGTTTCACTGTAGCCCAAACTGACTTGGAATTCACTATATTATCTCAGACTGGCCTTGAATTTATGGTGATCCTCCTACCTTAGCCTCCCAAGTGCTGGGATTAAAGGTGTATGCCACCAGGCTGGGCACTGTACTTTAAAGATGGTTAAAACTGTATATTTCATGTGTACAGTTTTAAAATAATAATAAGCCATGCGTCATGGCACTTTTTTTTTTTTTTTTTTTAATTTTAGCATTTGGGAGGCAGAGGTCTGGTCCAGGAGGATCACCATGAGTTCAGGGTGGCCAACTTGAGACTCCCAGTGCTGGGATTGAAGGTGTCCAGGTCAGCCTGAGCTAGAGTGATGCCCTCAAGAAAGAATTTGGGAAAGAGAAAGAAAGAAAAGGAAGTCAACTTGAAGAACATAAGGAAGGAAGGAAGGAAGGAAGGAAGGAAAGAAAGAGGAAGGAATAAAGGAAGGAAGAAAGGAAGGAAGGAAAGAAAATGAAAAAGAAAAAGAAAGAAAGGAAAAAAAGAAAAGACAAAAATTTGGACTGACCTTGCCTCATTCTTGCCCTTTCTTTGTTCAATCAGTCTTGGCAAACCTACCATTTTCGGAAGGCTTTCAGATACCAAAAATGTCTGTGTAAACATGCCATTGTCAGTTCCCTCTTCCCTGTGGAGCTGCATCGAGGTGACATGCTCTGTATACTAATTCATTAATCTCAAGTCCAGAAACTAACTGAATTTAGACAAAGCTCACCCCTCACAATGATGTATATATTACGTTGTGAGTGATTCTTTTTTCCCCTCTGTGGATGATTCTGGCCGTTGTTTTCATTTTGAAACCTTTCTCTTCCTCTTCCTTATTCAGCACTTCTCCCAATTCCTACAGTCACCTTACTTTCCTTCTTTGACTCCTTGAGGCAGAGGTCAGCAACTGTTCTCTGTAAAAGGCCAGATAAGTATTTCTGGTTTTGCAGGTCATGGGATCTCTATAGCAGTAATTGAATTGAAGGGGTAAGCCAGTAGATCATGTGTAAATGAATGAACATGAGTGTATTCTGATAAAACTTCATTTACAGGGCTGGAGTGATGGTTAAGGCACTTTCCTGAAAGTCTAAGGACTCAAGTTCAGCTTCCCAGGACCAAGTAAAGCCAGATGCACAGGGTGGCGCAAGCATCTGGAGTTGTTTGCAATGACTAGAGGCCTTACCGCCCCTATTCTCTTTCTATTTGCCTCTTTCTCCCTCTCTCTCATTTTTTTTTTTTTTTTTTTTTTGGTTTTTCGAGGTAGGGTCTCACTCTGGCCCAGGCTGACCTGGAATTAACTATGTAGTCTCAGGGTGGTCTTGATCTCAGGGCAATCCTCCTACCTCTGCCTCCCAAGTGCTGGGATTAAAGGTGTGAGCCACCACATCCGGCTTCATAAATAAATTTTTAAAAATTAAAAATTGGGCTGGAGAAATGGTTTAGGGGTTAAACACTTGCCTGTGAAGCCTAAGGATCCCGGTTCGAGGCTCAATTCTCCAGGTCCCACTTAAGCCAGATGTGGGCACACACATCTGGAGTTCATTTGCAGTGGCTGGAGGCCCTGGAGCCCATTTTCTCTCTCCCTCTCTCTCTCTCTGTCTCTCTCTACCTGCCTATTTCTGTATCTCTCTTTCTCAAATAAATAAATGAGCTGGGCATGATGGCACATGCCTTTAATCCCAGCACTCGGGAGGCAGAGGTAGGAGGATTGCCGTGAATTCGAGGCCACCCTGAAACTACATAGTGAATTCCAGGTCAGCCTGGACTACAGTGTAACCCTACCTTGAAAAACAAAAACAAAAACAAAAACAAATAAATAAAAATTAAAAAACAAACAAACAACTTTAAGCCGGGTGTGTTGGTGCATACCTTTAATCCCAGCACTTGGGAGGCAGAGGTAGGAGGATAGCCATGAGTTCAAGGCCAGCCTGAGACTACATAGTGAGGTTCAGGTCAGCCTGGCCTAGAGTGAAATTCTACCTTGAAAAAAAAAACTTTATTTACAAAACTAGGCTGTGGCAAGACAACCCATCTGTTGTAGTTTGCTTAAAGAACCCTTTCTTCCATCTCACCTTTGACCTATAAACCTTTTGCCTTTTAGTCACAGCTTCTTCTCTTAATTCTTCTTTTCTTCTCTTATTTCTTGTATGTATCTATGACAGTACCTCATGGGAAAGCTAACAAGGGGGGAAGAGTTAAAGTAAAGAAGGGTTTAAAATTTTTAAAAAAAAACTTTTTTTGGAGGCAAGGTCTCGTTCTAGCCCAGGCTGACCTGGAACTCACTATGTAGTCTCGAAGTGGCCTCTAACTCACGGTGATCCTCCTACCTCTGCTTCCTGAGTGCTGGGATTAAGGCGTGCACCATCACATCTGGCTAAACTTCAAATTCTTTTTAATTTAATTTTAATATATATTTAATTAATTTATTTATTTGAGAAACAGAAAGGGGAGAGAGAATGGGCCTGCCAGGGTCTCCAGCCACTGCAAACAAACTCCAGATGCTTGTACCCCCTTGTGCATCTAACTTACATGGGTCCTGGAGAATTGAACTGGGATCCTTTTGCTTTGCAGGCAAACACCTTAACTGCTAAGCCATCTCTCAAGCCCTAATTTTATTTATTTATTTTTATTTGTAAGTTCTTTTTCTTTTGTTTGTTTGTGTTTTTGTTTTTGTTTTTTTGTTTTTTGAGGTAGGGTCTCACTTTGGTCCAGGCTGACCTGGAATTCACTATGTAGTCTCAGGGTGGCCTCGAACTCATGGCAATCCTCCTACTTCTGCCTCCCAAGTGCTGGGATTAAAAGCATGTGCCACCACGCCTGGCTATTTATTTTTATTTGAGACAGAGAGAAAGGGAGAAAGAGAGAGAGAGAGAGAGAGGGAATGGGCGTGCCAGGGCCTCTAGCCACTACAAAGGAACTCCAGACAAATGCACCACTTTGTGCATCTGGCTTATGTGGGACCTGGAGAATTGAACCTGGGTCCTTAGGCCTCACAGGCAAGTGCCTTAAACATTAAGCTATCTCTCCAGCCAAGCGTCAACTTTTTGTTGTTGGTTTTTGGTTTTTCAAGGTTGGGTCTCACTCTAGCACACAGGCTGGCCTGAATTCATTATGTAGTCTCTTTTTTTTTTTTTTTTTTTGGTTTTTCGAGGTACGGTTTCTCTCTGGTCCAGGTCCTGGAATTCACTATGTAGTCTCAGGGTGGCCTCGAACTCACAGTGATCCTTCTACCTCTGCCTCCTGAGTGCTGGGACTAAAGGCGTGCACCACCACGCCCAGTCCTTTCTGCTTTCCTATGCTCAGTGTTTCATATGGCATATTTGGCTTTTAGGGCAGATGCCCACATTGGCCAAGATAAATCCATATAGGGCCAGGGTCAATGTGACCTCCATTTCCTATTGTGAAATCCAAGCTGGCTTTGTTGGGTAATTGAGAGATGAGAAGTTCCCTATTAATATACACATGCCAAGCTTTGTACACAAAAGCTAGGAATGTGGCATGGGGGAGGAAGTGGGATACATGATAGCTTGTATCTGGACTTGGCGTTCCTTCCCTTTGTCCAGGTCCAGGAAGAGGTTGTTAAATTCCTGAGCAGAGGGGTGGGTAGGATAAAATTGAAACTTCTGCTTTTTTTGCTTTTGTTTTGTTTTGTTCAGTGCTAAAGTTTGAACCCAGGGTCTCATGCATGGCAGGCAAACATACTACCATTGAATTGTACCCTCAGCCCCATCATGTCTTTGAAAAAGAAAACATATGCCATTGTGAGTGCATACTAATATGCTGTTATATGTAATCTCCCTCTCTCTATATATATATTTTTTCCTGTGAGCCCATGAGCATGTAGAGTGTGTTCAGAATAGAGCAATATACGGCACAAGGTCTACAGTCATTCCCCGTCTTCTCGTACTCACATCAGCTGCCTTCTTCTCAGCTAGCTCCAGCTTCTCCTGCGCATCCTTCAGCGCTTCAGAGTACTTGTCCAGCTCATCCTCGGTCCCTTTCAGCTTCTTCTGCATGGCTGCCAGTTCATCCTCCAGCTACAGGAGCCCAGAGAGTCACACACAAAGACGTGAACCACACGACTGTACACACTTGCCCTCCCTCCATCCCCAGAGAGGCACTCTCTCTCTCCAGCCCACTGCTCCAGGACTTATGCTACGGCTTGATCTGTGATCCTCTAATTTCTGACCCTAAAAGGACAAAGCCATCCTGAGTTTTCATCCAAGACTCTTGGGTGGTGGATATCTATCTAATGGGATCGATGCCTATGATTCTATTGAAAAGAAAACAGGGCTGGAGAGAGAGTTTAGTGGTTAAGGCCCTTGCCTGCAAAGCCAAAGAACCCAGGTTTGACTCTGCATTACCCACACAAGCCATTTACTCAAGGCGCATGTACCTGGAGTTCATTTGCAGTGGCTAGAGGGCCCCCGGCGTGCCCATCCTATCTGCCTTTCTCTCTCTCTCTCTGTCTCAAATAAGTATTTAGTTATTTATTTGACAGAGGAAGAGGCAGAGAGAGAGAATGGGCATGCCAGGGCTTCTAGCCACTGCAAAGGAACTCCATATGCATACGTCACCTTGTGCATCTGGCTTACATAGGTACTGAGGAATCGAACCTGGGTCCTTTTTCTTTGCAGGCAAGCGCTTTAACTGCTAAGCCATCTCTCCAGCCCAGATATTTTTTTTCTTTAAAGAAAAGAGATGCAACCAGGAGTGGTGACGCATGCCTTTAATCCCAGCACTCGGGAGGCAGAGGTAGGAGGATCGCCATGAGTTCAAGGCCACCCTGAGAATACATAGTGAATTCCAGGTCAGCCTGAGCTAGAGTGAGACCCTACCTTGAAAAACCAAAAAAAAAAAAAAAAAAAAAAAAAAAAGAAAAGAAAAGAAAAGAAAACAGATGGTACATTCTAAATTCTTTTTCTTTTTCTTTTCTTTTTTTTTTTTTTTTTTTTTTTTTTTTTTGTTGTTGTTGCTTTTTGTTTTTGCAAGGCCTGGTCTCAGTCTAGCCCAGGCTGACCTGGAACTCACTCTGTAGCCCCAGGCTGGCCTTGAACCCAGTGCTCGTCTTACCTCTGCTCCCTAAGTGCTGGGACTAAAGGCATGCTGAATTCTTACCTTTCCTGTAGGGGTCAAGAGATTCTTTTCAAACCGTGGTCCACTTCTGTTTAAACCCAGCAGACACAAGATGACACAGAAAGAGCCATTGGCTTTCCCAACATCACACAGGCAGTCTGAGGTCCCTGAGGTGTTGTGTTTTCTGCCCCTCCATTGAGGGCAAGAGGTTCCTCCCACCCCAAAGAAGGAGCGCTGACACCAGTGGTCCCTGCCTTTCCCCTGAAGACCCCTTCCTATCTCAGTCTCGTCCAGCAGCAGCTGAGAGACCGATGCCAGGTCTCACCTGCTTGCTTCTCTCTTCTGCCTGCTTCTGCTCCGCTTCGGCTTGCTCTGCCCGGTCCAAAGCATTCTCCTTGTCCAGTTTCAGCATCTGCATCTTCTTCTTGATGGCCTCCATCATGAGCAGTGGCTGTGGGCGGGCGGCTTCACCTGGGAACACTGGACAACTGGAGGAGTGCCTCCTTCCTGACCTCCCAAGCTTGAGCCTTTATCTGTTCTCACAGCTCCACCTCTTGTTCCTAACATGGTCTTTCCAGCTCCCTCCACCCCATCATTGTTCTCCCAAGGGAACAGGGTGAGACACATTGATGGATTGACATCACGGGAGGGGGGGGGAGGGGGTTGAGGAACAGCTGAGGCTGATTTTAGACAATGGAAAAGTGGGGGGGGGGAGGGACGAGACTTGCTCTAGTTGATCCTGAAACTTTCCACTCTTTCTGGGAAGTTCTATGGGTGCTTGAAAAGTACAGGGACAGGAACCGGCTGTGGTGGCGCATGCCTTTCATCCCAGCACTCAGGAGGCAGAGAGAGGTAGGAGGTTGGCCGTGAGTTCAAGGCCACCCTGAGACTGCATAGTGAATTCCATGTCAGCCTGGACTAGAGCAAGGCCTTACCTTAAAAAAAAAAAAAAAAATAAAAAAAAAAAAAGGGAGGGGAGAGCTGGAGAGATGGCTTAGCAGTTAAGGCGTTTGCCTTCAAAGCCAAAGGATCCTGGTTCAATTCTCCAGGACTCACATAAGCCAGATGCACAAGGGAGCACATGCATTTGGAATTCATTTCTCTCCCTCTATCCTTCTTTCTCTCTGCCTCTTTCTCTCTCTCAAATAAATAAAATATAAATGTTTAAAAATAAAAAAAAGTGCCAGGGACAGTGGGGGGTGGGGCGGGACATGGAAACAGAGGGGAGCACCTTGGCATTCAGCCTGCTTGCCCTTCAGCTCTCCTTACTCATCCCTGAACTGTAATGGATGCTGATCAAACTCGGCTGGGTTGAGTTTCATCTTTTGATTCCTGGTATTCAAGGAGCTTGGACAACAGTAAAGAGGGGAGGTCACTTGTGATCCCTGACAATTCCCCCAGATTGCCAGATCAAATTGCTATGCTATTTTGGGATTCTCTAATTGGCAAGGAGACACTGCTCCTTTCCCCCGCAAGAGCCACAGTAACAGAATAGTAAGAGGGTTGAAATCGGAAAGGCTATCCTAGGGCTTCGAGTAGGCTGGGGAGAGAAATAGGGGAGGGTCAGAACAATCCAGAGAAGATCATAACCTGTATTTCCATAGTGATTGTGAAATAGAACTTTAGTACTCCGCCCACCCCCCCCCCACATACCAAGGTCCATGTTCTCTTCACCTGCTCCATCCTTGAATCCCTTGCCCAGCCCACCACCCACCACATCATAATCATCACCACCAGGTTTAGTGCCAGCCATGTTCATTTTTCCACTTGAAGCCTTGTTACTGGCAGGTGGCAATTTATCCCATACACTGGTGCCCAGATACCCAAGATGATTGCCAGAGGAGAAGTGGAACCCCATTCAAGGTGACTAGAGCTTGCAGGGAAGAATAGAAATGACTCTAATTAGTCATCATGTGAAGGATGGTCAGTGTTCATACAAAACGTCAGCAATGTGGGAACAGAGACAGCCATGGGACCAAGGGCGGTACAGAGCTGGGACACTCATGGGAGTTAGAAATAGACAGCAGACTGCTCCTGCTAGACTCCAGGTAGACCTTCCATAAACTCTTCTATTTCTATTCCGAGGTAGGGTCTCGCTCTAGCCCAGGCTGCCCTGGAAATAACTATGTAGTCTCAGGGTGGCCTCAAACTCACAAAGATCCTCCTACCTCTGCCTCCCCAGTTCTGGGATCAAAGGCGTGCGACACCATGCCCGCATCAGAGAACCCTTGAAAAAAAGAAAAGAAAATGGCCTGGCATCAGAGAACCACTTGAAAAAAGAATGAAAATGGCCTGGATATGCTTTAACCTAGCACAGCAGCCTAGGAGGATCACTAACTACACCCTGAGACCATCATAATAGGTCAGCCTGAAAAGATGAAAACAAATCAAAAAAATGAAAAGAGAGACTGATTGAGAGGGGGAGGGGATAGGATAGAGAGTGGAGTTGCAAAGGGGAAAGTGGGGGGGAGAGGGAATTACCATGGGATATTGACTACAATTATGGAAGTTTTCAATAAAAAAATTAAAATTAAAAAAAAGAAGAGAAACCAAATAACCCCTGCTAGTCAAGGATGGAGCAAGAGGACCAGGGAAACGGAGCAGGGGGCAAAGGGGAGAGGGGTAATAGGGAGGAGAAAAATACAAGGACAAGAGAAGAAAATGGAGCTGGGCGTGCTGACTACACAGTGAATTCCAGGTCAGCCTGGGCTAGAGTTGGACCCTACCTTGAAAAACCAAACAGCTGGGCATGGTGTCACACACCTTTGATCCCAGCACTCGGGAGGCAGAGGTAGGAGGATCTCTGTGAGTTTGAGGTCACCCTGAGACTACAGAATGAATTCCAGATCAGCCTGGGCTAGAGTGAGACCCCACCAAACAAACAAAAAAAGATATAGTAAGATTTGTTCTCCAAATTCTCTCTCTCGCCCGTGTGAGACCTCTAAATTAAGACTGAAATCCACATGGGTTACAACTGGTGGTCTTTAAGGGGAATCCTGGAGAGAACTTCAGTTAAAAAAAAAAAAAAAAAAAAAGACATGCAAGGGCTGGAGAGATGGCTTAGCAGTTAAGGCACTTACTTGCTTGCAAAGCCTAAGGACCCAGGTTTGATTCCCCAGTACCCATGTAAGCCAGATGCACAAGGTGATGCATGTGTCTAGAGTTCATTTGAAGCAGTTAGAGGTCCTGGGCATGCCCATTCTCTCTCTCTCTGCCTCTTTCCGTCTCTCCCTCTCTCAAATAAATAAAAAATTTAAGAAGACCTTTCTTTACAAAAATGACAGGCAAGAAGGGGACATAGCTCAATGGTAGAGCACTTGCCTAGCATCCATGAGGACCCTGTACTGAAAGGGGACCTCCAAAACTGAAAGGGGAGGGGAATAAACCAAAGTCCCAGAGCCCCTCAAAGGTTAAGGCAGAAAAAAAAAAAAAAAAACCCCGAGTGGTGCTGAATTGTCCACTGCTGTAAGAATATGTTTGACATTTAGTTGATTCCTAATTAAACAACCCAATATCAAACATATCACACAGAAGCCGGCAGCCAAGCTTTGGTAGTTATCTGCCTTTCTGTGGAGCTAAAGGTCAGGGCAGAGCAAACCGTGCCCAGTCATGTGCAGATGGTGAGCCATCTCCTTGACGGGGGCACTGGGGTCCTGTTCTTCGCCTTCCCAAACGGGCTCTTGCTCATCACCCCTTCATGCCATCCCCGGGCACAACTTGTGTCCTACCAGTGCCCGTGCCTCTGCAGGATTGTGGTTGCCTAGAGCAGGAAGACCACCAGGCAGCACTTCACATCCAGCAGCGAGCTTTCCCCAGAGCTCCCACACGGAGCTTCTCTGGTATGTGACAGTGCCAGCATCCAGAGGATCAGTGGTGTTGGCATCTCCTCCCAAAGCTTTGCCACCTGCTCTCTTCCATGCCATTCCAGCTGCCCAGGGGCTTTCTGAGGGGGAGAGGGGACTTGCATGTACAAGGCTTTAACTCGCCCACAGAACTTCTAACCTCAGAATCTAACCCCCCTCCCCCCCCGCCTCCCCCCCTCCAAGGGCAGCAATCCTCCGAGTGGACTCCATGTTCACAACATTCGCCCTCCAGTGTTATCAAGGAGCAGTAGCGAGAAACTTCTGAAATATGGGGCTGCTTCTAGAATATGCCGTCACCATGCAGTGCCTTTCCCTGTTCTCATGTTCTCCAGGAACCCTCCTTCAAGACACCTTTGGACGCTGTAAGCCGACAGCTTCAGGTTCGTTAAGATGAATTTCCAGACCAGGCACAGTTATGGAGGAAGGGATTTATTCCAGGAGAAGTTCTATCATGGCAGAAGAAGCTGTCCTGCTTTCACAGGTCCAAGCAGAGAGAAAGAAAAGCCACAAGCCAAAAACCACACAGCACAGCACACCTCAGGAACTCCAGCTAGGCACACTTTGCATATCTTTCAATTGAAATCTTAAACCCACCACCACACCTTAAGGTCCTGTCCAGCCAGGTGGATGCAGATGCAAACTACAAACTAATAAAACACTGAATATATTGGGGGCCATCAATTCAGACTACCACAGATGTCCAGACCAGAAAAATAAGCTGCCACACTTGTGGTCTTCAGCCTGATCAGAAGACTTACAACCCCTTTCTGCTTGACAGTGTTGAAAGCAAGGTTTTTAGAGCCAGAGTGAGAGAGGGAACTGCCCTGGCTAGGAAGCTGCCTCCCCTCCTCCTCACCTGATTCCCTTCTTCTTCTGGGCTCTTTCCCACCACAACTCCTGGGCTGGCTTCTCCAAGGACTTCCCTAACAGAGATTTAGCCTGGTTCTTTCCTTGGGTTTCTTGCTTTTGAAGAGAATTGGGTGGGTTGAATGTCCTCTGGTGACAGATGCTTCACTCCACTGTGGCAGAGTCCAAGTTATAGCTACATTGGGGTGGGGGCTCGGGTGGAACTGTGGGGACTGACAGCCCCAGGCATGCTCCATGTGTCCTTGTTCCCATTAATCCTAATATGACCCGCCCCTCACCCCATATATCAACTCTACAGTAACCTTGATCTAGATCAATAGCCTGTCCCCAGCCCCAGTCAATTCCGATTCTGTGGCATTTGCCTTCCAGGATGGAGCAAGAGGACCAGGGAAACGGAGCAGGGGGCAAAGGGGAGAGGGGTAATAGGGAGGAGAAAAATACAAGGACAAGAGAAGAAAATGGAGCTGGGCGTGCTGACTACATAGTGAATTCCAGGTCAGCCTGGGCTAGAGTTGGACCCTACCTTGAAAAACCAAACAGCTGGGCATGGTGTCACACACCTTTGATCCCAGCACTCGGGAGGCAGAGGTAGGAGGATCTCTGTGAGTTCGAGGTCACCCTGAGACTACAGAATGAATTCCAGATCAGCCTGGGCTAGAGTGAGACCCCACCAAACAAACAAAAAAAGATATAGTAAGATTTGTTCTCCAAATTCTCTCTCTCACCCGTGTGAGTCCTCCAAATTAAGACTGAAATCCACATGGGTTACAACTGGTGGTCTTTAAGGGGAATCCTGGAGAGAACTTCAGTAAAAAAAAAAAAAAAAAAAAAAAAAAAAGACATGCAAGGGCTGGAGAGATGGCTTAGCAGTTAAGGCACTTACTTGCTTGCAAAGCCTAAGGACCCAGGTTTGATTCCCCAGTACCCATGTAAGCCAGATGCACAAGGTGATGCATGTGTCTAGAGTTCATTTGAAGCAGTTAGAGGTCCTGGGCATGCCCATTCTCTCTCTCTCTGCCTCTTTCCATCTCTCCCTCTCTCAAATAAATAAAAAATTTAAGAAGACCTTTCTTTACAAAAATGACAGGCAAGCTGGTGACATAGCTCAATGGTAGAGCACTTGCCTAGCATCCATGAGGACCCTGTACTGAAAGGGGACCTCCAAAACTGAAAGGGGAGGGGAATAAACCAAAGTCCCAGAGCCCCTTAAAGGTTAAGGCAGAAAAAAAACAAAAAACAAAAAACCCGAGTGGTGCTGAATTGTCCACTGCTGTAAGAATATGTTTGACATTTAGTTGATTCCTAATTAAACAACCCAATATCAAACATATCACACAGAAGCCGGCAGCCAAGCTTTGGTAGTTATCTGCCTTTCTGTGGAGCTAAAGGTCAGGGCAGAGCAAACCGTGCCCAGTCATGTGCAGATGGTGAGCCATCTCCTTGACGGGGGCACTGGGGTCCTGTTCTTCGCCTTCCCAAACGGGCTCTTGCTCATCACCCCTTCATGCCATCCCCGGGCACAACTTGTGTCCTACCAGTGCCCGTGCCTCTGCAGGATTGTGGTTGCCTAGAGCAGGAAGACCACCAGGCAGCACTTCACATCCAGCAGCGAGCTTTCCCCAGAGCTCCCACACGGAGCTTCTCTGGTATGTGACAGTGCCAGCATCCAGAGGATCAGTGGTGTTGGCATCTCCTCCCAAAGCTTTGCCACCTGCTCTCTTCCATGCCATTCCAGCTGCCCAGGGGCTTTCTGAGGGGGAGAGGGGACTTGCATGTACAAGGCTTTAACTAGCCCACAGAACTTCTAACCTCAGAATCCCCCCTCCCCCCCGCCTCCCCCCCCCCCCGCAAGGGCAGCAATCCTCCGAGTGGACTCCATGTTCACAACATTCGCCCTCCAGTGTTATCAAGGAGCAGTAGCGAGAAACTTCTGAAATATGGGGCTGCTTCTAGAGTATGCCGTCACCATGCAGTGCCTTTCCCTGTTCTCATGTTCTCCAGGAACCCTCCTTCAAGACACCTTTGGATGCTGTAAGCCGACAGCTTCAGGTTCATTAAGATGAATTTCCAGACCAGGCACAGTTATGGAGGAAGGGATTTATTCCAGGAGAAGTTCTATCATGGCAGAAGAAGCTGTCCTGCTTTCACAGGTCAAGCAGAGAGAAAGAAAAGCCACAAGCCAAAAACCACACAGCACAGCACACCTCAGGAACTCCAGCTAGGCACACTTTGCATATCTTTCAATTGAAATCTTAAACCCACCACCACACCTTAAGGTCCTGTCCAGCCAGGTGGATGCAGATGCAAACTACAAACTAATAAAACACTGAATATATTGGGGGCCATAAATTCAGACTACCACAGATGTCCAGACCAGAAAATTAAGCTGCCACACTTGTGGTCTTCAGCCTGATCAGAAGACTTACAACCCCTTTCTGCTTGACAGTGTTGAAAGCAAGGTTTTTAGAGCCAGAGTGAGAGAGGGAACTGCCCTGGCTAGGAAGCTGCCTCCCCTCCTCCTCACCTGATTCCCTTCTTCTTCTGGGCTCTTTCCCACCATAACTCCTGGGCTGGCTTCTCCAAGGACTTCCCTAACAGAGATTTAGCTTGGTTCTTTCCTTGGGTTTCTTGCTTTTGAAGAGAATTGGGTGGGTTGAATGTCCTCTGGTGACAGATGCTTCACTCCACTGTGGCAGAGTCCAAGTTATAGCTACATTGGGGGTGGGGGGCTCGGGTGGAACTGTGGGGACTGACAGCCCCCAGGCATGCTCCATGTGTCCTTGTTCCCATTAATCCTAATATGACCCGCCCCCTCACCCCCATATATCAACTCTACAGTAACCTTGATCTAGATCAATAGCCTGTCCCCAGCCCCAGTCAATTCCGATTCTGTGGCATTTGCCTTCCAGGGGAAGACCAAGCCCAAAATCGTTCACGTATGCTGTTAGCTTTATACTTTTTTTTTTCTTTTTTTCAGAGGTAGGGTCTCACTCTAATTCAGGCTGACCTGGAATTTACTATGTAATCTCAGGGTGGCCTCGAACTCTTGGCAGTCCTCCTACCTGTCTCCCAAGTGCTGGGATGAAGGACGCCTGGCTTTACACTTTAAATAAATAAATAAAATTATATATATATTTAAAGGGCTGGAGAGGTGGCTTAGCCGTTAAGGGGCTTGCCTGTGAAGCCTAAAGACTCTGGTTCAATTCCCCAGTACCCATGTAAGCCAGATACACATGGAAGCGCATGTATCTGGAGTTCATTTGCAATGGCTAGAGGCCCTAGTGCACCCATTCTCTCTCTCTCTCTTGTCTCTTTCTCTCTCTCTCAGGTAAACAAATAAAATATTAAAAATATTTAATTAATTAGGCCAAGCGTGTTGGCACATGCCTTTAATCCCAGCACAAAAATTAATTAATTAAACTGGGCATGGTGGCGCACACCTTTAATCCCAGCACTCAGGAGGCAGAGGTAGGAGGATCACCGAGAGTTCAAGGTCACCCTGAGACTCCATAGTGAATTCCAGGTCAGCCTGGACCAGAGTGAGACCCTGCCTCAAAAAACAAAAAAAAAACAAAACAAAACAAAACAAAACAAAAAAAAATAAATAAATTAATTTGAGAGGAAGAGTCAGAGAGAATGGGTGTGCCAGTGTCTTCAGCCACTGCAAATGAACTCCAGACACATGTGCCACTCTGTGCACCTGACCCATGCAGTTACTGAAGAATTAAACCTGAGGCCTTAGGCTTCAAAGGCAAGCACCTTAATCACTAAGCCATGTCTCCAGCCCATCTTTACACTTTTTTTTTCTTTTTTTTTTTTCGAGGTAGGGTCTCACTCTGGTGCAGGCTGACCTGGAATTCACTATGGAGTCTCAGGGTGGCTTCGAACTCATGGTGATTCTCCCACCTCTGCCTCCCTGAGTGCTGGGATTAAAGGCGTGTGCCACCACGCCAGACTTTTTTTTTTTTTTACACTTTTTTAAAATATATTTTTTATTTGTTCATTTTAGAGAAGGGGGATAGAGAATGGGCATGCCAGGGCCTCTAGCTACTGCAAACAAACTCTGGATGCATGTGCCCCCCTTGTGCATCAGGCTTACATGGGTCCTGGAGAATCGAACTGGGATCCTTTGGCTTTGCAGGCAAACGCCTTACCCACTAAGCCATATATCCAGCCCCCATCTTTATACTCTTGTGGCTCCCAAAGAGTATATGTTTTTAAAAATATATTTTATTTATTTTTTTGAGAGAAAGAGGAAGACAGAATGGGTGCGCCAGGGCCTTCAGCCATTGCAAACAAACTCCTTGTGCATCTGGCTTACGTGGGTCCTGGAGAGTAGAACCAGATCCTTTGGCTTTGCAGGCAAATCCTTTGGCATCTCTCCAGCAGGCAAATAGGGCCTAGCTAACTGACCTAATTCCATCTCTCCAGCCCATATGTTTTTTTTTTTTTTTTTTTGAAACCTGGGTTTCACTATGTAGCTCAGGATGACCTGGAATCCTCCTACCTCTGCCTAGTGCTGGGATTGTAGTCTCAGGCCACATGTTTTTAATATTTACTTTTTCACCCTCCTTTTTACCCTTATTCTCAGGGTGGCCTTGAACTCATGGCGATCCTCCTACTTCAGCCTCCCAAGTGCTGGATTAAAAGCGTGTACCACCATGCCTGGCCCTTTTTTTTTTTTTTCCCAAGGTAGAGTCTCACTTTAGTCCAGGCTGTCCTGGAATTTACTATGTAGCTCCGGGTGGCCTTGAATTCACAGTGATCCTCCTACCTCTGCCTTCCAAGCACTGGGATTAAAGGTGTGCACCACCATGCACAGCTATGCCTGGCTGTTTAACTTTGTGTGTGTGAGTTGTATGATTGTGTCTCTGCCTTTTTTTTTTTTTTTGGTTGTTCGAGGTAGGGTCTCATTCTGGTCCAGGCTGACCTGGAATTAGCTATGTTGTCTCAGGGTGGCCTCAAACTCATGGCAATCTTCCTACCTCTGCCTCCTGAGTGCTGGGATTAAAGGCATACGACACCACACCCAGCTCAGTCTCTCTTTTATTTATTTATTTATTATTAATTAATTAATTAATTTATATTTTATTGGTTTTTTCAAGTTAGGGTCTTGCTCTAGTCCAGGCTGACCTGGAATTCACTATCTATCTCAGAGTGGTCTTGAACTCATGGTGCCCAGCCGGCCACCACACCCAGCCGGGCTCTTACATTTTTTTTTTCTGCTACCTCTTTTGTGATGGACCCTGAGCCTTGGAAGATGTGATAGAGATGTTTCAGTGCTGAACACTCCTCTGTCCCTTCTTCTCAGCACTATGGTACCTTCTGAGTCATCCCAGAGGTCACCGCCAACTGAAAAGAGAAGCTTCTCTAACCAAAAGTGAGAGTAGCATTAATATATGGGTGTGAACATTATGAGAAGTGCTTACCAGGCAGTTTGGTAAGCATAATATGTACATTTAGCCAGACACCAGCAGACGTTACACCCCTACGGTTCATGACCTCCCCATCACAGGTTTTCAGTATCAGGGATGTATTCCCTCCCATGGAGTGGGCCTCCAGTCCAATGAGAGAGCAGTTGGTTTCCCCCATAACAGACATGCCACTTTTGTACCCATTGGCTCACTTGGCCTGGCTGGCCAAATTTAAGGCTTGCAGTGTCCACTGTTGTTTATCTCCACTAGTGAATTCACTCTCTCCCATGGAGCTTCATGCAGCATAGCTTTTTCCAGCTTCCTGTCAGCTGCTCCACACGGTCAGCCTCCCATTTTGATGTCAGCATGTTGGGATTACAGAAGCCTGCCATGACTTCTGGATATTGTTTTCTTTTTTTTTCTTTTGTTTGTTTTTGGTTTTGAGGTAGGGTCTCACTCTGGTCCAGGCTGACCTGGAATTAACTATGTAGTCTCAGGGTTAGCCTCAAACTCTCATCGATCCTCCTACCTCTGCCTCCCGAGTGCTAGGACTAAAGGCGTGCGCCACCACGCCCGGCTGGATATTGTTTTCTTTTTATTTATTTATTTAAGAGAAAGAAGAGAAAGAGAGAGTGGGTGCACCAGGGCCTCTAGCCACTTCAACTGAACTGGAGACACATGTGACACCTTGTGCATCTGGCTTACCAGGGTACTAGAGAATCAAACCTGGGTTCTTAGCCTTCGTAGGCAAGTACCTTAACTGCTAAGGCATCTCTTATGTAGTCTCAGGGTGGCCATGAACTCAGTGATCTTCCTACCGCTGCCTCCCAAGTGCTGGGATTAAAGATGTGCACCACCACGCCCGGCCATGTGTGTGTGTGTCTGTTCATGCTCACATAGGTTCATCAGAATCTCTTGCCGCCTACAACAAATGTCCCTTTGGCTTTATGTGGGTAGCTGGGGAATTGAACCCAAGCCTGGAGACTTTGTAAACAAGAACCTTTACCTGCCAAGCCATCACCTCAGCCCTATTGTTGGTTTGTTGAGACAGGATCTCACTCTGTTCCAGGCTGACTCTGTAGCCCAGGCTGCCCTTGATGACCCTCCTACCTCTGCCTCCTGAGTGTTGGCATTAAAGGTGTGTGCCACCATGCCCACCTTTTTTTTTTTTTTTTTTCCAGGTAGGGTCTTGGTCTATCTGAGACTGACCTGGAATTCACTTTGTAGTCTCACGGTGGTCTCAAACTCATGACGATCCACTTTCCTCTGCCTTCCGAGTGCTGGGATTAAAAGGTGTGTGCCCCCATACCCGGCTTCTCCTAATTTTTTTCTATGCAGCCATTTCAAAAGGTACTAAGGCCTATGGAGTCACCGGACCAGCATGAGGCATCAACTCAGAAGCAAGAGGGGTTGGATGGGTGCAATGAAGTGATGTGATGAGAGCAGACAGAATTGGTAGAGAGGATCAGGGAAGATGGGCTCTACAGAGGAACAACCTGCCAATAGTGGCGGCAGCCTGGCACTGACAAACCCTGGGGTAATAGGCCAAGGTCAGGGATCAAGGCAGAGGGGAGGGGCGGTCTGTGGGCCCACATGAACAGGAAAAAGGAAGAGAAAAGCAGAAGAGGCTGGTTAGGGAGTGTGGTGGAGGCTAGGAGGAGGCATTGGGTAATGGAGTGAGAAGGGAAAAAGCTCCACAGTATAGTGAGACATTACAGGTTACGTGTGTGATTCCTTTCAAGTGCTTTAATTCCCACAGCAATCCAATAACATAGTATTTCCATTTTACATACACAGAATCATAAACCCAGAACGTTGAAAGTGGAACAAGCCGGGCGTGGTGGCAACACGCCGTTAATCCCAGCACTCGGGAGGCAGAGGTAGGAGGATCGCCATGAGTTCGAGGCCACCCTGAGACTCCATAGTGAATTCCAGATCAGCCTGGACTAGAGTGCGCCTCTACCTCAAAACACCAAAAAGAAAAAAAAAAAAAAATCAAGGTTTGCATTTCCCACCAGTCTGTGAGTTCCTTTTATTAATTTATTATCTTTTTTGAGGTAGGGTCTCACTCTAGCCCAGGCTGACCTGGAATTCACTCTGTAGTCTCAAGGTAGCCTTGAACTCTCAGAGATCCTCCTACCTCTGCTTCCCAAGGGCTGGGATTAAAGGCATGTGTCACCATGCCTGGCTCCTTTTTTTTTTTTTTTTTTTTTTTTTATATATATCTTTAAATATTTTATTTTTATTTATTAGAGAAAGAGAGAGGGAGGGAGGGAGATAGAGTGAGAATGGGTGCACCAGGGCTTCTAGCCACTGCAAACAACTTCAGATGCATGCACCACCATGTGCATATGGCTTACAACATGGACCTGGAGAATTGAACTGGGGTCCTTAGGCTTCACAGGCATGTGCCTTAACCACTAAGCCATCTCTCCAGCCCAATAAAATAGAGGCCCTGGTGCACCCATTCTCAATCTTTCCCTCTCTCTGTCTCTAATCAATCAATCAATCAATCAATAAATAAATAAAATTATTTTATTTTTAAATATATATATTTTTTGATATTTTGAGGTAGGGTCTCACTGTAGCCCAGGCTGACCTGGAATTCACTATGTAGTCTCAGGGTGGCCTTGAACTCATGGTGATCCTCCGACCTCTGCCTCCCGAGTGCAGGGATTAAAGGCGTGCACCACCACGCCCGGCTTATTTTTAAATATTTAAAAAATTTTATTTGCAAGCTGAGAGAGAGAGAGAGAGAGAGAGAGAGAGACAGAAAGAATGGGCACACCAGGGCCTCCAGCCACTGCAAACGAACTCCAGCCACATGTGCCCCCTTGTGCATCTGGCTAACGTGGGTCCTGGGGAATCAAACCAGGGTCCTTTGGCTTTGCAGGCAGACGCCTTAACCGCTAAGCCATACCTCCAGCCCTGAAGTTCTTTTCTTTAAACATATTTTTATGGGCTGGAGAGAGAGCTCTGTGGTCAAGGCACTTGCCTGCAAAATCTAAGGACCTAGATTCCATTCCCCAGTAGCCACTGTGCATGTGTATAGTATGTATGTGATGTGGTATAAGCGTGTGTGCAGCTGTGGCACTCCATGTGCACATGTGGAGGCCAGAGACTGTTGAGTGTTCCCTTCCACAGCTCATCTGCTTGATCTGTCTTTCTTTCTTTCTTTTTTTTCGAGATAGGGTCTAGCCAAGGCTGACCTGGAATTCACTACGTAGTCTCATGGTGCCCTCAAACTCACAGTGCTCCTCCCACCTGATTGTCAGAGGGAGGGGATATCATGAAGAGTGAATTTGTGAAGGGAAAAATGGGGGACGGAATTATCATGGTTTATTGTCTACAATTACAGAAGTTAGCAATAAAAAAGTTTTAAAAAGAGTTAGCTTTATTTGTTAAGCCAAATCACTATTTTTTTCAAATCACAACTTTTAATCCACATTGTGCACCCACCTCTTCCACCTTACATTAACAGTGCATGTCCTCCTCTGACCACAAGGTGTCACTCTTGTTTTCACTAGTTTTTGGTCCATGGTAGCATGCAGTTGAGAGTATTGAGTCCCAGGGTCCAGGTCTGTTTTGGGAAGTTCAAGGTGGTTAGAAACTGGAAAGACAGGTAAGCAGGCCTGATTGGGAATGTCAGAGCCTCTCCACGTAAAAAGCCTTGCCGATCTGCCTTAGCTCCTGCTGGTACCGCTGATGCTCCTGTTCAAACAGTTGCTGCAGGCTGACTCGCCGGACCTAGTGCAAGGGCAGACAAGTACGGTGTTGGCCCTCTGTTCAGAAATTTCTCAGTCTCTCTCCTGGTTGTCTTCTCCATTACTCTGGACCTGGACTAGGCAGCAGAGAAGCTAAGCCAGTGGAGGGGAACTCTATATAGCTGAGCCTCGTCTTGAACTTGCAATCCTCCTGTGTCCACCTCTCAAGGGCTGGGGTTATAGATGTATGCCACCACATCCAGGCTAAGGATCAAACCCAGGGCCTCTGCAGGCCAGGCAAGAGTGACAACCCCAGCCCTCATTTCCCCGCCCCTTCCCCTATGGGTGAAGTTCCATGTTCAGCAAGTATTTGTTGAGGATTCAGTAGGAACCAGGAAATTGGCTTGGTCCCCAGGACACCAGTGTGCTGACATGATAGCACTTGTACCCCAGAGGGAGAAAGATGCACTGAGGAAGCTAATCCGATCTGATCTGAGTCTCACCAAGATGAAAGGGTCAAAGACTATTTACTTTGGAACTTGGGAATGTGTCACCTGCAGTTAAGTGTGGTGACACATGCTTGTAATCCCAGCACTTGGGAGGCTGAGCCAGGAGTGCTGTAAATTCCAAGCCAGTTTAACTACACAGTGAAATCTTGTCTCAAAACAAACACCCCCCCCCCAAACCAGGAATGGTGGCAGCTACCTGTAATCCCAACACTTGGAAGGATGACGTAGGAGGATCTCTGCAAATTCCAGGTCAGTCAAATCTACATAGTGAGTTTCAGGCCAGACAGAGCTAGATAGCAAGACCTCTATTTAAAGATCAAACCAGGGCTTTGGGGTGGCTCAGCAGTTAAGGCGCGTGCCTGTGAAGCCTAAGGACTCAAGCTCAACTCTCCAGGTCCCATGTAAGCCAGACACACACTAATGTAAGCGCACAAGCTTGCACATGTACACAAGGTGTTGCACGTGTCTGGAGTTCAATTGCAATGGCTGGAGGCCCTGGTGTGCCAATTCTTTCCCTCCCCCACTCTCTCTCATTAAAAAAAAAAAAAAAAAAGGCAGTCCTTTGGGCTTACCTCAAAAAAAAAAAAAAAAAAAAATCAAACCAGAGTTGAGCATGGTGGCACACACCTTTAATTTCTGCAACCTGAGAGGCTAAGGAAGGAGGACTGCAGTGAGACTGAGGCCAGCCTGGACTATTGTGGAGACCCTGCCTCAAAAAACAAACTGAGAAGCCATGAGTAGTGGCATACATCTTTAATCCCACACTCAGAGGAGGCAGAGGAAGGAGGATTGCAGTGAGTTCAAGGCCAGCCTGAGACTACATAGTGAATTCTAGGTCAGCCTAGGCTACAGTGAGGCCCTACCTCAAAAAATAAAATAAAATAAAATAAAATAAAATAAAATAAAATAAAATAAAATAAAATAAAATAAAATAAAAGGGCTGGAGAGATGGCTTAGTGGTTAAGCGCTTGCAAAACCTAAGAACCCCAGTTCAAGGCTCAATTCCCCAGGACCCACATAAGCCAGATGCACAAGGTGGCTCATGTCTGGAGTTCATTTGCAGTGGCTAGAGGCCCTGGTATGCCCATTTTCTCTTTCTCAAATAAAGAAAAATAAAATATTTAAAAAAATTTGCCAGGTGTAGTGTTGCACGCCTTTAATCCCAGCACTCAGAAGGCAGAAGTAGGAGGATCTCTGTGAGTTCGAGGGCACCCTGAGACTAGAGTGAATTCCAGGTCAGCCTGAGCTAGAGTGAGACCCTACCTCGAAAAACCAAACCAAACCCAACAATCACTTTGGACATTCAGACTTGAGGATTAGTAGTGATAAAATGGTAAGAAACCTGAGTCACAGGTCACAGGAATGAAGGATGAGAATCAAGCTGCCCTCTTAGAACTCACCATCAGTAAATGTTTGCTGGCCAGTGCCAGTTCCTGTACCATAGCATCCTGCATCCTCAGGGCGGCATATGGGTTTCTTCGCTGGCTCAGTGTCATCTGCCACATACAGTGAGTATGTAAACTTTGCCACCTGCCCCAGGTATAGAGGTGGGAGGTGAATGGGTTAGAATTAGGAGTGGAGACAAAACCCCATCAGTGCCACCATTAAGACTGCCAAACCCTTGGAAAGAGAACTATTTAGACTCTAGTGTGTAATAACTACATCGTCTCACTGAATCACTCTACATTCTAATATCCCAGAGGCAGAGCTATCAATTTTCACATACTACAGAAAAGAAAACAAGCTAGGAGTTGTCCCAGGTCACCTTTAATGGTAGACCTAAGTCTCAGCTCATTGTTCCTAATACTACCTTTTGGGTTTTTTTTTTTTTTTTGCCTCAAGTAGGGTCTCACTCTAGCCCCAGACTGATCTGGAACTCACTCTGTAGTCTAGGCTGGGCCTTAACTGAACTTAGTGATCCTCTTATCTCTGCCCCCAAGAGCAGTGATTAGGTGTGTTCCACTATGCTGGGACCAGTTTATTTATTTTGAGATAGTATCACACGCTGGAACTCAGGCTGGCCTGGAACCCAATACATAGCCCAGGCTAGCCTCAAACTCGTTGTCATCTCCTGCCTCAAGGGCTGGGATTGCAGGTATACAGGGGCCACCATATGACCAGCTTTCGTCATGGTGTCACTTTGTGTACCTGGCTTTACACTGGTACTGGAGAACTGAACCCTGATCAGCAGGCTTTGAAGTAAGCACCTTTAACTGCTGAATCACCCCCCATCTTGGTAGGGTCTCACTCTAGCCCAGGCTGACCTGGAATTCACTATGTGGTTTCAGACGAGAAAACAGGAAAAAATAAAATAACAACCACACAAAAAACTCCTATGCCTTTCGTTCTCCAGAGAATGGAAAGCAGCAGCAATAATAACCACAGTCCATCTAGGCTGACCTCTCCTCTGCCTGCCTTAGGTTTTCCTTCTCGAGGCGCCCTAGTAAGATGGAGCAGGGTTGTACGCAAGGGCAGGAGAGTAGAGGAGACACACAGAAGGGTAAGGAGAGGGGCACAGAAGCAGAAATTACCTGTTGACTATCTTCTGAAGTCCCAAGGCCCTTTGCAAATTCTACAAGAAAAGGGATTTCTTCACTGCTGACACCTCACCACCAGTAACCCTTTTACTAGTGAGAGGCATAGACAGAACTTTTTTTTTTTTTTTTTTTGGGGGGTGTCCAAGGTAGGGTCTCACTCTAGCCCAGGCTGTCCTGGAATTTACTAGTCTTAGGGTGGCCTTGAATTTATGGCAATCCTCCTCCTATGTCTTCAAAGTGCTGGGATTAAAGGCGTGCACCACCATGCCCAGATACTTTTTTCTTTTCTTTTCTTTTTTTTTTTTTTTTTTGCTCACAGAACTCTTTTAAAAGAAGTAGTCAATTTCCTAGGGGAGGTGGGAAGAAAACTTCGCCCAGCTCATTATTTTTTTCAAGGTAGGGTCTCACTGTATCCCAGGCTGACCTGAACTCACAGTGGTCTTGAACTCACAGTGATCCACCTATCTCTGACTCCTGAGTGCTGGGATTAAAGGCGTGTGCCACCACACTTAGCTCCCCGCTTTATATTTGAGGCACAGTCTCATTCTAGCCTTGGCTGACCTGGAATTTATTGTAATCTTTTTCCTTGGCTTCCCTAGTGCTAGGTGGGATTAAAGCGCACACCACTATACCTGGCAAAACTTTACTTTTTTAGATTTTTTGAGGTAGGGTCTTACTCTAGCTCAGGCTGACCTGGAATTCACTTTGTAGTCTCAGGGTGGCCTTGAACTCACAGCGACCCTCCTGCCTCTGTTGAGATTAGTATCACCACACCTAGATTTATATTCTTTAAAAAGTAAAAAAGTAATGTTTAATCCCAGCACTCGGGAGGCAGAGGTAGGAGGATCGCTGAGAAAGGCCACCCTGAGACTACATAGTTAATTCCAGGTCAGCCTGGACCAGAGTGAGACCCTGCCTTTAAAACCAAAAAAAAAAAAAAAAGTAATGTTTTCAAAAATAAAAATAAAAGCTGGGTGTCGTGGCACATGCCTTTAATCCCAGCACTGGGGAGGCAGAGGTAGGAAGATCATCATGAGTTCCAGGCCACCCCAAGACTACATAGTGAATTCCAGGTCAGACTGGGCTAGAGCGAAACCCTACCTTGAAAAATAAATAAATAAGCCGGGTGTGGTGGCGCATGCCTTTAATCCCAGCACTCGGGAGGCAGAGGTAGGAGGATCGCTGTGAGTTCAAGGCCACCCTGAGACTACATAGTTAATTCCAGGTCAGCCTGGGCCAGAGTGAGACCCTACCTTGAAAAACCAAAAAAAAAAATAAATAAAAATAAATAAAGCAAGCATACATGTAAGGGGCAGGGTGAAATATCTATTTGAATAGCTATTTTATACCAGAAAGTGTCTCCCATTTCTGCGGCTCTACACTACGCTCACATCAAGGACCTTTCTCAGGGAACTGTGTGCTCCTGGTAAACTGATCTGAAACACCAGCAAGGCAAACTCCTTCAACCCAGCCCCTCCTTCCTTCCACGTCTGCCTACCTTTTCGTCTTTTGTCATCTTCTCCACAGACATGGCTGTGGACTTGCTTGATCTAAGTCTGAGCAAGCTGGGCACACTTTCCTTTCTGTGTAGTCACTAGGGTTTTAGTAGTCATAGCAACATTTAGATCTCCAACAATGACCCTGGGCCTCCGAATTGATTGGTTACCTGGCCAGTTGCCCTAGTGACCTGAAGAGAATCCTGGTTCTCTGGCCTCCTATTAATGGTAAGGCGAACCTACGAGCTGGCCACAGTCCCTATTCCAGGAGCTCTTCTGTTGGGATTTCAGAGCATTTGTATAGCCCTAGGTCCAGGAATACATGCAATCCAATTCTCTGAAGGCAAAGCTTCATGCCCTAAATCCTGTAAGGAAAATGCAGAAACACATGATATGCCTACTTTTCTAAAGATCACTAAGAAGCAATGATTCATGTTTGTCTTTTTAGTATTCACTTTTATTAAATATTATAAACTGAGAGCAATGTCCTGACTTATAGGGGAAACCATTCCTTTACACTGTCTCCTGCCTTGGCATAGATTATGCCAGGTGTCAAAACATTCCTTTTACTCAACATACTCAAAGCAAAGTGCTGAGTGATGATGGCAGGGCAGACCCTGGCACTTCGGTTAGTTTGTGTCAATGTTTCTGTGCACTCTGTCTAAGTGGAGTACCAGAGGAAAACAGTCCACATTCCACCCACTTCCTGACACCTTGCCCAACATGTCCTGCCTGACTACCAATCAATTGTAATATCTTAACCCAATTTCTACATTCAATTAAATGCAAGGGGGAAAATAAGAAAGACATCTCACTCAACTCCCACCTTTGGAACTAAACATCCTCTAATAGGGTAAGTGAACGATGGCCAAAACCAAAAGATTTTAAGGATGCTCTAATCAAAACACCAATAATAACATCTGAATCCACCCTCCCAAGAAAAAAATGTCCTACTGGGGGATAATGAAAGTCTTAGCTGATTATTTTGAAAATGCTTTTAAGAAACAGTTGGGGAATGACCTCTCAAACAAACTCAAATTAAGAACTGTGGACATGACAACTTGGGCTGACACAGTCTGGGTCTACTGAGCCTGTCGTCCTAAGGGCTGCTGCTAGCACCTCCTGGCTCCATCTGTAGAGTCCATCAATTCCATCACAGAGTACTCTCCAGTGTGTTATAGTTGTCCTTAAAGCTCTTCAATTCCAGGAAGTGCTTGGCACGTTTACTCTTTTGACTGGAGGGGAGATAGGTGACCTGGATGGTTGTTGGGGAGACTTCAGGGGACTGAGTTAGGTCTTTGGCTGCAGACAGGTGTTGTCTCTGGGAGCTTCCAATTCGTGCTTTGACCCTAAAGAACACAGAGGCGAAGGCATGGTCAGAGTAAGAGCCAGCACAAGAACCCAGCGCGGGGCTTCTCCACCGGTAAGTGCGACCACATACGGGTTCTGACCCATATCATAAACTAGTTATCAAGTCAGCCAGGGTGGTGTGTGCCTGGAAGCCCGGCACTGGGGAGAGGGGAAGGAACACAGCAAGTTTGAGGTCAACCTGGTCTATATAGTGAGTTCCAACCTAGCCAAGGCTACATAGCAAGTGCTTGTCA
This sequence comes from Orientallactaga sibirica, assembly GCA_036365145.1. Taxonomy (NCBI): domain Eukaryota; kingdom Metazoa; phylum Chordata; class Mammalia; order Rodentia; family Dipodidae; genus Orientallactaga; species Orientallactaga sibirica. The sequence goes on from JAEOAD010000025.1 coordinate 26,547,544, forward strand.
CAATAAAAAGACTGAAAATTGGGCTGGAGAGATTTCTGAGTGGTTAAGGCACTTGCCTGCAAAGCCAAAGGACCCAGGTTCAATTCCTCAGGACCCACATAAGTCAGATGCACAAGGTGGTACATGTGGCTGGAGTTCATTTGCAGCCACTGGAGGCCCTACACCCATTCTCTCTCTCCTCTCTGCCTCTTTCTCTCTCTCAAATAAATAAATAAAAGAATATTAAAAAAAGACTGAGGGTTGGAGAGATGGCTTAGCGGTTAAGTACTTGCCTGTGAAACCCCAGTTCGAGGCTTGATTTCCTAGGACCCATGTAAGCCAAATACACAAAGTGGTGCATGCATCTGGAGTTCATTTGCAGTGGCTGGAGGACCTGGCATGCCTACTCTCTCTCTCTGCTTCTTTCTCTGTCTGTCACTCTCAAATAAATAAATAAATAAAGTATTTTTCTCTCATCTATCTGCCTCCTCCTCTTTCAAATAAACAAATAAAAATATAAAAAATAAAAATAAGCCGGGTGTGGTGGCGCATGCCTTTAATCCCAGCACTCGGGAGGCAGATGTAGGAGGATTGCCATGAGTTTGAGGCCACCCTGAGACTACATAGTGAATTCCAGGTCAGCCTGGGCTAGAGTGAAACTCTACCTTGAAAATAAAAATAAATAAATAAATAAATAAATAAATAAATAAATAAATAAATGTAAAAAGTAAAAAGAGGGCGGGGCTACAGTTTAGAGGTAGAATACTTGCCTAGGAAGGGTGCAATCCCAAGTGCTACACAAAACAACTAAAAATCCTTATGAGGTCACAGACTTTGTTCATATTGCCTTATGGTCATTTCACTATAAGAACAGTCCAGAGATCACATCATCAAAGTAGGGTTTCAATGTAGCCCAGGCTGACCCCGAATTCACTATGTAGTCTCAGGGTGGCCTTGAACTCATGGCAATCCTCCTACCTCTACCTCCTGAGTACTGGGGTTAAAGGCGTGCACCACCATGCCCGGCTCTTAGCCTACTTCTAATTACATTTTATTTTATTTATTTATTTGTTTTCATTTTTTCGAGGTAGGGTCTCACTCTAGCCCAGGCTGACCTGGAATTCACTCTGTAGTCTCAGGGTGGCCTCGAACTCACGGTGATCCTGCTACTTCTGCCTCCCGAGGGCTGGGATTAAAGGCGTGCGCCACCACGCCCAGCTCATTTTATTTTTATTTATTTATTAGAGACAGAGAGAAAGAAAGGGCACACCAGGGACACTAGTCACTGCAAATGAACTTCAGACGCATGTGCCACCTTGTGCATCTTGCTTATGTGGGACCTGGAGAATTGAACCTGGGTCCTTAGGCTTCACAGGCAAATGCCTTAACTGCTAAGCCATCTCTCCAGCCCCATTTAATTAATTACTTAATTTAGGTTTTTTGAGGTAGGATTTCATTCTAGCTCAGGCTGACCTGGAATTCACTATGTAGTCTCAGGGTGGCCTCAAACTCTGGGCAATCCTCCTATCTCTGCCTCCCAAGTGCTGGAATTAAAGGCATGTGCCACTCTGCCCAGATCCCTATTTTTATTCATTTATTTATTTATTTGAGAGCAAGAGAGAAAGAGGGGGAGGGAGGGAGAGAATGGGTACAAGGGCCTCCAGCCACTGCAAACAAATTCCAGATGCATGTGCTACCTTGTGCATCTGGCTTACGTGGGTACTGGGGAATTGAACCTCAAACAGGGGTCCTTAGGGTTCACAGGCAAGCGTTTAACCACTAAGCCATCTCTCTAGCCCCTTATTTATTTATTTTTGGTTTTTTGAGGTAGGGTCTCACTCTAGATCAGGCTGACCTTGATTTGACTATGTAGTCCCAGGGTGGCCTCAAACTCACAGTGATCCTCCCACCTCTGCCTCCTGAGTGCTGGGATTAAAGGCGTGCGCCACCATACTCGGCCTATTTATTTTTTTAGTGGTTTGGTGAGAATCCTATGGGTGTATCTAGGAGTGGTACAGTTGGGATCTATGGTAGTTCTAATTTTGGTTTTGTGTAAGTTTTTTTTAAATTTATTTTGAGGGGGGAAAGGAGGAAAGGGAGAATGGGCATACAGCAGAGCCTTCAGCTACTGCAAATGAACTCCAAATGTGTGTGCCCCCTTGTGGCGCATGTGCAATGTAGCGTGCTTGCAGTAATGGGTCTATGTGGGATCTGGAGATTCGAACATGAGTTTTTAGGCTTCACAGGCAAGCGCCTTAACCACTAAGCCATCTCTCTAGCCCTTATTTTTATTTTTTAAAATTTTTGTTTTTTGAGATAGGGTCTCACTCTAGCCCAGCCTCATCTGGAATTCTCTATGTAGTCTCAGGGTGGCCTTGAACTCATAGTGCTCCTCCTCCCTCTGCCTCTGGAGTGCTGAGATTAAAGGTGTGCACTACCACACTTGGCTCTAAGTACATAACCAGCCAGTTTTGATGTGTTACCCACTAAACTCACACAGTGGCCAGCTCACTCAGGGCCTCCTGGTACCGCAGGTACTCACTCTGGCCAAAGACCTTAAGAAAGAGAAAGGAAGAATTAGACTTGCTTAGTCTGGTACATCCCTTTTAGATCCTTAAGAAAAAATGGCCATCCAGCTTACCCCTGTTCCGTAGCGGGCTGTCTCATATCCATCCAGCAGGGTATCAATGAGGGCCTTCCGCACACCCTTGAAAGGAGTGCTAGTGTTGCGCAGATCCAGCAAGTAGGAGCGGAAATTCTTGCCCATCAGTGAACGGGGATGGCGGCCTTCCACATTAAATGGGATCTCTGAGAAGACAATAGTGCAACAATAAGCCTTCTTCCCTGTCTTTAGTCTTTCTAGTTCCCCAAATAATAGGTCTAAATATCATAATGAAACCTCTTACTTTATATAGTTAACACCCACTACTACTACCACTACCACCACCACCACTGCTACTGGTAATAAAAGAAATAGGCTTAACGAAATGAGCAAAATGAGTCAAGTAAATTCTAGTAAAATTACAATCAGAGGTACAAAACTATTCCCAAGTGGTCATTTACAAGGAAGACTTTGGCTCTGTCTGATCCTTGAAGGAAAACCTGTGTTCCACAGTGGACTGTCTCATTCTATCCTGTTTGACAACTATAAGGTACACTGATGATATGTGACCATACCAACGCCTTTTTTTTTTTTTTGGTTTTTCGAGGTAGGGTCTCACTCTAGCTCAGGCTGACTTAGAATTCACTATGTAGTCTCAGGGTGGCCTTGAACTCATGGCGATCCTCCTACCTCTGTCTCCCGAGTGCTGGGATTAAAGGCGTGCGCCACCACGCCCGGTCTAACACCCTTTTTACTGTCCGACTTTACCAGTCCTGGCTTTATGATCTAAAATGTTTGGACAGAGGTAAAAGCATATATGGCATGTGATTACAGATGGCAAAAAATTCAAGAAGTATTTTTTTCTTGAGCTTAGCAAGAAAACAGATGCCATCAGTCTTTTGTGGAAAAATAAGTAAATTATCAACACTCAATTCATAAAACTAAAAGTGGTCTTGGTGGTTCATGTCTTTAACACCAGCACTCAGGTGGCAGTTAGGACGATCACTGTGAGTTCAAGACCAACCTGGGACTACAGAGTGAGTTCCAGGTCAGCCTGAGCTAGAGCAAGAACCTATCTCGAAAATAAATAAATAAATAAAGTGGTGTGTCTGGCAATTGTCTCCAGTGCCAAAAGATCCTCAGATATGCTGGAGCTGGGGAGATAGCTTAGAGGTTAAAGGTGCTTGTTTGCAAATCCCAGTGCTTACATAAAGCCAGATGCACAAAATGGCTCATGCACCAAGATTATCTGAGTGACAAAAGGCCCTGATCAGAGCTGGGTGTGGTGACGCATGCCTTTATTCCCAGCACTCAGGAGGCAGATGTAGAGGATCTCTGAGTCTGAGGCTACCCTGAGACTTCATAGTACATTCCAGGTTAGCCTGGGCTATATAATATAGCAAGACCTCTATCTTGAAAAACAAAACAAAACAAAACGGCTGGAGGGATGGCTTAATAGTTAAGGTGTTTGCTTGCAAAGCCAAAGGACCCAGGTTCGATTCCCCAGGACCCATGTTAGCCAGATGCACAAGAGGGCACACACATCCAGAATTCGTTTGTAGTGGCTAGAGGCCCTGGTACACCCATTATCTCTCTCCCCTTCCCTCCCTTTCTCTGTCAAATTAAAAAAAAAAAAAAAGTCCTGCTGAAAAACAAAACAAAACCTAAAACCAACAAACAAAACAGATGGAGCGGGGCATGGAGGCGCACACCTTAATCCCAGCACTCAGGGGGCAGAGGTAGGAGGATGGCTGTGAATTGAGGCCACCCTAAGCTACATAGTGACTTCCAGATCAGCCTGAGCCAGTGAGACCCTACCTCAAAAAATAAAACAAAATAAATTTCTACTAGTCAGGGATGTATAGAAAATTGTGTTTTAGCTTTCTGTTCACGAGATCGTGTTTTGGATCCTGGATGGACCTGATCAGGTAACTTACCAGAGGCACGGATGGCATCCAGGGCTTTCATCCTGTACAGATAGTTACAGCCACCTGTTGAGAACAAGACTGGTTTCAGCTATGACCACAGAGAAACTATGCCTCCCTGGATACTGCACAGATCCAAGAACTGAGGTTTTTGCCACAGGTGTTGACAACTCTTGAGAGCAAAGGGACTGTAAAGTTGTGGGACTCTTTACTGAAGTATACCCCCAAAGCCCACTCACGTACTCTGATTTCCCTGGGTTTCCAACTGTAGTAGTCTTGCATCATCATCTGCAAGAAGCTGGGGTTCATACTTGATATCCTGAACCCTGGACAGTCGAATATCGATCTCCTCTTTTAAGTCCTATGCACGGAGAGGAAAAAAAAGAATATAGCATCATTTACCCTGCTCTCTGCATCCCATCAGTGTGGAAGGCGTGGGGTGTGTGAACTAAGATGGAATAGAGAAAATGTTCATGCAGCTAATGAGATGGCCAGAAAAATACACGAATTTAGGAAAGGGGGCTGGAGAGATTGCTCAGTGGTTAAAGGCCTCTGCTTCATAAGCCACTTGGCCCAGGATTCACTTAACAGCTACCCCCTGTAAGCCTGACAGGCATTCATTACCAGCAGCAAAGAAACCCTGGCACACCCATACAACATAATTTTTAAAATATTTTTTAATTTTTTATTTATTGTTATTTTTTTGGTTTTTCGAGGTAGGGTCTCACTCTAGCTCAGGCTGACCTGGAATTCACTATGTAGTCTCAGGGTATCCTTGAACTCACAGCGATCCTCCTACCTCTGCCTCCTGAGTGCTGGGACTAAAGGCATGCGCTACCACACCCGGCCTATTTTTTAATTTTATTTTTATTTATTTGAGAGAGGGTAAGAGGCAGAGTGAGAGAGACAGAATGGGCGTGCCAAGGCCTCCACCCACTGCAAATGAACTCCAGATGCATGCGCCACCTTGTGCATCTGGCTTTCGTGGGTCCTGGAGAATTGAACCCAGGTCCTCTGGCTTTGCAGGCAAATGCCTTAACCGCTAAACCATCTCTCCAGACCTTTACTATATATATACATGTTTTTTTTCCACCGTCTCCACTTTTTAATTTAATATGGTACTGGAAGTCTTAACTGTAGCAATAAGACAAGAGACACACATAAAAGGGACACAAATTGGAAAGGAAGAGATCAAGTTTTCATTATTTGCAGATGATATGATTCTATACATAAAGGACCCTAAAGGCTCTACCAGCAAACTGGTAGAGCTAATTAACACCTATATCCATGTAGTAGAATACAAAGTAAACACACAGAAATCAGTAGCCTTCCTACTGGGGGAGGGCTAATCATCCTCTAAGTGTGTATGAATAAGTCATATGGAACCTCCTTTTTTGGACAGTGGCCCACCCAGAAGTTATAGATTGTTAGTAGAAAAATTTCTACAATATTTTTTATCTATTTATTTGCAAGGGGGATGGGCATGCCAGGGCAGACAGCCACTTCTAATGAACTCCAGATGTATACGCCCCTTTGTGCATCTGGCTTTACTTGGGTAACTGAGGAATTGAAAGCCTTAACTGCTAAGCCATCTCTCCAGCCCCCTGAAGTTGGCCTTTTGTTGTTGGGGTTTTTTTTCTTTTCCTTTCAAGTTAGGGTCTCACTCTAGCTTAGGCTGACCTGGAATTCAATATGTAGTACCAGACTAGCCTCAAACTCATGGCCATCCTCCTACCTCTGCCTCTTAAGTTCTGGGGCTGAAGAATGCACAACCACACCTGGCTTAAACTTTTCATTTTAAAAATAAACTTTGAGGGCTGGAGAGATGGCTTAGTGGTTCCAGCACATGCCTGTAAGCCTAAGGACCCCAGTTTGATTCTCCAGGTCACACGTAAGCCAGATGCACAAGGGGGCGCATGCATTTGGAGATCTTTTGCAGTGGCTAGAAGCCCTGGTGGGCCTATTCTTCCTCTCCCTCTCTCTCTTTCCCTCTGTCTCTACCAAATAAATAAAAATAAAATATAAAAAAATAAACTTTGAGCGCTGGAAAGATGGCTTAGCAGTTAAGGTACATGCTTGTGAAGCCTAAGGACGCCGGTTCGATTCTCCAGGTCCCAGTAAACCAGATATTCGTAGTGGTGCATGCGTCTGGAATTCGTTTGCAGGGGCTAAAGGCCCTGGTGCACCCATTCTCACTCTTTTTCTCTCTCTCTCTACCGAGTAAATAAAGACAAATAAAATAAAGGAAATAAATATTAGGTGATGTAAGATGAGTTGATTATCATTTGACAGTCGAGCTGGTATTTTCAAGCCCTTAATTCTGCAGAAGCAAAACCTTGAGTTTTCAGATAAGCTAACATGCTATACTACAGCAGTAGCAAGTGAAAACTACTCAAGGCCGACACTTATTTTCAAAGCAGTAAACAGTGGATAAATATGGGAACAAAGTCATATCTCATTACTGCACATGAAAGATCTGCAGAACCAGGTTTATTTTGAGTCCTAAGGACCTACCTTGGGGGCATTGTGTCCCACGGGGACATGAGGTCCCCTTCTAGATTTCATTGCAAAGCGCATGATTTGCCTCTTCACAAAAATAAACAGCAGTACAAAAACCTGTCCAAAAAGATTAGAAGCTTTAATTTAAAAAAAGTTTTTTTTTTTTTTTTTTTTTTTTTTTTTTAAATCATGCCTTCATTCCAAATCCCCAGGCTGGGACTCTCAAGGAGGATGGATGGTTCCGGGGTCAAAGCCGGGGCAAAGCGACATCGTTAAGGATGGTGGTGGTGGTAGATCTGGGGCCAGCGGCAGGGAGGCGTGCGCCCCAGAACTCAAGACGAGGGGTGCTCAGCCAGCGATGGGCAGGAGCGGACTCCAAAACCCAAGAAAATTTTTTTAAAAAGCGCAGGTTGCCGGGCGTGGTGACGCACGCCTTTCATCCCAGTACTGGGGTGGCAGAGGCGGGAGGATGGCCGTGAGTTCGAGGCCACCCTCAGACTACATAGTGAATTCCAGCTCAGCCTGGGCGAGAGGAGGACCACCCTCCTCCAAAAATAAATAAGTAAATAAATAAATAAATAAATAAAAAAGAGCGCAGGTTGAGTGGGTGAAGGAGGGGAAGAGGAGGGTCGGAGGCGGCGGCAGCAGCAGGAACGGGGCGGGGAATCATCCTCACCAGGCTTCCGTAGGCCATCACCAGCACGACATTCACCCCGGACAGCCAGTTACTGCTGGACGCCATGGCCACAACAGCCAGGCTTCCTCCTTTCTTGTCCCGCCTCCTCCTCCCCGCGCCGTCCTGCCTCGTTAGCCTCGCGTCAGCCGCAGCCGAGAGACCCGGGTTCCCCGGCGCTCCCCCGCCATTTCCTCTACGGGGGAAGCCCCAGGCAGCGGCGGCCAAAAAAACATGGCGGGCGGGCGGCGGGGGTGGGGGAGTGGGCGGGGCTAGCAGAAGACCCCGCCTTCCCACCCGCCCGTCCTCCCTCCCTCCTCCCACGTGACGCCCGCCCGCGATGGGGGGGGGCCTGGGAGGAGCGCCGAGAGCCGGAACTACGCGGGTCAGAGGAAGCGGAGCCGCGGCGCGCGTCACGTGACGGAGGAGGAGCCGTCGCGGGAACAGGGCGGGGCGGGCGCGCAGAACCTCGGCGTGCTGTGTTGCGTGGCGTGGCGTGGCGTGCCGTGGGCGCGGCGCGGCGGCGGCGGTGGCGCGCACGCAGGCGTGCGCGCGCGCCCCCACCTTTTCCCGCGTCACGTGCTCAGGGACGCAGGCAGGAAGGCAAGCGGCTGCGGGGGGGAGAGAGAGAGGGGGGAGGGGGGCCGGCGCGAGAACGAGCGCGAGAGGGAAGAGGAAGGAGGGAGGGCGGGAGGGAGCGGAGGGGGAGGGTTGAGGGGGGAGACGAGAGAAGGGAATCTGAGATCACGTGACAGGGGCGGCGCGGCCCGGGGTGTCAGTGTGGAGGAGACTGAGGTAAAGTTGGGAGCGCAGCGGCGTTGGCGTTGGCGGCGGCGGCGGCGGCAGCGCGGCGGGGCCGGGTATTGTCCGCGGCCCCTTTAAATCCGCGAACCCCCCTTTTTTTTTTTTTACCCTCCCTCCTTTCTCCCTTTACCCCCGTTGTATCCCCCCTTCTTCCTCCTCGTCCGGCCCCCCGCGCGCCGTGTCCCCCCCTCACTATACGGCTCCCCCCACCCCCCACTTTTCTCGTCCTGCGTGCCCCGGGGCGCCTCCCCACCCCCGTCCCCCCACCACCCCGGCGCACCAGCACCCCCGAGTCGGCCGCCCGAGGTTTTGTTGATGGTCGGCTTCGCGGCCTAGTGGGCCGCGCCAGAGCCGGGGCCTCGATTTGGGAGCGTGGCCCGGGGCGGGGCTTGGGGCCGTCGGAGGCGGCGGGCGAGGTGTGGGTGGGTGGGGGTCGGGGGTCGGGGTGGTGGTGGTGGTGGAAGAAGGAGAACCAGGCGGCTTTAGAGCCTGAACCGGGGAGAGCTAGCAAGAGCGCGAGGGAGCGAGGCCCGGGCCCTGTGCGAGGAGGTACGAGACGACCATGGCCGCTGCTGGGAGAGGAGGAGGAGGAGAGGGCCTCCTCGGATCCGGGTCCGGTCTGGTTTTGGTGGCGATGGGGGGGGGGTGTTGGTGGTGATGGTGGCGGGAGGGCGATGGCAGTGGAGCTGTCCCCCAAAACTCTTCCCCCCCCATGTGGCCCTCCTCAGTCTGGAGTGCAGCGGATTAATTTGTTCCGGGTGGGAGGTAAGGGAGGCGATTGGCCCCGTGGGCTCTTGATGTGGCGCCGGGGTGGTGGTGGTGGCGGCGGCGAGGGGAAGGCGATCCTCCCATCCTCCGCGCGTGGGCTTCCGTCCCGTCTTAGTTCCCAGCCTTTGTCAAGCTCTTCTTATTATCCATCCGTCCCTTCTTAACGACCCAGCTTTTGGAATACACACACACGCACGCACGCACACGCACGCACGCACATGCACATATTTTGCGGCTGTCTTATGGTCTGCACTGTAGTTTTGGGTACCCCCCCCACGACACCCCAAACAATTACAAGCTCTTTGGGAACCTGGACACAGAGGGACACACTCCCCCACCCACATACACACCATGGGTTGTATTAAGCTTGAAGGACACCACTATATCACCGGGGTTCATTCTTTTCATAATGGGATTTCCTCAGACCCTTCACCTGGTGGACAGCCACCTCCCCTACATGGCTTTGCAAACTGATGTCACAAACAGGAGACTGCTCGGTTTCCACGATTCTTGACATGTAGCCATCTCTGGTGTAGGATGTTGTGGAAAGAAAAACACCACAGTAACAGGAGATTTTGTTATTGTTAATGTTTTTATTTTCGACTCACGGAGCAATCTTTTTTTTTTTTTTTTTTTTTTTTTTAAATTTTGTCTCCATCAACTTTCCACCACCCATATTCTGCTTTGGGGATATCTGATGGGACTTGCTGGGAGGGGATGGGTGTCAGTGACAACCAGCATTTCCAGAGAATTAAAACATTTTGGTTCTGTATCTGTTGATGAAATTGAATTGAGGTTCTACAACTATTGTCTTCAAAAGATTAGATTATCCCAATGATTATTTCTATTGTGACTGGGAACTATTGCTGGCATGTAAACTAGTGATGAAAGGTTTAAAAATGTACTACGTTTTTATTTTAAAGCTCCTCATTGCTAAGTGTGGCTTTACTCAAAAGGCCTGCCTCTTGCTAGATTGAAGGTGGTGGGGAATGAGGCCCAGAGGTCATTCCAACAGAGCACTAGGGAAATGAGTTGCTCTGTTAGACGTAGTAAGCCTTACTCATCCCAGTCCAACTTCAGAATTTCTGAATTGTTTCTTAAATTAGATTGTAAGCTCCCTGAGGGCAGCAATGGAGTCATACTATTTTTGTATTTCCTGAAGCATTGAACATATAGTAGATATTCAATAAATACTTGTTACTTATTTTTTTCAGTAAAATTTCTCTGGCTATTTTTTTAAGTAGCTGGCTTTCAAAATAATTAATCAAGGGCACCTCTCTGTTGAAGCTTGTATTTACTCCTGCAGTATCCCCTTGGTCTCCACTATTTTTCTTCCCATTTCCCTTAAACATTTTTATATTCTAGCAGTTAGCTAACAAAGTCCCTCACTTCCACTGTGATAACTCTGGGAATTGGTCACTGCATGCTACTGAGAAAAGCTACTAATTCTGTGCCCTTATGTGATCTACCTCGATCACTTTTGACCTGTTGCTTCTGTGTTGTTACTAAGCTGGTGGTAACATTTTCTTAGTTACACATTTCAAATCATTTGGGAAAAGGAAATGGAAATTAGTAGCAAGAATGACCAGAAGGATTTTTCTTTCTACTCTGCTGGTTATGTATCTTTCAATATGAGTTTGTATTACATTTAACAACTGACTTGTAAGAATGTGTGGTGATCTATACAGCTAGTCCTGCAGTTGATATTTATGGAAAGTTGATAACTGTATATGGGACTAGAGAGCATTCAGTGCTTTTAAGCTAGAGGACTGACTTGAGAGTGATTGGGCTGTGTAACAAACTTCATTTGCAGCCAAACATGATAGTTTCCCTCTAGTCCTAGATTTTTTTCCTCCTTGTTGATTTGGATCCACAGGTACTTGGTTAAGCAAGACTTCTTTCTTTGTAAAATAAATATTGAAGCATTTATAATGCCAGCTTGGGAAAATGGACTACTCTGTAGCAAATAACATTATACTAGCTTGAAATATTTACAGGTCTTTGTGTGTACATGTATGTAGGGGGAAGAAAGGTAATGGTTAAAAATTAGTCCTGAAACTGTCTTAAAAAACTTTCTTGGTGATAAGGAATGTAATAGAACTCTTCATTCTAAATGACCCCATCAAAAAACAAACACGTGTGCAACCTATTGACACAAGCTGGTGAAGAATTTGTCCACAGGAAAGGCAGCTTTCTCTGTCATCCAAGAAACAGGTGAAGTTCACTTCCCTACCAGTTAATCCTTGAATATTTCCTTAGAACCCTTCCTACCTCAAAGCCAATAGTATCTTCTGGGCCATCTAGAATTACCCAGTATAATGTTTTATTAAAGAAAATAATATTGGCTAGAAAAGTGTAAATTTGCCCATTTTGGAAGGCAGTAACAACACTGCATAGTAACCCAGTTTTAAGCACTGCATCATGATTTCTTGGTTTGGTAAATGCAGCATTAAGATTGCATTGTAAAAGAAGTATGAGTGAAAGGAACTTGAGTTCATTGAGTGCTTGTTTGATGGAACCCTTTCTACAAACAATGTTAGAGCTTTGTGTGTTCTGTGGTTCTGTGTCTTTAAAGACAGAAGTCATCTGGCAGGTATTACTGTCTTAGGTTTAAAAATCACCTTTTTTCGAGGTAGGGTCTTGCTCTAGTCCAGGCTGACCTGGAATTCACTATGTAGTCTCAGGCTAGCCTCGAACTCATGGCCATCCTCCTACCTCTGCCTCCTAAGTGCTGGGATTATAGGCGTGTGTCACCATGCCCGGCTTAAAATCACTTTTTAGTGACCCTTCCAAATAAAACTTGGATTGTGTTTGGTTGGGGACAGATTTGGGATTCCCTGTATAATAAGGTGAGTGTTAGTAATTGCAAATTTGGTTACTTGAAAATATGAATGAGGCCAACAGAAGCAGCTGTAAAAGCAGTGTGTTGGAATTACTGTCCAGAAAACAGATTTTGTATAGTCACTAGGGCTAGTACATGTCCTATTGAAAGCATGAAGAGATGAAACTTGAAGGAGAAAAAAAAGCTATCTGTCCTTTCCCAGCTAGTGCAGTTCCCATTCAACTTATGTGAAACAGTTGTAGAGCAGGTAAGACTAAGGCTGTTTGCTCACACATTGGACATAGCTTCTGCAGATGAAATGAGCTATGCTTGTAGCTCCATGCAATATTTTAACCTGGTATTTCTTTGAAATATAGACTAACCTTGGAAGGTGTTTTTTTTTTTTTTTTTTTGAGTCAGGATCTTACCTTGTTGTCCAGGCTGGCATCGAACTTGTGATCCTACCTGGTTATCTCCCTAAATCCTGGGATTACAGGTATGTGCTGTGCCCAGCTCCTGGAAGGCATTTGTTTCCAGGCCTTGTTGATTATTTTTCCTTTTGTCAAAGGTACTAAGAGGGCTGGGGATGTAGTTAGTAGAGTGCTTGTCTAGCATACATGAAGCCCTGGGTTCAATCTCCATTACTACATTGTTAGATGTGGTGGCACACATGTGATTCCCCAGCACCTAGGAAGTGGAGGCAAGAAGATCAGAAGTTCAGGTTCATCCTCACATATATGAGTTAGAGGCCATCTGGGCTACAAAGTGAGCTCTAGATTAGCCTGAGCTATAGTGTAAGACCCTCAAAAGAAAAAAAATTCCAAGCAAGCTCAAAAAAAAAAAAAAAAAAAAAAACTTTAAAATTAGCAGTAACCAGACCATGCTCCCAAATTCATCAAAAATATTGTCACTGGAAAAAAAAGGTGGGTGTGGTGGCCCATGCCTTTAATCCCAACCCTTGGGAGAATGAGGTAGGATCCTTCTCAGCTCGGGGTCAGCCTGAGACTAGAGTGAATTCCAGGTTAACCTGGACTAAAGATACCTTACCTTGAAAAACAAAAGTCCTGTCACCTAAGCTGTAATGCCAGCAGTAGGGAAGTAGAGACAGGAATATTGCCATGAGTTTGAGGCCAGCCAGGGCTACAAACAAAAAAACCAAAACATGACACATGTATTATACACACTTTGGGGGTGAGATACAGTGCCAGGTATCTAGCTTAGTACCCTGTGTGCAAAGCATACATTTTACTATTGATCCTCCATCCCCAGTCCTATACATTTCTTGAACAAAAACGGATTAATAGCCATATTTATCAAACAGTTATTTTTCAATGGCATACACCTGTTAACTCAGCACTTTTGGGGTAGGGGCAGGATCAGAAGTTCAGGGCCAGCCTTGGCTATATGGTGAGTTCGAGGCCAGCCTGGACTTTTGAGAACCCTGTCTCAAAAACAAAACAAAACAAAAAAAGGTGGATCTTGGGTTTGGGCTATAGCTCAGTTGGTGGAGGGCTTGCCTATTATGTATGAGCTCTAGGTGTGATCCCCAGCACCATAAAAAAGGGGAGGGAAAAAACAATAGCAAAGGATGGGTGACTCTTAGTTTCTTCTTTTGAAGAAAGTGTTTGGTGAAAGTGCTGATAAAACAAATTTGAACATTTTACCATTTAACCACTTAAACTTTTTTTTTTTTGTCTTCAGTATCCTACCTTGTAAATACTGTTATTTGTATATACTGTAAATGATGACGTCGGTGGGCACTAACCGAGCCCGGGGAAACTGGGAACAACCTCAGAACCAAAACCAGACACAGCACAAGCAGCGGCCGCAGGTAAAGAACCCAAGGAACATGGACTTACGGGTAACTTTGCTGGTGAGAGTGGGTTCCATGTGGTGGGGCATCCTTCTGTGCCTGCCTGTGGTGATTGGTTCAGGTTCCTCATTCTTGTCTAGTGTTTGGCTCTCGGTTGGTGATTGTCAGGGACTTACTTGATATAACAAGTTGATTTTTTTTTGTTGTTTAATACTCTGAGGCTTAGAGGTTCATTTTGAGTGCTGTGTTCTATATCTTACCATTTTCTTTCTATCAGTTGAGCTCTTTCAGTAGTACATCTGTTTCCTACATCTATCTGTCTTAAAATCTCTCTAGCCTTTTTTTGTCATGTCATTTTTTTCTCCTTCCAGATTTTGTCTCTTTATTCTGTTTTCCCTTCAGGTTTTACTGAGCCTCACTTGAATTTTTCTTCCCTCCCTCCCTCCCTCCCCTCCCCTCCCTCCCTCCCTCCCTCCCTCCCTCCCTCCCTTCTTTCTTTCTTTCTTTCTTTCTTTCCCCAACAGACTGTTGTTTTTTTTTTTTTTTTTTTTTTTTCAAGGTAGGGTCTCACTCTGGCCCAGGCTGACCTGGAATTAACTATGTAGTCTCAGGGTGGCCTCGAACTCTCGGCGATCCTCCTACCTCTGCCTCCCGAGTGCTGGGATTAAAGGCGTGCGCCACCACGCCCGGCTCCAGACTGTTTTTTTTTTTGTTTGTTTTTTGGTTTTTCGAGGTAGGGTCTCACTCTTGCCCGGGCTGACCTGGAATTCACTATGTAATCTCAGGACAGCCTTGAACTCAAGTAATCCTCCTACCTCTGCCTCCCAAGTGCTGGGATTAAAGGCGTGTGCCACAATGCCTGCCCCCTTTTTTAATGTGGGAGAATGAGGGGGGGAGAATTTGGCATACCTGTGTGTCTGGCTTACATAGGTGGGACTTGGAGAGTCAAACATGAGTCCTTAGACTTTGCAGGCAAGCACCTTAACTGCTAAGCCATATCTCCAGCCCTGAATTTTTCATTCTAATGAGAAGCTGGCATCTTCTTCGATATATTTCTTCAAAATGAAATTAGACACTGTAGACTAGAACCTTGCTCAGTTTTAGAGCTCAAGGAATAAATTAACCTGAGATATTAAGCTTGATGAGGATACGATCTGTTTTCCATAACCAGTTTGGTGTGTATTGTACCAGTGTGAGTGAATTCCCTTACATTCGACTAGGGCCAGATAAACTGAATACATAAGATTAAACCAAAAATTTCCCCTTATGCTCCTTTCCCCTTTTTCTTCCCCTCTTGTTTTGTTTTTATTTTTTTGGTTTTTTCAAGGTAAGGTCTCACTCTAGCCCAGGCTGCCTTGAACTCAGTGATCCTCCTACCTTGCTAGGGTTAAAGGTGTGTGCCAACAGGCTGGGTTTCCTTTCCCTCTTTTTTATCCCCCTTGCTATGTAGCTATGGATGACCTGGTACTAGCTGTATAGCCTAGCATGTCTTTAAACTTGGAACCTTCTTTCTTCAGCCAATTCTGGGATTACAGACATATGCTGCCATCATGGCTTGCAAGCTCCCTTATATATTTTCTTACACACACACACACACACACACACACACACACACACACATTTAATATGTGTAAGGGGTCATGCCAGGGTCCTTTGATGCTGTGGACTTGACTTCTTGTGGTCTGGCTTTACATGGATGTTTGAAAATTGAACCCAGGCTGGCAGTTATATCCTTTTAACCACTGAGCCATATCCCTAGCCATTTCCTTTATTTCTTTTGAAACAGGACTTTTTTTTTTTTTTTTTTTTTTTTTATTTTTCAGGGTCTTGCTCTAGTCCAGGATGACTTGGAATTCACTATATAGTCTCAGGGTGGTCTTGAACTCATGGCGACCCACCTACCTCTGCCTCCCAAGTGCTGGGACTAAGGGCATGTGCCACCATCCCAGCTTTTTTTTTTTTCTTCTTTTTTCTTTTTTGGTTTTCTGAGGTAGGGTCTCACTGTAGCTCAGGCTGACCTGGAATTCATTGTGTAATCTCAGGGTGGCCTCGAACTCATGGTGATCCTCCTACCTCTGCCTCCTGAGTACTGGGATTAAAGGCGTGTGCCACCATGCCTTGCTCTCTTGTGCTTTTTTTAAAAAATATTTTTATTAATTTGAGGGAATGTGTGTGTGAATGAGTACTCAAGCTGGGAGTGCTAAGGCCTTTTGCCCCTGCAAATGTGTCACAATTTTTTTTTTTTTTTTTTGGTTTTTCGAGGTAGGGTCTCACTCTAGTTCAGGCTGACCTGGAGTTCACTCTGTATTCTCAGGGTGGCCTCGAACTCACTGCGATCCTATCTCTGCCTCCCGAGTGCTGGGATTAAAGGCGTGTGCCACCACGCCCGGCAAAATGTGTCACTTTTCTTTGTTTGTTTTTTACATGGGTACTGGGGAATTGAACCCAGACTAGCTTGTTTCCTATCTTATCCTTTCAAATAGTTGGGATTATAGGCCTGCCAGGTGTGGATGTTTTGGTGTTGGTATATTGTTTTTTTTTTTTTTTTTTTAAGGTAAGGTCTCACTCTAGCCCAGGCTGACCTGGAACTTATTCTGTAGTCCCAGGCTGGCTTCATAGTCAGGATTCTCCTACTTCAGCCTCCTGAGTGCTGGGATTAAAGGCGTAGACTACCATGCCTGGCTCACATACAGCTCTGATTAAGCTTGCTTTCTTGTTTGTTTGTTTGTTTGTTTGTTTGTCTCTCTCTCTCTCTTTCTTTTTTCGTTTTTCGAAGTAGGGTTTCACTCTGGCCCCAGGCTGACCTGGAATTCACTGTGTATTCTCAGGGTGGCCTTGAACTCATGGTGATCGTCCTACCTCTGCCTCCTGAATGCTGGGTTTAAAGGCCTGCACCATCACGCCTGGCCTGATTAAACTTTCTTCATCTCATCTTGATTCCTAGGCCACTGCAGAGCAAATTCGACTTGCACAGATGATTTCGGACCATAATGATGCTGACTTTGAGGAGAAGGTGAAACAAGTGAGTATACCACTAAAATATAGCAGGTTGGAAGTGAGATTAAGTTATCTTTGATGCTGAACAGGATACTTTCTATATATGTATTTAAATAATTCTCCTGAATGATAGGCTAGGCCAATAAATAATTGTTTTTATTATCTGCTAAAGTCACCCTTACAACTGAGTTATATATCTCTTCAGCCTCTTGGTTCAAGGTAATGGGGAAATTGATGATATGCAGACTACAAGCCTGTGTGTTTCAGGTTTGGATTTTCCATTTGCTACCTTATTGATTGCTTTGTAAATATTTTTTACCCAATTCTTAAGCCTTAATTTTGCTTTTGGAAGTAGAATAACAAAGTTTAATAATACTTAAAATATTTTATTTTTGCTTATTTGATAGAGAGTGGGGGGGAGAGAGAGAGAAAGAGAGAATGGGCACACCAGGGCCTCCAGCCACTGCAAACAAACTCCAGACACATGCACCTCCTTGTGCATCTGGCTAACATGGGTCCTGGAGAATCGAACCTGGGTCCTTTGGCTTTGCAGGCCAATGCCTTAACTGCTAAGCCATTGCTCCAACCATAAAATTACAATTTTTGAGATTAGTTCTTTCCAGTTCAGTTGGGATTTTCCCTGGGGAGAGGACAAGCTTGTCTGTGATGGTTGTTGATCTTTCTCTTTCAGTTGATTGATATCACAGGCAAAAACCAGGATGAATGTGTGATTGCTTTGCATGACTGCAATGGAGATGTCAACAGAGCCATCAATGTTCTGCTGGAAGGAAACCCAGACACGGTAGGGTGTTAATAAAATGTTCTAGAATGTGGGTTCTGAGTTACAGTACTGGTAATCTACTATAAATAGTGGGGTGTGATTCACCTTAAATCATTTTATTATTCTCTAGAGAGAGCAGTAATGTTCCTGGAGCTTGCTTGTTGCATGTTACAAAGTACTTTTTTGTTGTTATTTTTTCCAAGGTAGGGTCACACTCTAGCCCAGGCTGACCTGAAACTCACTCTGTAGTCCTAGGGTAGCCTTGAACTCATGGTGATCCTCCTACCTCTGCCTCCCAAGTGTTGGGATTAAACATGTGTGCCACCTTGCCCAACCACATTCATTGCAAGTACTTTTTTTTTTTTTTTTTTTTTTTTCAAGTAGGGTCTTGCTCTAGCTCAGGCTGACCTGGAATTCACTATGTAGTCTCAGGGTGGCCTTGAACTCACGGCGATCCTCCTACCTCTGCCTCCCAAGTGCTGGGATTAAAGGCGTGCGCCACCATGCCCGGTGCAAGTAGTTATAAAAATTTTTTTTTGTTCATTTGAGAGAGAGAGAGGAAAAAATGGGTGCGCCAGGGCCTCCAGCCACTGCAAACAAACTCCAGACACATAGGCCACCTTGTACATCTGGCTTATGTGGGTCCTGGGTAATGGAACCTAGGTCCTTTGGCTTTGCAGGCAAGTGCCTTAACTGCTAAGCCATCTCTCCAGCCCCTGCAAGTATTTGTGATTTATGTGTAACCCTCTTCATAAGGATAACAGTCATAGGAACAAAACAAATCAGTTATTTCTAACTGGTGTAGAATAAATTATTTATCTTTTTGTTTGTTTGTTTTTCGAGGTAGGGTCTTCCTCTAGCCCAGGCTGACCTGGAATTGACTGTGTAGTCTCAGGGTAGCCTGGAACTCATGGTGATCTTCCTACCTCTGCCTCCCAAGTGGCTAGGATTAAAGGCGTGCGCCACCATGCACGGCTAGATCTCTGTTCATCTTTTTTATTGCTACTGAACAAAGTCTTAAAGTACTAGCTTCTGAATTTAGCACATTACACTTAATATCACTTTTACATCACATGATAACGTGATTTAACTTAGTTCTGTTGTGGTAGCAAAGAAACAAGCTTTATAACCTGTTGACCATCCTTGGAGCTGATAGACTATCTTGGAGAACTGCTTGCCGTGAAATTTAGGAAAGTTACTTTCACTTTTCCTTCCTACCTAATGAAGAATTGTGTTTCTGTGTTCTGTTAACTACATACCAAATGATAGTTGTTTTTTAATTTTTTTTTTTTTTTTTTTGGTTTTGCGAGGTAGGGTCTCACTCTGGTCCAGGTTGACCTGGAATTAACTATGTAGTCTCAGGGTGGCCTCGAACTCTCGGCGATCCTCCTACCTCTGCCTCCCGAGTGCTGGGATTAAAGGCGTGCACCACCACGCCCGGCTTGTTTTTTAATTTTTATTTTATTATTATTATTATTTTTTAATCAAGAGAGGTTCTCACTCTGGTCCAGGCCGACCTGGAATTAACTATGTAGTCTCAGGGTGGCCTCGAATTCGTGGCGTTCCTCCTACCTCTCCCTTCTGAGTGCTGGGATTAAAAGCGTGCGCCACCATGCTCGGCTCTTTTTTTTTGGTTTTTTGAAGTAGGGTTTTGCTCCAGCTCAGGCTGACCTGGGAATTCATTATGAAACCTCAGGGTGGCCTTGAACTCTCCTCGATCCTCCTACCTCTGTCTCCCAAGTGCTGGGATTAAAGGCATGCACCACCACGCCCGGCTTTTTCTTTGTAGTTTTATGTAGCACTGTGTGAATCAGTATATCAGTGTTTTTAAAATTTTTAATCTGCCGGGTGTGGTGGTACACACCTTTAATCCCAGCACTCAGGAGGCAGAGGTAGGAGAATTGCCATGAGGTCAAGTCCAGCCTTGGGACTGCAGGATAGGTGCCAGTTTAGCCTCAGCTAGAATGAGACTCTACCTTGTAAAAACTAAAAACAAAACAAAAACCCCAAAACCCAAAAAAACCTTAACTTTAAATCTGTAAAGTTTATTTTCCTGAGGATTTTTTTAGCAGGAGTATTTAGCTTATTCTTACTATAAACTTTCTCTCCTACAATTTGGAATATACCATAGGTAATATGCAGTCATGTTAGTCATTGACACACCAAACATATGAGAGGGGGCCGATAAGTTATACCAGGTAACCTAGATGTGTAGTTGTCTATACTATTTAGGTTTGTGCAAGTGTATGGTGCTTGCATAATGACGAAGTAGCCTTAAGATACCGTCTTTCAGGCTGGAAGGATGGTTTAGAAGTTAAGGCTTTTGCCCGCAAAAGCCAAAGGACCCAGGTTCAATTCCCCAGGACCCATAAGTTTGATGCACAAGGTGGCACATGCGTGTGGAGTTCGTTTGCAGTGGCTGGAGTCCCTGGCACGTCCATTTTGGTTTTCTCTCTGTCTCTCTCAAATAAATAAAACTTAAAAATTAAAAAAAATATACCATCTTTCATGATCCATCTCTCATGACAGTTGGGTCATTAAATTAAATACATGGTTGTATTTGACTTGGGAAAAGTAAAATTGGATCATGTCACTTTACAGAGTATAGAGAGAGCCAGATATGGTGGCTTATGCCAGTGATAAGTGTACTATTGAGGCTGAAGCAGCAGAGTCACCATGGCAATGCTGTCTGCCTGGGCTATAGAATGAGATCCTGTCTTACAGGTATGGCACAGGGAGCACACAGGAAAACCTGGCTGGAAGCTGCCTTGTCCAGTGCTTGATTTAGGGTTAGCTGTCATCATTATTGTCATTTTTTTTTCCAGGTAGGGTCTCGCTCTAGCTTAGGCTGTGTCGTCATTTTTTATGTATTTCTTGTTTATTTATTTGCAAGCAAAGGGAGAGAGAAGAGAGAAATGGGTGTGCCAGGGCCTCCAGCCACTGCAAATGAATTCCAAATGCTTGCGCCACCTTGTGCATCTGACTTTACATGGGTCCTGGGGAATCAAATATGTGGACAAGTGCCTTAACCACTGAACCATCTCTCCAGCCCATGTTTTGAAACAACTGTGTGCGATACTGTGTGTTTATGTAGAAAAATTATTTCTTCCTAAATGTATGGATTTCATAAAATCACCTTTAGGCTCAGTGCTGCTCATTCATTCTGAATTTATAGGTAACATTTAGACATTTTGACTTTTCATCTTCGCTTTATTGGATATGAATAAGAATGCAATAAGTTGAGTGTCACTAGGTCAGAAAAGAATTTTTTTATTGACAACTTCTATACTTACATATAAAAAATGCATATTTTCCTCCCCTCCCCCATTCCCCTTTAGAACTCCAATCTCCATCATGTCCCCTCCCTCTCTCCATTAGTCTCTCTTTTAGTTTGATGTCATCATCTTTTTCTCCTATTATGAGAGTCTTTTGAAGGTATTTCTAGGCACTACAAGGTCATGGATATCAAGGTCAATTTCTGTCTGGACAGTTGCATTGTAAGGGGTCGTACCCTTCCTTTGGCTCTTCCATTCTATCCGCCCCCTCTTCTGCAGTGGGCCCTGAGCCTTGGAGGGTGTGACAAAGATGTTTCAGTGCTGGGCACTCCTCCATCCCTTCTTCTCAGCACTATGTTGCCTTTTGGGTCATCCCAGTGGTCATTGCCATCTGAAAAGAGAAGCTTCTCTAACCAGAAGTGAGAGTAGTGTTAATATGTGAATATGAACATTAAGTATAGTGCTTTCAGGGCTGCTTGGTGGGAATAATATATACATTTAGCCAGACAAGGGTAGGCTTTATACCCCTAAGGCTCATGACCTCCCCTGCCATAGATTTTTGCTTAGTTTTCTCAGTACCAGGCATGTATTCTCTCCCATAGAGAGGGCCTTCAGTCCAATTATGGAGCAGTTGGTTACCCCAAGAGCAGACATGCCACTATTGCACCCATTCAGTCATTGGGCCTGTATGGCCAAACTTGAATTTTCTAGTGTCCACTGTTTTCACTGCTGATGACTTTCTGTCTCCCTTATGGCTGCATGCAGTGCAGCTTTTTCCAGCTTTCAGTTGGCTGGTCTACAGGGAGAAGGTTTTTTGCTCAGCACCAGCTTGCTTTCTCAGTGACCTTGCCCCTCAGGCAAGAGATATCTTCAGCAATAGGGCAGAAAAGAATTAAAATTTTTTTTTATTTATTTGTGTGTGTATGGGTGTGTGCTTCTTCAAGGTGCTTGTGCTCCACCTAAATTGAGACAGGTTTCTTTGGCTTTACATGGGTGCTGGGAAATTGAACCATGGCTGGCTGCCTCGCAAGAAAGCACCTTTAACTGCTGGGCCATCTCCCTAGCCCCCAAAGACGAATGTTTTTTAGGTAAGGGAATGCACTTGATATAAACCAGTCACCACGTTCTTTGAGTACTGTTACACTAAGCTATTTAACTAGATTGAGATCTTTTAGAAGTAATCTTTGCATATAATATCTACTTTTTAAAAACAATCTTAATATTAGCCAGGCATACTTGTGTGTCCTGTATTCCCACTTTCTTTGAAGATTAATGTGGAGGATTGGGAGTTTGAGGGTAGCCTGGCCACCATACTGAGACTCCATCTCAGAAGACAAAAATATTTGAAAAAATTTAAAAAATTATTTATTTACTTATTTTTATTTGATACAGAGGGGGGCGGAGAGAGAGGGAGAAAGTGGGCATACCAGGGCCTTTAAGCCACTGAAAATGAACTCCAGATGCATGTGCCACTTTGTGCATCTGGCTTACATAGAACTTGGAGAATTGAACCTGGGTCCTTAACTGCTAAGTCATCTCTCTCTCCAGCCCAAAATTTGAATTTTGACAGTTAAATATACAATCTGAAGTTCTTTCTGTACTTTTTTTTTTTGTTGTTGTTGTTTTGGAGAGAGAATGGGTGCGCCAGTGGCCTCTCAGCCACTGTGAACAAACTCCAGATGCGTGCGCTCCTTTGTGGACAAGTGCGGCATTGCACCCTTCCGTCACTTACCTCTGGCTAAACGTGGGACCTGGAGAATCGAATGGGCATTCTTAGGCTTGGCAGGCAGGCGCCTTAATCACCAAACCATCTCTCCAGCCCCTTTTTTTTTTTTTTTTTTTTTTTTTTTTTTTTTTTTTTTGTTGGTTTTTCGAGGTAGGGTCTCACTCTGGTCCAGGCTGACCTGGAATTCACTATGTAGTCTCAGGGTGGCCTTGAACTTATGGCGATCCTCCTACCTCTGCCTCCCGAGTGCTGGGATTAAAGGCGTGCGTCACCATGCCCGGCCCCTTTGTTTTTTAAAATTAAATTTTTTATTTATTTATTTGAGAAAGAGAGATATTGTGTGTGCCATGGCCTTCAGCCACTGCAAACGAAGTACAGACACATGTACCACCTTCTGTATCTGGCTTATGTGGGTCCTGGGGAATCGAACCTGAGTCCTTTGGATTTGCAAGGAAATCCAAATTAACCAGTACGCCATCTCTCCAGGCCTTTTTTTGTTTTGTTTTTGAGGTAGGGTTTTGCTCTTAACTTAGGTTGACCTGGAATTCACTATGTAGTTTTTTGTGTTTTTTTTGTTTGTTTGTTTTTTAATTTTGCCGGGCATGGGTGGCTCACATCTTTAATACCAGCACTCAGGAGGCAGAGGTAGGAGGATCTCCGTGAATTTGAGGTCATCCTGAGAGGATCTAGTGAATTCCAGGTCAGCCTGAGTGAAAACCTACCTCAAAAAAGAAATTTAAAAAAGTAAAACAATTTTAAAAAGATTACTTGAGAGAAAGAGAGTGGGTGTATAGGGGCCTCCTGTCACTGCAAACAAACTCCAGATGCATGTGTCACTTTGTATGTTGCTTTACATGAGTTGAACCCAGGCCATCGGACTTTGTAAGCAAGCTGTGTTACTTCTTCAGCTCTGTAATCTCTTTTTAAGCAGAAGTAAACTAGTGGAAGTTTCTTAAACATGGTTGCTGAGAGAAATAGTTGATCAGTTTTCCCTGCATTCATCTCTGGTGGTGTGATTACAGCCTGTATTGTTTAGACATGAGTGCTCTGTCTTCCTTTAGCATTCCTGGGAGATGGTCGGGAAGAAGAAAGGAGTCTCAGGACAGAAGGATGGGGGACAAACGGAATCCAATGATGAAGGCAAAGAAAATCGAGACCGGGACAGAGACTATAGTCGGCGACGTGGTGGCCCACCAAGACGGGGGAGAGGTGCCAGTCGTGGACGAGAGTGTATGCATGGGGCTTTATCAAAACCAGCTGTGGGTCAGTAATGTCTAGACTTCAGGGAAATGTCTGTCAGGCCCCAGGAAACATGCCACCGTTTTACTTTTCTTGGCCATCATTTATTGAGACCTTCACACCTTTTGCATGTAGCCTTTTCTAGCGACAGTCACTAGTTTGGCATTATGCTACCATATCTGACTCAGTTCTTTGTTGTACTTCATTACCATTCCCTAAGTAACTTTCGTGTCCCGGCCCACAGCTCATGTTCTCTTAATTTTGTCTCCCCTACGCTCTTTAACATAATTTTTCTATATTTGCACGTGGCTTGTTGATCCTGGCTATCTGTTTGTATTTCAGTTCGGGGCCAAGAAAACGGATTAGATGGCACTAAGAGTGGTGGACCTTCTGGAAGAGGCATAGAAAGAGGCAGAAGAGGCCGTGGCCGAGGCAGAGGTGACAGTTTGTAAAGAGAGATGGCTATATTAAAGTATATATTTATAAGCCGGGTGTGGTGGCGCACGCCTTTAATCCCAGCACTCGGGAGGCAGAGGTAGGAGGATCGCCGTGAGTTCAAGGCCACCCTGAGACTACACAGTTAATTCCAGGTCAGCCTGGGCCAGAGTGAGACCCTACCTTGAAAAACCAAAAAATAAATAAATAAATAAATAAAAATAAAAAAAGTATATATTCATGTGAGAGAGGAAGGAGAAGGGGGGACTCGTGTGTATATGGGCATTCCAGGGCCTCTTGCTTCTGTAGAACTGCTGATGCATGTATACTTTTGAACACCCATGGTCAGGCTTTGCAAGCAAATGCACACCTTTAATCGCTGACCCATTTCCCTAGCCTGAAAGCTGGATATTGATTGGGAACAGACTTCTCTTTAATTATCTAGGAACTACTTAAAATATAACATGAAATATAGTTAAACTAATTATTCAGTTGATATCCATATATTAGAGATTGTGGAAGATGGAGAAAAGGGTAGAGGTCACCTCTATTCTTGCTTGTTAATGTACTTGCTTGAGGACTCAGCAATTGAAGTAGTAGAAGAGCAATCTGTTGACCATAATGATTGTCCTACTGAGTTACGTTAACTTAAATGCTGCACAGTTCTAGGAGGAAGAGCATCTGATAATATTAGCCACTTGTTATTCCAAAGCTGCCTCAGTTGGCAAGGTGATTGTAACTTCTGAAATGTGTCTATTTTCTTCTTCAGGTGGTTCTGGTAGGCGGGGAGGAAGGTTTTCTGCTCAAGGAATGGGGTAAGTTTCATTGAGCCCCTGCCTTTAATTTTTTTTTTTTCTTTTGAACTGCCAAAGACAACCTTCACCAAAATGTTACTAGGATGATTTGCAGACTTACATTTATTTTGTTTTTATTATGTGAGAAAGAGAAGGAAAGAGTCAGATATAAAGAGAATATGGGCATGACAGGGCCTCCTGCCTCTGCAACGAACTTCAGACACGGGCCACTTTGTGTATCTGGCTTCATGTGATTACTGGGGAATTGAACCCAGGTTTTCAGGCTTCATAAGCCAGCAAGCTCCTTTAACCTCTCCAACTCTAGTTTTTTAAAAAATATTTTATTTATTTATTTATTATCTGTTTGAGAGAGAATGGTTGCACCAGGCCCTGTAGTCATTGCCAATGAACTCCAGATGCTTGCACCACCCTGTGCATCTGGCTTTATGTGGGTACCAGGGAATTGAATCTAGATCCTTAGGTTTTGCAGATAAATGCCTTAACTACTGAGCTATTTATTAGAGAATGGACATACCAGGGCCTCCGACCACTGCAAATGAATTCCAGACACATGTACCTCTATGTGCATCTGGCTTAATGGGTCCTAGGGAATCGAACCTGAGTCCTTCGGCTTTGCAGGCAAGCTCCTTCAATGCCTGCTATGTCATCTCTCCAGCCCTGATTTTGAATTTTTTTTTTTTTTTTTGGTTTTTCGAGGTAGGGTCTCACTCTAGTCCAGGCTGACCTGGAATTCACTATGTAGTCTCATGGTGGCCTTGAACTCATGTTGATCCTCCTACCTCTGCCTCCCCAGGGCTGGGATTAAAGGCGTGTGCCACCATGCCTAGCTTTGTTTTTTGTTTTTCAAGGTAAGGTCTCACTCTAACAAAGGCAGACCTGGAATTCACTATGTAGTCTCAGGATGACCTTGAACTCATGGCACTCTTCTTACCTCTCCTTCCTGAGTGCTGGGATTAAAGGTGTGCACCACCATGCCTGATTCTGATTTTTTCAATATATTTTATTTATTTATTTATTTATTTATTTATTTATTTATTTATTTATTTAAGAGAGGGAGGGGGGAGAGAGAGAGAGAGAATGGGTGCGTCAGGGTCTCCAGCCACTGCAAAGGAACTCCATACACATGCGTCCCCTTGTGCATCTGGCTTAACTGCTAAACCATCTCTCCAGCCTTGGTTTTGTTTTTTTGAATGAACTCCACTCATTCATTGTACAGGCTCTTGCCTCAACCTCCCATTTGCTGGGATTGTAGGCATATATTACTACACTTGACTGATTTTTAGACTATTTAATCAAAATGATGTACATATAGGGCTCATTTTTCAGTGGGAAACATTTACCACCTATATTATTTATCGTATAGTTTATACCATGACATTTTGGGTAGGCTAATAAAAAGTAGACAACATATGAGATTATAGAATGGGGTATAACTGATACCTGCTAGGAAGGAGATAGGCAGGATTTGGGTTGTGATGTTTGGTTTTGGCTAAGTTGAAAGAGTGCTTGCCCTGGGTGTCGTGCTGCTATATGTATGATCCCAGCACTTGGAAGGTGGAGACATGAGGATTTGAGGTTCAAGGTTGTCCTCAACTATATAGCAAGTTGTAGGCTAATGAAGGTAAAAAATGTTAAGTTTTTTTCTTTTTTCCTTTCAGAACCTTTAACCCAGCAGATTATGCAGAACCAGCCGGTACTGAAGAAAACTATGGCAACAGTAGTGGTAATACATGGAACAACACTGGACACTTTGAACCAGATGATGGGACGAGTGAGTGACTTTTTGTTGTCTTTGAAAATATAAGGGTTTTTTTTGTTCTTGTTAATGTTTTTCCTTTTTAGCTGTGCTGTTGAACTCAGGGCCTTTTCATGCTAAGCAGATGGCTCTGCTACTGAAGTATAACTTCTGCCCCAGAAATAACTTTTTTTTTTTTTTTTTTTTTTTTTTTGGTTTTTCGAGGTAGGGTCTCACTCCGGTCCAGGCTGACCTGGAATTAACTATGTAGTCTCAGGGTGGCCTTGAACTCTCGGCGATCCTCCTACCTCTGCCTCCCGAGTGCTGGGATTAAAGGCGTACGCCATCACGCCCGGCTTTCAGAAATAACTTTTAAAAAACTTATTATTTTATTTTATTTTGTTTTTATTTTAATTTAATTTTATTTATGAGAGAATTAGGGACACACAGAGAGAATGGACATACCAGGCCCTTTAGCTACTGCAAATGAACTCCAGATGTATGTGCTCCTTTGTTCATCTGGTTTATGTGGGTCCTAGGGAATAGAACCTGGGTCCTTTGGCTTTGCAGGCAAGTGCCTTAACCGCTAAGCCATATCTCCAGCCCAATATAACTTTTTAAAGAATGGAGAAAGATTGTTTGAGTGCAGATGTAGGAAGAGGTCTGGGGAGATGGCTTAGAGGTTTAAGGGTCTTGCTTGCAAAGCCTGCCAACCTCGGTTCATTTTCTTAGCCATTCACATAAAGCCAGACAGTCATTCAATTGCAGTGGCAAGAGACCTTAGCACACCTATACATACATGCAATGAATAGGCTGACCTGGAATTCGCTTTGTAGTCTCTGGTTGACCTTGAACTCATGGCAGTCCTCCTATTTTTGCTTCCCTAGTGCTGGCATTAAAGGCATGTGCCACCACACCTGGCATACCTGGAATTTTATATGTGTGCTAGGGATTGAACCCAAGTCCTCACACGTGCACATCAGTCACTCATCTGCTGAGGCATCTCCTGCTTTTTATTGATGTAGTTTTTTTTCCGAGTTAGGGTCTCACTCTAGCTCAAGCTGACCTGGAATTCACTATGTAATCTCAGTGTTCTCGAACTCTCTGGGATCCTCCTATTGATCTTCCTATCTCTCTGGAGTGCTGGGATTAAAGGCATGCACTACCATACCTTTTTTTTTTTTTTGGTTTTTCCAGGTAGGGTCTCACTTTAGCTCAGGCTGACCTGGAATTCACTATGTTGTCTCAGGCTGGCCTGGAACTTGTGGTGATCCTCCTACCTCTGCCTCCTGAGTACTAGGATTCAAGGTGTGCGTCACCATGCCCGGCTTTTGTTTTGTTTTTTTTGAGACAGGGTCTCATATTTCCCAGTCTGGCCTTAAAATGGCTCTGTAGTTAAGAATGACCTTGAGGTCTGGACAGATGGCTTAGTGGTTGGTTAAGACGTATGCCTGCAAAGCCTAAGAACACCTGATCGAATCTCCAGTTTCCATGTTTAGCCAGATGCAAAAATGATGCAAGCATGCAATGCCGTGCGTGCCCACAAGGGGGCACATGCGTCTAGAATTCTTTCAGAGTGGCTGAGAGGCCGCTGGCTTACCCATTCTCTTTCTGTCTCTCTCTCTCTCTCTGTCTTTGTGTTTTTCTGTTTCTCTCTCTTTCTGTCTCTCTCAAGTTAAAAAAGAAATAAAGCTGGGCGTGGTGGCATACACCTTTAATCCCAGCACTCGGGAGGCAGAGGTAGAAGGATTGCGGTGAGTTCGAGGCCACCCTGAGAAAACAGTGATTTCCAGGTCAGCCTGGGCTAGAAAAAAACCAAAAAAAAAAGAAATAAAAAATTTTTAAAATAAAAATAAAAGAATGACCTTGAATTACTGATCCTCTTGCTGCTACCTCCGTAATGCTAGGATCACAGATAGGGGCCACAGTGTTCTTGAAATGGGCATTACTTCTCCAATTCCTGATGACAAAATTGAGGTTGAAAGAGTGATTATAGAGCCAGGCGTGGTGGTGCAGGCCTTTAATCCTAACAGAGGTAGGAGGATCACCATGAGTTCGAGGCCACCCTGAGACTACATAGTGAATTCCAGGTCAGCCTGGGCTAGAGCGAGACCCTACCTTGAAAAACCAAACCAAAAAAAAAAGTGATTATGAATTTGCTAGTATTTGAATTCAGGATTATTTGATTATAAAAAGCGCATGTTCTTTCCATAATACCACTTAATTACTCTTAGCTCCAAGTTATTTTCCTAGTATTTATGTTATTATAGCTTTGGCTTTTGAAAAGATACCCAGAATCTATTTGTGAAGGTACTACTAGTGAAAATGCACAGGTACAGAATTAAAGTCCACTGTGATTTGCTTTCCAGTACAAAGATCGTAATAGCCTTTTTTCCACTTCGTTTTTTGAGAAACCTTATTATCTGAGACAGAAGGGAATTTCTAGATTCTTTAGCTTTTGGTTGCATAGCCTTCTTGGTGTGGTAGAATGTTCCATGATTTGAGTATAGCTATTTTTTGGTTAGTGAACTCTGGTGCCTCACAGTAGGTATGATATAAATGTTTGAAGATAAGTTGGGTTTGTGTCATGCACCAAGATGTGTTTGAGGTAAAAGATAAATGCATGTTGCATTTAAGTAAGAGCAGCCTCTACTCTATGATCTAGAGTGCCTGTTTCTTTTCTTTTTTAGGGGTTGGTGGTGCTAGGGATTGAACCCAGGGGCTTGCACATGCTAAGAAAGCACTTTTATCATCCCCAGCCTCTAGTGCCTCTTTTTTTTTCTTTTTTTAAAAAATATATTATTTATTTATTTATTTATTTATTTATTTATTTGAGAGAGAGAAAGGGGCAGAGAGAGAGGGAGAGAGCATGGGTGTACCAGCAGAGCCTCCAGCTACTGCAAACGAACTCCACATGCATGCATTCCCTTGTGCATCTGTCTTAAGCGGGTCAGTCCTTTGGCTTTGCAGGCAAATGCCTTAACTGCTTAACTGCTAATCATCTCTCAGGCCCCTAGTGCTTCATACACACACACACCCACACCCACACACACACACTTTATTGAGAGAGAGAATGTTTGCGCCAGGGCATTTAGACACTGCAAATGAACTTCAGATGCATGTGCCCCATTGTGCATCTGACTTACGTGGGACTTGGAGAATCGAACTACGGTCCTTTGGCTTTGCAGGCAAACGCCTTAACAGTTAAGCCATCTTTCCAGCCCTAGTGCTTCTTTCTTATTGTGCAATCTAACCCCTTTTCTGGCCAGCATACGTCAATCTCAGGCTTTTTCCTCTTTTAAAGCTCTTGCATAGCTTAGCTATTCAAATTTGAATTTGTTACCTTTTTTTTTTTTTAAGTCTCCTTATTTATTTATTTATTTGGGAGAAGGAGGGGGAGAGAGAGGAAGAGACAGAGAATGAGCGAGTGGGGCGCCAAGACCAATAGCTATTGCAAACAAACTCCAGACACATGTGCCACCTTGTGCATCTGGCTTATGTGGGTACTGGGGAATTGAACCTGGGTCCTTAGGCTTAGCATGCAAGTGCCTTAACTGCTAAGTCATTTCTCTAGCCCTGTTTCTTATTTTTTTTTTTGAGACAGGATTTCATGAAGCACAGTCTATCATAGAACCTAGAATTGGTTATGTAGATAACGTTGAACTTCTGCCGGGTGTGGTGGCACAAGCCTTTAATCCCAGCCCTCGGGAGGCAGAGGTAGGAGGATCTCTGTGAGTTCAAGGCCACCCTGAGACTACATAGTTAATTCCAGGTCAGCCTGGGCCAGAGTGAAACCCTATCTCAAAAACCCCCCAAAATAATAATAATAATGATGATGATGATGTTGAACTTCTGACCATCCTCTGGTAGCTAGAGTAGCTAGAATTCATTTTATTAATTTTTTTATTTTTATTTTTTATTTTTGGAGAGAGACACAGACAGAGGAAGAGGGAGACAGAGAATGGGTGCGCCTGCAATCTCTCAGCTGCTGTGAACAAAATCCAGATGCGTGCACCCCCTTGTGGTCAAGTGTGGCATTGTGCCCTTGCGTCACTTGGCATCTGGCTAAATGTGGGACCTGGAGATTGGAACCGGGTTCTTAGGCTTAGCAGGCAGGCGTCTTAACCGCTAAGCCATCTCTCCAGCCATTTTATTTTATTTTTTATTAGAGAGGTAGATAGAGCGAGAGTGGGTGCCTTTAGCCACTGCAAGCAAATTCTAGACACATGCATCACCAGTGCTGGCTTAAGTGGGTACTGAGGAATTGAACCTGAGTTCTTAGGCTTCCTAGGCAAGAGCCTTATCTGCTATGCCATCTCTCCAGCCCCCAATATCCAATTTTATCCCCTTCAAATAAAGGGGGAGGAGGGGCCCAGAAACACATAAGAATAAATGGCATTTTATTAGAGTCCAGGAATATCAGCTTTGGGCAGCAGCTGAGGGCAGCTTGACATAACTCTTCATGGGGGCAAAGGCCAAATCTTTCGACCTGCCTATCCTCTCTTGTGTGCCACAACCCATTGTTAGGCATTTTGTCCAGCCAGTGGGTCTGTCCTGCTTTGCCAATGACCATTGGTTATTATCAACTTTGGATACTCGGCCTACTGTTGCTATGCACGTATTGAGCACCTGTGTCTGCCTCTTGGAGGGCAGTGGGATAATAGCTGTTTCATTCATTTTCCACAGCAGCACACCACATGTCCCTGCTGCTTGGTATACTAGGCTCCTCTCCCATTTCCACTTTATTGATGAGGGTCTCTATGGGCAGAGCCCTGAGAGGGTGTGTATCCTCAGCAGCGACTGCCATTCTGCCTATATGGTTCAAGTTCAGGATATTTCCTGCCTTCATGTTTTCTGTGGCAGTGATCCAGCATTTCCAGTTGCCTCCAGCCACCAGAGCTATGTCTGCTAACCTACAGGGGTCATGGCGGACTACAACAATCTTTTCCTTGAAGGGTTTGGGCATAGTCTCTGGCCAGAATCGAAGAAAGTCAGTCATTCAATAATGCTGTTTATAGCCCCCACCGATGCCAGGCTCTTGATTCCTGCCTGTGCCCCAGGGAGAAGGCTCAAGACCAGGTCGGTAACAGCTGGGATCACCGGGCTCAGCGAGCCCAGAGTGTAGGCCAGGGCATAGAAGGCCATGAAAATGGCCAAATCAACTGGACTCACACTTGCACCATTGCCCAGGCTGCCTGGTGCTCTCTCTGATAGCAAGAATTTTCAGTGTGGTGGCTCACACCTCTTATCCCATAGTGAGTTCCATGTCAACTTAAGTGAGATCTTGTTGCAAAAAACAGAACAAGAGCCAGTCGTGTTGGCGTACGCCTTTAATCCCAGCACTCACTTTGAGTGATCTTGGTGAGTTTGAGGCAACCCTGAGACTCATAGTGAATTCCAGGTCAGCCTGGGCTAGAGCTAGACACTACTGTGAAAAATAAAAAAAATTTTAAAAAAAGTGAATACCATAATTCCACCACCTTTTCTTCCAAAGATTAAAAAGCCTAATATCCTAGCCAGGCATGGTGGAACACGCCTTTAATCCCAACACTCCGGAGACACTTAGGAGGGTTGTTGTCAGTTCAAGGCCACCCTGAGACTCCAGAGTGAATTCCAGGTCAGCCTGAGCTAGAGTGAGACCCTACCTTGAAAAACCAAAAAAAAAAAAAACCAACCCAGAACAAGACAAAAATCAGTGATCATTATCTCTGAGTCCTTTAGAGTGACTTTGAAACATCCAGGTTTTTTTTTTTTTTTTCTTTTGGTTTTTAGAGGTAGCGTATCACTCTACCCCAGGACAATCTGGAATTCACCATGTAGTCTCAGGGTGTCTTTGAACAGTGTAATCCTCCTACATCTGCCTCCCCAGTGCTGGAATTAAAGGCGTGCACCACCATGCCCAGCCTCAGAGTAGGGTTTTGCTGTAGCCCAGCTGACCTGGAATTCAGTACGATATCTCAGGGTGGCCTCAAACTCCTGTCAGTCTCCTACCTCTGCCTCCCAAGTGCTGGAATTAGGCATATGCCACCATGCCAAGCCAACGTTCTGGTTTTTTTTTTTTTTTTTTTTTTTTTTGGTAGGGTCTCACTCTAGCTCAGGCTGAACTGTAATTCATTATGTAGTCTCAGGGTGGCCTTGAGCTCATGGCAATCC
The DNA here is from genome assembly GCA_036365145.1 of Orientallactaga sibirica. NCBI lineage: Eukaryota > Metazoa > Chordata > Mammalia > Rodentia > Dipodidae > Orientallactaga > Orientallactaga sibirica. The sequence continues at coordinate 26,580,584 of JAEOAD010000025.1, forward strand.
TCCTACCTTTGCCTCCCAAATTCTGGGATTAATGGTGTGTGCCACCACGCCTGGCCAAATGTTCTGTTTTATTTTAGCTTAATATATTGTACATGTGTTGCAACTTTTTCATTCAATTCCCATTAGCTTTGTAGAGGCAATAGTGGCTGGATATCAGGCTTTTTGGTTTTTGTTTTGTTTTCCAAGGTAGGGTCTCACTCTAAGCCAGGCTGACCTGGAATTCATGATGTAGTCTCAGGGTGACCTCGAACTCACAGTGATCCTCTTACCTCTGTCTGTTGAGTGTTGGGATTAAAGGCGTGTTTCACCATGCCTGGCTAGGATATTAGGCTTTTTAATCTTTGGAAGAAAAGGTAGTGGAATTATGGTATTCACTGTTTTTTTTTTCACGGTAGGGTCTAGCTGTAGCCCAGGCTGACCTGGAATTCACTGAGTCTCAGGGTTGCCTCAGACTCACGGTGATCCTCCTACCTCGGCCTCCCCAGTGCTGGGATTAAAGGCGTGCGCCACCATGCACGGTTTAGGAATTCGCTTTTAGTTGGGAATAAAAAATAAGTTGTATGGAGCCTCAGACTTAGCCTTTATGATCTTCAATGAGAATCTGGTTGGGAAAACAGGGAAGGGTGAAATGAATTATTTCTTCCTACCAATTGTAACAGGAATCAGATTTCTAAGTCTTAGATCACAAAGCAGTGATATGTGGCTGAATGAAAGGACAGAATTGTCACTGTCATCTTGTTTGTGTGTGAAAACACTGGTGTAGCCTCACATTTCTATTGCCATTTCATTTGACATACCTTCATGCGTGATTTCTTTTATGTCTTCACAATAGTAAACTTTAAATTCCCTTTTCAGTTTAAAAGTAAATTCAGTCTACCTTTAAAATATCCACAGGTACAATGGGAATTGTGTATTGGGGGCAGATGTTCTCTTTCACAAGCAAAATTTCACTGGTTGTTTTTTCTTTTCTTTTCTCTTTTGTTTCAGGACTTGATTTCATTGGGGTTGAGGGGTCAAATTATCCCCGAAAATTTGAGACTGCTCCTGGTATGATACATCCAGGTGCCTAACTGCCCCGGATATTTTTATAGATTTTTATGAACTGAAATATCTGTGGATATGTCTTTTTTTTTTTTTTTTTTTTTTTTTTTTTTTGGTCTTTCTGCTTTTTTTCCTGCCTTTTCATTTTTTTGTGTGCTCACTTTCCTTCCTAAACATTTACTTAATAAATATTTGACATTGATTATGCTTTATGCTACAGGAATGGAAGCCATAATCTGTTGAGGGCATTTCCATGTGAACTAATCCTTGCTTCCTTAACATAGCTCCCTTCCTTAGCCATACTTCCATATAGGAAAGCATTGAGTAGGTATTCCCAGTCTTCCTTTCTATCCCATTTCTCACACACAGGGCCTAGAAATTCAGGATTGTTGGTAACTTAACTCATTTAAGCCTACTTAATGAGGTAAAGAAGAAAAGGATGTCAATGGGGAGGAAGAAGAAAATTACAGAAAGGGAGAAGAATGTGAGTTGTAACTTGAATAGTGTGAGATAGGACTTGGATTTTGAAGGATGTTGTCATTAATAAGTGACATGAGTATTTTTTAAAATATATTATTTAGTTATTTGATAGTGACACAGAGAGAAAGAGGCAGAGAGAGAGAGAGAGAGAGAGAGAGAATGGGCTCACCAGGGCCTCCGGCCACTGCAAATGAACTCCAGATGCATGCACCACCTTGTGCATCTGGCTTACGTGGGTACTGGGGAATCAAACCTCAAACGGGGTCCTTAGGCTTCATGAGCAAGTGCTTAACAGCTAAGCCATTTTCCAGCCCTTTTTTTTTGTTTGTTTGTTTTTTTGAGGAAGGGTCTCACTGTAGCTCAGGCTGACCTGGAATTCACTATGTAGTCTTAGGGTGACTTTGAACTCACAGCAGTCCTCCTACGTCTGCCTCCCAAGTGCTTGGGATTAAAGGAGTTTGCCACCACAACTGGCTTTGTTTTATTTTTAAAAAATATTTTTATTTACAAGCAGAGAGAGGGAATATGAGTGTGCATCTCAGGGCCTCTTGCCACCTCAAATGAACTCCAGATGTATTTACCACTTTGTGCATTTGGCTTTAGGAAGGTACTGGGGAATCAGAATCAGGCTGTCAGGTTTTGTAAGTAAGTAAGCAAGCAAGCATGTTAACACCTGAGTCAACTCTTTAGCGCTTTTTAAAAAAATTAGTATTTATTTATTTTGAGATATATGGGGATGCCTGGTCTTGCCACTGCAAACAATCTCCAGATGCATATGCCACTTTGTACATTCAGCTTTATATGGGTACTGGGGAATAGAATGTGGATAATTAAGCTTTAGCACCTTAACCACTGAGCCATCTCTCCAGTCTGCATCTGACTTTATGTGTGCTCTGGGAAATGGCACCTACGTATTCAGGCTTTGCAAGCAAGTACCTTTAATTTCTGAGCCAGCCCTCCCCTTCATTCTTTAATTCTTGTTCAAAACGTTTTATATTTGGATAGAATTCTTACTGTGGTCTTTTAGTGTAAGGAAAGAATTCTGTTTCTCATAAAAATAATCAAGGGGCTCAGTGGTTAAAGGTACTTAGCTGCAAATCTGCAGCCCTAGTTCAATTCCCTGATACCCATGTAAAGCCAGATACATAAAATGGTATATTTGTCTGGAGTTTGTTTACAGTGGTGGAAAGCCCTTGTGCACCCAAATATTCCCCCTTCCCTCCCTCCCTCCCTCCCCCCCTTAAATTAAAAAATACATACACGCACACATATACTTTTGTTGTTGTTGTTCTTTATTAGAAAGAGACAGAGAGATAGAGAGGAAGAGGCAGAGAGAGAATGGGCATGCCAGGGCCTTTCAGTCGCAGTAAATGAACTCCAGGCATGTGTGCCCCTTTGTATGCATGTGTGACATTGCATGCTTACGTCTGGCTATACATGAGAACTGGAGATTTGAACAAATGTTCTTAGGCTTCACAGGCAGGTGCTTTAACTGCTAAGCCATTTCTCCAGCCCTTGTTTTTTCTTTTAAAGATTTATTTTTATTTATTTATTATAGATAGACAAAGGGAGAGAGAAATAGAGTGAGAATGGGCATACCAGGGCCTCTAGCCAGTGCAGATGAACTCCAGACACGTGCACCACCATGTACATCTGGCTTATGTGGGACCTGGAAAATCGAACCTGGGTCCTTAGGCTTTGCAGGCTTCAGCCTTAACCACTAAGCCATCTGTCCAGCCCTGTTTTTGTTTTTTTGAGGTAGGGTCTCACTGTAGCTCAGGCTGACCTGGAATTCACTATGTAGTCTAAGGATGACTTCAAACTCATGGTAATCCTCCTACCTCGTCCTCCCAAGTGCTGGGATTAAAGGCATGCACCACCACGCCTCGTTTCAAATAAATAAAAATATTTTTTTATCCAGGACAGCCTGGGCTAGTGTGAAACCCTACCTCGAAAAACAAAAAACAAAATATTCTTAAAAAAAAAAAACCACTAAAATTCCTTATAAAAGTACATATTCTCTCTCTCTCTCTCTCTCTCTTGTTTTTTTTTTTCGAGGTAGGGTCTCACTTTAGCCCAGGCTGACCTGGAATTCACTATGTAGTCTCAGGGTGGCCTTGAACTCATGGCGATCCTCCTACCTCTGCCTCCTGAGTGCTGGGATTAAAGGCATGCCCTACCACGCCCAGCCATATTCTCTTTTTGAGGTTATATGTATATGTGTAGCAGTCAAACAAAAAGTGTGTGTGGGGGGGGTCATGTTAGTGTGGAAGATGTTTTAATTCCCTATGAACTTTTTTTGTAGATAGTGTCTTAAAACAAGAAGCTGAATGTGGTGGTGCATGCCTTTAATCCCAATACTTGGGAAGGAAAGGTAGGAGGATTGCTGTGAGTTCCAGGCCACACTGGACTGCATAGTGAATTCCAGGTCAGACTGCGTACAGAGAGACCCTGCCTTGAAAAACCAAACATACAAACAAACATGAAGATATCTTCTTCCTTTGTCTCCTCTGTGATTGTGGCAGGTCCCATTCTATATGAGTAGGAATAAGACAGAGTAGGAATAAGACAGTAGCTATTTTGAACATATTTGACTTAATCTCAGTATCTTCCAAAAAGCACAACTATGTAGCTTTCCTTATAATTATCTATTTAAACTAACGAGATGTATGAACTTGACGTGGGCTGGATGTGATTTTTAATTCATTTCTACTAGCAGATAGGTCTCAATTTCCTAGGTTTGGTTTTCAGACCTACTCATTCTGATTAACCATCCTGTGCAACTTTGTATGCTTCTCTACCACTGTTGTCATCTCTTTAGACTACTTAGAATCTGTTGGCCTTATGCCAAATAAATTCATGTTTGCATGTTCTGATTTGAATTGGATGCTGCCATTTCAATGTATGGCTACATAGTCAAAGCTGAGGGTCTTAATGTTATGTTTGGAGCATTGAATTTCAATAGGTTATGGATATGGGGATTGTGTGTGTGTCCATTTATCTGTTTCATCCAATTTCCATTATGGCTATATAACAAATACTGAAAGTGGCTTTGAAATCATTTTATTATTATTATTAAAACTGCTGTGAGGTATCCCATTCTAATGTCTTTCCTTCTCATCAGTGGTTTCCATCTGAACTAAATTCTACTTCATGCTATTGACTGCTATACTAATGCCTGCCAGAAATGTTTATGCACCAGTGTTGTTTGAACATACTTGGTGTCAACACTCAAATTATTTTGCCACTTTGCCTTTATTCTCAGGTGCCTGGAGGACTGCAACAGAAGAGTGGGGAACTGAAGATTGGAATGAAGATGTAGGTATTCCAGTCACTCCTTCTTAGTGCCTTCTAAACCTGAGTGTGTGGATTTGTTTTTACATTTATTTTCGTGCTCATGTACATGGGCTAAGGGACTCTCGTCACTACAAACAAATTCCCTGTTCGCCTTTATGTAGGTGGTTGAGGAATTGAATCCTGGGCCAGCAAACTTTTCAAGCAAGAGCATTTAACAATTGTGTCATCTCCCCATCCCCACAAGTGGTGTTTAAGGATAGAAAATGGATGTTTCTACCGCTCAAAATACACTGTTAAGATTCTGACCCTGGGTTGTAGAGATTGTGTAGTGGTTAAGGCACTTGCCTGCAAAGCCAAATGTCCCAGGTTTGATTCCCCAGTACCCAAGTCAAACCAGATGCACCAGGTGACCCATGCATCTGGAGATTCTTTGCAGTGGCTAGAGGCCCTGGTACACCCATTCTTTCTACCTGCCTCCTTCTCCCTCTCTCTCTGTCTTTCTCAAATAAAGAATTTGATCCAGTGGGCTGGGGTGATTGCTGTGTAGTTAAAGGCACTTGCTTGCAAAGCCTGCCCTCCCAGCTTCAATTCTCCAGTACCCACATAAAGCCAGATGCACAGTGTAGTGAAGCCCTGGTGCACCTGTATTCTCTTCCTCTATATTTCAGATAAAAATTAAAGAGCAGAAAAACCGAAAACCTATTCTGACCCACAACTTTTATGTATCCAAAGTAGTATTCTGAGTCAGAGTATTCCTGCATGTTGTATGGAGGAGACTGGGTACAAGCCGGACTCTGGAGCCAGGCACACTATGGAAAGTGCAAGTGCTCTTGTGTAAGTCTAATGTACATCAGATTTGTCACAAGCAAAGGTGGTGATTGAGTAGGACACCAAAATGGAAATACAGCTTAGTGGTAGAGCACTTGTCTAGATTTATGAGGACCTAGGTTCAATTTCCAGCATTGCAAATATGGAGATACGGGTCAGCAGTTAAAGGTACTTGGCTGCAAAGCTTGATGGCCTGGGTTTGATTCCCCATTATCCAGGTAAAGCCAGATGCACAAAGTGGCATGTGTACCTGGTTTTCCTTTGTAGTGGCAAGAGATCCTGGAACACCCGTTTTCCCCCTCCTCTGCTTGCAAATACATAAATAAGATATTTTTTTAAAGTTGAACTTTAGGGCTGGAGAGATGTCTCAGTAGTTAAGGTGCTTGCTTGCAAAACCTAATGGACCTGGGTTTGATTCCTTAGTGCCCATGTAAAGTCAGGTACACAAGGTGGTACATGCATCTGGAGTTCATTTGTAGTGGCCGGAGGCCCTGGCTCATTAAGTCCTCTGATGGTTTAGCAGCTGATACATAGTGAGAGTTACAGTGCCTAACTCTGGGTGGTTTGAAGCCTTTTATTGACTTGATGTGCAACTCTGATTATATTTGTGATGAATATGTGTACAGTGGGCTGCCAGTGTGACTCTGTGGAAAATTCATAGATGAGTAGCATGAAAAGAAGCTGAATTTACTTCAGTATTACATAAAAAGAATTTTGTTCAGCCTGTTGAGATGGTTAAGCTGTTAAAGGTACTTTCTTGTAAAGCCTGTTGGCCTGGGTTTGATTCACCAGTCATCTATTCAGTCAGGTTAGACACAGAAAGTAACATAAGTGTCTGGTGAAAAGAGCCCCTTGGTGCATCCATATTTCACATGTGTGCATGTACATACACACATGCAAATGTGTTGTCTCAGACTGGCCTTGAACTCAAGGTTATCCTCCTACCTTGGCCTGCCCAGTGCTGGGATTAAAGATGTGCACCACCACACCCAGCCAGCAAATGAATTTTGCTAATTCCTGGTCACAATCAAGTTTTGGATGTAAATCATGGTTTTCATTGATTGTGTATAAACCTATTTCAATATCTTTTTTTTTTTTTTTTTTTTTTTTTAGAGAGAGATTTTATAAGATTAACAGAAGGAATGGGGAGAAAGTACAGAGAGCTTCTGCCCTGGAGAAGGCAGCAGGGGGTAAAGCCCACCTAGGGACCCAAATTGGGGAAATTTATAGGTTCTGAATGGGTGCTCTCAGTATTTTAAAGTCTACTTTTAGCTGGAGAGATGGCTCAGTGGTTAAAGGCACATGCTTGCAAAACCTACCAGTCCAGATTCAACTCCCTAGTTCCCACGTAAAGCCAGATGTACAAAGTGGCACGTGACTCTTGAGTTCATTTGCAGTCACAATAGGCTTGGCACTTTCTCTCAGTAGCTCTAATAAATAAAAATTAAAAGAAAATCTTTTCTATAGTTAAGCAAGGTGATTGTTATAGTTAAGAGGAAATGATATGTCAAACTATCTTGGAAGCCAGATTTAGGTTTTGCAAACTTCATATGGACCAGAATCAGAGGGCAATTATTTCCTGTTGTAGCTTAACTAGACTGATTTCATGAATATGGGCACTTCCTCCTTTCTGAGATTTGGCTTCTCTGTTTAAGCAACAGTCAGAGAATAATATATGTGGAGGAGGATGGGTTATTCTCTATTATTACGTCAGGTATCTTGAGAGTATAATTTTAAATTAGACAGGTATGGTGTAGGTAGGAGGAGCTCCATGAACAGTGTCAGCCTGAGGCTACATAGTGAGTCCTGTCAGCTTGGGCTAAAGTGGGACCCTACCTGAAAACAAACACCACCACCACTAACAAAAGAAAACCCAGCATAATAAAGGAGCAATAGTGCAAAATTTGTATATGGTTAAAATTATTAATGAAAGTTGGACGTGGTGGCACATACCTTTAATCTCAGCCCTTGGGATGTAGGAAGATCAAGGCCTCCCTGAGATCACAGAGTGAATTCCAGGTCAGCCTGGGCTAGAGTGAGATCCTACCTCGAAAAAACCAAAAAAAAGTGAAGGGGAAGAAAGCTGTCATGAGGTCTGAAAAGGAAATGTGATTTGAGATAGAGGAGATGGGAAAACAGAAAACCAAGAGAAGACTGACTTGGGAAGTAGAGTCAGACTGGAAACACAGCACACCAGGGAACTCAGCCTTAGAAATAGCCAGGGCGTGGTGGCGCACACCGATTACTTAATCCCAGCACGTGGGAAGCATAAACGTAAAAAGGGCTGGAGAGATGCTTAGTGGTTAAGGCACTTACCTGTGAAGCCGAAGGACTCAGGTTTGGTTCTCTAGGTCCCACATAAGTCAGATGCACATGGTGACACATGTGTCTGGAGTTCATTTGCAGTGGCTAGAGGCCCTGGACCACCTATTCTCTCATTCTCTCTATAAATAAGTAAACAAAAACAAAAGAAAATATTAGTACCATGGGATATTGTCTACAATTAAGGAAGTTGTCAATAAAAAATAATAAAATAAAGCCGGGCGTGGTGGCACACGCCTTTAATCCCAGCACTCGGGAGGCGGAAGTAGAAGGATCGCCATGAGTTCAAGGCCACCCTGAGACTACATAGTTAATTCCAGGTCAGCCTGGGCCAGAGTGAGGCCCTACCTCAAAAAACCAAAAAATAAGCCGGGCGTGGTGGCGCACGCCTTTAATCCCAGCACTCGGGAGGCAGAGGTAGGAGGATCGCCCAGAGTTCGAGGCCACCCTGAGACTACATAGTTAATTCCAGGTCAGCCTGGACCAGAGTGAAACCCTACCTTGCAAAAACCAAAAAAAAAAAAAAAAAAAAAAAAAAAAAAAAAATATATATATAATAATAAAATACATTAATGAAGAGATCTTAGCCTCACACATACTTGAGCCCATACTAACCAAAAACAGATTTACAGCCAGGTGTGGTGACACACTACATAGTGAATTCCAGGCCAGCCTGGGCTAGAGTGAAAAAAAAAGATTTACTTTTTTTTTTTTTTTTTTTTTTTTTTTTTAAATTGGTCATGATTTTCTTCCATTGGAGCAGAAGACAGTCATTAGAGATGGGAGTTGGGAACCTGTAATGGGAAAATAAATGGACTTTCTGTGAGATGGGGTCTCCGTATAATGATGTGAGTCCATTGTATTTTGAGTTTCTTGATTTGACTTTTCTTTGAGTAAAACCACTGAGCTTGTACCAATGAGCTAGTTTAAAGACGAATCCATTCAGGATTTCTCGTGATAGCTTTTTTTTTTTTTTTTTTTTTTTTTTTTTTTTTTTTTTTTTTGCGAGTTAGGGTCTCACTCTGGTCCAGGCTGACCTGGAATTAATTATCTAGTCTCACGGTGGCCTCGAACTCTCAGCGATCCTCCTACCCCTGCCTCCCGAGTGCTGGGATTAAAGGTGTGCGCCACCACGCCCGGCAGCTTTTCTTTCTTTTCTTCAAAGTGTGGTCTTGCTCTAGCTCAGGCTGACTAGGAATTCACTGTTTAGTCTCTACCTCTGCCTCCCCTGTGCTGGGATTAAAGGCGTGTGCCATGACACCTGGCTGATAGCTTTTGTTCATACGGTTTTCGGTTTCCTTGGTGTTGAATTTACCCCATCTTAGCCACATTGCTGACTATAGCCTCTTTGACACCAAGAGTAACTAGTTTCTCTTTTTCCAGCTTTCTGAGACCAAGATCTTCACTGCCTCTAATGTGTCTTCAGTGCCTCTGCCTGCGGAGAATGTGACAATCACTGCTGGTCAGAGGCAAGTGTGGTAAAACTCAGCGTCTTTTCCCAAAGACAATGGCTAAGTTAGCTGTGAGAAAGTTACACTGACAGACTACAGAGTGAGTTCCAGGTCAGCCTGGGCTAGAGTGAGACTTTACTTTGAAAAAACCAAAAGAAAAAAAGAAAAAGTAGCACTGGCCTTTATAGAGTCCCATGCATATAGTAATAATGATATTAAGTTCTTTAGTTGATTGAAAAATATGAAAGTCATTACATCACTAATCAGTGTACTAAATAGAGGTTAATACATAATTTATTTATTTGAGGGAGAGAGAGAGAGAGAGAGAAAATGGGCATGCCAGGGCCTCCAGCTACTGCAAACAAACTCCAGGTAGCCTGCGCCCCTTGTGCATCTGGCTTACGTGGGTGCTGGAGAATCGCACTGGATCCTTTGGCTTTGCAGGCAAATGCCTTAACTGCTAAGCCATCTCTCCAGCCCAATACATAATTTTAAAACAGCCCTTTAACCGAGCATGGTTGTACAGCGCTTGGGAGGCCAAGGTAGGAGGATTATTATAAATTCAAGGCCAGCTGCTGATTACATAGTGAATTCCAAGTAGGCCTGGGCTAGGGGCAAGATCCTACCTCAAGAACAAAACCAGAAAACCCAGCCTTTTGGTTGTATACATCAGCCTGTCTCATTATCAGCACTGACTATAAATTGTCGTGAAGTGTAAGACAGGGGAAAGAAGAGTGAAGTTAGAGGTGGAAACTTTATTTATTTATTATTTTTTTTTGCTTGTACGTATGCTTGTAATGAGTATGTGTATAGGTAGGTATGTATATGCTAGCCTGCAATGGAGGGCATTCCCCTGCAGTGACCAGAACAGAATGGTGTCTTATTTCTACTCCGTCAACCTTCTGTCTGACTGGTCTTATTTTTATTTTATTAAATATGTTTTATTTATTTATTTGAGAGAGAGAGGGAGGGAGAGAATGGGCGCGCCAGGGCTACCAGCTACTATAAACAAACTCCAGATGCATGTGCCTCCTTGTGCATCTGGCTTACATGGGTCCTGGAGAATTGAACTGGGATCCTTTGGCTTTGCAGGCAAGTGCCTTAATTGCTAAGCCATCTCTCCAGCTCTTGTCTGGTCTTGTTTTGAGGTAATCTCTTAAGAGCTTGTGGGGCTTCAGCAATTTCAGATCTTTGTTTGCCTGTGAGACTGGGGTTACACTTGGCCCAGCTTTTCACATGGGATCTGGAGATTCAAACTCTGGTGGTCTCAGGCCCCTTCTGGTCGTCATGCTTATGCAGGAAACCCACTAAAACCCTGAGCCAAATCTTCAGCCCTTTTCACATTTTTTTTGGTTTGTTTTGGTTTGTTTTTTTTTTTTTTTGGTGGTTTTTCAAGGTAGGGTCTCACTCTAGTTCAGGCACTATGTAGTCTCAGAGTGGCCTCGAACTCATAGCAATCCTCCTACCTCTGCCTCCCTTGTGCTGGGATTAAAGGTGTGTGCCACCACACCTGTCTTGTTTGTTTTGCTCTGAGGTAGGGTCTCACTCTATATAGCTCACGCAGACCTGAAATTTACTATGTCATCTCAGGGTGACCTCGAACTCTTGGTAGTCCTCCTACCTCTGCCTTATAGGTGCTGGGATTAAAGGTGTGAGCCAGCATGCCCAGCTACTTTCATGTATTTTTAATTTTAATTTTGTTTTAGTTTTTCAAGGTAGGGTCTCACTTTAACCCAGGTTAACCTGGAATTTACTATGTAGTCTCAGGGTGGTCTTGAATTTTCAGCAGCCCTATTTCTTTCTTTCCTTTTTTTTTTTTTTTGGTTTTTGAGGTAGGGTCTCACTCTGGCCCAGGCTGACCTGGAATTAACTATGTAGTCTCAGGGTGACCTTGAACTCTTGGCGATCCTCCTACCTCTGCCTCCCAAGTGCTGGGATTAAAGGCGTGAGCCACCACACCTGGCTAGCCCTCCTATTTCTGTCTCCTTACTGCTGGAATTGGCAAGTGCCACCATGCCAGGCATGTTTTGTTTTGTTTTGTTTTGTTTTGTTTTGTTTTGTTTTGTTTTGTTTTTTGAGGTAGGGTCTCACTCTAGCTCAGGCTGACCTGGAATTCGCTCTGTAGTCTCAGGGTGGCCTCGAACTCACAGCAATCCTCCTACCTCCCAAGTACTGGAATTAAAGGTGTGGGCCACTACGCCTGGCTCATGTAGTTTTGAGTCTTGAAAAACCATTCAATGGCTTCTTCCCTTGCTTTATGATAATGGTCTGTCTGGTGAGCCCTTTGAGAACAACTGGACCTCCATATCCATAAGTTCTGCATCCATGGATTCCACCAACCACTGTTTGAGAAAATCTGGGTAAAAATAACTTGTGTCTGTACTTCACATTTAAGGACCCCCCCCCCTGCCCCCATCTCAATTCCCAAACTATGTAGTTTTAACAAATTTAGAGATGATTCCATGTCATGGGTGGAGGTTGCAGGATGTGTGTGGGTTATCTATAAATATTTTATGTAAGGGTCAGCATCTGCGGATTTGGGTATTCTTTTGTTGTTTTTTGGGGTGGGGTTGTGGTTCCTGGTAAGGTCTCACTCTAGCCCAGGTTGACCTGCATTTTCCTTTGTGGTCTCAGGGTGGCCTTGAACTTACTTCGGTCCTCCTGCCTCACTAGTACTAGGATTAAAAACATGTGCCACCACACCCTGCGGATTTGGCTTTTTTTTTTGGGGGGGGGGGTCTTGCTCTAGCCCAGGTTGACCTGGAATTTACTATGTAGTCTCAAGGTGCCTTGAACTCACGGCATCCTCCCACCTCTGCCTCCTGAGTGCTGGATTAAAAGCGTGAGCCACCACGCCTGGCTTGTATTTGGGTATTTTTGAAGAGTCTGGGAACCAGTCCTGCAAGAATACCAAGGGACCTGCTGTGTAGTGATGATTTTATTCCCTAGGACCAGTATGATTCAGCTAATGAACTCTTTGGAGCGTCAGGGTTATAGTAAAAGATGCACATGAAGAATATTTTTAAACCCCTAAAAGCCTCTTGGTTAATTTCTAGAACTGAGGTTGATAGCTCTTGACTTACAAGGTCTTAAAGAGGTATAGATAGACTATTAGGACTGTCCTTACCAGAGGTAATGTGTTTCTTTATTTGAAACCATGTACTTGTTTGTTTGTTTATTTGTTTATTTACTTGGCAGAGAGAAAGAAGGAGGGGGGAGAGAAAGAGGGGGAGAAAGAAAATGAACGTGCCGGGGCCTGCATCCACTGCAAACAAACTCCAGGTGCATGTGCCTCCTTGTGCATCTGGCTAAGCACCTTAACCTCTAAGCCATTTCTCAAGCCCTTATTTTTTTTGTTGTTTTTATTTTTGTTTCTTTGTTTTTCGAGTTAGGGTCTCACTTTAGCTCAGGCTGACCTGGAACTTTCTGTAGCCCCTTGAACTCTGGGATTACAGGCATGAGTCTCCACATTTCTAATAGACATCCCACCATTGCACCAGTTGTTACATTTTGCCTGTCTAGGTAGCGGTGTTGCTTGCAGAGTCCTTTGCTGGTTAAGCCTGTTGATGACTATGTACCTGTAACAATCTATGGCTTCTGCATGCTTGCCCAAATGCTTTCACATTTTAATATTTTTTAGCTAGTAAAGAACTAGGTTTTCATATGGCTTATTCATAACATCTTTAATTTTTTTTAAACATCTTTAATTTTGATACACCCTTCTATCTTCTCCTGTCCTCAATCATAAATTGTTTTGGTTTATAAAGAGAATGCTGGGCTGGGTGTGGTGGCACACACTTTTAATCCCAGCACTCAGGAGGCAGCGTAGGAGGATTGCCATGAGTTCGAGGCCACCCTGAGACTACATAGTTAATTGCAGGTCAGCTTGGGCCAGAGTGAGACCCTACCTTGAAAAACCAAAACAAACAAACAAAAAAAAGAATTCTGGGGATGAATACAAGTTCTTACAAATGTTGGGCTTATGCTTTTCCCACTGAGATATATCTCTAGCTCCACATTATTTATTTGTAAGGAGAGATAGCAAGAGAGACAGAGAATGGGCACACCAGGGACTCTTGCCACTGTAAATGAGCTCTAGATGCGCGTGCTACTTTGTGCATCTGGCTTTATGTGAGTACTCGAGATTGATAAGTGTTGCAAGCAAGTACCTTTAAACACTGTCTGTCCAGTCCATAGCCCCATCCATGTATGTATGTATGTTTTGTTTTATTTTTTTCAAGGTAGGGTCTCAGTCTAGCTCAGGTTGACCTGAAATTCACTATGTACGATCTCAGGGTGGCCTCAGTCTCACAGAGATCCTCCTTCCTCAGCCTCCAGAGTGCTGGAATTAAAGGCATGCACTACTACACCTTGCCTAGCCCTATATTTTTATTACACTACAGGTAACTTTGTAAATTTTATAAAAGATTGGGGAAAAATACATAGTCATCTCTTTTTTTAAGATGTCAGCATTCTCATGAAGATGTTAGCATTCTGTTATAGGATTTTTGTTTTTGTGTATTTGAGGCAGTGTCTTGCTACATATCAAGACATGGCCTCAAACTTGTTGCCCTCCTCCTATCTCAGCCTCCCAAATGTTGGGATTATAGGCAGACACTACCATTACTGGCTGGCTAGATGGACTTATATCTCAGAAGTTGAAAAGTATTCAGTATTTAATTCATGGTGAAATTTAAAAATTTAAAGCTGGGTGTGGTGGTCCATTCTTATAATCCCACCACTTGGGAGGCTTAGGCAAGAGGATTACAAGTTTTCGGGTAGCCTGGCTACTTAATGAGACCCAGTTACAAGAGGAAAAAAGTCCTAAGATTTTATATTTCATTAAATAAATGTCTGTATTGAATAAAAAGTTTAAATAACCATTATTGTTGATAACATCAGTAGAATTTGCCTATATAGTATAGTGGCTCTTAAACATCACTGTTTTGGTATTTGAGCATTTTTAGATAGCTTTTGCTTGTGAATCTAATTAGAAAAAACACCAGATGCCTTCATTTTGATCTAATCCTGATTGGTGTCTAGTGTGGGGGTTGTTGAAATGTTCAGTCAGTATTCAAGTTGCCTTTCTCTCCTGAACTAGAATTGACCTTGCTGTTCTCTTGGGAAAGACACCATCCTCACTGGAGAATGATTCATCTAATCTGGATCCATCTCAGGCTCCTTCTCTGGCCCAGCCTCTGGTGTTCAGTAACTCCAAGCAGAACGCCATATCCCAGCCTCCTGCGGGAAATACGTTTTCTCATCATAGTATGGTAGGTAGGAAACACCATCAGTCATGCCTTTATCACAAAACAAATGAGAACAAGTCTCAAGTTGCTTGATTTCTTTGTTGTTTTTTAAAAATTTTTATTTGCATTTGTATATGTGTGTGTGTGTGCATTAGTGTGTGTGCATGGATACATGCACTACTTTGGGTCTGGCTTTACGTGCTGGGGAATGGAAGTTATTTTCCTTGTAAGGTGAGAGAGAAATTGAACAACAGAAAAGTAAGAATTGAGCTGTGTTGGTGGGAAACACGCCTTTAATCCCAGCACTTGGGAGGCAGAGGTAGGAGGATTGCCATGAGTTTGATTTTGATATGATTGTTTTGAGTCCACTGCAATTGCTTTTTCCAAAATAGTGGCTTCCTTTATTGTACATTTTAAAAATATTTTTATTCATTTATTTGAGAGAGAGGAAGAGGCAGGTAGAGAGAGAGAGAATGTACGCACCAGGGCCACCAGCCACTGCAAACAAATTCCAGACACATGTGTCAACTTGTGCATGTAGCTTATGTGGGTACTGGAGAATTGAACCTGGATCCTTAGGCTTCACAGTCAAGTGCCTTTAACATTTTCAAAGATAGCAAAAGTTTAGAGCATGTTGAAGCCTCTTTGTTCTCTAAAATAGTTGTTTATTTTTGATTTTAGAGAGAAAGAATTCGTGCTCCAGGGCATCAGCCACTGTGCTCATAACT
Organism: Orientallactaga sibirica; assembly: GCA_036365145.1. Classification (NCBI taxonomy): domain Eukaryota; kingdom Metazoa; phylum Chordata; class Mammalia; order Rodentia; family Dipodidae; genus Orientallactaga; species Orientallactaga sibirica. The sequence continues at coordinate 26,595,980 of JAEOAD010000025.1, forward strand.
GCAGACACTTGCACCGTCTAGTGGGTGTGTGCAACCTTGACTCAACTCTGTGCTACTTCTTGTGTGGAGTATGGAGAGCCGTCCTTAGGCTCTGTCCAGCCCTTTTTTAAAAAATTTTTTTTTTTTTTTTACAAAATATTTTATTTACTTAGAGAAAAAAAGAATGTGGCAGATAGAGAACGGGCATGCCAGGGCCTTTAGCCGCTGCAGGTAAACCCCAGAAGCATGCACCACCTCGTTCACCTGGTTTGCATGGACTCTGGGGAATCAAACCTGTGTACTTGGGCTTTGGAGGTAAGCGCCTTAACTACTAAGCCATTTCTCCAGCCCTAAAACGGCTTTGTCTGTACAGAGGTGCTAAGTTTGGTACTAATGGCTGATTATAGGAAAGAATTTAGGTTTGGAGAGACTGAATCATCTTATCAAATGGGATAATACTATTTATTTGATACTTACTGTGCTGAACCCTTTCCTGTCCTCCATGAACAAAAAAAAATTTGGAGTTTTGGATGGAAAGAAGGATCAGCAGTTTAGGTACTTGCCTGAAAAGTCTGTGGACTGTGGGGTCGATTCCTCAGTACCTGCATAAAGGCAGGCGCACAAAGCGGCACATTCATTTGGAATTTGTTTGCAGTGGCTACAGGCCCTGGCATGCCCATTCTCATTCTGTCTGTCTCTCTTCTCTCCCTGTTTGCAAATAAAAAAAATTGGGCCAGGCATCGTGGCGCATGCCTTTAATCCCAGCACTCGGGAGGCAAAAGTGAGAGGATCGCAGTGAGTTCAAGGTCACCCTGAGAATACAGAGTGAATTCCAGGTCAGCCTGGGCTAAAGTGAGACCTTACCTCGAAAAATTTAAATAAATAAATAAATAAATAAATAAATTGGAGGCTGGAGAGATGCTTAGTGATTTTTAAACTTGTGTGGGAAGCCTAAAGACCTAGGTCTAATTTCATGGTACCCACGTAAAACAGATGCACATGGGGCACATGTGTTTGGTGTTCATTTGCAGTGCCTAGAGGCTCTGGCGAGCTCCTTCTCTCGCTCTATATATCTCTGCCTCTTTTTCTCTGTCTCAAATAAATAAATGCTTGAAAATTTCAGAATCAGCAAAGTGTAGTGGTGCAAACCTTTATTCACAGCATTTTGAGTTTGAGGCCAGCCTGAGACTGTATAGTGAAGTCCAGGTCAGCCTGGGCTAGAGCAAGACCCTACCTCAAAACCAAAAAAAAAAAAAAAAATCAGAATCAAACTTGTCATATGAATGAGGGTGCTTGATTTTCCTATCTTGCAGGGCTTGTAGGTTGATGAGTAAGATAATGGACTCCCATTAAAACCAAATGGACTGTGGTATTAGTAGTAGTGTACTCTAGAGCACTTACTACACATGACTTTGTGATTTGTGATTTATAACATTAAAAAAGACAACTATACCAGGCATGGTGGTGCATACCTTTAATCTCAGCACTCAAGAGGCACAGAGTTAGGATCGTTATGAGCTTGAGAGCCTAAGACTACCTTGGTGAATTCCAGGTCAGTCTGAGCTCAAGCGAGACCCTACATTGTTGGGGGTGGGGGAGGCGTTTTCTTGCAAAGCTAAAGGATCTTGGTTTGACTCTCCAGGACCCACACAAGCCAGATGCACAAGGTGGCGCATGCATCTGGAGTTTGTTTGCAGTGGCTAGAGGCCCTGGCACACGCATTCTCCCTCCCTCCCTTCTTCCCTCCCTCTCTCTCTGCCTCTCTCTATCTCAAATAAGTAAAAATAAAGTGTGTGTGTTTCTTTAAAAAAAAGAAAGCAGGGCTGGAGAGATGGCTTAGCAGTTAAGGCGCTGGCCTGCTAAGCCTAAGAACCCAGTTCCAATCTCCAGGTCCCACGTTTAGCCGGATGCAGTGTCGCAAGGGCGCAATGCTGCACTTGTCCGTAAGAGGGTGCACGCATCTGGATTTCGTTTGCAGCAGCTGAGACTGCTGGCGCACCCATTCTCTGTCTCCTTCTCCCTCTCTCTGTGTCTCTCTCCAAAAATAAATAAAATAATTTTTTAAAAATTAAAAAAAAAAAAAAAAGCAAGCAAGCAGCCAGGTGTGGTGAGGCATGCCTTTAATCCCAGCACTAGGGAGGCAGAGTTAGGATCACCTTGCATTCCAGGCCACCCTGAGACTACACAGTGAATTCCAGGTCAGCCTGGGCTAGAGCTAGACCCTACCTCAAAAAACAAAACAAAACAAAGTCTTTGGGCTGGAATGATGATGGCTCAGTTGTTAAGGATGTTGCTCAATTCAACCCCTAGGATGCATATAAATTCTTAGGCATGGCCATGTGTGTCTGTATCCCTAGTCCTGTGGGGAGCAGAGATTTTCAGAAATCAAAAAACTGGGCTGAGTGATGGCTCAGCAGTTAAGATGCTTGCCTGCTAAACCTAAGGACACAGGTTTGATTCCCAGTACCCACGTAAGCCAGATGCACAAGATGGTGCATGTGTCTGGAGTTAATTTGCAGTGGCTGGAGGTCCTGTTGGTCCATTCACTCTCCTTCCCTCCCTTTCCGCATGTATGTACGTACGTATGTGTGTATGTATGTGTGTGTGTACATATATATATAAAATCTGCCTCTTTCTCAAATAAATAAAAAAAATTTGGAAAACAATAACAAAATAAACATTAAGCTGCAGGATTAGTAAGAGACTCCAGCTCAAGTCCAGAAGAGATACAGGGAACATCCAATGTTCCCCTCCAGCCAGTGCACTCAAGCACACCCCACCACGGGTGGTCACACAGGGCACCTCATGGGTACACTCAACACGCACGCACACAAAAAAATAGAAAGCAGTCTTGATTATATCTATGATTCAACAGATACCTTAAGAAGACAAGATAACTGCTTGGAGGTTTTTTGTTGTTGTTGACTCGGGCTGACCTGGAATTCACTATGTCATCTCAGGGTTGCCTTAAATTCATGGTGATCCTCCTACCTCTGCCCCCAAGTCCTGGGGATAAAGGTGTGCGCCACCATGTCTGGCTTTTGTTGGAGCATTTTTTAGACTAAAGTCAAGTGGTTCGTTTTCTGGACTAGGCTAATAGTTATATTTGGTTGTGGGGGATGGGGAGAGAATATTATTAATACATTTTGTTGGTTGTCTTTTAGGAATTAATCCTGTAGACCTTGCATAAACTGAAAACAATGAAACTCAGAGCTCTTAAGTGCTATGATTATAGGTGTTTGCCACCTCAGTATATACTGTGCTGGGGATCAAATCCAAGAGCCTTGTGTGTGCTAGGCAAACATTCTGTCACTAACTGAGCTACATGTCCGGCCACCTTTATGCTAATATGAAATTGCTTTGTCCCTGAGAAAGGAGAGAATAGGGGGATAGTGTTTTTGTTTGTTTTAGGCAGGTTCTCATTGTAACACCAAATGACCTAGAACTCCCTCTGTAGCCCAGGCTGGCCTCAGACTATTGGCAATCTTCTTCAGCTTCCCAAATGCTGGAATTAAGAGTGTGCCACCCCACCTGGGTTGATGGTGATAGTTTTTAACAGATTTTTGTTGTTGTTATTTATTTATTTATTTATTTATTTATTTATTTTGTCTTTTTGAGGTGGGGTCTCACTCTAGCCCAGGCTGACCTGGAATTCACTATGTAGTCTCAGGGTGGCCTTGAACTCACAGCGATCCTCCTACCTCTGTCTTCCGAGTGTTGGGATTAAAGGTGTGCACCACCACACCCGTCTGGCATACTACTTTTATTCCTAGTGAGATGAAGAAACAGAAGGCAGGAGACTTTAAGAGTCATCGTTCCAATATTATACATGCAGGATGTTGAGTATCGACAGTTCTTGACTCTGGAACACCCATGCATAGTGTATGTGCTACATACTTGGTCTGCTATACTAGCAGGCTTTTAAAAATATTTTTACTCATTTGCTAGGAGAGAGAGAGGGCAGACACACCAGGGCCTCCGACCACTGCATATGAACTCTGGACACATTTACTTCTTTGTGCATCTAGCTTTACATGGATATTGGGGAATTGAACCCAGGCCATCAACCTTTGCAAGCAAGCACCTTAACTGCTGAGCCATCTCTCCAGTCCCATAGTAGTCTTTTTTAAAGATGGTATCATGCTGCATTTTGAACTTACAGGTCAAGTGATCCTCCTCAGTAGCTGGGACCCACAGATGTGTGGACGGTGTTCTTGGTGTGTGTGTGCTCCCTTTCGCTTTGGATGAGCTTCTTTATGAGTAAACTGAGCAAGGTTACTCCCAGTAAATGCTCTAATCTGTTGATCTACAGGTGAGCATGCTTGGGAAAGGATTTGGTGATGTTGGTGAAGCTAAAGGTGGCAGTACCACAGGCTCCCAGTTCTTGGAGCAGTTCAAGACTGCTCAGGCCCTGGCTCAGTTGGCAGCTCAGCATTCTCAATCTGGAAGTACCACCACCTCCTCTTGGGACATGGGCTCCTCCACACAGTCACCGTCACTGGTGCAGTATGGTAAGATCAGTGGCTTAAGTTCTGATGAATTGGAGTTTTACTGTGAAAAGGCTAGCAGGGGATAGAAAATGTAGTCCAAATTCAGAAAGTTAGATAATAAATTTCGTCATAGTTGCCAAAAAACATAATTTTGGTTTTTTGCTGTCCTGAGATTTTCAGAGTATTCTCCTTAGGTTTATCTTCATTCTTGCAGATAACATCCTTTGGGCTAATGAGGTTGGCCACCTGCATAGACTTGGCAATTTGTAGATTGATGTCTTTTACAGGCAAAGTATTGATTTGATTAACTGCATTTAAGAACATGTATTATCCAGTGATTGTATAGGAACAGACTGTGATTCTATCACTTAAAAAGGACCTGCTTACTTCTGCATTGTGAAGCGTTCGTTCATGGTTCTCGTAGAGGACAGTAGCAGTCCCTCGGGACTCATCAGTACCTCTGGCCTCATACACTGTTACATTTCCTCTGCAGATCTGAAGAACCCAAATGATTCAACAGTGCACAGCCCCTTTACAAAGCGCCAGGCTTTCACCCCCTCTTCAACCATGATGGAGGTGTTCCTTCAGGAGAAGCCATCTGCAGTGGCTACCTCCACGGCTGCACCTCCACCCTCCTCTTCTCCTCTGCCAAGCAAATCCACCTCGGCTCCACAGATGTCTCCTGGCTCATCAGACAACCAGTCCTCCAGCCCTCAGCCGGCTCAGCAGAAACTGAAACAGCAGAAGAAAAAAACCTCCTTGACTTCTAAGGTATTGAACTTGTAGATAGATATTGTCTTGAGGTAAGGTGTGGAATTTATGGCTTGAAATTAAAAGGATATGGTTGAAAAGTTGATAAGGCATTTTATTCTATAATAAGGTTGTATTAAACTATTATTTTTCACATCTTTGTAGATTCCTGCTCTGGCTGTAGAGATGCCTGGCTCAGCAGATATCTCAGGGCTAAATCTGCAGTTTGGGGCATTGCAATTTGGGTCAGAACCAGTCCTTTCTGATTATGAGTCCACCCCCACCACGAGCGCCTCTTCAAGCCAGGCTCCTAGTGGCCTGTATACCAGCACGGCCAGGTAGAGGAATCATTAGCTACAACACCTCTTTCAGTAGCTTTTTCCTTTCGTATTTTATTTATTTATTTTTAATTTTATGCTTATTTCTAGACTTCTGGGGAGGCCATGCCTCTGACTGGGTGAAAATAGTTAATCATATCATTTTTGAGAGCTTTTGAAAAACACATCATGGCCAGGTGTGGTGGCACATGCCTTTAATCCCAGCACTTGGGAGATTGAGGTAGACGTAGGAGTGTCACTGAGAGTTGCAAGACTGACCTGGAGCTTCAGAGTGAGTTCCAGGTAGTCTGAGTTAGACTTCAAGGGACCCTCTCTTCTTTTTCTTTCCTTATCTTTTTTTTTTTTTTTTTGGAGGACCTAGTACACACACTTTGATTGATTGATTTTGATTGATTGATAGATAGATAGATAGATAGATAGATAGATAGATAGATAGATAGATAGATAGATATAGATAGATAGATAGATAGATAGATAGATAGATAGATAGATAATTTGTAACTTCACTCTTTCATTTCTTTGGGTTTTTGAAGCAGGGTCTCATTCTATTTAGTTTTGTGATTGTGTTTTAGACAAATTTTTGCTGTGTACTCAAACTTGAGAGATTCTTATTTTAGCCTCTTAGATGTTGAGGTTTTATAGGCATGTGCCACCATGCCCAATTTTGGAAAATTTCTCCTTGATCAAAATTAATTTGTTCTAGTAGTAGTAGATCCTTCGTTCTGTCTGCTCTAGTTCTTTCTCAGATTTATTATGTTACATATTTTTTTGTGGGGGTGGAGGGCATGGACAAAGCCGACCTTCATATTGAACTCATCATGACCTTCCTGCCTCCATCTCCTAAGTGACATTACAAGCATGTGTTACAGTGCTGGGTTTCTTGTAATAGTTCCCTTTTCATTTCCCACAGTGAATCTTCATCCACAATTTCATCTAACCAGAGTCAGGAGTCTGGCTATCAGAGCGGCCCAATTCAGTCAACAACCTATACCTCCCAAAACAATGCTCAGGGCCCTCCATATGAACAGAGGTCCACGCAGACTCGGCGGTACCCCAGCTCCATCTCTTCATCACCCCAAAAGGACCTGACTCAGGCTAAGGTAGTGACTTCATGGGCACTGCTGGGGAGAGCGGGCAAAAATCCTTGGATTGTTAGTGCTTTACCTCTCGGAAAACGGTGCTAAGAAGTGATGACTAAGAAGCTGAAAATCACATTTCTGTGGTTGGTAAACTAAAAGTTCTTTGCAGCAACCATAGAGACTCAGCCATAAAACCATTCTCTGTAATAAAGATTCATTGTTTTACAGAAACAGTCTCAAATACCTGTCCTTTCCTCATGGGTGATCTGATTACTAGATTTGAGAGTATATGTAGATCAGTAGATCTCACCTTGGCTCATTGAGAGGACTGGCATATGCCAAAGGTGATGAGAATTGTATTTTGGTCCTTTCATGTATTTCTTTGGGGTCAGGGGAGGGGAGTTTCAAGGTATTATCTTGCTGTAGCCCAGGCTGACGTGGAATTCACTATGTAGTCTCAGGGTGGCCTCGAACTCAAGGTGATCCTCATACCTCAGCCTCCCAATTGCTGGGATTAAAGGCGTGCACCCCTGGCTCTTTCCTGTATTTCTTGTGGGGATTGGGATGTCTTCATCGGTTTGAGGTTTGCCTTTTTTGGCATATCTGGTTTTCTTACTTTTTAAATTTTTAAAATTTTGTTTCATTGTATTGATCCTTTGGTTACCTAGTGGTTTATCTTTTAAAAGGTTTTTGGCTAAATATAAGGTCGACTAATGATTGAGCTTTTCACAAGTTTGTCTCTTCTTGACGGCTCTGTTTCTTATACCAGAATGGCTTCAGTTCTGTGCAGGCCACGCAGTTACAGACCACGCCATCTGTTGAAGGTGAGTATTCTGACTTTCCTCTTGGTGTTTTTTTTTTTTTTTTTTTTTTCTGTCAATATTTTTCCATTTCTGTTTATTATTTATTTTATTTGCAAAGAGAGTCAGAGTGAGTATGGGTTCACCAGGGCCTCTACCACAGCAAACAGACTCCAGATGTGTGTGCCACTTTGTGCGTGTGGCTTTACATATGTTCTGGGGAATTAGACTGAGCTTGAAGTTTTGCAGATGAGCACCTCAGCTGTCGAGTCCTCTCTCCAGTCTCTACCCTCCCCTTTTTAAAAATTTTCTATTTTGGAGAGAGACAGAGAGGAAGACAGAGAATGGGCACACCAGCAGCCTCGCAGCTGCTGTGAATGAACTCCAGATGCGTGCGCCCCCTTGTGGGCAAGTGCGGCATTGCGCCCTTGCGTCACTGTATCTCCTGGAGATTGGAACCGGTGTTCTTAGGCTTAGCAGGCAGGCGCCTTAACCACTAAGCCATCTCTCCAGCCCACCCACCCCTCCTTTTTTTGAAACCAGGTCTCTTGTAACTGAGACTGTCTTCCACCTGAGTATGTAGTTAAGGTTGGCATTAAACTCATGTTCTTCTTACCTCTACCTCCCAAGTGTTGGGATTACAGGCATGTACCATCACACCAAGTTTTTGCAGTGCTGGGAATTACATCCAGGGCATTTATGCATTCTAGGCAAGTATTCTTCCAACTGACCTATATCCTTAGCTCTTACTTTTGCATTTCTTTAAAAAAAAAATAGAGCCGGGCGTGGTGGCGCACGCCTTTAATCCCAGCACTTGGGAGGCAGAGGTAGGAGGATCGCCAAGAGTTCGAGGCCACCCTGAGACTACATAGTGAATTCCAGGTCAGCCTGGACCAGAGTGAGACCCTACCTCGCAAAAAAAAAAAAAAAAAAAAAAAATAGAGCCAGGCGTGTGGGCACACACCTTTTTTTTTTTTTTTAATTTTTTAAATTTTTTATTTATTTTTATTTATTTTTGGAGAGAGAGACAGAGAGAGAGGGAGAGTGCAACAGATAGAGAATGGGCGCGCCAGCAGTCTCTCAGCTGCTGTGAACGAAATCCAGATGCGTGCGCCCCCTTTGTGGGCAAGTGTGGCATTGCGCCCTTGCCTCACTTTGCATCAGGCTAAAGTGGGACCTGGACATTGGAACCAGCATTCTTAGGCTTAGCAGGCAGGCGCCTTAGCCACTAAGCCATCTCTCCAGCCCCACACAGCTTTTTTAATCCAGTACTCCAGAGGCAGAGGTAGGAGGATTGCTATGAGTTTAAGGCCAGCCTGGGATACAGCAAGACCCTACCTTGAAAAACCAAAAAAAAAAAAAGGAAAAGTGCTCTGGTACAGCAGTCAAAACATCTGGATTAATGTCAAATCATCTTAAATTTCAAAGTCTTTCTCTTTTCTTGTTGTAGTTTTTTTAAATTAATTTTTGTAAAATTTTATTTATTTATTTATTTGAGTGAGAGAAAGAATAGTCACACCAGGGCATGCACCACCTTCTGTATATCTGGCTTTCATGAGTCCTGGGGAATTGAACTGAAGTCCTTTGGCTTTGCAGGCAAGCACCTTAACCACTAAGCCATCTCTCTAGCCCTGTTTTGTTTTTTGAGAAAAATCTCATTCTGTAGCCCAGACTAGCCTCAACCTTATAACAGTTGTTCTACCTTAGCCTCCCAAGTGCTGAGGTTGCAGGAATGAGCCTCCTACCTGGACACTTCTCTGTTTTAAAATAATTCAATTGGTTCCTTTCTTAGACAAATGAGATGCATGTTGCAAAAAATTGTAACGAATATTAAGTAACTCCCATTCTCTTTTTCTTTGAAACAGCCTAACTTCCTGTGTCACTTATAGATACCGCCTTTGCTATGATAAAGTCTCTTCTTGGTTACAGGTGCTACAGGCTCTGCAGTGAAATCTGACTCACCTTCCACTTCTAGTATCCCTCCACTCAATGAAACAGTATCTGCGACATCCTTACTGACAACAACCAATCAGCACTCATCCTCCCTAGGCGGCTTGAGCCACAGTGAGGAGATTCCCAATACTGCCACCACACAACACAACAGGTGATTTGGAGTGAGGATGGAATTGATGTGTTTTAGTAACAGCTTTCTGGTCTTGACTCCCTCTACTTACCAAAGATCACTTTGGTCCTGCTTTCTTTTATGGAGAGTGAAGACAGAGAAGACACTTTGTTCTTTTTTATTGTTTGTTTGTTTGTTTTGGTTTTTCGAGGTAGGGTCTCACTCTGGCTCAGGCTGACCTGGAATTAACCATGTAGTCTCAGGGTGGCCTCGAACTCTTGGCGATCCTCCTACCTCTGCCTCCTGAGTGCTGGGATTAAAGGCGTGCGCCACCACGCTCGGCTCTTGTTCTTTTTTAAAAAAACATTTAATTTTAATTTTTTTTTTATTTGAATGAGAGAAAGAGGGGGAGAGGGGGAATGGGTGCACCAGGGCCTCCAACCACTGCAAACGAACTCCAGACACATGCGCCCCTTTGTGGATCTGGCTAACGTAGGTCCTGGGGAATCGAATCTGGGTCCTTTGGCTTTGTAGGCAAATGCCTTCACTGTTAAGCCATCCCTCCAGCCCAACATGTTGTTCTTTTAACATCTATTCATGCGTTATTTGCTCACTGCCCCTGTGTCCTCATTTTGTTCACCAGTATGCTCCAGACCACCTTGTTCCTGTTCCTTAGTTTTCCTGCTTATGTTCATTTAAGAGCAGAGAAAGAGGGAGGGAGAAACAGAGAGGATGGGCCTATTGCCACAGCAAATGAACTCTAGATCCATGTTCCACTTTGTGCATCTGACCTTATGTGGGTATGAGAAAGTAAACCCAGGCTTTATAAGCAAGCTCTTTTTTTTTGCTGAGCCATCTCCCTGGCCCTGCTTTTTGTGTGTGTGTGTGTGTATATATATATATTTTTTTTTTCTTTTTAGGTAGGGTCTCACTCTGGTCCAGGCTGACCTGGAATTAACTATGTAGTCTCAGGGTGGCCTGGAACTCAAGGTGATCCTACTTCTGCTTCCCAAGTGCTGGGATTAAAGACGTGTGCCACCACACCCGGCTTTGTTTTTTTCTTTAATTTAAAGATTTTTATTTAAAATTTTTATTAGAGACAGGGAGAGAGAGAGAATGAACACACCAAGGCCTCTAGCCACTGCAGACGAACTCCAGACGCATGTGCCACCATGTGTATCTGGCTTACGTGGGACCTAGAAAATCAAATCTGGGTCCTTAGGTTTTGCAGGCATGCGGCTTAACCGCTAAGCCATCGCTCCAGTCCCCTGCTTGTGCTTCTTTTTTTCCCAATTTATGAGATTTATTATCATCTATACTTTAAAAATATCAACCATCATTTTGAAATGTCTGTACCATATTCCTTCTTTTTTTTAAATTTTTTAAATTATTTTTTATTTATTTTTTGGAGAGAGAGAGACAGAGAGAAAGAGAGGGAGAGAAAGACAGATGGGCGCGCCAGCAGTCTCTCAGCTGCTGTGAACGAAATCCAGATGTGTGCGCCCCCTTGTGGTCAAGTGCGGCATTGCGCCCTTGCCTCACTTTGCATCTGGCTAAACGTGGGACCTGGAGATTGGAACCGCTGGACATTGGAACCAGCGTTCTTAGGCTTAGCAGGCAGGCACCTTAGCCGCTAAGCCATCTCTCCAGCCTCATATTCCTTCTTGTTTTTTTTATTTATTTATTTTTTCCAAGGTAGAGTCTCACTCCAGTCCAGGCTGACCTGGAATTCACTCTGTAGTCTCAGGGTGGCCTCGAACTCTCGGCGATCCTCCTACCTCTGCCTCCCAAGTGCTGGGATTAAATGCGTGCGCCACCATGCCCGGCTCATATTCCTTCTTATATGTATCAAAACGTATACTTAACATTGAGCTCTGAGTTGCAAAAGAGGATTTATTTTTGCACCTGTCTTTAGGTCTTTGTCCATCAGTTCAACAAAGACGAGGACAAGTACTACTCTACTTACATTTCGTAAGTAGAGCATTAAGTCAGGTAGCCAACCACAGTACTGTGTTGACAGTGA